>OY756428.1:10231067-11431067 GCA_963576905.1 Mystacides longicornis
GGGCGCATTGTTTTAAGAGGGCGCTATGACAATGTTTTTAGAGGGTTAATTGAAGGGTAATTGAAGCCGCATATCATGTCCTCCTCATGACCACCTGCTTTTGAACACGAGTGCATGCTGTTCATTTTAAACACCACAGAGTATAGCATCAGGATAAGACTTAGAGATTGTCATTTATATATTTTATAGGAATTTATATGACTTTTTTGTCAAAATTCTTGACGAAACATCACCTACTATTGTAGTGCTATTTTTACAATTAAGAATAATAATAGGTGCATGGATAACAAAAACATTGCATCAAGGTAAATAGGTTGCAATATTAAAGGAGTAACTAGGTATATGACAATATTGTTATTATTTTCTTGAAAGAATAATTATGGCAAACTCTTTTAATTTGGTGCAAAGCTTTCCCAACGACGAACACCACTGACTGTGAAGGCAAATTGTATATAAATAATTTTGAATGACCTTAAAATTGGCAGTTCATTCTCCAACCAATATATCTCGTTTAGAATAAAAAAGATTCCCGTGAAAAAGTTGCAGTGGTTGCCATGATCAGGCGCAGAGCGTGCGGTTACACTAGCATTAAAGTTAAAATAACTGGTGTTGGACGTTGCATTCATGTGTTTACCATAAAAATAATTTATAGGTACTTGATACAATTAGCTACGGAAATTATTGGGCGGAATTCTTTGTACCGGGGCCGGGGGGTTCACAGTTGATGGGTCGTGCGACCGCCGCGTGCGGGAACCAAACGCAACACCCTCCAGTCGAGAGTTTAGTCCTCTGCATCGACGTGTATTTATTATGTTGTTTAAATGAGTGCGGACGACAATCGCACAGTTTATTTATTTTACCAATCCTAAGATTGAATTCGATTGAAAAAATAAATAATCCAACACGAAATCTACTTTATTATGAATGCGTAGATTTAAGCTGTTGTGGTGAACCGAGGGCGTTCAGGCTTAAAACTAGTCTGTATTAATAACTTATTTAATTGAAAGATATTTATTCTAACTAGGTTTATCAAATACTTTGTATAATCAAATGTCAAAAGTGCCTACCAAGTATAGGTTTCCTACGTTAACGCAACTTTTTTCTTTCACAATAAAGAACCTGACTATTTGCTATAGCAAACACAATAACAACTACAAAAATAGCGAAATTGGTCCAGCCGTTCACTCGAGATGCGATGACCAGGGAGTTTGGGTTCCATTTTTATATAGAGAGATTCCAATAGGTACATTTAAATATTGAAAGTTCTTACAGAAATGGATTAAGTCTGTCATTTATACCTACCTATTTGTTTTTTTTTTTCTTCATATAAATCAAAAACATTACTTGTTAGCTAACAGGGTTGACAAAAAGCATACTTCTTCATGGGAAATTGTGATGACAATGCGTCCTTAGCCGCGTATAGGGTTGTGCCCGATAATAAAATAAATGACAAGCTTCGCATCATTATCTACCCTACTTAACAAATAAATACCTACT
Organism: Mystacides longicornis; assembly: GCA_963576905.1. Lineage (NCBI taxonomy): Eukaryota > Metazoa > Arthropoda > Insecta > Trichoptera > Leptoceridae > Mystacides > Mystacides longicornis. The sequence continues at coordinate 10,232,565 of OY756428.1, forward strand.
CGAGGGAAGTACTTACACCACACATCCCTTCCACATTCTATTTACATGTGGCCTATTAATTGTTTGGAATAAGATTAAAATTTGCCACCCTTAATCAATGGTTTTCAAACTTTTATTGCATCAAAATTTAATATCTATTTTTTATTCAACGTTATACTTTACTTTTCGATTACTAGACGAATTAAGTCAAAAGGGTTTCCAATCTAAGACAGGACATCAAAACCAGGACCCTTTAGTATAGAGAGTCTACCCCTAATCTTCCTCTATTAATTATTATCTTGCACCCAATCTTGGGTGATGCAGCCACAATGCTATAAAAATGATACATCGAAGTATACACCAGCAAGGTGCACACTGTACAGGTATATCAATCAATGATCAACAGTATACAATTACAAAAATTATGCGACAGCTTATAGAAAGAAAAGATAAAAAACCTTGGATAAACGCAGAGAAGCGACTAACGTTCTTGAGGACGTACGACGTACTTCTCAAACAATCGGTTATTCTGAATTTGAACCTTAGAACATATTTGAACACTATGCAAGTTCTTTTAGCTACCTTTTTTAAGCCCACCGGCCACCACTCATTTTCGAGTGATTCCACCATATAGGATTTTCTCCTTTTTTAAATTTGTTTTTCTCGCAATGGCCACGATGGACGAAAAATATATTTTTTACGCCTTTTGATATTTGGTATTTTTTTATCTATTTTATCAATTATATTATTTTAATACTGAAAGGTGTCCCAAAAAGTAGGCATGACTAAGCGGATTTCCAAAAATAATCATAGAACAACCTGGGGGATGGGTATCCAGTATCCACATACAGTATAATATGTAGGTACATTCGGCCTTTTGGCCAATTATACCTACATAGGTATAATTGGCTAAAAGGCCGAGTGTAGGTACCACCTATATTTATTAATACATACGTCTTGATAGTTTTTTTTTCTAGCTAAAAAATCTTTCGAACTAAATGTCTTTATTATAGAAAAAGGTCAAAGATTGTTCTATAAATCAGTCAAACCAATCTAGTGTCCCAATTTTTTACTTTACCACGTTAAGAACTATTATAGAAACCATCAACTTACCGACTAAAAGTATAAGTTTGTATGAAAAATATTTGCCAATAAATCAAACATCGGAAGAATCTGTCCAGCCGATCTCGAGTTATAAGTGTTTGCACTAACCCGACTTTCATTTATATTACAAGATTATACAGTGTAATAAAAAAAAGTTTGAGAGCCATAGACAATTTAACATTGCGGAATCGATGAGTGCGTTACACGCAAATTCCCACAAGCTTGTATTATAAAAATGTTTGCTCACAACACACAATGTCCGAGTTACACGCTTATAAACTATATTTCATACCAACAACTAAACAATAATGGATCATCCGTACTCGAGGTGTACGAGATGAACCACATAAATAAATACATTATGCGTGTAGGACTAGGGACCACCTCATTTGTCAGTCAGATAATACAAGAGCGATGTTTATATTGTTGTTTTATTGTCTATTCTCTATATTTTCCCTCCGTTTTAAATCAGAACGCCTGTCATTTTAACTTTCTCATGACAAGTAGGTATCTTCTTACGCTCTTATTTTAAATTTTGTAAAACGCAGAAAAAAGAAATCATATTCGATTTTATCAACAAAAAGTTCTAATGAACGGGTGTTTTAATAAAAGTAGCTGAACGTGCTTGGCTCAAGAAACGAAACCGGGATCGAAATACAGGGTGACTGGTAATTCAATACATTACTTGTAAGGGGTTATACTAGAGAAAATTTGCAACAATTTTGTTCCCATTAATCAGGGGTAAAATACCAGTGTTCGAGTTATTTAACTTTTTAGAGTTTTTTTCAATTTTCCACCTTTTGACCTAAAATTTAAAATTGTGGACAAAGTACTCCATTTAGGAAAGTAAAAATATGCTTTTCCAATAGCTGAAGAATAAAGGAAAGGCTGATGTAAAAAATCAAGAAGAAAATCTTAAAAACCTCAGAAATACAACGTTTTAAAATCACAATTTGGTGTTTATTATTTTTTACTTCGATTTGTCTAACGGACTAACTCCAAAAAAGTATAATACACTTGGAGTACAAAACACAAGAAAAACTTATGAATCTATTCTATTTTACCACAGTTTTGGAAAATAAATCTTACTAAACGATTAGAAGGCGCGGAATCAGTTCAACTTCGCCATACTAATGCTGAACCAGTGGCGTAACTAGGGGGGGCGGGGGGGCGGTCCGCCCCGGGCGGCACTTTTCAGGGGGCGGCAAAATGAGTCGACAAATAAAAAAAAACTTGGTAAAAAACACAAAACTGAAATAGTATAGGTACGAGAATTTGTGAAGGAAAAATAAATGAGAAAAAAAATCGGGTCCCCGAGTTTGTGATGGGAAAATAAATGAGAAAAAAATCGGGGCCCCGAGCTTGTAAAGGGAAAATAAATAAGAAAAAAATCGGGGCCCCGAGCTTGTGAAGGGAAAATAAATGAGAAAAAAAATCACTAAAATTCTTAAAATTGATAAAATATTTTTTTTTCCTTTTAACCTGTCTCAGCGTAAGCTAGTACAAAAAAGTGTACACCGGAGTGAGTTAATTCAAGTTCCTTTTTTTCTTCTTTAAGTAATTTCGGGTTAAGGTCTTAAAAAAACTTTTGCGGTGATTCCGCAGGTAGAAAAATCTGCGTCAGAAGTAAGCTCTATCCCATTATACAAAAATTGAATTTTTGTACTATATTGTAGTGTTGTAAGTATCTATATATTAATAGGTGAAGGGAAAACTTTGTGCCCCTTTTTACGAAAATTGAGCGGACGGAGGAGTATGAAATTTCGCACACTTACAGTTTTTATAGAGGAGGGGTGGCAAATGCTAATATTTTTTTTAAATCATACATAAAATAGATTAAATCAATAAAAAAACTCTACGCACACTATTGTAATAGGTATATTATAGTTTAAATTAATTATGGTCGAATTTCGACCAATGAACTGAACCACTAGTTATAAAAAATATGCGAACTTTTTTATTTTGATTTTTTTTTCATTTATATAGGGGGGTGGGGCGCCAAACTTTATTAGGTAGGTGGGGGGGGGGGCGCCAAATGTTAATCCCGCCCCGGGCGGCGAAAACCCACGTTACGCCACTGTGCTGAACTACCTGGTGTAGATAATCATAATGAAGCGCTGCTTTGAATTTTATTCATGTTGAAGTAAAGTCGTTTGTATGAAAACGCCTACGGCTTCATAGCACCATCTGATCATATAATATTGATTATTTTCCAAAACTGTAGTAAATTGGTAAAAATTTTTACTTTTTCGCAAAGCTTATTAATTGGGGAAGTTTATCCTGTGGTTTGGAAGCCATGTATATTATACTTTTTTGGAGTAAACAGCTTAGAAAAATCGAAATTAAAAGTTAAAAAAAACTGACTTGTGATTTAAAAACGTCATATTTAAGAGGATTTTGGAATTTTCTTCTTGATTTTTTACTTCAACCATTCTTTTATTCTTTAACTATTAGAAAATATTATTTTTACTTTCCTAAATGAAGTACTTTGTTCACAATTTTGATTTTTATGTCAAACGGTGTAAATGTAAAAAAAACTCTAAAAAGTTAAATAACTCGAAAACCACTGGTATTTTACCCCTGATTAATGGGAACAAAATTGTTGCAAATTTTCTCTAGTATAACCCCTTACAAGGAATGTATTGAATTACCAGTCACCCTGTATATTCACTATTTCATTTCTTGATCATAGTTTTGCGTCTTACCCCTACCATTGTGAAAAAGAAAATGGTTGCAACATGACATTCCGGTGGAAAATAAGACCGCGCGCCTTTATAAGAATTTTTTTTCTCTGAATGTAGGTATGGGCCTACGGTAGTGTGTTCGTAAATTGACTGTTTTGTATAGACAAGAACACCTTGCCAACCACCCTGCCAACGAGAGAATGTTATAAGCAACAAAGCATATTATATAAGATAGCGGAAAAGACACAACACTAGTAAATAATAATTTCCGATAACATCGTTGCAATAAAAAAGATATTATTATATCCCCAGAAAAGACCTATCAAGGGTTGTGCTGAGATCGATTTTTTTTTCAATGTTGAAAATCGAATGAAGTACCTACCTACCTGCACTCTGTGTAGGTATGTAAGAGGTACGTTAGTTTTATTCAGTAAATCGATAAACTAGGTAGATACATAAAAATATTTGTATGAAAAAATAAGATTTCACTTTTATCTCATACTTGGTGTCGCTCCAGGGACCCTATTCTCGAATGTTGATCGATCGGTTTTCTAACAAAAATTTTATGTAAACATACGAAACTCATGGAAATTCTATTAGAAAATCCATCGATCGACATTCGGGAATAGGGTCCCAGAGGAGTCTGCTGGTGGGTTGCAATCATGGCTGACGCCGACATAATTATTCGTCTCTTGCATACATTCATACACCGAAAAAATATCAAAAAAAATTATATAAAATATGCCTAATCAGTAGCCACACTCTTATAATTATTATTAGGTTGGTAGGTTTCTATGTACTTTTACAAAAATCATTTCATCTTCCGTTTCATCCCCTTAGGAAAAATTGGGCGTGGTTTAATACAACTCCAGAGCAAATTTCTCTACGAGGGATGACTATTTTCCAGTAAATCGGTCTCCAAACATAAGTTTATACAGCTGGGTCACGTGGCCGCCACACTGCGGTCACGTTTCCTATGTCGGGCCGAGTTTGCTTTGAATTGCCCTACGGTACAGTGCCTGGCGAAAATATTTTACCCCCCATAAGTAGGTACCTACTTTGATTGTTAACGCATACTTGGATACTAAATTTTAATGATTTTAACTTATTTGCTAGTGGATTACCCGGTGTGTGCTATTTCGTCAAAGTTTTTTTTCACTTGAAATTTCCACCCGGAGTTGGCCTGTCTCAGATTGGACGGGACCGGTGACTGGAAAAAATGCCTCCTTTGTATAGAAAAGTATTAATTTATTTATTTTTAATCGGAAGTTTTCACCAATAATGTGTAGCCATATATGCACTCAATTTTTATATACCTACTGCCATTGAGGACAATAATGATATAATTAGCGAAAGGTCAACTATAGCACACTCATAAAAAATAAACATTACCACCGTTCAGTAGGTAGGTATATAGGAACACACAGGTGGTATCAGTTCCATTTTTTAAGAATTTACAAAACGTTATAAGTAGGTGCCTACCTACTTACTTAAATCTATTTCAGTTTTAGCATAGACCATTAAAAGATGACGTCATCTGACATTGGCTGGTGGGACAAGGGCTGCCATGGCGACACACACACACTACACATGCATAAACCATAGTGATGGGTATCAAAGTAGGTATTTTATTTATTTATTTATTACAATGGGATGTTTTTTTTCCTTCTAGTGCCGCTAGAGGCGCCCTTGCTAATCCGGTCTATTGTCAAATTCAGTGTTGCCAACGGGGGCGATTTACTTCTTCTTCTTCTTATGGTCGCTCACAATCTAACCTCCAAAATATCATTCTAGTTTATTTCAAATTAAACAACTTATATATTATTATACATGATAACTTACAATAGGTTTAGAGTAATCATTGTACATTTTTTACATACTGTTACAAATAAAATTGTTCATCTTTTTTTATATACCTACCTAAATACAAATAAAAAAATACAGAACAGCACCCCTGAGATTTATTCTCAAATTTATGCGCAACAAAATCAACAACTTGTTAGCAACTCAATCAACAACTTCTTAGCAACGCAATGGAAAACAAACTTCGCAACGTTGGCATCACTGAAAAAAACATCTCTACGTTGGCAGCACTGAATTTGACAATAGACCTGATTAGAAGTTCTGCCACCTAGTGTGTATTGTCGGAAGCTCCCCAGAAAACTTCCCATTATAAACGGCATAGCCGTTAAAACAAATACAACAATGTAAAAATACAGAAATGGCATGCAACGTGTGTCAAAAATCGTTAAAAATAGCGACATACTCATACCAACTCTTAAACTTTTTGTTTATGTTTATCCATCCAGGCTAATGTCAAAATCCACGTGGCCGTTAATGGTCTATTTCGATAGCTCGGTTCGAATGTTGATACGGTATGTACTTACTCGAAAAAAAAACACCTTAGTCTCACATTTTTAATTTAGGTAAGTAAATAAAGATTTTACTGCTAATCAATTAAAAAAATAAATAAAATTAATTTCAATCTTATACACAATCCATTGTTATGGACGCTATCTTTGGCAGTTTTTCCGACAGTGGATGTCGGATTTTACATTTCCGTTGTCCTTAAAAGATGTTTGACGTCTAGACGTGAAAGATAAAGATGAATATTATACTAAACGTGTCCATACACCAAACTAATACACCAAAATAAATTATTGTAATAGCAATACGCTCTCTCACAATACAACCCTAGATATTGCTTGCTTTTGGTACCTATACCTATAACCTACATGTACAACCCTTGTGTGTTGCGTTCTGTTCCAGGCACACAATTGGAGCGACATCGCCACACTTCATCACTCATCAGTAAGCAGTGCGGAAAATTAAAAAGCCAACACGTCATGTCTCGGTATGTATGACGAAATATATCTACAGAACCATGAAAATTGAATAGTTATACTGAATATATTAAAGGTTAAGTAGTTAGCGTTTTAAAACTTCATCGTAGAATAAGTTGGTATTTTGTGGCTTTACACCCCTAATTAAAAAAAACTCGAAACAAGAAGTTGCAATACAAAAATTCAAAATCTACATTTTTTTTGTATTATTAAAATTTATAAGTTTGTTAAGGATTACAATCACTACCATCGCCATTTTAAGTCATTTCTTAGAATCGTGACCTCTCGTTCTCTATGCCGCTATATTGTAGTTGTAGGGAGGGCAATCGCGTGGTTCTTAGCGCCCAAGGCGAGGCTTTAATCAGCGCCCCCCCCCCCCCCCTCCCTAAATCTTTTAATTTTGTTCATTCCAGTTTTGGGTCAGGAGGATGATAAGCTAGAACCACTCCATTATCCACCACCTATGGACCCATCGTGTTTCGGATTGGTGCATTATTAAATTTAAAAAAATAGTTTTTGAAAGGCGCCAACTATCTCAATACCGCTTTTAAATCAAAAATGAATTAAGTCGAGATATGATTTGGAAAAAAAAACAGCTAAAACTTTTTATGACAACTTAACATTCGAATGGCTTTTCTCCGCGATGATTTAGCAATTTAGCATATGGCTGTTTATTAAACTTTTTATTGAACACTAGTTTTCCCGACAGACGTTGTCCTGTGTGGTCCTAGCCAAGGGCGTCGCCAGCCCGGGGCCCAGGGGGGGGGGGCAATTTGACCCATTCATAGGCTATTCTCCGTATACCCTATTCAGTGTTCCGCAAACTTTTTGTGTTCAAGGTACACCTATGAAGTCAAAATTTTTAGAGGTACACCATTGCAAAAAAGGAGCCGTTCAAGTATTACGTAACGCATTTTTGAGATTTTAGAACCCCCCCCCCCCCCACTACACAGAAACGTTCGACAAGACCCCCCCCCCCTTATATTGCTTTACGTAATACTTGATTGATCTTAAACACAATGTTTATTTTATATTAATTTGTTACTGCTCGTAAAATCAATATACCTACCTAATATGAAAAGATATTTTAATGAGAAAAGTGGGGCTTTTTAACTTAGCACACTATGCGGTTAAAATTTAGAGCAATCGTTGATAAGGTTGTTCTCCTGTCTTCATTGATCATCCTCAGCCTTTCTCTTTTTTTTCAAGAAATGGTATCCGAGAATGTATTTCTTACCCAGTCCATAGATTGCAGATCACACTAAGGAAAATGATAGTTCATTTTTCCTGCTAATAGCTCCAAGTGTTTCACTATCAATTCCTGCAATTTTTTTCTGAATTAAAAGGAAAAGGTGTGACATTCGGAAACATTTTATAAGGTACCTATTACCTACCATTTTAGGCGTGCCTGATCTACACTAACTTATCGAGAAAGCTTTCAATTTTGTTAAAATATTATAGAATAATTACTGCCTTACACTTTTCTGTTGAGCTCATTTAAATGGCGAATATATCCGGCAAATAAACAAGTTTTTATTTTACCCGTTCTTTTCTTTTGAATCTGAGCCATGAGCCTCTATAAACATTTGGGTCTCAATTTTTCGCGGCACACCAACTGATGGCCACGGCACACCAGTGTGCCACGGCACACACTTTGCGGAACACTATCCTATATTATGTAAAATGAGGAAAATATGAATTGGCTACATTTTTAAGTCTCTACGCTGACGAAGCCCTTGGTCTTAACCCTAACTCTTCTTCTTCTTTGCCCTGCGTTTTTTCCCGGCTTAACCAGGGTCAGGCCTCCTTGTACACATGCGCCAGGATCTTCTGTCCTGGGTTGTCGATTGAGGGACATTCTGTGCTGCCAACTCCCTCTCAATTGCGGACCACCAGGTTGCCGGGGGTCTTCCTCTCCCTCTCGGTTTTGTGGGAATACTCAGCGCTGTTTTCACTGAATAGTCCGCATCACGTCTCATCACATGACCATACCACCTCAGTCTGGTCTCCCTCATTTTATCGGGTATAGGAGCCACCTTAAATGATCCTCTGATATGTCTCTGTGCCTTTTAATTGGTTTTGGCAATCTCATCACTGCCACAAGTAATCTATGCTGTGCTGTCAGAGACTCACCTGGTATCACCTTACAGTCCCTGTAATAGCTGAGCATATGCCTTGCAGAGAGTATATAGTCTATCTGTGTCTTTGCTTTAGAACTCTTGTATGTGACTAGATGTTCTTCACTTTTTTTAAAGAATGTGTTGATTACTCTGAGACCGTGTCTTCCCGCAAAGCCAATTCTATCTTTTCCTTCATTGTTTAGTATTCCGTAACCAAAGCCGCCGTGAATCTCTTTAAACAATGACATGTTATCCCTCTTAGCACCTACATGGCCATTCAGGTCAGCCCCTACATATATGAATGAACTCTTCCGGTGGTATACTCTGAAGGATCTCATCCATATCCTCCCAGAACTCTTCCTTCTCAGCCAGTTGGCAGCCCACCTGTGGGGCATACACTGATATGACATTGAGGACCGTAAGGCCATCCAGAGCTAATTTAATACATATAATACGGTCACTCTTTCTCAGGACACTGATGATTCTCTGCTTCATGTCCTTGTCCAGCACAACAGCAACTCCATTTCGCCTTGTGTCACCACCATGGTATATGAGTTGGTATCCGTGTCCAATATCTCGCGATTTTGAGCCCTTCCACTTTGTCTCTTGTATACAGCAAACACTAATATCTCGACTATTCAGTACAGCACTCAGCTCCCCACTTCGTCCCGTTAGACTCCCCAGATTCCATGTTCCAAGCAGGGCCGTCGCGTGAGTGGGGCGACCGAGGCGGTCGCCTTGGGCGCCGCGATTCGAGGGGCGCCGCCGTGGGCAAAAAAAATCTATTTTGCTTGTAGTACAGTCCAGGGATTCACATGCGAACTCATAGCTGAGAAAAGCCAAAGGCATGCAATATTTGCTATAAAAAGTTTAATCAATTTTTAAATTTAAATCTTAAAAAAACCCTAACTAAATTTAATTTTCATTGCAACCGAGCAAGCAACAGGAAATTTTTGGCTAAGAGACGTCGCCAATCTAGGGAAAAAGCGACTTCATAGCGGAGAAAAGCCATACGAATGCAATATTTTCAATAAAAAGTTTAATAAACACCCATATGCTAAATCATCGCGGAGAGAAGCTAGACTAGAATCTGTTTAAATGAGCCTGACTAACGGAAACAACGACGCAAGGCAAGACGGGTATCAGATAGTATAAAATATGTAGTATTAAAATAAATACGAGTCTTATAGGGGGGGGGCGCTGATTATGATCATCCTGAACCAAAACTGGAATGAACAAAAATAAGAGATTTATAGGGAGGGGGGGGGGCACTGATGATTATGATTATCTCGAACAAAAACTGGAGTGAACAAAATTACGAGTTTTATGAGGGGGGGGGGGGGCGCAGATTAAAGCCTCGCCTTGGGCGCATGAAAATCACGCGACGGCCCTGGTTCCAAGTCTTATAATGTTAGTAGATTTCACATTCTTGGTGGTCGTTTGCGAACAGACGTTCTTGTCATTTCCGTCGCTTCGGGGGTACGCCCTAGTAGTTGGATTCGTTTTGTTCTTCCTGGTTGCAGCTTCATCGTCGCTTGAGGGAACGCCCTAACCGTTATCGTTTTCTCATTGTACCGAACGGCGTCATTAAATCAGATCAGCGAATTAAAAATCAAATAATATTGAAATAAGATTGATTTGTATAGATTCGAACATAAACAATATTGATTGGATTGTATAGATAATAGTGTATAAAATGACTGATTTACTGAAAATATTGATATAATTATGACTCGATCATGTAAGCTAAGCGCCTCGGCCACAGAAATAAAGGGTTCTTAGTTCCCACCGAACGGACCGAGGCGCGAGGCCCGCGAAATAATTATGTAAGAAATAATAAAAATGCATTGGCATATTGAGGCAGCCCTGGCTGCGGGAGCTCCTGACAACCCTATCTCCCCGTGTCCAACAATAGAATGACGAGAGCTGCGCGCGGCGCGCGCTTAAAAACCCCTTAAACGTGGTATCCCCTCCCCTACTGTTTGAGGGAGGGCCAAGAGGCTCGCGAGCCAGGACACGCGGAGGTAGGGTGCAGCCTCCCGATAATGGTCTACTCCGATGTAAAATCATGTGGCGATCACAATGATACCAAATACATCGGGGTAGGCCAATTAATTAAGATTTTAATCGACCTTTCGCGGATTTATCGGAAAATACCGAAAACCGATATATCAAGGTTAGCGCGATCTGGTGAGCATGTCCCGATTGGGACATGCTCACCAGATCGATACCAAATACATCGGGATACGCCCCAGATCCGCGGAGATAATCCGCGAAAGGTCAATAATTAGAATAATTGAATTCCGACCGCGACGGCCGCTGGTCCGTCGCACGTCCAGGCCGATTCGGGGCGAGGCTCTGAGCCCGTTCCCGGCGTCCGCTCCGTTCGCCACGGACGGGGGACACTGGGTTTTCCCCAGGTACCGTTATGTTTAGAATATAAGCAGAACAAATTGTATGAAATACATCATTCTTCGTTTACTCTTGGCTTTGACTACACCTACCTACCTGCTCTCTCTCTGGACTACTCAACTGGCTGACTTCTACCTTGGACTTCTCTCTGGACTGTTTGGACCCTTCTCTGGCTGGCACATTGGACCGTGGACTCGACCCTTGCAATAGGACCTGGACTCTGGCTGATACCACTGGACCGAGACTTCTCTCGAACGCGCGCTAGGCCCGAATTTAGTACGGCCTACGTGTCTATTAGAAGATTTCTCGTCGAGGGCGCAGAAGAAGACGTCGGATCTCACGAACGCATCGCAGGCCCGAATTAAGTACGGCTTGCGTTGTTACTAGGAGTTCCTCCATCCAAGGACGCGGCCGGGCGAACAGAGAGAGCTCTCGAACGCATTGCGGACCCGAAGCTAGTAGGGTCTTGCGTGTTATTAGGAGATCGATCTAAGGCGGGAAGCTTTTCTCGAACGTACGGGGCCTGAACTGAGTAGGGCCCGCAGTATTACTAGAGAGTTCCCGTCTTCTGCGCAAGCGACGAGCGACATAGTGCATTCCCCTGGTAGCTGGCTAATTCTTTAGAGCCTGCACCTGCAGTCCCTTGTACCGCGCGCGAGTCGTGTGGTACACTCATATCTTTTTGCTTTCATGATTGTACAAGGAGAGGTTTTTGTTTGGCAAAGTATTTTACAGCCCGTTACCACCTGACGCCAAGACCTTCATCTTCTCAAGATGTGGGCGCCGTCGTTAGCCATGATGTTTCCTCCGACGCCATCCCTTCTGTGCGCCCCGGCCCAGACTCACAGCACCGACCTGACCTCTACTCCGAATATGTCAGAGAAGCCCAAAGACGGGGGTTTTGTAAGGAGTGACCTTCTCCTGCCTGTTGGTCCGCGGGAGCTATTTTATTTCACTCCTACCCAGTGACGTTCCGTGGGTTATTGGCGCCCGGGGCGGGAACCACACCCTTTGGCGCCCCCACATAACTTTTCCTAAAAAAAAAAGTCATTTCTAAAATTTGGTATCTGGAAACATGACATTTCCTAAAAAAAAAAAAAGGTCATTTCTATAATTTGGTATCTGGCAACATGACATTTCCTGAAAAAAAAAAAGGTCATTTCTATAATTTGGTACCTGCCTATTTCGAAAACCGGACGTATAGTATAGCGCGAGCATATTTTGCCGACCTGCTAATAGAGGCGCCCGGGGCGGTCCGCCCCCCCCCCCCTCGGTACGCCACTGCTCCTACCCCATGGATATTTGGGCCTCCCCCTATCCGCCACCCGGAGACGCGCTCTCTAGAGGTCACATATCCTAACCCTAACTAGAATAATGAATTCGACTTTGTATAATAAGAACTTAATTACCTTTTAACCCATGTAATTCCGACAGATGCATCTGATTTAAACCATTAATATTCCATCCGCATGCTGTCAATCGCACCAACTATCAAATGACTGATAGTTCCTGTCAAACTTTAATTTAATTTCAATTTTCCGAATTCAGAATAAAAATTTTATTGTTAAAAGTACTAAGAAGGTTACCTACTTAGAGTTTTCTTTAATTTTCTAATTATCCACGCAATTTTCATAATTATTTGATCACATACAACCTTCATACCTGATAAAAGCCTACACGACCAAAAAAGAAAAAGAAAAGCGCAATCGGTCCAGCCGTTTAGGCGTGATCCGATGACCACGCGAAATAGATCTCCTTTTTTATATATAAGATATTGCATTCGTATGGCTTTTCCCGCTATGAAGTCACTCGTTCCCTGAATTGGCGACGTCTCTTAGCCAAAATTTCTTGTTGCTCGTGCGGTTGCAATGAAAATCAAGGATGAAATGAAAATAAAATTTAGTTAGGTAGATTATATTATTTTATTTTAAAAATTAGTTAAACTTTTTATACCAAATATTGCATTCCTTTTGCTTATCTCAGCTATGAGTTCGCACGTGAATCCCTGGTAAATTCCCTGGGGTAGTTCGGATAAGGTTAGGGGAGGAGGGGTGCTGATAGCTGTCAAGAACGGGATTGAGTCCAGGAGAATAAATACTGCTGATGGAGAGTTGGAACAGGTTTTCGTGTTTGTGAATGTACCACCGTCGGGCTTGGTTGTAGGCTGTGTGTATTTTCCTCCTGGAAGTGATTTATCTAGATATGGACGTCATGCTGAGGATTTGGAGACTCTTCGTAGTAAATTTCCAAAATCAAAGTTCGTGGTTGTTGGTGACTATAACCTGCCTAACATTGTTTGGAGTAGCGATGCTATTGTTGAGAGTGAGGACTTGGGGCCGGGCATTGAGGTCTGTGATAGAGAGGTTGGTGGAACAGTTTGTTTGGGTGAGTGTCCTAAGTCTAGAGAGTTGATTGAAATGGTAAATTTTCTGGGATTCGTGCAAAGGAATAGTATTCCAAATTGTAATAAAAAACAACTAGATTTAGTTTTAACTAATGACGCATCTGTCACAGTTACAGAATCTGACGGCATTTCCCTACCGGTTGACAAGTATCATCCGCCATTAGAATTTTGTGTCACACATACTCCGGTAAAACACATTTCCAAGCGTCAGAGTTTTCGGGACTTTCGAAGGGGAAATTACTCTGCTATCAGAGAGTACTTGGCGGAGGTTAATTGGAATTTTCTTTGTGGTGGTCAAGATTTCGATCAAAAATTGAAAATGTTCTATAGTATTTTGGAGGAGGCCATTCGGTTGTATGTACCGGTGGTCGTTCGCGAGCCATCCTCTTACCCTATCTGGTTCACAAGTGAGCTGAAACTTCTTATAACTGAGAAAAAGCGGGCTCATATAACATATAAGGATACTAGGAAGGGGGAGGATTATCAGAGATTTTCATCTCTGAGATCAGAGTGTAGGTCATTGTCTAGGGCTTGTTATTTAAGTTATATTCACGATATTGAGAGTAGGGTTCCCCATGACAGCAGAGCATTGTGGAAGCTTGCCGATTCTCAAAGAGGAGATAAATCCTGCTCACCAGAAGTGATGGTCTATAGGAATGTAAGCTCGAATAGAGCAGAGGAGGCGGCTGGGCTATTCCAGGATTTCTTCCGGAGCGTTTATGTTAATGGTTCCGATGCACCGGACCGAGATTTCCCCTCCTGCGTTGGATCTGCTGTTGTTTTGGATCGTTGCTATCTAGAGTACTTGCATGTTTACAGGGGGCTGAAGCAGCTCGATTCCGGGAAGCCGATTGGACCGGATGGAATTTCCAATTGCTTTCTTAAGGAGTGTCATTCACTTTTGGCTTTTCCTCTGTTTGTTCTTTTTAATGAATCTCTCTGTGGGGGCTACTTCCCGGAATGTTGGAAGACCAGTTATATTATACCCATTTTCAAGAAGGGTGACAAAACAAATGTTTGCAATTATCGACCAATTTGTATCATATCTGGAATCCCAAAGCTATTTGAGTCGCTGGTTTTGGAACGAGTATCTCCACACTTGAATGGTCTTATCCATGAAAGTCAGCATGGATTTGTGAGCGGTAGATCAACACTGACTAACTTAATTCTTTATGGAGACAAAATCTCGGAGGCACTTGCTGGGGGGAAACAGATGGACTCTGTCTATACAGACTTCAGCAAGGCCTTCGACAGAGTTCCTCATTCTCTTCTTCTTCGCAAGCTGGGGAATTTGGGTATTGTTGGTTGCTTGTACAGGTGGTTGGCGGATTACTTGAGTCGTAGAAGATTGGTGGTTCGATATAATGATGCTGAAGCGGACGGATTCATTGCTACTAGTGGTGTACCTCAGGGAAGCCACTTGGGACCAGTGTTGTTTTCATTGTTCATTAATGATATAGTTGAGTCTTTTGCCGACGTAGATTTTCTGTTATTTGCCGATGATTTGAAGTTGTTCAAAGTGATACATGGTGAGGACGATTGTCAAATCCTTCAGGATAATCTGACGAGTCTCAGCCGTTGGTGTCACACAAATGGTCTTCCTTTAAATATTGATAAGTGTCAGGTGATAACCTTTCACAGAATAAAGAAACCTACAGTGTTTGATTATAGGGTCGATGATCACTTGTTGGAGCGCGTCAACAGTGTAAGAGATCTAGGCGTGATCTTTGATGAGCGGTTAAGTTTTGTCCAACACATTGATTTCATTACCAATAAGGCACTTCGGATGCTTGGCTTCATGCTGAGGGTTACTGGTGATTTTGAATCACTCGCATCACTGAGGATTTTATATGTGTCGTTGGTGAGAAGCCAGGTCGAGTTTAACTCTCCAGTGTGGGCTCCTTATTACGCGGTTCATTCCAACGCTGTAGAAAGAGTGCAACATAAGTTTCTGAGATGTATAAATTTTAAATTGGGAATACCTCTGGTTGACTTAAACTATGAATTTTTGATGTCTTTGCTGGGTCTTCCGAAATTGTCGGATAGAAGAATCATCTCCGATCTCTTATTGTTATACAAAATAGTTAATCACCACCTTGATTGTTCTGATATGACTTCATTGATACGGTATCATGTCCCAAACAGAAACACTAGACAGGTTCATACTTTTTCATTGTGATTTTGTGAATAGAAATTATCTATATAACACATCTATTAGAAGACTTCACAGAGTTGGTAATGAGTATGGTTTCCTGGCTGATATTTTTTGTGTGCCGTTTTGTAAATTTAGGGAAGTAGTCTCTGACCATTTTAAACTAGGTAGATAGATTGAATATTATAGGGGATGATTGCTTTTCAAGTGAATTGTGGCCAGAAAATTTTTAAATTTTTATATTTTTGTTTTGTATTTTATTGTGTCTGACATTTTATTTGAGTTTTAATGTTTCGAATGACTGATTTTAATTTTTAACTTTTATTTCTCTAATTATCGTATTTTAATAAATTTTAATTGATTTTAACTTTTTGTCGCAATATATTTTTAATTTTAATTTTTATTGATTATTCATCGCATTGATTTTTTATTGTTTGTTACATGGACAGTACGTATATATTAATTGTTTAACAAATTGAGTATATAAATATTATTTGTTGAATTATTTTTCACTTAAACATTGTACTCTTAATATCTATAAATTGACTATGTTATTTGTTTGTCACATGGACATTGTATTTAATTATATATAAATTGACTATGTTTTGATTTATTGTTTTTCTTTTATTGCTATTATTATTTCAATTGTTTGTCTTAATTTGGGTTGAATGTTTTATTTGTGACTCTGCTTATTGCTGTAAATTCTTGTGGTGTTTTATTGATTTGAAAACTGTATCTATTTTTCTGTATTCTATTGTTGTGAAAAATGTTTTGTTGTTTAAATATTAATGGCGATTTCGCCGTATATGCTTTATAAATAAATAAATAAATAAATAAATAAATAAATAAATAAATAAATAAATAAATAAATAAATAAATAAATAAATAAATATATAAAAAATAGAATTTATTTTACCGACGGCGGCCGGCGCCCCTCGTATCGCGGCGCCCAAGGCGACCGCCTCGGTCGCCCTACCCACGCGACGGCCCTGTAAAAGTAGGTATGTCCGCCCTTTGACTCTTTTAAATGTTTGTATAAAAATTGTTTATAAATTTCACAATAAAGTTATATTTATTTACTTTTTTATGTCCTCCACCTCTCTCGATGACAGGAAGTTTGTTCGAAAAATAATTGTTCGTTTTATACCTACATTTTTTCAAATGAAAATAATTCAACAGTTTTTCGTAAAACGAACACACATTTGCCATAAATTACAATTGTTCGAATTTTTACAACTTCATGTTTATCCATTTTACGTTTTAATAGGATAGGACAAAAATATTCAGGTGGTGACTCATCACGGAGTAAAATTTCGAACAATTACCTATAATATAGCTTCTAGATGCCTAATTCGTAAAACTGTTTTAGAAAAATCGTGAAATTAACAATAAATATTGCCAATTGAAAATTTATTTTCTAATAATTTTCATATGGGTACGGTATATACCTAAACCCTCCCCCGACTTATAAACATTCGCGTAGCTTCAAAAACTTTGTTATTTCAGTTCATTCATTCTCCCTTAAAGACCCCCCGCACACCGCAAGTCAGCCCGGAGGAAACCAATCCGCAGCAAACCCGATACCCACGAAAACGACCACCTAAAAAAGCCGGCCACACACAAATCAAGCCCGCCGCGGACTCCCCCAAACCAACCCGCGATGCGGACAAGCGCGGATCCAGGGAGGGGTCAGGGGGGTCATGACCCCCCCCTGGGCTGGGTCCAGGCCTTTAATTAAAAGTACAGTACTTACATTTGTTAAAAAAATACCTACTTTTCTATTATAATTACAAGTTATTGTGGTTCATGACCCCCCCCCCCTCAGGTCTACCTTGGTACGGGCTTTGCTCAGTTAGGTGGATTCAAATACTTGTAAAAATTATTGTAATGCTATTATCTATGAATAAAGAAAGTTATTATTATCATGGAAATGACCTTTTTTACTATGTCGTGACCCCCCCCCCTGGCGCCAATGCTGGATCCGCCCTTGAATGCGGAAGGCCTACGCCCCACTCAGGAGCATAGGAAGGCATCAAGAGCTCTCCATTGCACTCGAAGGCGTCCGAGTCTCATTGTGCCTTTTCTGACCGATTGCGAAGTTTAAGAGGAAGTGAGGTGGTCAACCTCACTGATCTGATTTTTCGATTTCCTGCCTCTTACAGGATGCTCGAAAAACCAGCAAAAAGAGCAGAGGTTCTAATTAATTCTTAGCCGGCAAACCCACGGCACTCTTACAGGATGCTCGATGTTATTTCAGTATCAAACCAAAGAGCAAATACTTTTCCAGGATGTCTGAAAAAAGTCTTCTTATCGTAACCGTTTTTCTACCATTCGAGGTTACCGTCTCCGCACCATATTTCAAAGTCATCAATTTTTTATTTCTTTGACATTATTTGGCGAATCTCAATATGGATAATTGAATACCTAATAGTAATATAGTACCTAATAATATTATACTAGTGGTCGACCATAACTTATTTAAATAATTATAAGTTTGAACATTATTATGGATCCATTGTCAAAGACTGAGCGAGCGAGCGCTATTTCAAAATTTTCTTTAAAAAACAATGACATGGATACGTAAAATTTGTATTATTAAAGACAAACAATATTAATCTATTCTCAATTAATTTGACTACAGATACCTAAACAAAATAATATGTGCATCTGTGTCAGTGTCAAATACATCGAAGTGTGTGTGAGTGAGCCGTATAAAATACATAATATTACAGTAGGTAGTGTTTGTAATGTTTTTTTTATTGATTTAATCTATTTTTATGCACAATTTTAAAAAAAATAGCATTTGCTACTCCTTCTCTATATAAACTACAAGTGTGCGAAATTTCATACTCCTCCGTCCTCGCTATTTTCGTAAATATGGTCCCAAAGTTTTTCCTTCGCGTATTAATAATATATATATTTAAAGATTACGATGGCTAAATAACTTTCTTGAACAAAAATAATGGATTTTTTTTCTATCATGTTTGTCTGTGGAAAATGTCTGATTAAGATGTATCTATGGTTATTCATTTTTGACGTTTCTGAAATATAATGTCAGGACTAATACCTCAATCAATAAAATAATTTGCTTTAAGGTTAAATCGGTTGTGTAAAATCTTATTAATATTGAATATGTTATCGCGTATACTTAATATGGAAAAAATACTAGTATTTTGCCTATTTATTTTAGGGGTATCAAGTGTAAGTAATTTTGACATCCCAACAATACAATATTTAGTCTGAGTACTCAATATCAGCCAGTTTTAAGTTATTGGAAAATTTTGTATATTTCATTACATATAATATATTTTTTCAGAGCCTAGTCGAGTATGATGGTCGATTGAGCATCAAATTATTACACGCATTTGGAGTAAACACAGAGTTTACGAGCCGCGGAAATATTACAGTTCAAAGTATACGATCTGGTGGATATTTACTAGATCAAAATCCCCTTACGCCTATTGAAATTGACAAATTAAAGGTAAATATACTTTTTATATTTAACCAAGTTAATGTAAGAAGCACTGTGAATCAATCAAACAATGTAAAAAAAAGGGCAAATTTTTTAATAGAGAAGTATAGCCAATAGTAGGGCTAGTGATGAGTTGATAGGGAAATAGCATGTAAAACAGGAAAATATGTAGGAAAGTGTTACTGAATATTTGATATAAACTTATTTAATATGTTCAAACATACAGCTTTCGCAACATATCTTCAGCTTCAAATCCCACCGCCAAAATTTCAACAGAGAGAAGACGTTCATCACATTAGACATAATAAAAATAAAGATTATCTTGTGAGTTGTAAAATAATAGTGGTTCTATTACTAATATTTTTACTCTTTATCAATGCTCATCTTTTTATTGGTTGTTTCTTCATATCTGAATGTTGTGCCAATCTGGTTTCCACGTACATTATGTTGTTTCTCCAACCCTCCCGGCACTGCACCAATAATATATGCATAATAATATTATATTACATACAGTAGGCACCGGATATTGTGATCACTGGTTAATAGAATCAGCCGCTTTATAGAATCAAAAGTCCAAGTCCCGATTCAAAATGAAGAATTTCATACAATTTCTATCGGATAATATAATCACATTTTCGGTTAATAGAATCAATTGTTCCAAAAATTTAGAACACTTTCTTATATTTTAGCCACTGACGTGCACGTTTTTGTATTTTTTTTTCAATTTCGACTCAGACAAATTGTGCATTAGAAAAGATTTATAGCTCAGTCGAGGTCAGTTTTGAATTGTTTCCAGCTGTGCGTGTTTGTTTATCGTACGGTGATAAAAAATTCGAACCCTGGGACAGGCAAAAAGAAAAACAACCGAATAACGGTGAACACTTTTAACGTGCGCTATCACTGGCTGATAACATTTTAGTTTTTGGAAAGAGCAAATCTCCCAGATGTTTTAAAGGCGTGAAACACTTGCTAGTGATGTAGGTAGGTACCTATATTTTTTACACAAATGCTTGAATGAAGTCACAGATTTCCGAAAACTATCCGAAACATACGGAAATACTCTCTTTTGTCTCAATATCTTGACGATTTTTTTGACATAAAAACTTTTCTTAGGTATGTAATGCGTAGGTACTTATGTTTGTATGAAATATATGTAGGTATGTTTTTTTTTTTTTTTTTTTTTTTTTTTTTTAATTTTTGGCATATCATCCGCAAGATGTAGGTATGTACTAAGTACCTATATTCTATATGGCCGCCGGTTAATAGAATCAAAACACACTGGGACAAACGTGATCACAATATCCGGCGCCTACTGTATTTAGCTAAGATGAACTAAGAGGTGTTAGTTGGGCTATTGTGGTGTGCGAGAAGGAGTGTGTTGAAAGTTTATGGGATTATTTTAAATATGTGCGGAGTATCTACATTATTGTCAGTCCCGAGTAAGTGGTTGACGAGAAAGGCCTCTGGAATATCACTATGTATTGAATTCTCAACAAAAATATAAGTGATGAAACAATTATTTATTTGTTATGGATAACTATCATAAAGTTAACCCAAAAGCAATAAAAAAAAACTTGGGATCTGGTGCTCTACATAATAATGATTTGAATTCAGTTTTTAGCTCAATCAGATGGGTTTTATCAATTACAATCTATAGTCCAGTCACCTGATGGGACGGAAACAACATTTTTATCATCCATGAAAGCTACTGTGCTGTTGGAAGCTGGGCTACGTGATTGCATATTAATATGGTTTCTCAACAATGGAGACGTCATGTCCATAGCAATATCACCAAGTAATGTGGAATCAGACCCTCCTTCAATTAATTTCCAACAACTTGCCGTTCCTAATACCTTTACAACAGAAGTCTTCATGAAGCATATGGAGCTGGCCCCATTGTAAGTATCTCTCGTTATTTTGAAGTGCTTTTTACCTTCCATGCCACACAATGATAACTTTAGCCATCTAGATAACTTCTTGAATCCTTACACCATAGTTCAAAATAAATCATTTTATCATAACACTTTTCTATACAAAGGTGTCAGTATAGCCGGCGGAACTTATTGCCTGAGGCAATTTTTTCCAGTCAACCGGTCCCGTCCAATCTGAGACAGGCCAACCCCGGGTAGAAATTTCAAGTGAAAAAACTCTGACCAGACCGGGAATCGAACCCGGGACCTCGGATCTGAAGTCCACGCTAGTACAACTAGGCTACCGAGATCATCGTTAAGATACTATGAGAAAATACTTGAAATTATTTGTCCATGGTTCTTAATTAATTTACGGAATTGCTCAATCCTATTTTCTTTAGATGCTGTCATAAATCTGTATGAGTCTTCCATATCAAAAGTAATCATGTTAGGTGCATTAATCTTAAAAGATAAAAAAAAGAGTCCCAAGAGTTTATCTAGATCAGTAGTATATCAGTTTTTGTCCTTTCCCTTTGTCCAATTAGTAGGTTATTTTACACAGTTTTCATATCAATGTATACCTACATATTGCACGAAATAAACAATAATTGTTAGCCTATTGGTTCGGTTGATAACTTTCCTACAGCAAAATTAAAATGAAGAGTCTTATATAGTTCTATCACAAAATTTATTAATCACACATTAACCGGTTTACGGAGACTACCGTCTCTATTATCAATCACAGCCTCTATCTCACAGTCTTAAACATTTGACTGTGAGATAGAGACTGTGATTGATAATGGAGACGGTAGTCTCCGAAAACCGGTTAATGTGTGAATAGTAAATTTTTGTGATAGAAATATAATAGAAGACTTCATTTTTATTTTGAAATGGACTATCACCAAGCACCTTCTGCTCAAAACATTGAAGATCTTTCCTACAGCATACTATGGTATGGCCAGAAAAGGTCAATACCAACAGATCTGCTTTTAAACCATTCAAATGTTCTTCATCATATTGCACCAATCAACACACAAAAAAAATATTTATTTATTGAAATAAAATAAAAAGATTAAATATAGGTTTTAACTCAACCGTCTTCCTCTTTCGTGACTGGAGATTTGCCTACGCCTTGAAAGAGGATAAATTAATAGTTTGGTGAGAGAGCACATAATTATTAAAACAATAATACTCAACAAATCTTCGCTATGCCACCCTGTCCCCTATAGTTCACATCACCTCATCTCAGTCAACACAAGTGTCTACCCTCTAAGATCAGTTTGTTACAATGTTTCAACTGTTTAAAGGGCCTCATACTTACTTTCACATGTTTTTATATTCTCTCTTGGTTGGTATATTTTTTGTAATTGATTTCTTTTTTTTGTCATCTTGTAGTCCGGACACTGCCAGTTACTTAGAAAAATTGGAACGAGAAAGAGATGCCAGGGAGAAAGGAGAACTGAAAGACAACAGATCATTTTTTGCCAAATATGTATGTCAGCTATATTCTCTGTCAATGTGACTCTTTTTATCTTTAAAGTTACTGTTTTATTATTATTTTGTCTTTTCAGTGGATGTACATTGTACCGTTCGTGATATTCATTCTATTATCGGGCGCAGCTAATCCAGAGCAGCAGGCTGCTACCCGCTGATTTATCAAAGTCTTGGTTATATCTGTTTCATTTTGTATTTATTAATATTAATAAAAAAATAAGTGTATTAGTCATTATTTTCTGATTGTTTAAATTTTACCTGAAACCTTATGAGACATGAAGAACTCTATATGCAAACAAATAACAAAATCCTTACTATCCCGTGTCGTATTATAATCCTCAAAGTGTGATTTTGTGAACTTTTCACTAAGTATTATTTAATTCTTCAAAAAGTCACCTAAACTGTGATAGAACATTGGCAAATGAATGAAAGAAAAAGTCAAATGGAATAATCATTGTGTTTCCCACAATGTGGTATTATATTAGTGTTTAATATGGACACTTTATACAACTCAAGATGTAACAAAATATTTGAAACATGGTGTAACAACAGCATGCAACAAAACAAAATGGAAAGGCTCATAAATGGGACCAAGCTGTTTTACATAGTTAACATTGCATAAAGAATATTCTTTACAACATAATTATTATGTGACAAAATATAAAGAAAAAGTCAAATGGAATAATCATTGTATTTGCCACAATGTGGTATTATATTAGTGTTTAATATGGACACTTTATACAACTCAAGATGTAACAAAATATTTGAAACATAAACAGCGGTGTAACAACAGCATGCAACAAACCAAAATGGAAAGGCTCATAAATGGGACCAAGCTGTTTTACATAGTTAACATTGCATAAAGAATATTCTTTACAACATAATAATTATTACATGACAAAATATTTTCAAATCTAGTATCTCAATGTACACTGAATATTTTGCTTTTAGTGTTCAATAAATTTATGAAATATGACAGGCAGTCCTTAACATAAAAGTACAAATATTACTATAATTTTGATATAAAAATACACTTTCTGCCAAATAGATCAGAAAAATAATTAATAAATAGTAAAATAACAATGGAAATGTAAAAAAGGACGTTAGCGTCCACATTCCTATATGTGGATCTGCACGTACACACGGTACAAAACATAAATAACTACCATTCAGTAGCTATTATAGAAAATTAAAAAAAATAACAAATTCACATCTCCAATGGTTTTGAACAAGGTATTTTGAAAAACTGAAAACATACTTTATAACTGATATTGTACATTAAACTTGACACATAAAGTTTTACAAACACAACTACGCTCCAATCTTCTCTATTTCTTCTGCATCTTCCGTATCTAACAGAGCTATTTTTTTTCCGAAATGTGCTTCAATATCCTTGCAAATCTGCATGGATTCCGCTGAATCAATTAAATTTATAGCTATTCCAGATTTTCCAAACCTTCCTGTTCTGCCGATCCTATGCAGATATGTTTCACAATCGGCTTTCTTCTCTGTGTCCACTGGCATATCAAAATTGACAACAAGCGTAACCTGCTCCACATCAATTCCTCTAGACAGTACGTTTGTTGTGATCAAGACTTTTTCTAATCCAGCTCTGAATCTATCTAAAACAGTAATACGCTCCTCAACCGTCAGTTCTCCGGATAATATAGCTACGGAGTGACCATCTTTAGACATCTTCTCTGATAGCCAAGAAGCTGTTTTTCTTGTTTGGCAAAAAATGATTGCCTGTCCTATGGTGACAACCCCATAAATATTACAAATAGCCCGATACTTCTCATCTTCGCCTCTACACTTGACATAATATTGTTTAATATTATCCAATGATTCCTCTTCTCGGAGTAACCTTATTATCAAAGGATTAGGCACAATGACTTCAGCAAATTCCATAACTGGAGTGTCATAAGTTGCGGAGAAAAACATCATCTGACAAGTTTTTGGAAGCATTTTATGGATACGAATGCACTGATCTTGATGTCCTTGTCTTGAAATCATCACATCAGCTTCATCCAAAACAAATACCTTAATTTTACTTAAATCAAACATTCTAAATTTGAGTGCCCAATCTAACATTTTTCCAGGAGTACCGATAATTATATGATCTGTGATTTTTGAGCCTCTGGGTAATTCCTCTCCACGCACAGCATATTTAAGTTTGATTTCTGGACAAAATCTAGCCATCTTGGCTGCTACTTCACCAGTTTGAATAGCAAGTTCATATGTTGGATTCATACACAGCACTTGAGGATATGGTTGTGTGGGATCAACCCTGCTCAACATAGCTAACACGAAGGCCGCTGTTTTGCCAGTTCCCGACTGTGACTGTGCAATCATATTTTGAGGAGGGTCTGCTAGCAACGTTGGCAGAGCTGTTTCTTGAATTTTAGATGGTGAATTAAACCCCATGGCATAAACACCTTTCAACAAATTTGGTTTTAAATGTAAAGCTTCAAATGATTTAACAGAGTAGAGGGGAGAATTGGGATCTTTTCTTTGAACTTCTATATCCCTTTTAGACTCTACCAGACCTTTTCGGATTATTTTTTGAAGTAATGATGTCTCTGCTGGATTGGGAATATCCTCATCATTGTCTGGCTCACTTGGCTTCATTTTCAAACTACTGTTTAGTTTGTTTGTTATTTCCCCAACATCTGCTGTTTTGGCCATCTTCTCTAAAACAAATAACATCAAACACATAGTAAATTTGTGTCATGTATTATAGATACCATAAGTTTGTGTATCATACTTAGTAATTAGTGTGAGTTTTGTACATAATTCTGCAGTGAGCTCAGATTCATTAATAATAATGTACAAAACTCATTATTCTTTAATGAATCTGAGCTCACTCAAGTGAACACAAGTAGGTACGCTTTCGACACCTTTCACAGAGAGCAAAATTTGTGTTGTGAAAGTAGAAATAACTGGCACCGGGATTCGAACCCATGTTCCGAAAGCTGTTGACTGAACCCAGCGGCGAGTTTTGATGAAGCTAAATAAAATGGTAAAGAGGGAATTCAGCAAGAGAGTATACAGGCGGAGTAAAAAAAACACGAGAGTTAAGTTAGAATCAAGAGGTGACAGAGAGCCATTGTCACTTATCAAGATCCAGAAGACCATGTTGTAGGATTTTGTTGTGTGACCATCTATATAGATCACTTTCTCAATCTAATAACATATTAAAGACAAAAATTGGAAAGTAGACAGTCATTGCTGTGCGATAAAGGGGGGTGGATCGGCATTCGAACTGCAGGGCTGTTCTGGACGGCGCAGGATAGGTACAAGTTCCCGGAAGTGTCAAGGTTTCACAATATATCGCAACACCACTGAATTAAGCTTGAGAGTTAAAAACTTTGATCAGCTATGCTTTAAGACCCATTAAGTTTCAATATAGCTGTAGATAAAAATATACCACTTAAAAATAATAACATGATGTATACTATGCTAAATGATGGATCAAACAAAAATTACAATAACCAAACTGTAGAACATAAGCAAATTTACCTAGACTTGGCTGTGTGTTATAGAATCTCAAACAGGGAAACTAAATATCTATGAACTAAATAACTGACTGGAAACACTTCAAAATTATTCATAAACTCGCAAATCACCAACTAACACAAAACACCGGCTGGGGCACTTCGTGGTTTTTCGGTTTTTGTTCATAATGTCAAATTTTATATCTATGACAATTTATCCATTAATCCATTATATGATTTTGACAAAACGGTAAATCGCAGAAAATAATAATTTCTATGCATTTCATTACCTCCTAAAATTATTAAAGCTTTTAGCTTCTTAAAACCATTTTTTCATGATTTTACCGTTTTTAAAACTCAACTTTTTTATTAAATTATTTTTTACATATTTCTAAGTTAGAGATATCCATGTTATTATTATTATTTTACAGTATATATTATATTATCTATGATTATTATGAAACATGAATGTTAAATCGAAATAAACCACAGACTACAAAATCGGCAGTGCAGAGACAATTTCATAAAATTGAACTCTTATTCTATGAGTTCAATTTTAACGAAGCGTTAAATTGTCGACGAATCCTGTTTGACGTTTAAACTGTGCATGACAAATTGGCGGAAAATTCAAAATAATGCTGTGGATCTTGACCAATCTTGACACTCGTCATTTATTTCTTTCACGCCAAGAGGGCTTTTTAAAGAAAAATAATCATATTATGGAGATAAAAAATAAAAATGACACTGGTATGGGATATGGGACACTTATTGATATCAATAGAAGTGGTTGGTGGTCTAGCGGTTACGACGCCGGCTTTCGCACTGTGGGTTCGATCCCAGGTGCCGACCATCTTCCTCTTTCACGACACAAGCTTTAAGTAGCTTACTGTGAAAGAGTCAATGAGTGAATTTGTGTTCACTTTGAATGAGCACAAATTCATTTAAAAAAAAAAAAAAAAAAAAAAAAATACTTTTACCCCTTCAAAACACGAGTTCTTACTCACATTGGAGGGCAATCATTTAATGATTTGTATTGTCTTATTTTTTGTCAATGAAAAAAAAAATACAGTGCATTGCGTTATGTTAAGTCAATAGTTTCGATTAGTCTTATAATTAAAATATGTAATGTTATGGGTATATTATTGTTTCCCATAACATTAATGTCCATTTTTTATAATATATATATTTTTTTTTTCAAACAAATGAATCTGTGCTCACTCAAAGTGAACACAAATACACTCTGATGATTCTTTCACAGTAAGCTACTTAAAGCTTGTGTTGTATGCTTGTAGTGATCATAGAGTATAATATAAGGGTCGTTTTCAAAATATATGTACGTCACGAAATTGTCAGTAAATTGTTTCGTTAGGAAATGTCAGGAAGTTGTAAAAATAATGCCGCGTTTAGAACAGTTATTTATTATGGTATTTTCAGACTACAATTTTTCAGAATTTTTGTTAACACCAAAAGTTAAACAAAATAGTAAGGAATGTCCTTATAAACGTAACACTTGCAAATTTAGACAATAATACATACACATAACTTAAAAAATAATTGAAACAAAAAATCAAAAATATATTAAATCCATTTATTTCTGTTGCTTCTTCCTTTTTTTTTGTTGTCTGCTGTTTTTTTCTTTTCTTCTATTGTTATCTTCTTTCATTTTTGTCTTTGAGCTTCTTTTTCACTTTCAATAAGATCTAATGTTTTCCTTTGCTTCTGTTGAACTTTCTCTAAATATTTCTTTCTTCTCTCTTGAATTTTTTTAGCGTTTTGGGCTTAAAGTTCGTCAAATAACCAGTGTCAGGAAATTGTTTTGATTGTTGGGGACATTTTTTAAAATGTTAATTTTTAATTTATTTAACGTTAAATTACATAGTTTATCTAATCGGCCTAAGACTTGAAGTGTGCTCTATAACTTTGTGTTACAAAAAACAAATGAGTTTGGTAGAAAATTTTTGATAAAATTAATATTTTTCAAATAGCTTTCACATAGGGGACAAAAAAATGTATGGCGAAGTTTTGCTACCTCATCTTCAAACTTAATTTAAGTCAAGATTATCATCACAATCTGATTGTTTTTTTTATCAGGAATAATCTGCAGTATGTTTAGAATAATTTGTGAAATTAAAAACAATATATATTTTAGTTACAACTACTGTTTTTCAAAGTTTCTTGACTTGGACAAAAAAGTTAGTCGTATGTACAAAAATTTTGAAAACTACCCATAATAATACTACTTTTCAAACTGATTTACCTTCGTGGTTCTATGTTCTCTTCACCGTATTCAAACACCTGCGCATGCGCACAGCAGAAGGATTCGTCGACAATTTAACGCTTCGTCAATTTTATGTTATAGCACAGAATTCTATACAATAACCATATAAAAATCTATGTGTTATAGTAGTGAGTAAAACCATAGAATAAGTAAAACATTGACAAGTACGTCAAAAGCTAAGAACGATAAGTAGTAGTCTGTACGGCGAGCCACTTTTTAATTATAATAAAGAACAATACCTACATGAGAACTGTGTTTATACACGATTTTGTGACTCACTGACATTAAATAAATATAATAATACTCCCATAATTTGATTTTATAGTGTGAGCTTACAGCAAACCGAAATGGAAGAAGTCGACAACATTATATTTCAAGCATTGCATCAACTGGGAATGTAATAAATTACGTATTTTCTGATTGATTTTTTTTTGTATTTAAAACTAATAATTATCTTATACCTTTATTCACATAAAATTATGTGTAATTAATTACTTGTAGAGTTTTCGGGGAAGATGTGAGCACACTCAGAGATTTTCCTGATGAGCTAGTTCTAATAGCAGCTAAAAAATGTTTAGACACTATAGTTGGTGAAGAAACAGTTCAAATTTCACCGAAAGACACATCCCAAAAGATTGCTCTCGCCAATGATATTGTCTCAGAATGCAAGGTAATTGTCAAAATCTATCCTACTAACCCTTCATTACTTAACCGTGACCACTATTGATCTTATTATGATTGTCTTGAATAAATGGAGGTGTGTAGATAGTAATAATCCATTAAAATTGTTTATAATTATATAGCAAGATTTTCGAATTGATGGTTCTAATTTTAATAATGACAATTCAAAAGAATATTAATGAATAAAAAAAAGCAATTATTTCGGAACATGCAGTTAATTAGACCCTGTATGTATTTAAGCGCTCAGTTAACTACCAGAAACAGCTGTTATTTCTAAATTATTTGAGCAAATAGTTGACGCACTTATCAAAAAAGCTTCTAGGTAATATGCTTCGTTGACACCATTTTTGAAAAATTATCTACCCAAGACAGACATGTATGACATATAAATAAAGGCATGGTCCATCCCTACAGAAGACAGATGTGTAATTATATGCTTAACACTGCTATAGGGCTGCATGTATAATGAATATGTCTATAAAATTATTATGTTGATTAATATAGAGCAAGGGGACAAAAAGAACTCTCCACTGTGCTTAATCTTGTGCGATATCAATGATCCATACACTTTTAACATTTTTATTATTTTCAGAAATTGGGTTTTAAAGGTGATTTGGGATATGAGCTATTACTGTACCCAAATGAAGTTGATCTCAGGAGAATTTTCACCTTCTTTATTGACAAACTACCCAAAGAGTCCGATAAAATATTTACCCCAAGAGATAATTTCTCTTTGATGATTCAAAATATAAGTCAAAATATATCTGAAAGTATGGAACAACCTTGGTCACCTCCATTTTCCAATGAAAACAGTCTGGAACATGGAGTATTCAAAGGAATAAATTGTAGATATTTGTTTCCATTCAATAAAATACCATTTAAAGCTGCAAATAATGGGAAAAATGTTAACAAAGGTAGGCAAATGTGCTTTTTCAATCTCTTTGGTAAAATTAATTCAAAACTTCTAATATACTTACTCTTAATTAAAAAATGTGCTATTTATGGTGGTGCTTATTATGATATATATTGTAGTAGCTGAAAGCAGAGCTTTAGTGACCAAGGGGCACACTTGGTTGCCCCAGGTGCCAAAAATAAATACCCGTGATACACAAATCTATAAATAATAATATTGTGAGATTAAAAAAACAGTAATTTCTTTGATAACTGAACAGTCGTAGTGAGGTTAATAAGAAATAAATGAATGGCTAATTGATTTTTATTTTAGAATTTGCGTCTTATTGGAAAACAAATGTGTCTGATGGCACCTTTATAAAAAGTGAAATAACTGCGGATATGGAGGCCGAGGCCCAAGCTATTATGGACAAACTGATACAGTCCAAGTCAAACATAAGCACTTTAAAAATGACAAGTTTATTACGCAAAAGTGACACGGAAATGTCAACACAAGTGAACTCTAGAAAACATTGTGTCAATCCATCCATGTTATCCATGAAAGAATTGGCGGAAACTCTAAAAAGCATTGAAGAAGAAAAAGAAAACATGATAAATGAAATCAAGACATTACACTCTAAAAGAAACGAGGTACACAGCATTGCGTGATATAACTATACCATAATAGCAATTATATTCCGTAGTGTACATATTCAGATTTATCGAGTAACAATTTTTTCTTTATTAAAGCTTTCAACAGAAATGAACGCTGAAAAATTGAAAGAAAGTACGTTAAGAGAAAAGAAAGAAACTCACGACTTGGTATGTTCACTGTTGCCAGAATATGACACAAATGTAGAAAAATTGAAAAAGATAAGGGAAAAAGAAGTTACGAAATTGACAAATCTCAAAAATGAAATAGCCGCTCGAGAGTTGGAAGCAACCAAAGAGCAAGAACTAAACAGCGAATTTATAGTGAGTTATTTGATTTTAATTATCACATTTTAGTATCAACAATAGTCTGAGTTGTCCAAAGACTAAGATGTTAGGCTTTCCTTAGATGCAACTAATACAAATTTTTCAGAAATACTGCACAGTAGCTCAACAAAAGGGTTACAAAAATTATTAACATCTCGTCAAATTTATTTCTAATGAATATCTCGATTTTATCTGTGTTTTATTTTACATTTAATTTTAGATTAAACGAGATAAATACAATGCTGAAATAAATACATTAGAAGGAAAGAAAAATAAATTAACCGAAGAGCTGAAAAGACAGGCAAATTTAAAAATTCAACTGAAAAAAGACTGTGAGAAAAGAAATATCAAAAAGAAGTTCTTAAAAAAAAGGTTCGTCATTTTTGTTTTGCCAATACAAATCTCAAGCTCTCTACTTGAAGATTAGGCCTGTTGTTCGTGACACAGATGTATGGGCTATAATGCAAGTGTGTACAATGTGTACATACACCAATCAATTTGCCCAGCGCATGTACACACATTCATTATAGATCATACAGCGAATCTGGTAAAAAACACAGTCTGTTATGACTAAGGTCTCTTGTGCCCTGTACAAGAGACCTTAGGCTATCACTTAATTTTTTAATTTGACGTAACATGTACCTACTTGTTATCAATAGTTTATTTAAGTCTTGATTTAAACATTTTAGATCTGCGTATACGAAGAGAATAATGGAAATCATAGGCAATGTTGCCAAACAAAAAATGGAAATTAATAGAATATTGAGCGACACCAGAGTTTTACAAAAAGAAATGAACAACTTAAACGGACGCTTAGACCGCTCATTCACGGTCGTGGATGAATTGGTGTTTAAGGTAGGTCATCAAAATAGTTTTTACAGCCGAACCTCTTATAACTAGCTGTATTCCTTCCTTGTGTTAAACATAATATTTTTAAAGTGGAGCTATAGCGCCATGCTCATTTCTCAACTTTCTTCTTTCTCAATTTGATGAAGTTAGACTGGAGAATATGTGGTTTCATCAGGATAGTGCAACGACACATACTGCAAAAGCCACAACCCAAATTCTCAAGGCCACATTTCTAGATTGCCTAATCTTCGTTTGGTAGTTGTCGCTGGCCAGCAGTGTCGCCAGATATTTCCATTATATTACAGTTAAAATCGGCCTCCTTTGTTATAAAGTTAGACTTGATGAAAAAATTTAAGACATCAAACTAACATAATCCAAGAGCAGAACCAAACATTTTTATTTATATTAATTACAATATACAGCCGAAGAACATAGGGTGAATACTATTGCGCCACCTTGTATGTTAGGGTGCAGATTGTGAGTGTGATCAGCCACGCTCACACCCCTCAAGAGTAATAAAACATTCTATAATATTGTCTAAAGCTAAGTTTGTTGCAATATGTGACACCAACATACTAGCAGAAAGACTGTTCAGTTGTATTCACAATTACTTCATGTAAATGTTTTGTTTCAGGATGCCAAAAAGGATGAACATGCTAGAAAAACTTACAAGTTGGTAGCATTTATTCATACCGGCTGTGGAGAAATTGTAAATAATGTAGGTGAAATAGGTTCTATGCTGAGAGAAATAAGAGATTTGGAGAAAAGGGTTGAAGCTGAGAAAAAGAAAAAAATTGAAGAAAATCTACAAAGAGTTTATTCCGATTTGAAATATTTGCAATCAAAAAGAGATATCCATTATAATAACAAATGACTCTAGAGAAGGTTTATACAAAGTAAAGCCCAGTGAACTTCCAGATGTTAGAATATTATTCAAATGTACCATTACTACATTCCGTAGAGGAAAGGTGAAATAAAATGTTTATATTTTTGTTAATGATCTTTTTTTTAATAACATAAACCACCAGTTATCATAAAAGAAATAATTTTAGAACATCATTTAAAATTTTAAAGTTTGAATCCTATGGTTTAAATTTGGAATTACATTGTCTGATTTACTTTTGCCTATAACTTTAATATTGTATGAATTGTGTACTAGAAACAGGGGTTACCAAGATCATATTGTAATGTACTGCGGCTACCGTTTTTAGAGATGAACAATGGCTTTATGAGTGTCTCAACTATTTTTTTATATGAAATGAATCTGGGCTCACCCAAAGAGAAAAAAAAGCAAAGCCTGTATTGTGAAAGTGGAAATGGTTAGCATCAGGATTTGAGCCCACGACCTTCAGTAAAGCTGTCGACTAATACTACTGGGCTACAAACCATCTCATAATTAATTTTAAGTATATGAACTATTTTGAATTTGATAATGCTAGGACACCTGTCTTGTGAACTTCACATTGATATTAGAGGTGATGGACTTGGATGGGACATGTGTCAAGGATGCCTAATGACAGTTGGCTGAGGAGAGCGCTGTTTTCCTCCCATCAGGATCTCGAAGACAAAGAAAACCCTCTCATACTGTATTCGTTCCTTCGAAGTAGAGCTGAGGAATTTGGATATGGTGTGGGAGGATTTCATTGAAGCTGCGTGAGATCGAGTGCAGTGGAGAGCTTCTGTTGCCTCCCTTCGGCCCTAAGTGGGCTCAAAAGAGAAGTAAAGATAAATCCTATTTTCAACATGACCATTTCACACATGCATCTTTTCGTCACATCCTCATTTCACACAAGCATCTTTTCGCCACATCCCCGTTTCACACAAGCATCTTTTCGCTTTAGAAACGGGGTCTATATTGATGTAATAAAATTGAAATGACTGGTAATGTCTGACATCAATCAAAACAAAACTCCCTTTGAACCCCCACTCAGGAGCATAGGGAGGCAACAAGAGCTCTCCATTGCGCTCGATCTTGCGCAATGCTTATTACCTGACATACAGGGAGAATTTTAAACTGTCTGGAATTTCCACAATTTAGGTAGAGAAATTAAAAAATCTAAGGCCTATGATAATACTTAAATTTCTTTTCAGAATGCAATGTATTAAAGTCATACACAATTCATTCAACCAAAAGAGGAATGAATCTATTTTCAAACATTTTCCTTGACCATCATCATCTTTGCTGAAATTCAAAACATTCTCTAAATTTAATTTCTCCACCTATCCTGTCTTGAATAGGGTTGGCACAGTAATTGAAGATTGATTCTTTCTAATCGATAAAGATGTTATTTCTAGGTTCGGCAAAAAAATCTAGTTTTGGCATAAAATCTGCCGAACCTTCGGCCACACTGAAACTCTGCGTTCGTGAATTATCGTGCGTCGTTAGGTTGAGTTCGTGTTGGATCGTAGAATGTTCTATAGAATTCCAGAACTGGATCTGAAGATAAAAAAAATGTTTTGTAAGAAAAAATTCAGTTTTACCTAGCGGAACCATTATTGCAACGTAATGCCGACATATATTGTTATTGGAACAGAAGTCCATATCCTATCCCGAGAAAAGCGATCATAAAGTATCTTTCTGCTCCGCCCACTAGTGTTCCAAGCGAGCAGCTTTTTATTGCCGCTGGACAAATATACACAGATCGTCGGAGCAACCTGTTTGGTGAAAATGTAGAGAAACTGCTTTTTTTAGCATACAATATTAGACATTTTAATTACGAATACTAACGTTAATTAGTAATAATAACATGTTATGTTAATTTTTATAATTTTTGTTTGTTTTAGGAAAAAAAATCACTTCAATTATTGTTGTTTTTTATTTCGTTTAATATGTGTTAACTATCTGTACCTATAGGTGTAAAAATAATAAGCCAAACTTCAGTAAACAATAGATTTTTAACATGTCTAAAAAAGTTTCGGTTTCGGCCGAAACTGAGACTGATTCCGAAGATTCGGTTTCGGTAGAAAATCCTGTTTCGGTCGAACACTAGTTATTTCTTACATCTCGAGCTTTTTTCTGAGACAAGGTTAAAGTTCGACGACACTTCTTTCACGACACAAGCTTTATGTAGCTTACTGTGAAAGAGTAAAGGAGTGTATTTGTGTTCACTTTGAGTGAGCAAAGATTCATTTAATAAAAAAAATAAATATGATTGATATATAATGTACGAAGGGAAATAATATATTATAATGTTATGAAAGTTCCTCTCTATAGTTCAAGGGTCTCTCATGATTACATTACATCGTGATGTATCGTAACTCGTGAGAGACAAGACCGATATTTTCATATAAAGATTTTAACATTGTGTTTAATTTTGTTTTGTTTAGCTATTTTTTATACTATTTTGTATGCTTTTTATGATATACTATGTAGCTTTCCCGACAGACGTTGTCCTGTAGTTCTAACCAGAGGCGGCCCGTTCATAGGTGCACTGCGCCCCCAGCATAAAAAAATTAAATAATAACAATATTTCTAAAACATCCATAATAATATACCTATCATTCGTATTCAAGTAGGTACCTACCGATAAGAATGTGCCGATACGAATGAAACATGGGAAGAATCTATTTAGTCTATCTCGAGTTATGTGTTTGCACAAACCCGACTTTAATTTATTAGAGAATAGAGATTTCAATGATAGTTACATTTCCATCTGTGGAAACATAGGGAAAGCATTGATCTATAGAATCTTCCCCCCAACAGATGGCGGTAAT
This sequence comes from Mystacides longicornis, assembly GCA_963576905.1. NCBI lineage: Eukaryota > Metazoa > Arthropoda > Insecta > Trichoptera > Leptoceridae > Mystacides > Mystacides longicornis. The sequence continues at coordinate 10,268,024 of OY756428.1, forward strand.
GTCCCCAACAGAACATCCATTCCATACTGATTTAAATATTAATTTTTATATTATTTGCTATCCATTTTCAACTTTTTATTAGTTATTCTGTTATCCGGAGGGGAGAAGAATCCAATAAATCAAACATCGGAAGAATCTGTTCAGCCGATCTCGAGTTAAAAGTGTTCGCACTAACCCGACTTTAATTTATATTAGAGATTGTGAATTTATGAAAAATGTTTTAAAATAGGTACTAATAATAACCATAGGTAACATTTTGAGATTGTAGGATTATTATTTGTGTGATTATGGCAGGATAATCCAAAGAAGAAGAAGATTTTGACGTTGACATTGCAAATAATTTCGGCGAATATATACTTTGATATTGTCATGTTATTCAGGTTTTTGTGATTATTATTTTTTAAAGTAAGTATTATATATTATTATTGTCGTCTAGGAATTATTTTAACAGGTAAGTTGCAAGAAACCTGTGAATTGCGTCCTTTTAAGCTAATAGCTCAGCACGGCGTAAGTATTTTTTTCAAAATATGTATTACCATATTTTTATCTTTATTGTTTTGCTGTTGATTTAAAATTAGTATATTTTATTCCTTACTTAATACTTAAGATACTTACTAAGGATAATATCTTCTAGGCGGGAGTAACATTATGTTTTTAGAGTTGATAGGTATAGGCCTTGTATAGGCATTTAATACCAAAGGAAAAGTTTGATTTTTAAAAAATTTGATTTTTATATGAAATATATAATAACAAATACGGTAAAGCTTTAGTTTAGTCACTCCTGATGATTTCGAGGTTATTTTATATACGATTTGAATAGGTTAGGTTAAGGTTGGAACATAGTTAACAAGGGGGCTTTTTTGGACACCTCCCTGAGTGATAACACGGTAATACTCCGGCGTATATCAAAAACGCCGCTATTTTTAATTAGATTAGAATTTTTAATTAATTATAAGAGTGACTAAACTAAAGCTTTATCACAAATAAAAATTGCTAAATAAGTATGTTATATATTAATATGATAACATTCGAAGTTTAAAAAAAAAAAAATGTAAATGTTGCCTTTTTTCTCATATATTTTCAGCAATCCTCCACGAATGTGCCTTAAATGTATCCCTAATCATTTCTTTCAAATTTCATAATGTATCCGTAATGTCACTTTAATATGCATCGCACCGACACAATTCCAATTCCTGCTGTACTAATTTTGTCAATTTCCAACACAAATATAAAAATAATTTTACTTTGTACCCTTCAATTGTTTATACCATTTATTTAATTATTCATTTACTCAGTTAAATTTTTAAAACTCTTTTAGGTTCCAGGATGAGTACCAAAACCCCAGTGACCATTTTACAAGAGCTCTCTGTTAAAAGAGGTGCTTGTCCACAGTATGATTACTTAGAAAAGCAGAATAACCTTTTCCAATGCAAAGTGAGGGTCCTGAATGTGGAGGCTATAGGAAGTGGTAGATGTAAGAAGGATTCCAAACAGGAGTCTGCTAGATTACTCTTGAAGAAGTTGGCTGAAATTGGGGAATATTTCCCTAGTTCCTGTGATAATCTTACTGTTCCCAATGCAGCTCCCGAAGACCAAGATGCTTTGGTCCTTAGTGCATCATTATTAGCGGTAATTTGCTATAGCTGATAATCAAATAATGTTTAAATAAATAAACCAACATTGGTATTTTTATGCTAAAGTGTCGGAGCAATGTAGTTGTGGTCTAATTTAAATCTCTTGAATTAGATTGTATTTAGACTGTTTAATGAATACCCTTCCTGTAAACTTGAAAGAGTAAATTGTATTTTTTAGGATTTCTGTAATAATTTTCATTTGCCACCACCAGTGTATACACTACTGCAAGACACTGGTCCAGCCCACGCCAAGCATTTTACTATGGAATGTAAAGTTGGAAGAGTGCATCGTGTAGCCACTGCTTTGACCAAGAAGCTGGCCAAGCATCAATCTGCAAACAAACTATTAGATTATTTCAAAGAGAACATGGGAGATACACTAGCCGAATTTGTGCAAAATCAGGTAAATATTCTTATTTATCTCCACAGGATATTAGGCTCTTGTAACAGAGTATGAAGGTGTTGTTTTGCAAGCTTCGTAGACAAAAGGAAAATTTGATTAGGAGTTCCGGAGACTCAAACATTACCACCTAATGGCGAACGTTGTTAACGTAAAGTGATCACACTAAGCCAGCCTTCGAAACAACAGTAGAAGACGGTTGTAAGCCCGTGGTGGTTTGTTCCATTCAAAAATCGAACATCAGTAATGAATTTTAGAGTCATTAGTTGTTAGATAATTTAAGATCTAGTCCTGAAAAGGGTCACAAGAATCTAGTCATTTTTATCATTTATTTTAAGTTCGAATTCAATATTCACAGTTAGATCACAGGCTAGTTTTATATAATAGACTAACTTTCATTTTCTCAAGATACCAACTTATTGATGCTTTGACATGTTGAAACTTCCCATGCACCTGATAGGATTGCAACCTACGACCCTAGCTGTAGCGTGCTGAGGTGCTAACATCAAGCCACCAGCTGGGTGTACCAAACTGCCAAGAGTTGGATATTATAATTATTTGATGAGCAAAATGATGAGAAATCTATTGGCTTTATGAGAATCGTTTAAGCAATCCAATTTCGTTTCGTAACCACTGACTTTAGATGATGCCAGGATATTTATTTTTTTCCCATCACCTCTTGTCCCGTAAGGGCTAGGCAGAGAGAACGGACCTCCACTCTTTTCTATCCATGCATACTTCTTTCACTTCTTCCACCGACATACCATTTCTCATACAACCTCTCCTATTTCTCTTACTTCTGACCTGGCCTTTCCTTTTTTTTTAGATTATGAAGTTACAAAAATTACATATTTTATAACTTAAAAATAACAATATTATTCCACTTATATTATACAGATTTAGACGTCACATTATTAATCAGCCTTATAAATTCTCTTTGTCTTTCTGTTTGCATTCATTCTTTCCACATTTCCAAACCACCTCAACTTATTGACTTTCATCTTTGTCACAACAATAACATCCATACTACATTCTTTATGTTTTCATTCCTTTCCATATGCCACACTCTTTCCACATATTCTTCGTAGAGCCCTCATCTCTACTGCATTTTTACTACATTCTTCTTTTTTCATCCATATCCACGTTTCACATCCATACATCATTGGTAGAAACAGAATTGCGTTATGCACTAGTTTTTTTGCATGTAGTGAGGTGCTATAATATCCATTTTTTAAGTCTCTTTCATTTTCTTTTTATAGGTTTTTTTGGTGCATCTGTCTAACTGTCCCATTCTTTGGGAAGTCTTAGTTTTAAAGGTGTGGGAGGTGGTCCAGAACAGTAGAAGGCTCTTATTGCCGCCCTATGCACCTAAGTGGGGTTGCAAACGGAAAATTTGATAGATCAAATAAAAAATATTTGAAACTGTTAATGTTTCAGGATGCAATTCGGAATAACCCACTGGAAGATGAAGCTATTGACAAATATTTCGAGCTGAGTGAATCTTGGAGACCAAATTTAGGATACATTGTCGCAAAATATCATTACGGTTTCAATGAAATTGGTGAGATGGATGCATACTTTCTGAAACACTCTCATTTACATCTCTGAATAGAATTCAAAAGTATACAATTTTGGTTACAGTATACAGGTTAAATCTCATTATTTCAAACGAAATTCATAGATAAAAATATCTTGATAATATAAATGCGAGATTGACAAAGGGCTCCAGCTCATATAATTTATGGTGAAAATGAAACCACATCGTTTTAATTTGTTAAAATGAACTTTCACTATGTGAATACAGAAACACTCGATTATGAAAATTCTTTGCTTATTGAAATTTTATTGTATTGAGAATCTTTTCTATAGAGGTTTACCCGGGCATTTAAGCAAGGATCCTTAAACTTCTTTGCACAATATAACTTAAATAATGCCACAATCTGGCCCCTGGCTAATCCGACACACCTGTAACTGTTAATTTTACAAAAGCATTTTGGCAAATAAATAACACTATCTATACATAGGTGTCAGTATAGCCTTTGGAACATAATACTTGATTCTCTACCAGTCAACCGGTCCCGTCCAATCTGAGACAGGATTCCAATCCCGAGCAAAAATTTCAAGTGAAAAAACACATTGAAAATTTCGGACCCGACCGGAAATTGAACCCGGGACCTCTTCATATTAAAAAAAACCTACTTCTGAGAGTAATATTAAGAGACCAGCCTTTAAAAAAAATTGTTAAATGAACACAACATGAAAGAATTAGAACTGTAGGGCATCTTAGACAGCACTTTAATCCAACAAATTCCATAGTACAACACCGCCTTGCAGAACATTTCTTGGATTACGCAAGTCCACTGCATTAATGTGAATTTATCACCATCATAAAATTAACATTTTCATTTTTTTTTTTCAGGAAAAGAACTTGTAAGGAAAGCTCGTGAATATCTTTCACTGGTTGAAAACGAGTCTGTGACCTCGAAAACAAATTTGCTCTTTTTGGAAGATGTTTTGCATATTCTGAAACTGGAACATAGCTGGGAGTCTGTGGAAAATAACGATGAAAATATAATGATGCTCTTGAAGATACCACACTCTATTCCACCTCTATACATGGATGGCTCGTCCCACGATGAGCACACTGCTAAAATAGTATGCGCTCACAAAGCGCTCAAGTATTTCAAACAAATGCTTTTTTTCACATCATGATAATTGGTTTTCTCAAAATATTTAAAAAATAACTTATATACTTTTTGTAAGGTTTGTGTATTCACATAGTGAAAGTTCATTTTGATGATTAAAATGATTACACAGTTGCACTTTCACAATTTTTTTAACGAATCTTAAAAAAAATTGTGAAAGTGCAACTGTGTAATCATTTTAATCATCAAAATAACATATATACACAACCAGACTTCTTGCTGTAACTCTTTGAGATGAAATTGATTGTTAAATATTGAAGACTAAATATTAGTGTTTTCTACAATTTTTGTTTTACATACTACATAATATTTTACATTGTAGAAGTTACGTGCATTGTAGAAGTTACAAAATACAGTATTTTTGATTTTTTAATCAAAATCTGTAAACGTGCTGAAGTGAAAATGTTATAATATAATGAAATCATTGTAAACACTAACCGTCTGATTTATAAAAAATCATTAACACGTTCAGTGCTAATGATAGTAGAATTTCATACAGTGCTGTTGACGCGGATCAGCGTCACCCCAAAATGGAACGTTCCAAGGCTCCTCAAGCTATAGCGTGGTATGAAATACACTAAAAACGCTGCAGCACACGGAATAACACTCAGTATCCACTTGGACTTTGGCTGGGTTGGTACTTATGTATGTTTGTACCGCCTTGGTACATTGTGGAGTATTTACACATCGTAGGTTCGTGGTGCGAGTATAATACGCGTTTTACAGATCTCTATTGTTTTATTATTGACTATATTACTTTTATTCACTTTTATATTTGTTTTTTATTTTATTTTTACCAATAATTTATGTTTTTATTATTTTATCAACATATTTTTGCAAACATTTTACCTGTGAAAATATTTTTTCGATCATATTTTTTTAGTAATTTTACTATTATTTTTTTTGGTAAAACATTGCTTATTTTTTACCCATAATATTATTTTTTACCGTTGAAAGTGTAGTAGGTTGCCAACTATCATGATATTTATGGGATTTTATAAAGAATCGCCGTTTTTAAGGGATTTTAAGGATATTAATATTTCAGCAACTGGCTAATTATTAGGTTTTTCATATAGCAGTGAATGTGTTAATCGTTAGATTACATATAATTCACTGATCAGTTTTTACTTTATTGTAAAAAAAATATTTAATCCGCGTTTGTTATCTATGAAGATGACATTTCACACAAAATTTTGTAAACAAACAAAATAGTAGCCCGGCAACGGGAGTGCTTACAGCCGAGATGCGCTATGTCAGATTTGAATGATTTCGAGTAGGTGCAGAATAGGTGCCAGACCTAATTTATTATTTTATATTATCAAAATATTGTAGAGTCCTTATAAAATCACATGAAACCTTTATGTTTTGGCCAAAACTAACTAATTTATGTTAATTTTAATATTTGTACCTACTTTAAAAGTACTCTGAATGTTTTCTTCAAAACGTCATTATATTTATCATAAATTTAGTTGGTGCATCATGGTTGTAAGACCTCGATGATTACGGGAATGCAATATTTGCTTTATTTGTTTAAAATTTCTATTATCAAAATGATAAAGCAAAACAAAATGGACCAAAATATGAAGGGAGCACCTAATTGGACGAGAAAAAAACTTAAAAACAGTATATTGATTACAGAAAGCGTTGTTGTACACTCGAAACCATTGTCAGTTGACATAAAATCCAACATGGCAGGTTAAAATCTACAGAGATCAGCTCGCAATCAATCGATATGGGTTAAAATACCTTGACGACGGCTTGATCGCAAATTTTCTACCGCTGAACTCTTTTTTTCCACTGATCAGAGTTTTTAAATAAAGCAGTAAGTGTACTGATTTATTTTTGTTTGTTAATTTGCAGGTTAACTATTTAAGTATTTTGAAGTTACTTGTAAATATCTTATAAGATTTAATCCATAATATACGTTGTTGCTAAAACATCGAGTTTGTCTATTATTTATTATCAGGACTGTTATTGCATCTAATGTTGTCAACATTCCAATGTCCCAAAACATAGGATGCCTTCCTAAATTGGAGAGGATCAATATACTCTATTATGTGTCATTTTTACCTGTTTTCGGTTCTCCACGTTGTTACCATCATGGTTGAGAAGACAACCGAAAACAGGTAAAAATGGCATATAATACTACCCGTGAAAATCTAAAACAAAACATACTCTATTATAAAGTATATTATCTATAGACAATATACTTTGGGTGACTATTTACATCATACAGCATTGACTAATACTCAGGGCAGATAGTTTGATTATTTTTAGTAAAATTAAATGTTTAGAATTTCTGATGACTGCAAAAGTGGCTTTTATAATACGCATGAGAGAATACACAATTATCTGACTACATTTTATTTATTTTATTTTATTTTTATACGATCAAAAAATCATTACTCAGCATAACAGGTACAAACCCTTTGCGCTGAGCAATGAGAGACAAACACAATATCAAAAACAAAAAACATCTAATACAACAATCTGAGCGGGTTGTGTCGACAAAATAGGTGCAAAACATACAGGTGCTCGCCAATACTCAATTTGCGCAGGTTCAAAATAATATAATTATTATAGGTAGGCACGACAGTTCCATATAGGTACCCAAACATTATAAAGACACACAGCGGACAATTAATACTACGCAATGACTGAATAAAACAACACCGCGCACACTGGACACAGACATGGGATTTTATTACACACCGACCTTGATAGCCTAGTGGTATAGGCATGGACTTCAGATAAGGAGGTCCCTGGTTCCATTCACGGTCGGGTCAGAGTTTTACAAAGTGTTTTTCCCTTGAAATTTCTACCCGGGGTTGGCGTGCCTCAAATTAGGCTAGACCGGTTGACTGGCAATAAGTTCCACCTGCTATACTGACACCTTTAAGTGTAAATTTATTTATTTGTTACTTTTTATTTGAATTGCAAAGTTTTTGTGAAAGTGTACAATTTGTATTTATCATAATAAATACATTATAATGATGAAAAATGGAACTAAATCGAAAAAATGTTGACAAATTTTTCTTCGGTACATTTTTTGACCACTAACTCGAACAATATAATATCAGTGAACTTGATTCTTCTTTTCGTAGATGAAACATCATCTACAACTCTCTGGTTTGTTGATCTCTAATTTTTTGTTGTAATTTCATTCTCCGAAAAGAAAGACTAGGAATTTTTTTTTCTTGAAGGTGTATATACCGACCTCGGTAGCCTAGTTGTACTAGCGTGGACTTCAGATCCGAGGTCCCGGGTTCGATTACCAGTCGGGTCAGAGTTTTTCTAAGTGTTTTTTCACTTGAAATTTCTACCCGGGGTTGGCTTGTCTCAGATTGGACGGGACCGGTTGACTGGAAAAAATTGCCTCAGGCAATAAGTTCCGCCGGCTATACTGAGACCTTTGTATAGAAAAGTGTTATGTTATATTATTATTATATAAAATTAAACCTCAAATTTAGGGAATATCGGTTTTTAATGGAATTTAAATGGTCGGAAAATAGTGGACTAATATGTTAAGGATACAGTGGATGGTTATCGAATTAGGGCCTTTATACTAAACATGCTCACCATACCCATACAGCACCTCAAATGAGGATCCTTCTCAAGGTGGAGTGTTTTAAAGGTTTGGAGGTATATTGTCTCATCCCAAATAAGAGGTGTCTGTGGATGACGAATAAAGTGTGTTGTTGATGCAGTTGATAAAAGAAGCATTCAAAAGCCAAGGCTGTGATGGTTGGATGACAAACCTATGTATGACGGAAGTGGAGATAGTTCTAAGACCTACCAAGGGTGCTTTGTATGTATGTAGCTCTCAGGGAAAATTTGTTAAAAATCCAGACTTTGGATTCCTGAAAGTGTTCTAAATATGAACTAAATACTTGCTAATAGATTAGTTAATATCTTAACGAAGAAAAAAGCTATTGAATGAAGCGAAAGAGGTTTGTATGGATAGGAATTAATGAAAGTCCATACTCTCTGCCTACCCCCTCCGGGATAATGTATGGAGGGTAGAAAAAACTTTTGAAACACTTTGATTGGGCTTGTTATTTTAAAGCTTGATTATGCACGAGGACACTCATTCAGAATGAGTTACCACAGTGTATGTATTACAAATTTTTAAATTAAACGTAACTACCTACCTATAAAACAGTGGTGTCCAGGGATCAATTTTTCAGCTAGAAATCTGAGCCAAGAAAAACAATATAGTATTATACTCAATGTTAAATTATATAAAGTACGTTTTAATTTATTATCTGAAAGGGTTTTCTACATTACAATTTTACAACTAATACATTATAAAGTACCTACCTAAAAAAAATACAAAAAATATCCCAAAATTGTTCAAGAGGTGAAAAGTGCGAAATTGTACCGCCAGGTAGCGCAGCGATAAAATAATTTTTATCAGTCAAACATCTTATAATGTGGAACCTCTATGAATATGTACAAATCAATAAATAATAGTAGTACTTTACATTTTTAATTTTTTTATTCAAATATTCAGTATTATAAAATTTTATTTTATACCAAATTTAGTCGATTGAAATAGATAACGTGTTATTTTGACTTTATGGACGAAATCCGAGGTTTACCGATATAGGCCGACGTACGACGATTGTCGCGGAGAGCATCTTCAGCAGCGAACAGCAGTCTGTAAGTGAATATTTTCATTATACTAGAAATTTATTAGCTAAATTTTCGTGTATTTTTAAAATACTGTAGTTATTTGTTCTGAAAGAGGTTATTTTACGAATATCATATCATCAGTGGTGCTATTTATACAAATTTTAGACTGATTAACGGTATGTATGCCAAGTTAACATCCACTTATGCCTAGTGATGCGTCATGCTATTGGGTCGCACGTCATTTTGATTATTCTGTATAGCAATAATTTGAAATACAATCATTATTAGGTTTTCCGAGTTTCCCACTAATCCCATTATTTAATTCCATTACTTACGTGATTTCTGGCATCGCTGCGCTTTCGCCCTTTCTAGTTGATATCAAGTTGGTTTTGAGATGTTCAGTTATTGTTATCCAGTCTAAAATAATTTATTAGTCATTCCGCATTTGTATTAACAATCTTCTATTTATTTAAAGTGGCTTTATATTTAAAAAAGTTGCAGTCACAGTATTTTACTTGCAAGAATATTAGTCTCTGTAATCCTAATGATTTTGTCAATTTCTTGGAAGTGATAAACATGTCAGCCACTATGATGCTACATAACTAAAATCTTCGACAAATGTGAGAAGAGTTAAGAGGCTCTAAAAGAAATCATTTTTTTAATTTGTTTATAGCATTTTTATTTCTGTTAATGGATGCTTGAATAATACATACATTCATGTTCTCCACAAGATGTTTCTCTTTGTTAGAAAGGAAAACCATTTCAATTATTTTATTAACTTTCGCATATTTGTTGTATAACAAAAATGTGTTTATTTCACGTGATAACTTAAATGTATGTTACTTGAAAAGCAATTAAATTTTGATGATTAACTTTAGTGATAATATTTTTCAAATTAGATTTCTCAAAATATGAAAGCCATTTTATATAAAATTCTATATTCCTGTTTTTTGTGAGCTCATGAAATAAAATTTATTGCAAATATTCAACATTGTTATTAGTTCATATTATGTGTGAAATGTATGAATTACTTATATTAATTACACGCCTATATTGTTATTTATTTCAATAACTTTCCGTTAATTTTGTTTGAAAGGAAAATTCCCTCAAGTCATCTAAAAATTTTTAATTTTTTCTGTTTAAAAAAGCTGTTTTATTTTAAACCAACAAGTAACTATTATGTATAGACTTAACCTAAAATATACCTACATTCTTAGTTTTTATTTGATTTATTAATCGTTATAGTTTAGTGGATAGATTTTTTACTGCAATAATACTTTATAGATCTTTCAAACTGAGCAAAGTTTGTGTCACAAATACATGAAAATAGTTACCACTTTGCGAATGTATGTGACAAGTGATAATTGACAAATCATTGTAGATACTTTGGACATATTAGGAATGTAAAGATTTGTGAATGCATAATATGCTACGACTGTATGTGGAAAGTGTGAAAATTAATGTGGATCAAAATAAATAGAATTCATTTTTAAGGGAGGCGTGTGTCAGTGGAAATTGCAAATACTTTGATATAGAATGATTGAGATCCTTTCTCTCGGCTTACCCCTTAAGGGACAAAAAATAAAAACATTGTTTTCTTTAATGTTGCATTACATATAGGTCACTGAGGGTACCTCGAGGAACCCTGCATTGATAAATTGGTTATTTTTAAGATTCTAAAAACAGTCTCGTAGCCACCAAGAGGTTTCACTTGCCTCTCTGTCGAGTTTTAAAGGGATTCTAAAAATTGTACGACTGGAACTTGATTGATTGATTGATGTTAACTTCATAGTATTCTTCATCACACATTCTTATTTTTTCTATAGCACTCATTCATTCAACCATTCCTCCTCAATTTGTAAATTTAGTTTAATAATGCAGAATTTTTAGTTGATGTTAACTCTGTTAAGATCAACTAAATTGAAGAAGAAGCTCGTTCTTCGAAAACCGGTTAGCTTGGCAAAAAAAATGTGGAAAAAAACAAATATTTTGCATACCTAATTAAAATATTATGCTCCACCAAGCAATTACGGTCAGTTTGTACTTAACCTTTTAACCAAATTTTCATTTGGCTATACTAGATTGTAAACATTTTTTTTTTCATTATATTATAAACTAATAAATAGGTGAATGGTAGGTATGATACAACAAAATGTAGGTGTGCGTGCAGAGGGCGGCCTATTGTACGGTGCGGCCCTGTATGGTGCGCCGCTAGTCCGCGCATCCCAATCTGGGTCATTGCAAAAACTTGGCCTCATTCATGTTTGTATCGACGAGTCTATTCGCTGCACCGCGCCTGCCCTATTACCCTAACTTCATTCTGCTTCCTATATTATGCATTTTATCTAAACCTAGGAAACACTATCATCAATAATATACCTACCTAATAATTGGTCAAGTACGTACGTAACCATCTCAGTATTGTCGTTGAATCTCAAAACTCGCGCTAAATATTTTATTATACACTAGCTGACCCATCGAGCTTCGTCCCGCCAGTTAATAAAATATTGCTTTTATTCTGTTATCCGGAGCGAAGAAGAATCTAATAAACTAAACACGATAAAAATCTGTTCAACCGATCTCGACTTATAAGTGTTCGCACTAACCCTACTTTCTTTTATATTACTTATATATGTTAACAAATTATAAAAAAGCTTGAAAAAAGTACCATCAATATTTTCGTACTATCAATATTTTTAATTTCAATAGTAGTCACATACCCGGCATCTGTGGAAACGTAGGGAAAACATATTTCTACCAAAATATCAATCCACCAGACATCTCCCTATTTCCCCAACGGAATGTCCCCAACAGAAAATCCGTTCCATACTAACTTTAATATTATATTTCATACTATTTTCCATCCATTTATCGATAGTTATTCTGTTATCCGGAGCGGAGAAGAATCCAATAAATCAAACATCTGAAGAATCCGTTGAGCCGATCTCGATTTATAAATGTTCGCACTAACCCGACTTTCATTTATATTTGAGATTATTATGACAAAACAAATCCAACTACGGGAGATATTATTCGACATTCGTACTCAAAATTAAAAATACCAGATGTCCGCGGATCTATTATTTCGAAAAATAATTGCTACGGGAAGAATGTCAATTTGTTGGCAGCTATCAACGTGGTAAAGTAAAATTGGAATCCTTCAATGGACGATAATATAACTGATTTCTAGGACATATATTTCCCTTTTCTATGTCCAACAGGTTTTGCTGCTAGTCAATTTATATATAGAAAACTGTGCATGGTACCTACTTTTATTTTCGTATATCATTACATCACCCATAGGTATTTAACCGCAGATACCTATATCATTTGATTTTAATTGTCGGTTATCCGTCGATGTATAATAAAATAATGTTAGTAAAGAAGTTTTCAATTTTGTCGATTATGTTTAAAAAAAAATCTAAAATGATAGTAAGAGATGGTAAAGCAAGACGGGTATCAACTAGTAAACATTAAAATTAACAGATCTTTTGATTTTTTCAGAACTTATTTTCTGTGCTCACTCTTTCGCCTGATTATGTAAAAATTGAAACCCCCAACACACGGTAAACAAATTGAATCGCAGGCTAACAATCGCTTTTTATAGTCATAGTTACACATTAAAAAAAGAATACTTGACATATACGTAGTGCAATTATCGTTTTCAGTCCATATAAAAATGTACTTGTTGCGAAGCTTCTGGCAATTCTTATATAATAGAGCATAATATAATGTAAGTACATAGGTAGAGCATTTCCTTGTTTTTATTTATATAGGTATTAGAACATAGTTGATGCACCCGTGTATGGCATTGGTATTCCATTGTATTGCAGCGTGCAGCATTGAAGTGAACATTATTATATTGTATCCAGCTGGGTCCATTGTTTCCTTCTCTGGTCACAATCTTATGATTGGTTGTCAGCAATTTTCTCCATGTCCGATTACACGTCTTGTAGGTATTCCTGACGTGGTCGTCCTCGGGAGTGTGTCCCCTTGGTCATCTCCTCAATAATGGTATGTAGGATACCTTCGTTTCGTCCTCCTTTCAGACAGGGTTTTGAACAGGTGCCTTCCTACTTCGATTCTTTGGAGAACTTCTTCATTTCTTATGTGGTCCCTATAGTAACACATCTCAAAAGTTTCCAGTCTCCTTTTATCTCTTTCAGATAGGCAACCTGTCTCTCAGTCGCTCAAGGTACTCCATACGTTGGCCTTTAAGGACGGGCCTTGGTTTTAAATCTATATTGTTGGACTCTACTTTTTAATTAAGTGCAACTCTTGCTCGTTGGATGCGGCTATCGAGTTCGCTCTTAGATCCATTGTAGAGTAAAAATACGTAGGTTCAGAAACAGAAACGAGATTAGAATGCCGTAGCGAGAGAGCAGCTCCAGCGGTAGGATTTCCCGTCCGTTGATTATTTTCTCTGCGCATTATAGTCTACTAATGGGTCGTTCGTTATTATTTTGACCCAATATGTGTACACTTGTGATAATACAATCTTGGTGACAATGTATGTATTGTCATAACATACATATTTCCAGTCTTGTTTGTTATTTAGTAGAGGATTGCGCTATCGCAACATAGGTATATCGCGCAAAAAGATATACAGAGTGTATTAGCAAGTAGCAACATATCGAAGATTCTCGTGAAAATGAGGATCAACCTATGAAGCGACTTGAGATTACACACTCGTATTTTTTGGCATTTCTCTGCTATGATTGATAATTTCGCCATGAGGGTCTTTAACATTTTGAAATACAAATTTTTGAGTTGGGGCAGCCCTTCCATTGTGTCATAAGATAATAATTACGAGTAGCAAGTTCTTCCTAGCGCAGAATAATGTTATCGGGTGATAGTATTTTGTTATTAAAGCGTTTAGGTATATTGTGTGTCTCGTGGAATCTAGGGAGCACTACTCGCTAATGTTTATCTTTTTGTTTTCATTTGATTGCTTAGGTAACGTACACGTGAGTTCCACGACACAAACGAGCTGTCATGAATCGATTAAAACGTGCTAATTATTATTGCTCACCTATGTGAGCTGTCAGTGTTTGATATTAATTTCATTGTTTTTTATTTTAATTGGACTCGTCCAAAATTGCACACACGCGCATTAGTCAAATTTAGTGTGCAGCGACGAAGTGTTGCGGGCAGGACTCGCGTTTCTAGTTTCGCCGTCTAGGAGACCTTTGTAACCGGTCGGTCGTTGATCTCCCATTCTAGTACATACAGGCCACGCACCCCCTCACATTCAACCCGGCCGTGTATACACCTACTACATACGTAGCGACATAACCATAGCAGAAACATCTATGTACGTACACTGTTTTGTGCTTAGTTTCTTGCTTTTTTCTCTCCATACACCGGACGGACATTTTTTTGAGAATACACGTATGTTTTCGACGTGGTTCACACCAAGCAAAGCTTGTATCGTGATCAGGGTTGCCAGGTTTTTTCAAAAATATACCGAACCAGTGTTCCCGCTTGGTATCCGGAAAGATCCCAAAAAAGGTCATTCTCAAAATTTGCTATCCGGAAAGTTAAAATTTCCTCTAAAAAAAGTATCATTCCCAAAATTTCCTACCCCGAAACTTGCAAGTTTTTCTCTAAAAAAAAATTATGAATTCACTTGAAAAATGACAAAATCATTCCGAAAATAAAAATACCGAACACTTCATAGTTCTGTATTTTTTTCATACCGAACATGGAGCAAAAATACCAAACACCTGGCAACCCTGATCGTGATATGGAAAGGTGGCCTGTGCTTCCTCTTTCACAGAACTCGAATACTGTACTCCTATTCTATGTTTCTGTGACATTTACGCTGGCGTGAAGTAACATACTCTTCGGAAAGCTCCGCAGCTCATATAAAATTCCCGTTACACTTACGTTAGAGTAAAATTCGAAATAGGGAGACCGTTTGTAACGAACCGCCAAGCGATACCATCATTTTTTAAGTTTAAATGTGTTTCAAATAATTTCTTTATAAAGCTTTTTGTTTGGTTTCAGTATTTCGAAGAAACGTTTCGATTCGTATCGAATCATCGTGTTTGCTACGTAATCCGAGCGAGTTGGTGGAAGCTTTGGGCAAGCGTCCAAGTTCAAGTCCATTTTCTCAGAATTGTATTGCAATTATGTATTTCAACATTCCTTATACAATATTTTTGTACGTGTATGTATGATAATCTGCATTTATAAATTTCTTCTGTATGTGATTGAATTCATTCCAAACAACTCGACTGATTTTTTTTAAATTTTGTATGATACAAATTGATTCGAGAACGTTTTAGCTTTTTACAATTTGATTAACTCTTCTAATTTCTAGATATTTTTACTAATAACTTTTGTTTGCAAGTTTTTGAAATGTGCAGTGCTGCCACCTTTAGAAAATTTATGAACCGGACACGACATTCCAAAAATTTGGTATCCGGAAAGGTGAAAGTTCGCTAAAAAAAGTCATTCCGATAATTTTGTATTCGGAAAGGTATAAAAACCCGAACTGACAGGTGGCAACACTGAAAAGGTGTTTTATTGAGTATATTTTTGTATATAGTTTTATAATTTTTTTTCAAATGTAATGTAACCTTTGATTTATTTAGGCTATCTTAATGATCACGTAACAAAATTACTCAATTACTTGTAATGAAACCTACAGTTGTGGACGAGGTGTTTCCAAACGACTTCGTTCTAGTCTGCTAGTATTATTACGGTTCCTTTTGACACTTGGTTTAAATTAGTAGGCGGTTTCTAACCTTTGAGAAGAGAAATAATTTGCTACTGCGCATGGTCCCAACAAGTACCACGTGACTGCTGTTAAACTCATACAAAGTGTGACGTTTGTCGGTAGCGGTGTGTGACATTCGATTTGTTGTTTTTAATATTTTAGCGTTAACACAGAGGAATTTTATGTTTCAATCATACTATAATTATTTAAAGGGTTTTGTTGTGTTGTCTTGTCTTGTGCTTGTGGATGAAAGTAAAATGAATTATTATTGACTAGCTTATACCCGTTTTGCTTTACGTTTTGATTCCGAGTGTCAGGCTTGATCGGTAGGTAATTAAACAGGTTCTAGTCTAGCTTCCCATTGCTTAACAGACCTCTATAACTGACATAAGCACAGAAAAAGAAGAATGACTTTTTTACCGACCTCATAATATTATACGAACCTACCGACATAATTTGCAAGTTTTCATAGAGAGCTCTGTGGTTTGAATCATAGCTACATTCCCTACTTTGATAATTAATTGGGCATTCCACCCATAGAGGGTGATTTGTGCTATCTGTCAAACTTCAAAATGGAGGAATCATTTTGCAATTTTTTTCATTAAATCTTTATTTATTGAGAATGTAATAAGATTTGAATAACATTTATATGTATAACAAATCAATCTACAATTATTTTATTACATTTTCATACCGCAATACCAAGATTCCATTCAACGTTTACATGAGTAATTTTGTTACCAAAAGTCTTTGAGAAATTTGTATGAAGATCCTAAAAAAAATAGAGTTTTTTAAATAGCTCTAAATATATTAAAGTTAATGCAGCAAATTGTATTTAAGAACCTTCTCCAGCATTTTGTACGGCTCTGGGCATATTAATATCTGACGTAGCATTTGTATTTTGAGCGTGATGTTCACATATAAGGTAAAAGTATTGTCAAAGGCAAATAAAAAAACAAACATTTCTGAAATATTATGTAGATAATTATCTTCAGTCACGTGACTGTTGAATAAAGGTACCAATTTCCGGTTCTACGGATCCAAATAAGTTCTCGAAAAATATTTTTGTACTCACACTCAGTGCTCTAATCGGCCTTCGTTCCCTTACAGTTTTAATTTTTATCCAAAAGACTAGTCGTTAGTGTGCGTTAGCGGTCGTTGTCCTATAATTCGTAGAGAACGAACAAAGCGCCTCATAAAGAGTTTTTTTATGACGTTTTTAACTGTATTTTATTTCTGTTTTAGATAGCTACTTTTATTAAAATAAAAACGACGCATATAAAAATTCTGTGTAGGTATCGAAAAATATAGAATCAATAATAATTAGTAAATTTCATAAATAAATAAATAATTGTTTTATGCAAAAGTTACGGTATATTTTGTACTCATTAATTTTACGGCCGTATTCTGTTGTTTCGAATGGTGGTTTTATTCTTTTGTTGTTTAATTTAGTGGGTTCACTTTATACGCTAAAAACCCTCTTCATAAGATGTTCAATTTGTTATGTTAATCCCGAAGTTCCCCCAACGATTGATGTGGGTGGTAGCCTACCAATACAGTCGCCGGTTTTCATTCAGTTCGTGAATTCGATCCATGGTGCTTGTCACAAGCTTTGCTTTCTATGAAACGTCTCAAAAATGTATTTTTGTTCATTTTGGATGGGCCCAAATTCATTATTAAAACGGTATACTTGTAATATTTTAATTTGATTATTTTTTTTCATACCAAAACCTTTGTTCAGCCAGTGATTTCAAAACAGTTCGTATTCGAATCCCGGTTCTACAAGGATCTGTAAAAGGTCCATGATAGGTATTTCATAATAATTATAGAGGTCCTGGTAGAAATGTTTGCATTCTGTGAATTTATTTTTTGCTTAGGTAGGTACTTATTTTATGTAAAACATATAGAAATATGAATTGAATTTAAGTACACAAAAATATCGTGCATTTTTACTATCTTTCACGCTCTTCTATTGTTGGAAATTGATATTTTTCGAATGGAGTAGCAGAGGGTCTGCCTAAAACCGAAAAACATGATAAAATTATTGGTCTACGAGTAAAAACAGTTTGGGAACCTATGGTCACGTACTTGGCGGACTAGTCAACGATCTCGTTAGTTTCCACTGCCGCCTAGAAGCGATGCCTTTGCCGCAAGGTCGAGCTCACGGTTCGATGTATACGTACATTCGTTCATACTTTGCACCTACATTGTAGCAAGGTTGTCACGTGAAGATCGGTACGTGCATTACTGTTTATAGGGAAGTAACTAGTATGTATTATTATTGGTACGTTCTAGAGTAGACTGTTCTATAGCTAGCTACCTACGTGTCTTCAATATGCAAGTCCGGTACAAATCTTGCAATCGCATACCCGGACATACACACACATATCTATCTGGCTGGAGTTATCTATGTATGTAGTCGTGAGTGAGTTCTGTTGTTTGAAACGGACGGATACACACCCATATCCTTTACAGTTTGATATGTAGACAAGGTTTTTTACTTATCGATGTTGTTTACTATCATGGTGCAACCGTAAAAAACGGTCGACGAAGTTCGTCAAATGGTGACGTGTAACCCATAGTAGGTTTTTAACACTTTCTAACTGCATATTCATATTATTTTGACGTGTTTTTTTTTTTAAGAATTGTATTTTTTGTAAATTTTGGCATTAGTAGGTACATAGTTTTTGTCTTGATTTTTTTGTCAATAAGCAGTTTGCGTGTTGTATTATAATGTTAGAGGTAACAGCTGGATATCGGGAGTGCGACGAAATGTGAAATAATATGTATGTACATACTGACAAAAGAGACGTCGCACACAAGATATGAGTCATGTGTAGAATGTGAGTCGTCGAACTCATTGTCTTTGTGAGACGTTTGGCGGTCCCTAATCCCTACTCCCCAGTCCCCACCTGTAGTAGTGGATTGACCTTCGCGTGGAGCGGTTAGGGTCGTTGCTTCATCTCGCTCTATCCGACCATACAATATTATAACTTCGTGCGTGCGTATGTACATACCACCTACTTTGTATATATATGTTTTATTTTTACTTTTCTTTGCACTGTTGTATGTCGTCTCGTAGCGAAAGATGTTTTACATCGCGCCGGTTGATTAGAATTAGCCTAGTTGTGTTGGCGCCGAATAATGAAGAACTGGTCCCGGGTTCGTTTCTCGCTCGAGTATGATTTTATGATAACTTTGTAAAGAAGAATATTACATAATATATTTTTAATATATACCTACATAAACACAACTCCTTGACCTCTTTTTTAAGTTATTGTTGACAGTGTTGCCACCTTTGTAAAAATTTTGCCCCGGACACAAACTTAAAAAAAGGTCATTCCGAAAATTTGCTACCCGGAAACCCGGACACACGTCGCAAAACCCGGACAGGTGGCAACACTGATTGTTGATATTGGCATCGTCCATCTCTGTTATGGACAATTGGTATTTGGCCTTCAAACATATTTTTTTTAGTCCTTTGAGTTTCTAACTCGGTATCCATTTTTATCTATTTGTCGAAGATAGTACAAATGGTTTGTGTTTTCTTATCATCTTCTTTATGCGATCAAAATAAACAACTTTTTATAAATGATTCATCAGAATATTAGGTATTGGCTCCACCTGGAAACATTGTGCGCTAGCGATACCACTTCCTACCCCCACATTAATGACTTCCTCACACTCTTTGCTCATGCCATTCAGCTATACTCCGAAGGAACAGAACACTTAGAACGGTTGATTCTTGACACTTGTATAAGGAATAATAATTCCTTTTAAGTTTCTTATTCAGGTCCCTATTGTTGGATATCTTTAGCTTTTCCCGACGCGGAATATATAAATTATTATTTCCGATACAGTCGCGTTGTGAGTTGTTCCCGATGTTGTTTGGAACATGATTAAGGGTGTTAGTTGGTTTGATGGTATATATTTCGGAGCCATCAGAGACTCCATCTTCAGCCTTTCGTCGTATTACAGAAGTAATAACGCCGAAATTAATCTGCGGTAACGAGACAAGGGTGTTATTCGTTGGCTCGCTGAGCAAATTATGAGGTATTTTGTCTCATATATATATAATGAAACTACTGCAAGTTCTTCAAGGATTCTTTGATGAGTCAATAGATTAGCAGAACGGTGTGTGTATTTGTGGAGTTTGCTAGTATTAGGATAGAAATAAATCTATTGAAGAAAAGTAAAGAGTGAGTTCATAACCACTAGTGTTCTTTTTGTCCTGCAGCCATTTCGAGACTTGTCGCTGTTACACCTTGGAAGTCTTGCTCATTAATTGCGACGGTAAAATATCAGGAACTGTTTGAGTGGGGTACTGTGGTGTGGAGAATACTTGTGTTGGTGTTAAGCCAGCCATCAAAACGGAGAGCCCCAGGCAAGCGGGGCCAGTTGTTCGTGTCTCGGGGTGGGCACCGGTCCCCCCCGCCAACCGACGCTGGGTCCCATCCTCACTCAGGCATCAGGATGCCCTCTGTAATGAAAATGATGTCATATTCAGAAAGGTACCTTCATTATTTCTAGTTCTCTTTGTATAGAATATCTTGTTTCACAGCTGTTCTGACACTCTTGCCATTGTTTATTTCAGATTAGAGGAATCCTCAATAAGCTTACACCAGAGAAATTTCAGAAGCTGAGTGATGACTTACTGAATATTGGTCTTAACACAGAGATATTAATTAAGGGTGTTATAATTCTAATATTTGACAAAGCCTTAGATGAGCCCAAGTACTCGTCTATGTACGCACAGTTATGTAAAAAACTATCAGAGCGAGTACCGAACTTTGAGACTTCTGATAATATAACTACATTCCGTCTTCTTTTACTGAACAAGTGTCGCACAGAGTTTGAAAATAGGTCGGCTGTTCAGGAAGCGTTTGAGCAGGATGGCAAACCTCTCACCGCGGAGGAGGAGGAGAGGAGATACATCGCCAAATGCAAGATGCTGGGGAACATCAAGTTTGCAGGAGAACTGGCAAAATTGGAAATACTCTTCCCAAAAATCGTCCACGAGTGTATTACAGAACTATTGCCAGACAGCAGGCGAGCCTCAGAGCATCAGGAGGACTTGGAATGCTTGGTACAGCTCTTCAAGACCTGCGGTCGGGTTCTCGATACCACTAAGGCCAAAGGACTCATGGATCAGTACTTCCAACAGGTGGAGAAACTCTCACAAAACCTGGAGCTGATGCCACGCATTCGATTTATGCTTACGGACGTAATCGATTTGCGAAAAAATGGCTGGGTGCCACGTAAGGCTATCATCACTGAAGGACCTGTTCCTATTCAGCAGCTACGTGGAGATGACGATATACATAGCAATATTTCGGGGCGAAGCAGTGAATGGGAGAGGTTGCGACTGGGAATGCGTGCCCAACCGGGGAATTCACTCTTCCGCAGCGGACT
This sequence comes from Mystacides longicornis, assembly GCA_963576905.1. Taxonomy (NCBI): domain Eukaryota; kingdom Metazoa; phylum Arthropoda; class Insecta; order Trichoptera; family Leptoceridae; genus Mystacides; species Mystacides longicornis. Next base: position 10,289,534 of record OY756428.1, read on the forward strand.
CAAAACACAGTCTGTGTTTGGTGAATCCGAATGGATCTCCAACTTGTCCTTAAATATGCAAATTAGCCCGTAAGCATCACTCACTTCATTCAATACATACATGGTGCTATTCTACCTGCCTGTCCTTTCCTTTGATGTCCCCACATAACTAATCTTTGTGTGTTTTTGTAGAAATAACTCAAATGGTTACGGAAATAACAAGAATGATAACAAGGACAATTATCGTAACCACAGGAATCAAGGAGGCGGCTATAATAACAATTATAATTCAAGACAGCAAGGAGGTGGAGGATTCGGCAAACACCAGAATTCTGGAGGTGCTCATTCCTTTTCTTTTTTAACACATTTTGCATCCCATATACTGCCGATGGTGGGGCGTCTTGTTTATGTGGAGTGATTATGATTTTAGGAAACAATAAAGACATTGCTCCAAGATTTAAAAAGGGTCCAACATTGCCCACTCCAGGAGCAATGGAGAATATGCAGATGAGGCCAGATGCCAACTCTCTCCTGTATAAGGCTAACAATCTCAAGCCCCAGAGCTATCCCTTCCATCCACCACAAACTAGTAAGTTATTACCTTTGTTCTTTTATTTAGAAATTTTATACTTGTACTAGGTATGTGATTAACAATTAAATGTTAACATTTCCAGACATGAAACCAAATTCAGGGGATCGCACCAACGATCGTGCTTCAGATTTTATGCCAGCTCCTCCAAAGGCGCCAGCCGCTGTTCAGATTGTTGGACCCTCTCCTTTGCTGAAGGAGCCTGCTATCACCATTAAGCAAGCTCCTGAAAAAGGAAGCAAAGCCAAGAAAGATAAGGTGAGTTTGCTTTATCTTTTGTGAGATTTACTCTCAACTATCCACCAGCTCTTTGGTGTCCTTTTACTTTACTTATTGCTACTAGAATCTCTTGTATCACTAATGTAAATAATAATGTTGTCAGTTATAAGCAAAATCAAAGTTTATCTAATGGAGCAATGTAAATACTTGTTTTGATTTCACAGGGCCCTAACAGAGAGGAGATATTGAAGGGTGTGACCAATATATTAGACGTGCTGACAGACAGTAAGCCAAGCGAAGATGGGGATGAGAAGGATGCCATGGAAGCTGCGAGACTTGCTTTCAAGGAACTCAAGGTTCCCGATAAGATCTTAAAGGATGTTCCATTCACGGTTTTAAGCCATGCTTTGGAAAAAACTGGTAAATATTTACTTACACAATATCAACAAGTTTCTTTTCAGATACATCGTTGATTGCTGTCACTGGCTCCTAGAAACTTTTGTTCTACAAACATATTTCCATCCATTATGATCTGTCTTACAACATCTATTATTTTTATTTCATAATTTTCAGATGACCAATCAGAAAAATGTCTGAAATTTTTGTCGGGGCTCAAAGAAGAATCAATTGTTACAACAGCAGCATGCAATGAAGGTGTGCGCTCCCTGGCGCAGGTGATTGCGCAAAAAGAGGCCTCCACGCCACGTATTGGTACATTAGTAGCCCAATTATTGACGAGTGCAATGCAACACAATCTCACAACGTTGGCTGAAATTGCATCAATCACTGAGAATGGTGTGCACTACCCACTGTTCCTGCTGGTGTTACAACAAATGAATAAAACACTAGGCAAACAACAGCTAACGGAGCTCTTTAATAATAGTAAGGTAAGGCCACTTCTTCGCTGTTGCAATCTATAACACTGTCATTCAATTATTTGGTCCATGCACCTAATTTTCAAGTAATAAAGCTGTTGACACCCTACATCAGCGGTCGTCACACTTTTATGTTCAAGGGCCGCATAGGACAATGTGAGCTAACACTGCGGGCCGCACCATAGGTGCCAGCCTAACCCCCCCCCCCCCCCCAACAAAAAATATTTTCCACCCCTTAAAAAAAATATGGTGAGAAACCTACCTACTGTTCGAACTGGTGCCCGTTGGGGACAAGTTATGTATGTGAGCTAGTGCACAAAATTTTGTTGTTGTGCATCGGTTTGCCCGTGAATTTTTTTATAGCGAAACAACTATTTTCGTTTCGGCAAAAATCGTGGATGATCGACTGACGAGATGAGCTACGCATGACTTTGAAGTTTGGTACAGATGCGAAAACTATTGAAATTCTTATGAGGATACTTTGTTCTATATCTATGAATTTACAAAATGTTTTCAATTAAAAAGAAAAGAAAAATCAATAGAAGACCATTCCCGTTCACTATACACCCCTCAACAACAAAAAGCACCTAATGAAAAACGTCGACAAAGTCGATCGTTTGTTAAGACCGTGTCGTCGAAACATCAACGAACTTACTTCATATATTTCAATCCAGAGAGAGAAAATTTAAAATGGTCAAAAATGCATTGAAGGTTGTCTTCGATCAGGTAGTCCTGTTTTATCCTCGGGAGGAAATATGAAAAAGTCGAGAATCCTGTTCTCAAATATCCTCGAATAAAAATCAATTAGTAAGCAGAGACCATCAAGCTGAACATGAATATCAACACACTTAATAGTTCATGACTTTTTAGATCTCAAAAAAGTCTGGTGAAAGGTTGGGTTCCATGAATCCTCAACCTCGCAGAATCAAACGCATATTGAATTTTGTTTATTACTGGGAACGAAAACTGAGTGTGTCATTATGCTCCTGAGAGAAACCTGAGTTAATACAGTGGTTAAAAAACTCTGCAGGACCTTCGAAGGAGTACAAAGTCATTAAATCGGGCAAATTTTACGACGGTATTTTCTATGACTCGAAGGAGTTTTTGCTTATTGAATATTTCAAAATAGGACAAAGTATATCCGCAGTAGCTTACCCAAGGACTATGCATGGTTTGTGGGAAGCAATTGAAGAAAATAATCAAGGGAAATTGACCACCAATGTCTTGCTCCTCAACGACAAGGCGCCGATTTACTTGGCTTGGCTGGTATTCGATAGTTTGGCTTCCAAAATATCATTCAACTACCTTTACAACAATTTTTATTCCCGAAACTGAGAAAAAAACATTAGCGGCAAGCGATTTTCCGACGATAAAGAATTCCAGGTGGCCAAAAACTATAATTTTTCAGAAAAGGATAAAAAGATTTTTTTGAAAGTTGTTGAAAAGATACACAATTGCCGTTTTAAAAACATAATTGGGGTTGAAAAAGATATTATCGAATTTTTTCAAAATTTTCTGCCTTTTCCTACATATCCATACAGAGAATGCTTTGAACTCCCCTCGTATGTAAATTGAAAAAAATATACCTTCATACCTTAATTATATTTAAGATTTTTATTAGAAAAACTAATTTTATGAATTTTAGTTATTTCCGTGTTCTCGAATCCGTTTTCTAATAAATTTACATTTTACAAAATATCGATACGTAGTCATTGTCTATTGAATGGCTCACCGCGTCGCGGGCCGCACAAAAGTCATCAACGTGCCGCAGGCGGCCCGCGGGCCGCAGATGACGACCACGGCCCTACATCATTACTTCAGCAATACCTTCAAGGCCAGGCAAAGGTGCTTTGTGTTGTGGTATAGTCATATTTCTCCCTTGTCTATTTCAGTCAAACATTGCCAGGAAAATGTACATCTTCATCTCACTATGAAATAAATTGTTTCCAGGTGAATCTCATGTCACTCCTTCCAGCGAGTGAACGCACAAAAGAAAGACTCGCTGAAATTCTGGAAGAACGCAACCTGTCATTCCTATTCCCGTTGCTGCGAATCCAGGCAGAACTAGCCAAGCAATTACAAGCCGACCCAAATCCCAATCAGTTCTACAAGTGGATAAAGGAAAATTTAGACTTGTCTTGTCACACGGACCCTGGATTTATCAACGCCCTAGTTACTGTTTTACTGAAATATATCACTCAGGTGAGAAATTTGTTAAAATAATATATTGCTTCTTCCCCCAACTATTTTAGATAATTAATTATTACACACTGTACATATTTATACTGGAGATAAGAATAATTTAACAAGAGTACATTTTTAGTAGTTTAGTATTTTTCGGTGCTAAACATTTTCCACTTTCACAACACAAATTTTTTCAAAAATGTATTATCGTGGTTTACTTTGGTTGAGCCTAGAAAAATCTTAGTTAGTAATACATACTAGTATTACTAAGTTCTTACTAGTAGGCATTTTTGTTGGTGTTGAATGTGTAATAGTGACATATTTCTTTTTGCATGTAACACTGTTGTAAAAGTGACATGTACGAATTTTTTTTCAGGAATCTACTCTTCCACCTGGTGTACCAGTTGTAAGTCCCCCAGATAAATCTCTAGTTGAGAAAGAACGAGGTCTGTTAGATCAATATACTCCTGTTTTACGCTCATTTCTTAGGAAAAATCATCAACTTCAACTCATGGCAATACATTCTCTTCAAGTATACTGTTACTCTCTGGGATTCCCCAAAGGTATGCTACCTATTGTTTTAATAATAATATACCCTAAAACCTCTCTTAACGAACATAGTTACCAACCTCGGTAGCTTAGTTGTACTGGCGTGGACTTCAGATCCGGGGTCCTGGGTTCGATTCCCGGTCTGGTCAGAGTTTTTCAAAGTGTTTTTTCACTTGAAATTTCTACCCGGGGTTGGCCTGTCTCAGATTGGACAAACTGGAAAAAATTGCCTCAGGCAATAAATTCCGCCGGCTATACTGACACCTTTGTGTAGAAAAGTGTTATTATTATTATAGTTCATTCCAGAGTCTTACTAGTTAAGCATAAATTTTTTTCGATAAAATAAAGATGCGTTCTATGCAAAACGGTAAGAAATAGTTTTTAGTGTTTTTGTGTTCACTTTGGATGAGCTCAGATTCATTAATGACAGCTTATCCTTTTTTTACCAGAAAATTGTTCAAAACTTGCAGATGCTGTAGTTTTATTGTTAATTATGTGAATAATTTTGTTGGTTATCACTGTTTGTATTGAATTGTTATAAACTTTATGTAAAAGGCTTTAGCCATCAATCTATAAATAAATAATGTGTCACAGCATTATTATCATTGAATAAATTTGCCACCTCCTTATTATGGTGATGCTTTTTAATGATTTTAATCTTCAGAGACATTTTTTTTTAATAGTAATAGCGTATACTTTGCGCGAAAAATTTCAGGGGTGTCTGAATATAAATTTGAAAAAAAAAATGAGTGAGTGCACTAAATACAGACAATGTACTGGCACGGAAATCGCGGCTCACAAATAAATCCGTGAAACTCCAATGTCGTACTTAGGAGCTACTTTTTCACATTTATTTTGATGGTTATTTGAGGTTCCACTCTATATAAACAACAATCTTTTCCATGTCATATTTTTTTGTCTTGAATATTTGTTAATTTATAACATTGATGGTTGCAGGGATGCTGTTAAGATGGTTTGATGCCCTCTATGATCAAGCCATTTGCGAAGAAGAGGCTTTCTTTTTGTGGAAGGAAGATATCACTGATACATTTCCTGGGAAAGGCCAAGCTTTGTTCCAAGTTAACAGCTGGCTGACATGGTTAAAAGAAGCTGACAGTTTATCGGAATCTGATTAGACTGACGAAAAAATTAACATTGTGATCTTTACGCATACAATTAATGAATTATTACTGTTTGTTTATGTAATTCATGTGACCAACATAATAAAATGGCATCAATCCCTGAAACTTATATACTATTCTAATTTGTGATTTAGTGTTTTATTTCCCGTTAATTTAGTTCAAAAAAGAAAATAATATGTTTTTATTGTTTTATATTAAAGAAAATTTTAATAAATTCTGTTCTTCCAAGTGACAATTTCAAACGCGGATTATTGGATTGGAATTTTTTACATTTTTTTAAGAGTTAAATTAAATTGAAATGTTGGTAAATAATTAATAAATAATATACATTATATTACGTCCCACTGCCAAATATATCAATAATCATTATAATTCTCTGGAAAGATAAGATCATAGCTGATTTTTCTTGTGGAAGTGCTCAACCATATGTTTATGAACAGAGGTCGAACATTTATTCAAATTCCATAATTATACAATTAATAATTATACATACATTAATATATGCACTGATAATAGAATGTAATATCATGATTTTTATATCAACACTAAACACTCCTGACTTTGTATTTCAAATAATATAATCATTTACAACATTATTTTTAAACTTGATGGAAATCTTTTTTTTGTTCCAATTATTTATTGTAACAAATAATCGAGTATTGTTATTTTCAATCACATACAATAGAATAAACATTTATCTCAGGAATAAACATTTTTTTCACTTTAGAAAAAAATGAACTTAATCTAATATTGTATATTTTTACTTTTATATTTTAGACATGTATGTGTAGTTTTGTTTTAACTTCTTACAATAACGTGCTGAAAAACATTAACTACACATCATGCAATTTGCGTATGCACACGGTGAAGGTGAAGAAAGAATGAACTTGTGTACATGGTATTTAGTTAGACAAAATAATAATACTTAGCGTAATTCTCACATAAAACTCGATCCTTACATTGAGTTTGTAAAATTATCTGAATATTGAGATATGAATTCATTAAAAAAAATGGCAAATTTTTAAAATACAGTTTTAACACTCCTGTAATATGTTATGAGATAAAATAATTTTCTGTCCAAAAACAGAATTAAATTATGTATTCATGTATGAAAGGTGAAAAGAAAGGTTGACTTTATGATTTTAGGGAGAATGTATCGAGACAAATTAAATTATCAGTTAATAATTACAACATAACATGATTCATGTGTAACTTTGTAGCTTACACATGGGCCATATTTTGTGTGCAACAGTGAAAAAATATATATATGTGTAACAACCTATATGACATAATAAACCAGCAATTTTCAGTTAAGTGTGATGAATTAGTTCTTTGTTTCCTAGTTATATCTACATAATATTATTAAAACCAATAAGAATGTTGTAATTTGTGATCTGTGTTGTGTAGATAGTCTTGTTTGGAGACTTGAATTTGTCGGATTATTCACATTGTTTAGGATAAAATAGCATTATATTAATATGATAGTCTGCGCCGATATTAGACAGAAAACTATTGTTGGTTATAGTGGTTAAGTATTTCATTCCGATCCTAAATGAATAAGCTGGACTGTCCCCATAGTATAAATTATATCAAAATTGACAAGTTGCTCCTCTTCCTGTACACACTAGCGGATTGGTTTCGTAGATTTTGAAAAGATCACACCATTAAAGTTGGTTGGAATTATTTCAAATCTAAAGGAAACCATGACGATTATTAGTATTGGTGCATACAATGGTGACGCCGTAGTAGGATATCCAAGTACACAACTATAAATTGTTCAATGTTAGGAATTCAATCACATTCTGCCTCCTTCTGGGTATTCACAATAGCTGAGCCACTGATTGGTAATGGATGTAAACTTAGAAAATAGTCTATCAAAGTTCATTAGATTAATTTTTATATGTGTTGTATATTCGTTGAACATTTTTTATGTTTTTTTTTTTTGTAATTTGCTACTCTTGATTTATAACTCGATAATATAATAATTGAAACGTAATAACGAGATTTCTTTACAGTAAAAATAACACTTTCAAATATTTAATCTATATTTAAATAAGATTCAATAAATGATACAATTTATGTAATATTAACAAGAAAAACTTTTATATATAAATGTATTTTATTTCTTGCAGATTACTAACTCCCATCTAGCATAATATAGTATACATAACTGAGGGCCTATCTTTCAATTGACCCTTAAACAACCCAATAAGTTTTAATGGAGGATTAACTCACTATGCCCCGTTAGAGAAAAAAAATGGATCTTTCAAGTGTCCAATAGCGCCTATTGGAGCATTTAAAGTTAGTGGGCCGTTCCACCTCCCAATAGCGCACTAAGGGACAATTAAGAACTGTCAAAATGGTGGTTTCATTTTGTCAATTATGTCTGTTTGATTCCGTGTTTCGGAATAGTTGATGAGTTTTTTATTATGAGAGAGTCAATTTTTATTCAACCAATTTATGAATCGGCTTACAATGCTTTCTATAAAGCAACAAAATAGGATCTATGTGATACTAAAATATCGTCTATTTTATAAAAATATCTCACTTTGGTAGTAATACTAAGTGAAATGTCAAAATCACAAGATGAGGCACACGTAGTACATAATATTATTATAAAACAATAGGAATAACCTCTTAATACAGAGAATAATATTAATGAATTATTTTATATATTTGTTTGGATTCCCTTTTAGATATAAATATTTAAACAAATAAAATAAAACATTATTTTGACTTGACAGTTGCGTCATGTGTTTGTGAGGCATCTCTTTCCCACATGCGTATAAAGTGAAGTTAGCAATGAAGGAGTGTCGCTTCGCTAGTAGCAAATAAAAAAAGCAAGATAATGGTCTGTTAACTATTGGACGGATAAATTTGACATGAAAGACCCGTTTTCAGTCAGTGGATTCTTTAACACTTCAGAGACCGCACCCCGGAGATTCCCCGATCAGGACAGTTTTTTTGAAATTTCTAAAATTTCTTTAGTTGTAAGACCCTGAGCTTTTACCATATCCTTCACATTTGTAGATTATACCATTTTAATTTGAAATGGTTGGTATATGTGTCAAATTAAATGAGTTTTTAGAGTTATTTCGTTAACCATCGGAGATTCTCCAAGGCAGCGGGTGATTAGGGTGTGTAAAGTTTCAACTGTCCCAAACAGTTGTAAAAAATATTTTGCCGCGGACGGTTCAAGGTTTTATTGTTATCATTCGATATTTTCGAAGGGAATTATTTCTAGACGGCAATAACAAAAGAATCCCGATAGCAAAAATAGACTTGGGACAGGCGCCCGAGTTCGTGATAATAAAATAAATCCAACGCCGAAGCAATACAAAAGATGTCACTACCTGGACACCGGCCCTTGGATTGCAGGGCAATAAAAGTCGGGTATTTTCTAAAGATGCGGGCTACGAAGGTGTTTGAAAGTTTGTAAAAAAGAAGGATCATTATATAATTCAATGTTTGAAAGTTTGTAAAAAAGAAGGATCATTATATAATTCAATGTTCAATCTATTCTTTGATTTTTGCGTGCGTGATATAAAAAACAGTACAGAAGGTGTAGATCTGAATGGAATGAATGTGTGCGCTCTGATGTATGCAGACGACCTAGTGTTGATGGCTGAAAGCGAATGTGATTTGCTGTCTATTTAGGTAGTTTATTTAGCAGAGATGGAAGGTGTGAAAAGGAAATTGAAAGAAGGAAACTGGCTGGTAGAAGGGTTGGCGGTGCACTAAGACCTCTAATGAGAAATAAGAATGTATCTCTTAAATCCAAACAATTGATGCACAATGCAATCCTGATTCCATCAATGATGTATGGGAGTGAAGCATGGACATGGACGAAAAATCTGGAAGTTGGAATAAATGCTGTAGAAATGAGATCACTGCGTAGGATATGCGGAAAGAGACTGATTGATAAGGTGAGGAATGATAGTATTAGAAAGGAATGTGGAGTGGATGTTAGTGTTGTGACTAGAATGAAAGTGAATAAATTAAGGTGGTTTGGGCATGTAGAGAGAATGAACGAAGATAGAATGACTAAAAGGATATATAAATCTGAAAGAATGGGTGCACGCAGACGAGGCCGACCTCGAATGACATGGTCCAATCATATCGGTGCAGTCTTAGAGGAGGGCCAAGTCAGGAGTAAAAGGAATAGAAGAGCATGTATGCGGAATGTTATGCGTTTGGAAGAAGCGAAAGAGGTTTGTTTGGATAGGAAAGAGTGGAAATCCGTACTCTCTGCCTACCCCCTTCGGGAAACGGCGTGATGGGTAAAAATTATATAATCTCATTTTAATCAATCATTATTAAATTTTGAGAAAAAAAATTAATGCTATTCGAAAGAGAAGACTTCATGCTTCATACTGGAATATTTTTGTAACTCCAAACATCTCGTTTGTATGAAAAATAAGTCATTAAAAAAGTCTGAAGGTTTCCCCGTTGGCGCGGGCCCTTATAGAATTTTTCGAGCGCAGGCTGTGAAGTGTTAAAGTTAATTGTCAGTATTGGGTTGTTTAATGGTCGATTGAAAGATAGGCCCTGAGATCTTTACATGCCAATTAATAAGATATTGTAAATATATACCTACTTAACGTAACTGACGTACATTAGTTATCCTAAAGTGTTCCCGCACCATCTGGTAATTTTATAAGAGCATTGGGCAAAAACATCATTCTCAACATCGCCAAGACGTCTAAAGATGTAATTTCATTAAAAGCCTTGGTGTATTTGTTATAAGGTGTGTTTTATTTTAAAACAAAGGAATTCTCTACAAAAACTTAAATAACTTATAGAATAAAAGCATCTTCAGAATAGTTTTCATCATATTATCTTGAAGAGCGTTGGTCAGGCCAAGTCTAAAGTTTCCAGAAGAAATGGAGCTGAAAAAAAGAGAACATTTGTTTATGAAAACAGTCAGTCAAAATATTTTTCACCAATCATGCAATATTAATGGTAGGTATCCTGTATCAGTAGTGATGACAACCTTAAGCCTGTGAGCTAATCTTAAAAATAAGCTACAATAATAGTTCATCTTTAGATTGCAATAAAAATTATATATAAATATTAGGTGTTTGCTTGCGGCAAGAACGTGCAAGTTTCAGATTATTTTAGAATACACGAGTCATGCAGTATTCAACACATTTTGAACATTACGTCAAATTTGCGAGGTATAAAAAAATTATAAAATAAATACATTAACTTTTTTTTTTTATTTTCTGTAATTCCACTCACAGTAATCTAGTTCAGGTTGAGGGAGAAGATAGAAGTAAGGTATGTACCCAAATGTGTCATGGCCCTCCATTCATTTTGAAAATTTTGAGGAAATTTTTAATCAAGAGTAAAGTATATTAAATGAGACCATAAGAGAAGTTTGATTTGAAAACATTGAAGTATAAAGTTGCCTATTTTCTCATACAAACTCTCCCAAGCATAGAGTGATATTTTATTTTTTGACTCTCAAATGGGTGTTTAATGGGTCGAACAAGGACAAATGAGCGATGGCAGATTATACGCATGCCACAGTCCGGTTCTTTCCTTCGTGTTCAGATCAAGAAGATATACTTACAGCTCTGGTTCTATGTTCGTTTAGTGTAAGTAAACCCACCCTAACACTAATAATGTCATTGTCTATCCGTGAACGAAATTAAGAGTATGGTGGAAACTTGAGTGAGTAAACTCAATTTGGAGAAAAAGTCTCAATAGCAGATAGAAGAACTTGTACAGGCAAATCAGCAGCTGCATTAGACTCTGATAAAGAAATTTCAAATCATTGTGCCTAGATACGAGAATTAAAAAATTGTATGGGACTAAATAAAATAAACTAATATCAATGTATCGATACAAGGAGTAGAATTACTTTGAGTGGTTTTAGAAAAGTGTGGAGTACCTATTATATTTCGTGAATACTATCCGCTGTGCTTAACTTTTATAGGTCGTGGCACAATTCAATGTAAAAATAATACCAAACATTAAAAAGATATGCAGAAGACAACATTTACATACTTTTATTCTAATACAAAATATTGACTGTTTGGCAAAGCAATTTCGAAAAAAGCAAATGGTTTTATGGGAGCTAACGAATACAAACAAAAAGACATCGGAAAAACAAATAATAAAGAATGCCGCTCTACATACCTGCATTATTTTGTAAACATTAATTGCTTTATAAAAAAACTGTGATCAGTGGAAAATAAGAGTTCAGCGGTAGAAAATTTGCGATCAAGCCGTCGTCGAGGTAGTTTAACCCATATCGATTGATTGCGAGCTGATCTCTGTAGATTTTAGCCCGCCATGTTGGATTTAACGTTAACTGACAGTTGTTTCGAGTATACAAGAATGCTTTTTGTAATAAATACACTGTATTTAAGTTTTTTCCCCGTCCAAATAATAATATTATAGTGAAACATACTAGAAACAAGATCTTAATCGAGGCTTACCTATTTTAATAGCTCCCACAAGAAGAGCAAAGGCTACTACATTTTGAATAGTATTTTCTCTGACTCGTCTTTTCTCTTCAGCAGGATCCACACGGTCTCCCAAAGCAATGCGAAACATTCTGTAATGGAATTTGAAGGTTAGTCATTGTATCAGAGTATAGGTTAAGTATGTGTAATAAAAATAGCTAAAAAAAATACTTTAAGGAAAGCAGATAATGGAGGAAGGGTGTGAATATTAAATGGTTAAGATTTTTTAGGAGAATTCGGAAAAAATTCTCTAACTTGTAAAAACCACAACACCACACAAGAAGGAAGGATGACAAATTTGACATAAACGCGATAAGATAAAGACTTGATAAAGACACATAGACAAAGTCGAATAATCAATACCTATACCCTAAGTAAAATTGTTTTTTAACCGAATTTTTAAATTAAAACTCAAAACCCAAATAAATCACGGGATGACAATGAACAATGAATGAACATATTATTTGTATATATATAAAGGTCAAAATAAACTTCTAGACCGGTCGATTGTTTATCGCTCACAAAAATATGTTGATAAATACCTAATACGCTTTTTTCCATTTTCGTATACATTGTTTGCATGAAAATGTCAAAAAATATTTTAATGTTACCTATTATTTGTCATGTTAGAGCAAAGTATTTCGCAATGAATTTGTGGTTTATCTATGAAGCAAGATACAAACGAAAATGGCGCTCTTTCGCTCAGCTGCTTGTGCGAATCGAAATGTATTCTGTCGGATTTATTAATGTGCTCTTATACTATTGTGTTGTTTAATTTCCAACAGATACTCATAAATTGTAATAAAAGTCATTTTTCTCCTTTTTAATTAGATTATAATCTCGCATTTACGTAATTGTATCGAGTGTTCTAATTGACTGATATCGCGGTGACAGTTTGGCGAAAAATCAAAAAGGATTTTATAATCCGTTTTATTTAAGAAGTAAACGAATAATAACATATTCGTCAAACTGGAGCGCTTACCAGAGTATTTAAGGGACACTGTAGACTGGTTTATGGGGTATGTATTGCTTCTCTTTATATTTCATTGTTTGTATTCTTAGATGACAATTTTGAAGTTTGTGATCAATATTCAATATTTATATTATTTTGTTATACATAAAAACCGCAATATTTACTTTATTTCAAACCAATTTGTCATATTCCATCCAAATTGACTTTAATTTAAGCCCATTTTAGACAAAGAGTATTATATTTGTAACCATGGTGACATTTTTATTGATTTTACAAATTGGGATTTTCCCATGCGATTTTCAAAATTTACGAAAATTGAACAACTTATACAACATTACTTTGAAATATGTCTTTCTTTCATGCATTCTATGTTCTTTATATCAAGATGTTAGTTCTCTCATATTTATTTTCTGTGTGTATGCATAATAATATACTTAGGTACACAATGATTTTGAATGTAAAATTGTGCAAAATCATGTAAATACAGAGCATAAAAATAAGATAAGTACTGAAATTAATGATAACAATGATTATTATTTGAAATCAAATTAGTTAAGATTAATTTATGTATAAGGATAAGATTAATTTACTAAAGTAAGGAATTTTTTGATTCTGTGGTCAATAAAATTGTGTAGGTATTAGTGTTTTCTGATAGTTTAGCTAAACTAATCAAGCTTTCCATTTGGTTTGCTGCACACATCAGTTCAGCTCTATGTATTATTTTTTATTAATTTGCCAAATCTCCTTTATGACCCTACACACAAGGGTTTTGGGACCCTACAACTCTACAACTGCTCTCAATTTTGAAAAATATTCATGATCTTTTCTTAAATTGTTTCGATTGAACCCCTCCACTGGAGCCAATGATAAAGTATGATAAAAATAATATTTTATTTTTTCTATTTTACAAGAATATTGTTTAACACATTAATGATACAAAAATCTTAATCTTTTAACCTCCCAGGTACAGATAAATCTCATTTTTAAAATCATTATATAAAAAGACATATTATATTATATTCCCGCCCTGGTCATCAATGGTTGCAATATTTGCTGGTTAGATAAACTATCTGGGAGCATGCATTGGGTCTGGCTTTCAGATAATATTTATTTGTATAGGACATAATTCCATTTCTTCTTTTTTTATGCTTTTACCATATTCAGAAAATTTATAAAATATTTTTAAGTCAGTAGATACGTACATAAATTTTATAATAAACAAGCTTCACTCCTGGATAATTAGTTCTTGAAAAAGCTTTAATACAACCCTAGTGAAACAATTGTATAGTGGAAATAAAATACGCACCAAACGCCAAAAATGAAAAAAACGAGTTGAGTATGAGGAAATGTTCTATAAACCATTGTCAATAGCCTAAATATTGCACTAAGTCCATATCAATGATCTAAAGGCGTAAAAAAACAGATCCAAAAATCATCATAGTACTATGTCTGTATGGGGGAAAAATCAGTTTTATTAGATTATCTCAAAATGAAGTTTTTGGCGTTTAGTGCGTATTTTATTTCCACTATACAATTTATTTTTCTTATATTTTCATTGACTCCTTATTTGAAGAAAAAAACACAGACGGCTTTCATTTTTATGATTAATTTAAAGCAAACATTTACCCCTGTCATCTTACTAGCCTAAACCCACATCTAAGATCTCTACAGTAAATGTGGATTCTTCAAAGAATGTTGCATATCTCTTTAACTATATAAATATCTAGGGGATCAGAATTGGTACTTCAAGAACATTAAAATAGTCTCCTATATAAATAAATAAATAAATTAACACTTTTCTATACAAAGGTCTCAGTATAACCAACCGGCGGAACGCCTTAGTCAATTTTTTCCAGTCAACCGGTCCCGTCCAATCTGAGACGGGCTAATCCCGGGTAGAAATTTCAAGTAAAAAAACACAATCTGACCGGGAATCGAAAACTCATGATCTAAAGTCCACGCCTTTATCACTAGGCTACCGAGGTCGGTATATACTTGTAGGTAATCTTTAAAATTTAAACAGTACAAGTACGAAGGAGTCTATAATAGTAGTTAATAACTACCACATTAAACTGGATATCATTTTTATAATATCATATTTTGCAAATAAAAGAGGTTTTAATTTCTTAAAGAAAAAATAACAACTAATGACTCTAACAATTCATTAATAATGTTCGATTTTTAAATGGAACAAACAACTACGGGCTTACGACCGTCTTCTACTGTTATTTCGAAGGCTGGCTTAGTGTGATCACTTTACATTAACAACGTTCGCCATTAGGTGGTAATGTTTGTCTCCGAAACTCCTAATCATGAGAATTCTCAACATGTTCAACATATCGAAAAATCTCATGTATTTAACAAGTAGAAATATAATAATAAATGAAATATAGAGATAAAAGTTGGAAATTATTGAGAACAAGAGAGCAACCAAATTTAAAGACTGCGACTGCTGTCATGTATTTGGCGCCAGGATATGAATATAATATCCATTTTTGTTAATGTCTCACCTTTATTGCCTATTGGCTTTGTTGGTGCACAACGTTCTAATTATGTCTAGATTCTTGTGACCTTTTTTCAGGACTAGATCTTAAAGAAAATTTAATTTCTTATTTTTTTTTTTAAGAAATGTGGAATAAATCTATGAATATGCCCAAGAGTTCATATGTATTTCAGTTTATTAAATTCAGTTAATTGTTCAAACCAAGAGAAACTTGTCAAAGAGCTAATAATTCATAACTGAAATGGTCTATTATTCATATTCAATGAAATTTGTAATATTTTATTTAATGACTGTAAGTTTGTGAATAAAAAAAATAAAAAAAATGGTTTTTCAAGATTTTGGATGAAATAGCATGTCTTGGCCTTCGATACCAGTAAGATGGAGCTCATGGCGAATAACGCTTGCTAAAAACTGTTACGGTCACAATCAATGGTCACCAGGTCTCCTGGGTGGACAAATTCTACTACATACCATAAATCATTATCACCTATGAAACCTTGATTTTTTTTTGCAAATCCACCTATTTCATCTGGAGGATTATAAAAATTTATACCATTTTAATAAGAAACAATGGCATATTCAGCTCTTTTAGTGTCGTTTCATATCTCTCTTTGTTCAATCATAAGATGACTTTTTTCACGGGCACCTCGGAATAGTTTTTCAACTTTTCCTCAACAGTGGTGTAAATTGCGTTGCGAGGCAAGAGAATTTAGTCTCCTGCCAACATCTCTACGACTTTCCATCTTGCGCTTAATGATCTTCCATAACCTGGTAATGTGGATATTAGTGATCAATTAAGTTCCAAATTAGTCAAGAAATATATGCCTGAAAAATTTTATGGTCTTTATTTACTATTTTATAAATCCTTTAATTTTTTTATCTTAGGTACCATAATAATTCGGTAAAATTTAATCGTAATAATAATAACAATAACGTATCTCGTGGATATCACTGTACCGTATGACGAAAATTTGAAAAAAGCCGAGCAAGACAAGATAATTAAATATTTTGATCTTGCTCACGAAATCAAGGATATGTGGCATACACCAACCACACACATAATACCGATATTTTTATATTTAGTTTATAGCATTGTTTTTAAATTTTTTTTACAATGATGTATGCTTTATATGATATATTATTATTGTGATTTAATGAATAAATGATTTGAAATAATAATAATAATAATAAAATCATTTATTTCACAGAAAAAAAAATCAAGTTTACAAATTAAGGTAATTTACAATTTACAAATAAATAAGGCAATATAAATCATTGAATGATTTCTCTCCAATGTGAGTAAAAACTCGAGTTTTGGAGAGGTAACTTAAGAATGAGAAAATATCAATATGTGTAACACATCCCATACCAAAGTCAAATCTTTTCCATTTTTTTCCATGTATTCTATACTTCCAACAACATATCAACAATAACGTAATGTGTTTCACATGTGACTTATTTCCCACTACACTGCTATCTATTTTTTTTTTAAATTACGCAACTATGGGATTGTTTTTTTTATAAATTTATGACCCGTCGAAAGTCATCCCGCATTCAAATCAACAATAATTATTATTAGGTACACAATATATTACAATAAATCTTAAGCTGAATTTAATATAATTTTTATGTCGTAAACGGTATTTAATTCATGTTATAAGTCAAAATTATTTTTTTATTCTGGGTCAGGTCGAAGTTCGACGGGAGGGTCAGCTAGTGTGTAATAAGTTTAGGTTAGGTTTATTCTGTATTTTAAAAATGGTTGCATTTATTGCAATTTTAGTGGTTGCTAGCCTAGTGGTCCAGTTGTCGACTTTCATTCAGAAAGTCTTAAGTTCGATCCCGGTGTCGATCATCTTCCTCTTTCACAACAGAAGCTGTAAAAGATTGTATTAACTAGTGAACACTTTACACAGTGAGCTCAGATTAATTTAACTGCAATTTGTTATATCCTACTTTTTAGTATTGTGTTTCGTTCGAAATTTAAAAATGTTTTTGAAACGGAGGCCATTTTGAATGGATTTACATTGAATTGACATACATGATTCTTTACTAATTTAAAAGTTAACTTTGCCCACTACTGTACAATGTATAATGATGCCGCACCAAATAATAATTTCTCTTTAATGTTGAATGGAAGTAAATACTAAGCGACAGCAATGTAGTTAACTCGTTGTAGTGTAGTGATAACATTGTTGTTAATCTTAAATGTAGTTGCGAAATTTACTAACCTTTCAGTGAGCTTCCGGTAGGCTACGAGTCACTTAGTCAAGCCAATCTTACGCATAAACAGATTCAGTGTGAAGTTAGTATGCGGGCTTTGGCAATCCGCAACCGATATAGATTTAGTTGAAGTGATTCTCCAAAAAAATATTTTGTTGAAATAGAAAATGGTATTTGGACCGTTTTGTCCAGGGCGCTTTATTCAAAATATGGAAAGCGTCAGTTTTTTTCCGTTAATTTTTTGTACGGATGTGGGTCGTCATCTGACCAAAGCCCAGGGATACAAAATCTACAACTATGAGAATAGGTTGTACCTATATAAACAAAATAGAAAGATATACTTTCTTCGACCTTTTTGAAAAAGGTATTTGGTGGTAAACCATTCCAAATACACGAATAAAATAGTCTTAAAATAAAAGTTCTCCCTATATACCTACCTATTATTATTTCATCAAGTATTTTAAGTCTCCGATGCAAGTTGCAAGCATTGAAGTCGATTGAAGCGCTATCTTTCATAGTCGTAGGTACAAAACAATTAAACTAAAAATGAATTAGATGCTGCTTTAAGATGGCTAAAGGTATTAAAATAATTCGCTGCATCGTGTTAGTGTGCGTTTACAACAAGCGAGCAAAGAGCCAGAAATTGAGCATTCCCTCCTGATCGCTGACATCGACACCATGCAAATAACAACGAGCAAGAATCAACACCAAAAACTAGTAAATGGACGATGACAGATTACGCGCGACAGATCTAGTTCTCAATATCAACGAGTAGTAGTTCATTAGTACGAAGCGTCATTCATTTATTTGTTTAAAAAATACCACCATCCAGCATAACAGCTTAATACTCTTTGCGCAGGACAGTGAGATGTCGCAACTACTAGGCACGTTGTATATATAAAAAATTATAACCAGCGGACAAGAAAATAGAACAAAATGGATGGACTCTACTAAAGTGCCGGCTAAACTACTCGGCCAAGTTTTGGGTGTTCAGACACGTTTTGTTACTACGTTATTCGCCACTCGACTAAAATACTGGACCAATGTGAACTAGGCTTAAGGAATAGATTACACCCTTTTTTTTAATATTCCTTGTCTTAAGTTACAGAGCGCTTCTTATTTTATGAGTTTGACTTCCAACTATCCTCCCACCTTTTGTGAGGTCTCTCACGTCGTCCGCGAATCCCGTGAGACTGCATGCCTATTTTTGATTCTGCTCACAATTCAAACTTCCTCATTATCGTCTTCCACTTCATACAATGTATCCATTCATACATAAATCTGTGACACTACACTTCTTCAGAAAACATTTCCTAGCCACCCTATCAGTCACCAACTGAGTATAAGTTCAGCAACTTCTCAGTTTCTGGGTCATCCAGATAATAGCTTCTTTTTTCCCTGTCACGCAAAATACACAACCTTTTCCTCTCAAGTCTGATGCAGAAGTCCATCTATGTTTGTGATACATGATAGATGCGGAACTAATTATGCACAGAACTCATTCTTAAATCGTTCTACGGGTACTTATAATTCATTTTTTAACAATATAGACATAAATAACTCTTCTCTTACGGTTTTCAGACAAAACGTAAGAACACACCTGACGTCAGGGCAATTATTTCTTTTATCTTCCTGCTTCTTCCTTGTCCCTTATTCCTATCCCTCACTCTTTTCCTTCTTCCCATTATCCCCAGCTAAGCCTGTACATATTGTTACATACGAAGTATTTTTATTCTGTTGTTTGTCTTACTTTTAATCTACTCGCTGTAAATGTCTACGTATAGATATACTTTACTGGTGTTTTTGTGGTCCATACTATTTGTGGAATTGTTTGTTATAATATCACTGTTTGTAGGTATATTTGTTTAATAAAATAAGAAGTAAAATAAGTTTCCCGTAAGAAATTATTATTATTTATTTATTTTCTGTCAAAATTAAGCATTGCTCACCATTACAGAGTAATCCTTTGCGGATATATCCTTTGGAGGGGTCGTAGTTACGCGGGAAAGTCGCTGGCACCACGCGATTAAGTGGTGCAGTATAAAACAGAACCCAAACTGATATATCATAGAATTGCAGGCAACTACCCTCAGAGTCGTCATTTTGTGAGTTTTTAGAATTATTTAGTTCCTGTCCATTATTCTTTACTTTTCTTCTATTAGTAAATAAAGTTTTTAAATCTATGTATTCTTCAGTCGGTCGAGGTCGTGGATTCGATCCCAGGTGCCGACCATCTTCCTCTTTCACGACACAAGCTTTAAGTAGCTTACCGTGAAAGAGTCAAAGAGTGTATTTGTGTGAGTGAGCACAGATTTATTTAAAAAAATATACGTGAAGGAAAAACTTTGTGACCATTTTTACGAAATTTGCGCGGACGGAAGAATATGAAATTTCGCAAAATTATAGTTCATATATTATGATCATATTGGATCTGATCATGGCGAATAACCGGGCGGTCCAGTGGGCTAATGAAAATTTGCATCTGTAGGCTTGCCCAGGGCCTAGGCTACCCTACATACCTTGTCTTTTTGTTTTTATCTTTTTACTCTTATAACCTTTTGTTTTTATTAATTTGACCATTTATTTTTATTTTTTTAACATTTTATAATTCTGACCTTAGGGGGCGTTCAAGTATTACGTAACGCAATTTGGGGGGGAGGGGGGGGGTCTTGCAAAACGTTACTGTGTGTTACAAGGGGGGGAGGGGGGGTTCGAACAATGCGTCACGTAACGTTTTTTTTCTTAAATAATAAAAAAGTGTGAAATAAATCTTCCAAGTTGGACACCCTTTTCGTTTATGTTTTACGGGAAGTCCCTCGATTGTAATGTACATCATTTTTTGTTCTCCGAAGTTAGCAACCCTTTTGGGCAATGTTTTACGGGAAGTCCCTCGATTTTTCGTTTATGTAATGCGGGGAGTCCCTCAATTCTACTGTATGTAATTTTATTGCTCTGCGTAAAAAGCAACCTTTTTCGATTACGTCTTACGGGGAGTCCCTCGACTGCATTGTATGTCGAAATTTTCATTTCGCTCTCCTAAGTTAGCAAACCTTTTCTTTTATTTTTTACGGGGAATCCCTCGACTGTATTATACTTACGTCATTTTTATTTTATTTTCGTTGTTAGTATTCGTTAGTGCTTTAAACACGCAGTACGCATAAACACAAATTGCTTGTAGTGAGCGTTGTTAAAGTGAGTTTGTAGATAGGTACTATAATGTCCACAAAAGCGGGGGATTTACATAATCAACTGTTCTTGGCCTGTAAAGGCTCTCATGCTGACTTTCCAACGCAGCTATGTTAAAAAAAATACCAATGAAATTTGAAAAACAGCAAAAGAAAAAATAAAGAAAAATTTATGGAACATAATAAATAGTATTATACGAGAGTTCAGTAAAAAATAGTCACTTCCAGAGTGTTACGTAACATTTAGGGGGGGGGGGGAGGGGGGGGTACAGAAAAACGTTACGGCGCGTTACATGGGGGGGAGGGGGGGTAAAAAATCTTCAAAAATTGCGTTACGTAATACTTGAACGCCCCCTTATTTGTTGGATGAATTTATGATGTGATAGTATATAGTAGTAATAATGATGTAATGTTCAAGAGCACACAGTATGACTCGACAAGAAGAAGATATAGAGGAGTGTCGAATGCTAATATTTTTTTTTTAATTATGCATAAAAAATAGTCAAATCAATATAAAAACATTACAAACATACTGTAATTTTATGTATTTGATACTCACACACACTTATGTATTTGACATTGACACAGACGCATTTATTCTTTGGTTTATCTGTGGTCAAATTGAGAATAGTTTGTCTTTAATAATACTAAAAAAATCATATCAACATTTCTAACTTGACGCATCATGTAATTGATTTTGAAAGAAAATTTTGAAATAGCGCTCGCTTAGTCTTTGTCAGTGGAAGCTTAATAATGTACAAAATTATAATTTAAAAAAGGTTATGGTCGAATTTCGAGCACTGGTCGACCACTAGTAGTAAATTAATGTTTGGAATAGTAAATAAATTTTACTTAGCTTCATAATATTATATTACTAGGTAGGTACTTGATTGAGATCTTCATATTGATTGATAGTCGTTGGGATATGGTTTGAATTCAGGTTGACCACCTGAAGTACAAGTACGCTTCAGCGATGTTCCCCAACGGCCGTACAGTACAGTGTAAAGTCGAAGAGGTTTCTTGTGTATTGTAGTGCTTCCCCTCTCCACCGGCCAACCGTTTACCTGCGACTCTTCAGGCCCGTACTCTTGTCGAACATGACATTTAATTTAAACTCCTCAATCCACATAAGTGAAGATTTAGGCAATAAAAGAAAAAAAAATGAATTGTCCTTGGATAAACATGTATTTTTTAGAAATGTTTGATAAATATCAAGTTATTATTGAAAATATATAGATGGTAATAAAAATAAAGATTTGCTTAACTTAAAACATTGAAAGACATTTAAAAAGATTACCTTTTCTTATATATCTACGTCACGTTCTCCCAATTTTTATTGTCCCACGAGGGTTCTAAACTAGGCTGACATATCCTACGCTTATGGAGGACATGCCCGATTACCCGAGTCAACCCAAATCTGCGACTTTGGGTCGTGATGTTTTTTCTTATATATTTTCCTCTAACCGCCCTTTCCCATTTTTCGTGTACCAATTTATTACCCATATTTGCAAACTTTCTTACCTATCGTCCGGTCCTGAGTATTTTTAATATGGAAAAATATTTCCTATGCACACCGGCATGAGTGTCGTCTACTTTAAGTCCATCTACCTACCAATAACGATATGTCATAATGGCACCCATACATTTGTGTACAATTGATACGTTACGATTATTTTTGTTTTTACTCCACATTCTGTTACGTAGGCTGTGTCTGTGGACAACTCTATTTACGGGAATCACGTTTATATTGCTCTCGGACGCTCGTAGTGACAAACTTTACTATACTATTTGAAAAAAAATCTTTTTTTTATTGTGATCATTTATTTTAGTGCTGTGTACGTATAGTGTTACGTGCGTTAATGTGAATTGTGAATTTTAACAACATTATTACGACTTACGAAAATATTAAGTTATATCCACAATTTTATATTTTAGCAAATCGCTTTTCGAAGATAAAACGGCTTTGGCGATATTGAGTTGTGCAAATTGTATACTTAAGTACCTATATGAAAATGATTGGCTGTGCGTATGTCCTGTTAAAAAGAACGGCTGGACCGTTTCGGCTGATTTTGATTTCGAAATATTACTTTAATCTCAGGGTATTTTCAAACGGTGAGATAATACGGAAAAATAGAAAATAACAATTTTTATTTTCCCATACATAGTCTTGTTATCAGCTGTGTTAGCGATATTTTTAGTTGTGAGTTACAAGAAATAAAGTAGATATGTTTAGATTAATTAGGGTGTAGACTGTAGATGATATGACGTTTACCAATACTAGTTTAATGAAATTCTAAAATGAAAAGATCTTCCGTAGTAAAATTTCAGTGAGATGGTTTAGTAAGACGGGTATCAGCTAGTAAACAATAATTGACACAAATCTCTCAGATATATTACCTGCTTTCGTTAAACATTTTAGTATAAGTTGTATATTTCTTGTGATAAACTGATTTTACCTGTTCAATAAATAGGTCTTCCGTTTATCACATTGTTTAATGTAACTACTTACAGCGGACTACGAGCCGAACGTGCTAGTGCGAGTGGTTCGTTTCAGTGCCCCCCGAATGGCAGTTATTGCTTTAGCAGCACCTGTTCATTAGCGCGTGGACCGAATTGTGAGTACACCGTGTGTGTTGCACAAAGCACGGCGCCTCTACATTCTGTGGGTGGGTGTGTGTGTGCTGCGAATTATGAGTCAGTCGTGAATTACCTATTTGGGTGACGACCGGCTGTTTGAATTTAATTTGACGATCTTTCTTTATTCAGCAGGTGAGTGCGGCGTGTAAAGTGCTCGGTGATAATAATAGGTGCGTTATCTATCGCGAACGCTTGCGCAGTGTCATATCTTCTCTTATCCAAGTGCCCATTGGTGGATGTGACCGCGTAATGCACGTCTGATTAGACCCACAATCTCTTATCTTCCTTGAATCCCTATCGCGCTCCGCACAGACACTCGCCTAGTTCGGTTACCACTAATTATTACCTATCTCAGTAGAAATCTCATTTAGTTACATCGCTAGTGTTTTTTTATCGCGATTTTTATTCCGCTGAAATGATCCTTATTCTCGGATGCGATGATTTTTAACTATCCTCTGAGCCTCGTAAATGTTTTGCAATAAATCTAATTTCGCCACAATACGTAATTATTAACGTTTGTTTTACGCTTGCACAGGTTTGTAGTTTGATTGAACACAAGCGTAACTTTACTCGCCGTTACATTATTATTCATATCTACATACATTTCGTTGCAACTATTTTTTAATGAATTTATATAACTTTTATTATTGTTATTACTAACAACCGTTGAATTAATTTAGAAATTGCTTTACACTTCGCTGTCAAGATGTTATCCAATATGTTGCTCGGGATTCGTTTGACGTTTATTTAATTCGTTTTTCCTCGTAGAGCGGACGTTTGCCATAGGTGAACAATTGTATAACAGCAAAAAAAAAGTTAATATTAATTCACGTAAAATCATTTAGATAAAGTTTTTTGTGTGATTGTCGTAGAGTGATACTAAACACCTGTGTTTCAATTAACGCCGATGATCTATCGAATAAGTGATAAACAAATGATTACCGATCATATGAGTGCCAGCGATGCGTGCAGATCATCACTCGATAATAGCGCCAGCTTACTATTGATCTTCTTTTCGATTTTCCATCAATCAATCATACTCGGTTAGACGGTTGTCAGTTGTACGTGCGCCCTCCTCGTCGCGCTGTGTACCAATAGCTACTGTTGCAACTTGCGCATCGCAACGGATTGGTGGCGGATGGGAAGCATGTGGCCCCAGGGCATGTTCGCCCGTGGGGCCGGAGCCAGAGGATTCCACGTGAGGTACACCACCGTGGGAGCGCCGCCCAGAGGATTCGCTCTTCCGCTGGACGTAGAAGAGACGGTCACTTGTTTTTGCAGGTATGCTCTTTTGTCATATTAACTGAACTGTTTATACTCTTCATTATAAGACATTTGCGAAGCTATTCATTAACATCTCCGTCATTGTACAGCTACAGACATATGAAGTACTTGCTGCTCTTCGTGCCGTGTATTAGATATAGGTAGTTGTGACGATTGATGTAAAAAAAAACAAATCATTTGAGATGTCTTGGTCCAAAGTATAATTAAGGTCTCTAGTCCAACGAAAATAATATAATATATCTTTCGTTTTATCATTTAAACCTACTACGCTTATATGTCCTCCATTATTAATTAATTACAACAATGAAACTGTCCACATACAATTTTGGAATTTTCAATAGCTGAGATTTAACTACTGCGGGCTTCTTACGACAACCTTTCTCCAAATATGACTTGGTAGTAAGAGTAAGTATGATTTCTGTGTTAACAACATTCGCCATTAGGTGGTTATTGTAAACAATCCTGTGATTGTATTATTTTCGAACCGATCAATGTTTCAATATGACAAACACGATGAAAATCTTAAGACTACGACATGGCACTCGTATATTGAAACGCTAATCACCGTGTCAATAGTTGCTAATGCGGTGTTCACACGAGGCGAATATCGCCAGGACACCAAAATATCGCCAGCCAATTGAACCGTGTGAACAGATTATCGATAAATCTGAAGCGATAAAAATGGTTGAAAGCGATATCGCCTCAAGTTGAACGCCTTTCAACTTTTGTTTCTGGTGGAACGATGCACGCATGCGCAAATATGCGCGGTGTCCGTATGTTCTGTTTCTTGACAGATGACAGCACTGCTCGAAATTTATTTCTCCTTAGAATCAAATTCCGTACCCAATATCTGCGTTTTTTTTATTTTTCCTTAATTAGGAGTGTCCTTATATATCGTGTAAAACAACATTTTCAACTACCCCAAACACTCCGTCCGTCATTTTTAAAACTACGTCAAAATCAGCGCACCTGACAGATTGAATGTATGCCGGTGGACTCGTGTGAACACATCATCCGATCAATGGGCGACCGAGCGATACTTTTTTTATGCAAGCGAAATCGTCTGGCCTTATATCGCCCCGTGTGAACACCGCATAAGACACACTTTCTGTTACTTTAAGAGTACCAATAATATGTCCAAGTTACAAATTAGGATCTGTTGAGATTATTTTCGGTGAAGATGAGGTAGAACGAGTATAGATAACTGATTTCCATTGTTTGTTTATTCAAAAACATACCTCATCAAGCCTTTAAATAATTAATTGCATAATATATCTTCTTCTTCTTCCATGTCCGCTCCCTGCAAGGAGCATATGGACTCCACAAGTCCTCGCCATGCTGTCCTGCCCCCTGCTATCCCCACTGCTTCATATCAGTCGACACCGACTCCCCGGATCCGCCTCGTAGTCTTCTTATGGTTTGGAGGGGTCTGCCGCGTCTTCTGTTGCCCTCAGGGTGGTATTCGAGGCAAAGACGGGTTAAATCTTCTGTTGGCTTTCTCAAAACATGGCTCGGCCAGGTAATTCGGCGGAATTTAATAGTGGCGGTGACAAGTGGTTGACCTGTTAGCTCTCTTACGGTCGTGTTCGGCACAAAGTCGACCATGCCTTCTTACACCTTTCTTTTCGGCCGTATAAGTTCTCTTTGTTATTTCGTTTGCAACCATTCTTTTAATGGCGAACGTTGTTAGCGTAAAGTGGTCACACAAAGCATCCTTCGAAACAGCAATTGAAGACACTCGTATGCCCGTAGTGGTTCAGATTTGTTAAGTTAACCTCTTAAAAATCTAACACTGATTATTATTTATTTAATGGTTGGATCAAATAGTTGGTTCTCAATGTATGATCTAGTCCCGGAAGACGTCGCATTAAGAATCCAGAAATGTTTGGAACGTTGTAAATAATTATTACAGGTTACATTAACATTGTTTTAATTTCTATATGTAAACTTTAACACCCGTAGGTATACTAATAGAACACTATTCATCGAATAAGCGCGGAATAAGCGAATCTTCCAAAACAGTGTCCCAAATGGAATACATTGTACATTGCTAGAAGTAGGTACTTTATTATAGAGATTATTTCTTTCGTGATCCTCTATTTCTGAAATGTGTTTGAAATAGTTTTCTCAAAAATTTTCACATTTCGATATTTGCTCTTAAGATTTAATAATGTGAATGTACATTATAGTATTATGATGTAGTGCATTCAGTATTTTGTCGTTCCTCTATACAAAGATGACGATTAGCGGGGAAGCACTTCAATCACGCGTCTATTCAACCCGGTCTATTCATTAGAGGAGTTGGCAGGTAGCGTTTGGTGTACGCGAGGATGTGGTTTCCTGTCTCCATCTCCCCGTCATGTGGGGGTACGGGAAACGGGATGTGGGTACTTGGAGCGATGCGGAAGCGCCCCGTTAAATTATTGTCGGAACCAATTGCATAAAAAACAAACGATATGAGCCTACCAAACAACAGTTGCGGGTTAACAAGTCAGGCAGCGACGACAAACGGCACCTCTGGAGCTATCGTTAGTATTCAATTTTTCTTCTCAAATTATTTTACTAGGTCTGTTGGCCTTTTAGCTTCCTGTCGTGCTAGCCTCTTGAGACATGGACTCCCAACTATCTTTCCATTTTTGGGTGGTCGTCATGCAAGTCTTCTAGATTGTGGAATGCTATATTTAGTCGCCTTTACAGCTCTTGTGTTCGCCATTCGCGACGCATGCTCGTTCCAGGACTTTCTTCTCTATCATCCTCATCTGACAATATCTTCAACTTCGCATACTCTTTGGCTCTCTGAATTCCGTACTTTGTCTCGAAGAGTATTACCACCAATATTTCTGCGTATTTTCAATTCGCTGGTGCGAATGAGACTTTTGCTTCTGACGGTGTTCGCTCTGGACTGAATTCCGTATGTCGTGATTGGGCAAACAAGGTCTTACATATTCTTGCTTCTTGCAAAACCATCTCAGAGCTACTTAAATGGCATAGGGCGGCAACAATATTCCATGACAAGGAGTACAAGGACTGACTCTTGATACTTTTTAGCCTGTTTTAAGGGCTTTATTCAACGGTCAAATCCTGTAATTTTAAGATATAGGTTTGCCTCTGGCCAGGTCGATTTTCAGGAATAGCTCCATCTCTTTGGTGGTTATTGGGTGTGGGCCGTTCAATGCCAATATATTATCCTCATACGTGCGTAACAGTTTCTTCTTCAACGTCTCCGCAATCTAAATGTACCATTGACCTCGCAATTTCCTTGTCTTTAGTATTTCTAATCCTATCTAAGAGGACTATCCAACTATATTATTTCATACCTATTAACTTCAATATTATTATGATCCCATAATCTTCAAGTGTGCTCCCATTACGACAAAGTTAATTTATTTTACTTAAACAAAACAAAAAATAAGAACGTTTTATAATAATAATTATTGTGTAATCAAGAGTCTTGTGTGCGGGCATTATTTCTAGATTACCGTGTTCTTCCAACTGAGCACAGAGATTTTGTAGACGTTTTGTCACGTTTCGGAATACAGGATGTTGCCCATTACGCTGTTGGTGTTCTCCACGCTCTTCACATTTGGCGTTGTTCTTTTTTTAAACAAAAAATACCATTATTAGCTGTGGATGGTGATAAAGGCATTGCCTAATTTTATGTCTCTTTTAAACGTCTCGTATATGAAATATTCGTCGTCTAAATTTCCAATAATATGTTTTCGAAAACCGGATTTGTTGAAAAACAAATTTGTTTTTTAAAATGAACTGGTGCGTTGCAATACGGCATCCTCAGACTTTCTATATTTCAAGGTTTGAGATAAACTACGCCAGAAATAAATAATTATATTAGACATTCATGTGAGTGTTGCAATAGGGTATTTCAGGCAGTTGACGTATTTCTTCTTGTCCTGTTGCAATTTAGGGCTGGGATCACGTCGGTGGTAATGGGTTTATAGTGGCGGTGTAGAACATTGTCTATGTTGTTACCGTAGCAACAAAAAACATCGTGATAATTTTCAAAGGCTGCCCTCTTATCAGATGACAGATGTTCTGTCTAGGAAGCCAGTGCATAAACCAGCCTTCGACATTATAAGACGGTCGTAAGTCTGTACAGATTTTTTCATACAATTTAAAAATAGAACAATTCGTTAATGGTTAGAATCATTGTTCGTAATAGATCGTTTAGTTTATACCCCCGAGAACCTTTGGCCTGAAAGTCGCCTACGATTAGCTCAACGTTTGGTGTGGGTGTAGTGCAGATATATCCAATATTGACTGTCTCAATGTGGTGCCTACGTACTCCCGCTACTAATGGTAACGGCGACAGGATGGTGTCTCCACTAGCCTCATCCCCGCCGTACGTAGAGTCTCGCTGTCGCTTCCATCATCCGCTCACCTATACACTTCTTACTGTTTAACAGCACCAACTTATCGATCTCTCCCAGGAGAATTTTCGACATGTTGAACATGTTGAGAATTCTCATGATTAAGAGTTTCGGAGACAAACATTACCACCTAATGGCGAACGTTGTTAACGTAAAGTGATCACACTAAGCCAGCCTTCGAAATAACAGTAGAAGACGGTCGTAAGCCCGTAGTGGTTTGTTCCATTTAAAAATCGAACATTAGTAATGAATTGTTAGAGTCATTAGTTGTTATTTTTTCTTTAAGATCTAGTCCTGAAAAGGTCACAAGAATCTAAACATAATTAGAACGTTGTGCACCAACAAAGCCAATAGGCAATAAATATGAGACAGTAACAAAAATGGATATAGTCATATCCTGGCGCCAAATACATGACAGCAGTCGCAGTCTTTAAATTTGGTTGCTCTCTTGTTCTCAACAATTTCCAACTTTTATCTCTATTTTTCATTTTATTATTAAATTTCTACTTGTTGCATACATGAGAATTTTCAACATGTTGAGAATTCTCATGATTAAGAGTTTCGGAGACAAACATTACCACCTAATGGCGAACGTTGTTAACGTAAAGTGATCACACTAAGCCAGCCTTCGAAATAACAGTAGAAGACGGTCGTAAGCCCGTAGTGGTTTGTTCCATTTAAAAATCGAACATTAGTAATGAATTGTTAGAGTCATTAGTTGTTATTTTTTCTCCCAGGAGGTTCGAGGGCTGTTGCTAATTAAGCAGAAGACACCCGCTACTACAGCCCTGTCTGGTTACTAAAAATAGACACGACGGACGCCAGCGATGACATATATATGACAATATCTTTTAATCACTCAATTTGTAAGAGGAAATACGGTCATTTCGCTCATTATTGGAAACACGAACATGCCTACTATAGCTGATATTTTTTCCGTAGTTTAAATAGCTTTATAAACCAGCATACATATATGTACTGCATTCTAATTTGTGGGATACCTTGATATCCTATCTTCAATTTTTGTTGAGGAGAAATGATCTCCAGAAAACTTCTTTCCTAGGTTTCTTGCGAGATACTTAGTTTTTATCAATTTGTCTTACAATAGAAAAACAATATTTATATAGTTACTCTTATGTGTAGATTAAAACAAAACATCCAGGCAAAATATAAAAAGGGACAAACCAAATAATAGTGTATAATTTTCAATATACCTAGGTATAAAATGATAGTGAAAGGTGTTCCATATCAGAAGAATGTATGTAAATGGTTCCTCTGGTATTACGTCAGATGCCTACATAGACAAAAGTAGTTAGGTAATATGATGAAAATAAAACAGAAAAAAGTGGATAAATAGTATAAGGCAGTAAGTGAGAAAAGAACAACATCAGAAAGGTATCTACGCTTAGGTACTGAAACCCTTCCTCTATTCGGCAAATAAATATGTAAATAAATTATTAATCTTTCAACGTCTCTTACGACGATAGCTGTTCTGATCTCAGCAGATGAAACTATGCTACTTGCACAGCTGAACGCTGACAAAAAGCCTATTTTTTTTTACTTTTTATGAAAAATATGGTATTTTACTATAATCACCCAAATCACAAATCTATAATAGACTTGGTCACCCAAAAATGATGCGGTTCGAACATATAATTGGGTGACCAGTGACCATGTCTGTTATAAAAGATTCTTCATATTCGGGTTTTACCTTAACTTTTATGGATTCAAAATCAATTTTTCCGTTTTCAAAAGACACAAAACACGGCAGAATTTTTCCTTAATAGCACTTCTAAAAATACTCTATGAGCTGACATCACATTACGGTACTGCGGCATATTGTATTGCGATGTTTCATCCCTTAAGTAAGTACCCCTTTATTCTTATTTAATGGCACTGGGCCGCGTGATCAGAATTAAATTATAGTGATACGGTATCCAACTATCAGGATAAAATCATATTTTTCCGCTATCTCTAGAACCTATCCCTTTTTTTGTTCCAATCGATTCTGGAAAATGACGCATAAAGGGCGTGGGATTTTTCCGACATATTGAAGATTTGTTATTGTTATAATTCATTTCTGGGCAGGCTTCTAGAGCTGATGTACACAGTCTCTAACAATTTCACAACACTTGAAACCATAATGCTATTCAATATGGATCTTCCTCTTAAGTTTGTCCCCTCATTCATGAAGCTCTGGGCATAGTATATATATAATAAGATAATAATCATTCAAGTTCTTTAAAGTCTCTATCAGATTACTCTCTTCAGCAATCGGATATCTTTCTCGATTTCAAATCTAAAATCCGTACTCAAAAACTGGTATCAATTAGAACAGGCGGTAAACAACTCAAGGTTCTCCTTATAAGGTACATTATATTATTAACTTTTTTGGCCATTGTTTTCAAATATAGCAACTATTTTAAGTCGTTGGACTCTATATATAACTCTTAGGTTGTTCTGCTCCCGAACTAGTTTGAGGTGGATCCCATCAAGGATGTTTTCTGGGTTTAGCCTTATTGTCCATGTTAAGATGAAGCGAATGCATTTTGATTCAAGTTGATACAACAAGGTACATGTTACTGTATTACCAATGACGAAATAGTTTATAGAAAATGAACAAGAAGACTAAACTCATATTTTACAAAACGGATAAACTATAATATACCTTGACCAGCGAGATACCTACTTCAACCTTGACCTGTCTCCATACTCCATTAGTTGAGTGGTGGCTACGTATGTGTACTTAACATTTGTATTGTAGTTCTTCTGAGAGATGTAAAGAGCGACCTAGACGCTTGCTCACATCACATCAAAAGAAACGGCTAGAATGATCAAAGTGAAGAATATAACATTTAGTCTACTTGAACAAGTACGGTATAGGTATCTATACAACCTTTAGTTTATGGCGTCTTGAAATTGATTTAAGTTATATCGTTAGCTAAATATACAGTTCCTTCGTAATATTTTGAAAATAAACTCAGTCGTATCGTCCTCGAAAAACCTTGTCATCTATTTTTGGATATGGATCCTTTTGATATAATAATAATTTCCCTTCTTAGTCAATTGTGAAACGTTTTATGTTTGTCTTACGCGCATATTGTAATAAGAAGAAGGTATTATTCAATTTGTATGTTGATGTACTTACTGAAATATTGAAAACGTACCTTTTTATATATTTTTGTAACGATTAATGAGTGTGGCTGCAAAATAAACCTAAAAACTGGCGCCGCTTTCATAGACCTGTCTTCAGCTTACGACACTATGAGAAAACAAGGAATAATCTACAAATTGGCACGCATCTTACCATGCAGAATAATCTTATCACTGATATATTATGTACATAGTAAAGTCTTGATAATCTATTTGTCACGCTAATTTTTTAACTAGCCATTTCATTAGCTTACTTTTAAAAACTTCTAATACACATTTTAAGCAAGTAAGACCTCGGTAGCCAAGTGGTAGAAGCTTGAACTTCAGATCAAGGGGTCCCGGGTTCGATTCCCGGTCGGATCAGAGTTTTTCAGAGTGTTTTTTTCACTTGAAATTTTTACCCGGAGTTGGCCTGTCTCAGATTACCCGTTGACTGAAAGAGATTGCCACAGGCAACAAGTTTATCCGGCTGTATTGACACCTTTGTATAGAGAAGTATAAAATAAGACATTTAGATTTCAAATCTTTGCATAAAAAAGTTATTTAGAACCTTTTCAAAGTAATGATTTGTTTCATTTCCTGGCCTAAAAAAATTTCATTAATCTTGTGATTGTATAGGTAAATTAATGAAGCCTCCTCCGATCACGAATGTAATATACGATGATGTCTCCTAATGTAACGACCTACAGCTTCAGGATCTCGCGTGTTCCTACAAATTAAAGTTTTCCATCATCTACTCGTCTGTTAATGGTGACTGTGTTTCCTGCAGTCGTGTTCTAGTTAACTGGGATAGTCGCCGTTTCACTCTTGGAGCCCCTAAACGGCGCGCTCTGGTTCGCTGGTAATGATTTCCTCATTCGGAGGCTGCAGCTCGGATGAGGAGTCTTGGCAATTAGCAATCGAAACCAAAGAAGCAGCACAAGACATAGACAAACGAGTCATTGTGCTTTTCACGCTTTGTGCCTTGCTTAATTCCTCACGGATCAGCAGTTGGTCGTTTTCATCATTTCATCTCGATTGTTGTTACTTTTAAGAGCGCAACATATAACCTTTGTGCTTTTTTTTTAATCATTGTACTGCGATGCCTATTGTAAGATTAGTTGCATAATAATGAATTGTCTGCTTGAGTTAGAAAAATGATAATGTCAATAAATGACGATACTTTCTATAATAATTATAAGATTTCTTTTTATAGCGCACCGATAGAAATCTGAACATTGATACTTTAGAATTTAGATGTATCAATCAACTTCCTTTGTGACCAGGAGGCATCTTCTCAGCTCTGCTCGGAATCAACTGAACTAAGTATGAGAGAGTCTTGAGGTTATGAAGGGGAAAAACGGCGCTCTCCTCGGCCAGTTGTTATCCTCATCCTTAAAACACCTCCATTTCCTCTACTCAGTGATGGTACTGCGATGGGTGCGCCAGCTTACAGCGTCGTCCGTGCAGCGGTGGTTACACCATTTGCCCAATATTCATTTTAGGCATGCACTTTGTTTCAATGTCAGATATTTTAGTGGCTGGGAAATGGTCAGGTGTAAGCACAACAAGAAAATACTAGATATAATATTCGTACATGCTATTGGAATTAACTGCCCCTCTAGACAAAGCTTGTACTGGGGTAGTAATACGTACAATATTTTGTACCTTATATTTTTATTAAAATTAAAAACTTCGTTCTTATGTCTTTAAATCTAGTATCAAAATACCTTGGAAGTGTTGATATTAAATAATAATGTTCTTGTTTTGTAATTGTTCCAGGTGAGTAAACATCACTTGTCTCCAACAAACTGTCGGATTGGATATGGTAAAGTATCTTTGGCTGCCTCTGCTCCAACTAATTGTCTTCAGGGACGTTGCCCTTTCAAACTTATCACAGTCGTACATTTCAATATTGACGACTTCTTCCTCTTGGTCGTATTTCTCCTGTACAAATCTTGCTATCGAGTTGCTAGCCGTTTAAAAAATTATAACAGCTCAGAAAACAATACATTTTAATCATGTTTAAGTCAAATCGAATTGAATAAAAAGTAATATTGTTTACTACATATTGCCTACTGTTCATTTTAAATTTCAATAAATGTATTATTGGTGTTAATTCGATTGCATAAATATAGGATATCTCGGATATTTGACTAAAAATAATGGTATAAAAGGTTATGATTTTTCCTGTATTTATTATTCTTATCTTGCAAGTTTTTAAGTACCTCGTCCTTCTTTAATATGAATGTATGTTTCATTTAATTCATCATCAGCCTGTTGTAGTCCACTGCTGGATTAGAATCTCTTCACCTCTCCACCAACCCACTCTGCATCTCGCCTTCCTCAACTCCGTTTGACCACTAAATCATCCTTCCTTCTGGCTAGTTGTCTGCCCACCCCCCTTCTTCTTGTTCTGGACTGCCATTCGAATATCTTGCGCTTCAGGCGACTACAACATACGTGTTTCTTAGAGATTCATATTATTAGTGTCAAGGAATGGTTCTATTAGGTTCCTATTTAAATCTCTTTTGGGATAAACTCTTCTTTCATAATGGATCTCACTTTTTCATATGAGTCTTAGTTATATATTGAATTAGTTTGCCTTTCAATTTGTAACCTCACAATGGTGTCGCACAATTTCATCTGGACAATTTCAATTCGCGCAGTCAGATGCTATCGTTAGGTTTTTTTAAAGCAAGAGAACAGACCCTGTGTTTTTCTGTGAGATCTTGGTCACTAATCTTCGTACCCCGTGCGCACCAGTTTCAAATTCGGTGCCGATCATCTTCACTGTTTTTAAAATTGTTATCGAAAATATCCCCAGCTTCTTGCCGTATATACCACCACATTCCAAAGTCCCCAAAACGCACCAACTCGGACATTACAATAGCATTCAACTGACACACAACCATCGTTTAGTCTAATTTCCTTCCATCATAAAATTTTGTTATTTAACTATAGTCCAGAGCAAATGATGGCAACAGAAATGCTTACAACCGATACTTACTACGTAGATGTTTGCAGGTACATTGCATCGTTTTCTAGTGCTTGCGGTTAATAGATTTAATGGGCTCGTGTCGCAAATTACATAATAGCCGTACGCTGGGTCGGACCTTCGTGAGAAATGCTTGAGTTTGGCTAGTTTGCTTGTCAGCGCAAGGCAAGGCAGCGTGCAGATTGTTATGGGGCAGATACAATGGGTGAGTTGTGCAGCGGATAATGACAGCAATAATATGCAGATGCTCTATACTCTCTGTGATCTGCTTTCTATATTTATTCTTCTCCGAGTGTCTATCAGCCATCTACTTCCTACTTTCCCTTTAATTTTGCGCTCCACTGAGGTACCGCTAATAGCGTACGGCGCCGTGCTCAACCTCTCTACTGTGCTTTGGATATCGATATAACATTTTGCTTGTGGTAGACTTTCATCAAATAATGCATTTTTTAGTCTTTATCTATGTAGATTTCATTTTTTACCATTGTTCTTCTATGCAGCTGGAAGGGTATGAAATGAATACAAATTGGGTGTTTTAAGGGTTATTCTAGGGAGATTTAGAATCACAGTTTGTTGTTCTAGCTAGACGAAATTTATCATTTAGTTAGATCAACGATACTCAACCTGTGGCCCGCTGAGCTTTTCTCTGCGGCCCGCCACACTTTTTATTCGAAATGTTATTTAAAAAAAGTCGCATTTTCATTCCATGAAACTTGAAGAAGATTGTCATTACGAAACACCTTTCCTATTAGGGTCTTTTGCACCCAGTCATCGAGTAGTGAAATCTAGGTGACCGTAAAATAAGCGAATGTTGTAGAATAATTATTATTATTGACAGCCAATTTGATGTAGGTACCTATTTCACTTCAACAAAATGGCCGCTGTTAATTGTCAAAGTACATACGTTTAGGTACTTGAAAAAACTTTTTTTTTATCAAAAACCCCTTTTGGATACGCAAAAAGTCGTTCTCGGGGAATACCTCACTTGCTTATAGGCACAAAAATCAACTATTTGCTGCTAACAATACTTTCCTTGGGTGGTATTTTTTTATAAAGTTGCATGATTTACTAGATTATGAACGCTGCATCATTATGCTCAAAAATATATTATGCATCCTTTTACATTTCTATAAAACTAAAATACGAACTATTAGGGGGGAAAAGGGGGTGGGGGTAACTTTTAAAATATATGTAGGTATGTGGCCTGACGAAAAAAAAGGTTGAGTATACCATTGATTTAGATTCTCAAGCGGGAGTAATGGGTTCACGTGAAACAATCATTTTGGTACCATCTTAAAGGAGGGCTTGGCCAGGAGTATAAGGAATAGGAGAGAATATGATATGCGGAACATTATGTTGTCGATGAAGCGAAATAAGTTTGTTTGAATGGGAAATAATAGAAGTTCGTACTCTCTGCCTTCCCGCTGCTGAAACGTGATGGGTAAAAATAAAAACTCCATTTCGTGCAGACTTTTTCATGAAGGATTAAAGATGATTATTTCGTTACCAATCGCAGGCTATATAAGGTTCTGCTCACGTTTATATTTTTCAAGTTTTCGTTAGACAAGAGCGGTATTTTGTCGATAACGACTCTCGAAAAGTGGTTATTATGGATGGAGATTGCTCCGATGGTGAATCTGCAATGCGTCTTGTTCCGCGCTTCTGGGAGGTGAAAAGTTCAATGCCGGGGGATGTCGCAAAATATAAAATAGAGGGCGTTTCGCCCCGTCTACTGAATAAATAAATAATAATCACATTATTAATCCCTCTAGTATCTTCATCCATTCTAGAATTCAATGTATTGACTAAACAGCTAAATTTATAATTTGAAAATATCGAAACATAGCTTGAAAATTATATATATTATAATGTATGTAGTATCGAATTTAAATCTCACTATACTATTTTGTAGGTAATTTGATTCTGGCTTTTTAAGCTTGTACTTACATAATATACGTTGTTTTTTCGAAAATTGTGAAAATATCTAAAAAGGCAAAATTATTTAAAGGGGTGAGACCGGTTGCGGAAAGTGAGGGCTAGTCATAGATAAAGATTAATGTATGTACTATATTGGAATAGCCCAAACTGATTGACTAATGCCGCCTACCCAAACGAAGCGATTCAACGCGGGCACATAGTTACACGCGCACATCTGGCGCTATCTAAGTCGTGGTGTGTGAGTTATCTTGTTTGAAACGGGCGGATACACACACGTATTTTGTGTAGACAAAAACTTTTGTTCATCAGCCAACATTTACGCGCCGAATCTAAATTATAATTGCATCACACGGTGATAGGCGACCCCTAGTAAAACAATATTTATTTTGGAATGAATGAACGTGTACCTTCTACTAACTGCGTTAGAATTTCAGCCATTCAAAATATTTTCAAACCATTAAAAATATTTGAACAATAACCGTCTTATTTATAAAAAAAAAAAATGTTAATCATAAGATTACGTATAACTCACTGATCAGTTTTTACTTTATTTATAAAAACAATATTTAATCCGCGTTTGTTATGTACGAAGATGACATTTCATACAAAATTTTGTAAACAAACAAAATAGTAGCCGGGCAACACGAGTGTTTACAACCAAGATACGCTATGTCAGATTTGAATGATTTTGAGTTATTCATGCAGAATACGTACGTTATTTTTTAATTATTTTATATCAAAATGTAGTTAAGTCCTTATTAAATCATACGAAACCTTTATGTTTCAGCCAAAATGAAATAATTCATGTTTGATCACTTCAATTTTAATATTTGTACCTACTTAAAAAGTATTATTTGAATATATTCTTCAAACGTCATTATATTTCTTATAAATTTAGTTGGCACATTATGGTTGTAAGCCCTTGAACGATTACTAAAATGCATTTTTGATTTATTACTTCAAATTTCCTATTATTAAAATGATAAACCAATGGACCAAAATGTGAAGGGAGCACATATTTGGCCGGGGAAAAAACTTAAATACAGTGTATTTATTACAAAAAGCATTCTTGTATACTCGAAACAACTGTCAGTTGACGTTAAATCCAATATGGCGGGTCAAAATCTACAGAGATCAGCTCGCAATCAATCGATATGGGTTAAACTACCTCGACGACGCGACGGCTTGATCGCAAATTTTCTACCGCTGCACTTATATTTTCCACTGATCACAGTTTTTTTATAAAGCAATTAATGTTTACAAAATAATGCGGGTATGTAGAGCGGCATTCTTTATTATTTGTTTTTCCGATGTCTTTTTGTTTGTATTCGTTAGCTCCCATAACACAATTTTTAAACTGTTTGCTTTTTTCGAAATTGCTTTGCCAAACAGTCAATATTTTGTATTAGAATAAAAGAATGTAAATGTTGTCTTCTGCATATCTTTTTAATGTTTGGTATTATTTTTACATTGAATTGTGCCACGACCTATAAAAGTTAAGCACAGTGGATAGTATTCACGAAATATAATAGGTACTCCACACTTTTCTAAAACCACTCAAAGTAATTCTACTCCTTGTATCGATACATTGATATTAGTTTATTTTATTTAGTCCGATACAATTTTTTAATTCTCGTATCTAGGCACAATGATTTGAAATTTCTTTATCAAAGTCTAATGCAGCTGCTGATTTGCCTGTACAAGTTCTTCTATCTGCTATTGAGACTTTTTCTCCAAATTGAGTTTACTCACTCAAGTTTCCACCATACTCTTAATTTCGTTCACGGATAGACAATGACGTTATTAGTGTTAGGGTGCGTTTACTTACACTAAACGAACATAAAACCAGAGCTGGAAATAGATTAAGTATATTTTCTTGATCGTTGATTTGAACACGAAGGAAACAACAACAGGAAAGAACCGGACTGTGGCATGCGTATAATCTGCCATCGCTCATTTGTCCTTGTTCGTTGTTGTTTCCTCGGTGTCCAGTACCAACGATAAAAGAAAGTATTATCTGTTTCAAGCTGCGGCTCTATGTTTGTTTGGTGTAAACCCACAGTTATGTGTCGGTTACAATACTAATCAATACGATATTGAATTAGCATCAAGCACCGAGATCCTAGAAGGGTGAAATATCCTTGAATACAATGAAACCTTTCGGGGATCTTTTTTTCATTTTCGTTAAACAGATATCTTTGGCCTGCTATCACATCCTTGAAACCTTCTTCGGGACATTTTAAGAAAAAAAATAATGAAAACTTATCTACATATTTTTTTCTGTACCTTGCATATTTGTATATAAAATAATCGTATATACGATGTCGGTAACCTTTTCAACTATGCTTTTTTGTTCAGTTGTGTTTTTTTCCACCTAGTTTGGTTGAGCGTGTAAACAGAACAATATTTATTCATGGAAATATTTCCAATTGCATTCGCCCGGAGAATAATGGACGTGTCGTTTAAGAAGCCACTTGTATTAATATTTGGTTAATAACGAAGAGAGACGCGTTCCATAATATGACGAGAATAATATTATAGGACCGGGTCTCCGCTCGGTTGCTGGTTGCTATCGCAAACATTCTGGTGTCGATGGGAGCCCGTTTACTCGTCGGCGAACGTTTCATATTGATTTATGAAGTATGCAAACACGGTCCATATCACGTTGCTAGCTAGATACGTTGATTTTAATATAAAAGTTTCCATATTATGACGTCCGTCGCACGGTTTGATTGCTTGCCAATTAATACAATTATTTCATGCGCTCGAACTCCGCGGCAGTTTGCGCGTAAACATCTCTACTGTATAACAACATTATTTTTAATGTTATACGTCATTTTTAGCAGGAGAAAATTGTCTAATGTCCGTGCAGTGGTTCGGACTCAACAAAACAATTTAAATGTTTCAATTAAAATTTTAATTTGATGAGTATTTAGAGATTAGCCCGAAGTGATTCTCAAAAAAATATTAAAATTTAATCCTATCTGAAAGGGCAAGGATTTGAATAAGATCGCGACTATGTCGTTTTTAGACCTTTTCGGAATACCTCTCCCAGGTCGGAGAAGCGTTGGCAGGCCTCAGGCGATATTTTCAGGTGGTCTGACGATGTAAGGAAGTAGTTGCTGGGGACAGGTGGATGTTGTTGTGAGTGGTGGGAGTCTTAGAGGAAGGCTTATGTTCAACAATGAGTACAAATTTGAAATACGTTTTACGGGTTTCGTTATTTTTAACACTTTTGTACTAGAGCTAGAAGAACTACAAGTGGTTCTGGAGGCCAAGTCGAAATATTAACGACAGCCTCCAACGTTAACAATTTGTTGTTATTTCCATAGAGATAACGTAAAAACTGTTGATCAACGTGCGTTAAACAATGTTGTTCCAAATTCCGAGTCGAAAAAAATAATTCAGACAGTTGTTCAAAATTAACGTTAAACGTTACCTCGAAATCTATGAATACATTACGACGCTGCTGTTATATCGAAGTCGAAACACATTTTTTTTTGGTTTGGAAACCATTTTCAATATGATTAAGGTTAACGTTTGGAGCGTTAGCAGTTTTCACGTTTAAAGTTATTTATTTCGACTCAGCTCCCAGAATTGCTGATCAGACCTATGTTACCATAATTATGTATATCGACTGCCTCGAACAGGTTCAAGTTCACATAATTACAGTCAAAAAGACCACGCACAGCATAAAAAATTGCGAACAATGCGTTAATTTTGTTGAGTACGCTACAAACCGTTGCGTTGAGACGATTCGTCTTCATCTGCCAACCTTGTACATAAAAATGTTGGTCGTGTATTCAAATCAGTTCGTCATTCCTCCAACTGTTATTTTCCCAGCCTAAGGTCACGGTGGAGTAATCTGTCGTCCGTTTTTTTGTGTATAATGCTTAAGCCCTCTATACTTTTATCAATCGTTATTTTTATTATTTCTTCATTCACTTTGTTTTCGAAGTAAAATTCCGGATGTAGTGAAGTAACGTGTACAAAAGCTATTAACACATTTTCATTAATAATATTCTCCTGATTTGCATACAATGCTGCCTTCATTCGCCACGATATTGTTACGATTCACAATTCACGACTCATACATGGAAAATACGATCGATGTACAGAGTTTTTGTAACGATTACTCTACTACAATTATTGTGTCTAATGTTAGTGTTGCGTTGACAGCGGAATACGTTCTCTTCATTTCGTGTATGTATACTATGTACGTATAAAAGTGATTGTCCAAACTCTACACAATTACTACAAATACGACAAGCAGGCTGTATCCAGGTTAATCATTCTTTTGTAATGATGATAATCATTGTTCGCACACACAGAGACACAACTATTACGCCCCTAAAATTAATTTTATAGAATCGTTCATATATGTTATTTCATTGCGCAAGAGAATTATTGATATATTATTTTTGTTACTAACTGATACCTGTCTTGCTTTACCATTTCTCTGAAGGATATCTTTTACTGAAATTTTATAATGAAATTTTGCAAGGATAACCGATGATTAAAATATAACGCAGTCTGTGATTTACCTATGCGTGATGCGATGGTATGAATGCCTATGCGCTATTTCCATCTATTCTCAATTTGACCACAGATAAACAAAAGAATAAATGCGTCTGTGTCAATAACAAATACATCGAAGTGTGTGTAAGAATCAAATACATAACATTACAGTAGTGTTTGTATTGGTTTTTTTTATTGATTTAATAATTTTTTATTCATAATTTAAAAAAAATAGCATTCGCTCCTCCTTCTCTATACAAACTATAAATGTGCGAAATTTTATACTCTTCCGTCTGCGCAATTTTCGTAAAAATGGTCACAAAGTTTTTCCTTCACGTATTAATATAATACCTATAATATAATACCCAAGTATCTACGTACGTATTTATGAATACCCTTTTTACGAAAATATACAATCAATTCTATGGATTGCTGCTTTCTGTTATATGCACGCATCTTTTTTGTTTGAAGGAAGAAAAATGTATATCTCAATTCAATAATCAATTTCAATTGGTCGCAGTACTGCCTATGAAGATGCTCCACGCTCGAGTCAACTGATAATGTGACTGAGTGACTTCCTATTATACGAAGTAGTATTACACCTTATTATTTACTGTAAAACGCCGTTACCCGGTGTTTATGTTCAGCTATTATATGTCTTGTCTTGTAAGTTCTCCATCAATGTCGCCATGTCGGTTCCACCGCACTCAACGTTGAAACCCGATGTCACACTATTGTCAACTGATAAATGAATTATGTGAATAGGAAAATATACGCTGTAACCATTTTATCGTAGCTCTAAAATGTTGCCGGTTTAATCACTAGTTAGCACTACTGGATCTGACCGTTTTATGCCAAAAGTGTAAGAGAGTCGTTGACTTGGTTCTAGCTTAGTTGAGGATATTGATTCCTTCCTATACAATATGCTGTAACGACACTCGATCAAACGAATTGAGCGAATATTAGACAAGAAATCATCGATGAAAATGTGTAAAAAAAATATACAAGTAAGTGTAAAGATCATTGAAAACTTATTTGTTTTATAATAATGTTATCTTTCTTCTCTAACCACGGCGCAATACGTTCCCAATAGAATGAGTCGCCGGTAATCTGGAAAAAAATCTTTCTTCTGCTCTTCTGAAAATCATATTTCAATAAATTAAATTAAATATGTGGAAGGTGCAGACACATTGGAAGAAAGACGTAGTAAAAATAATCTTGCTGAAATATTTATTCAACTTTGAAACGCCATTCCCGTGTATTCTTATTGTTGATAGAAATAGCGTATTAAATTTAAAAAAAATCGCATTTAAATTGAGATTCGCATAATTATTGAACCCGTAAGTTTTGTCATGAAGAAAGTCATGGTCTTCACACCTATGGTTGTTTACAGATAGCTGAACGTCAATGGTTTTGCAGACCATAAAATAAGAAAATATAGTACCCTGTCGAAAGCTTTCGCTTTCTGCTCACATCTTTCGGAATGAAAAATATGGAGTTTGGTGCGTAAGATAGCTTTTTAGTCTACAATTTTAAGTGGTTCTTCGTTTTGTATGCTGTAAAGCTCATCAGACTGAAGAGTACCTATTTTTAAGCCATTTGTGGATGTGAGGATTGCCAATGTGAGTTTACGCCAAACGAACATAGATCCGTAGCTAGGAATAAATTATGCTTTCTTTTATCGTTTACATTTTACGCCATTTAAACAGCAAACAGCAAGAACTAGTTATTAATGGGCGATGACAGATTACGCTCCACTAGAATTTTGGTTCTTTCTCGTTGTTGTTTCCCTGGTGTCCAAATTAACGAGCAAGTAAATATTCCCTCTTTCCAACTATGTTTCTTTGTTCATTTGGTGTAAACGCACCATAAGAAGAATATTGTTACTGCGTATTGTATTGTGTGTTTGTTCTGAAGGTTTTCCACTGAATTAATCAAATTTGACATATGCTAATTCGCGTATAAATACGTTATTAGG
This sequence comes from Mystacides longicornis, assembly GCA_963576905.1. NCBI lineage: Eukaryota > Metazoa > Arthropoda > Insecta > Trichoptera > Leptoceridae > Mystacides > Mystacides longicornis. The sequence goes on from OY756428.1 coordinate 10,333,298, forward strand.
GTTATAAATTATTTGAATAATAATTTGACACGATCCAACAGAAGCCATCTAATATCATTAATGCGTTGTTTGTGTGTGAGTGTTGTATGGTGTGGTCGAATCAGAATAACCGCATCACGTTTTATCTTTGATAGGAATTAACGGTAACCGAAATATCGACCTCTTTGCTCCAACTTTCCCACGAATCATTATACTCGAACCTTACCTGGACTGGATACACACCTTCCGCCTTGTGGGTATCTATACATTATACGGTACAGTAGTGCTTCTCATTACGAGCTTTCATTACATCAAGAATCTTCCAACTTTTTATTGACAAAATTCCCCTATAAAAACAAAAGTAAATTGCCATAAAGTGTTTCATGGTGAAATAAGTCCATTTTCTTTAGGCTTGCGTTCCTCTTTGCAGACGTTATCCTAAACTTTACTCTTTAAAATAAAGAAATCACGGTTCATTATTATTGTTTTTTTTTTATGAATATAGGTTTATCGAAAATACATTCAAGATCTTTCACACTAAGTAAAGCTTTTGTTGTGAAATAGGACCAGAGATCGAACCTACGACCTTCGCTGCGAATGTCGGCACTCGATATACCTCATTACTGTTTTACGCGTATCCCGGAGATTCAGAATCGCTTTTTTATACAATTATTGTATGGATCATCCTGATTACCTACGTCCATACATCGTTCTCGTTTTAGTATGATTTTATGTTTATATGCAAACTATGTATGAACACATATTTTTGGCCAACGGTGCAAGTTCTAACCAAAGGCCGTATGACTCTTACGAATTATTCTTTCAGAACTCGCTCAAGAGTCCTACCTTACACATGAGTGACGTGAAGATGGGATTTGACCTTTCCTCTTTGAAATATGTACAGTCGTAATTAGAAGTTCCACTGTTTATGCAAGTCGTAATGTTATTCAAACAATCTCCGTGTTATTACGAACATATTTTCCATTTTTCTTTTCTTCAATAATAACTCGGGCAAAAAAGTATGTAATAATGAATTGTGTTGTGATATACATAAAAGATAACAGTGTTGAGTCACGATGCCAGTTTGTTCACGGTGTTCCATTGTTATCAGCAACACTTCACCGTGCTCTGTTTTACAGTGTGTAGCTGCTGCTTCTGTTGCTGGCGGAACTCATTGCACTGACGATGCGCTTCAGTCGCTGTCGCTTGGATTATGTTTCATATTTGTTGTGCTTCTAGCTTGCATTAATCTCTTTGAGGTTTTAACAGTGTCATAATGTTTTAGATCCCACATTCACAACAAGATTCTAATGACCCTATAGCACAGTAGATAGTATAGTGTAGCTGTAGATTTTCTGGAAGAGTATTTCCTGCTTCGTCTAAATTGCTCTTCCATAGTCTTTTGTCCAGTCTTGGCTTCTAATTTCGACCTCTTTTTGACGCTCTTCTCCACCTTATTTGGACATAGTTTATGGACCGCTGTTCTATTCCAATTCCTGCAGTTCTTTTTGGTTTAGTCTATTGTCCGAAATTCGAGGACCATATTTTTGTACCCCATCCTCCTGACACCTATTCAATTTCTTGACATGAGGAAATCCAAAAACGCATAATGGCTGCCAGTCGATGTTACTATGGACTGATCAAACAACTCCAATCCAGGAACCTCAGTAGAAATACTAAATCAGTGCTGTACAAAACACTCATACGAGCAGTACTGACATACGCCTATGAAACCTGGGTGCTCACTAAAATGAATGAGCAACAGCTTGCGGTCTTCGAAAGGAGGTTCATCAAAAATCTACGGGCCAATAAATGAGGGAGGAGTATGGCGTCGGCGATACAACCAAGAACTGTATGATCTCTACAAGGATCCCGTCGTCATACAAGTAATCAAAATAGCAAGATTACGCTGGGCTGAGTACATAATACGAATTAACGAAGAAGCCCAGACCAGATGCTTAACCTTCACACATTCCGAAGGTCGTAGAAAAGCAGGAAGACCCAAGCTACGGTGGATGGACGGTGTTAACACGGATGCAGGTGTCATTGGACTGAGGAGCTGGAAGATGGCGGCACTCAGAAGGACGGAGTGGAAAAAATCTCATGACTCAGCCAGGGTCCACCCGGGACTGTCGTGCTGATGATGATGAATACAGTACTACGTTGTTCTTTTATTGCCCCTAAGAGGTTAGTGTAATTTTTATCCCTTTATTTTGAAAGATGGATATTTCATTTTCTTTAGAGGTTCGTGTACCCTGACCTCAACACTATCCTCCTTGCCTTTCTTTGAAGTGTCAGTATTCTCTGACGATCAATACAGAAACCTTTATACCACTCATATGGACGAGTTCGTCGATATGAGTGGTATAAAGGTTTGATATCATAAATTCGCTAGTCCGTAAATGGTAAGAAGTCGGTGATGACTGAATGTATTCTAAATTATTCACATAATCGTTTACGTGTTAAATATTCACCTGTCGGTAAATTGGCTTGACTTTGAGAATGCCCCGCTTTGATATACTCGCGGCCCCCTTCGACCAATGGTCAACGTAGATCAGCTGGTGGTCTTCGCGTGATGTTACCGGTTGGCCTGTCTACGCTTGCAACGCTCGCTTCGGAAACACGCACGCGCTAATGGTGTTCGCAGATGTACTATATTTTATTCCACACTTCTGTCAACTGAATCAGTGGTCTCCTATCTGTAATGGCATCATACGATTAAGATGGGCATATATTATGTATCTTTGCCAACTTGGCCGAAACCTGTGAGGTTTTGGCATGGCAGTGATGAATTTTTAAATGCTGTATATATAACTTTGAAATAAGGTGTTATGGCATATTTGTGGATCGGTGAAATATGGTAATCTTAAAACTTGATAACATGTAGGGAACAAGTTCCAATAATTTCATTTGACATTTCCCAGCTTGAGATGGATTGGATATATAATTGGAGGTATCTTATCCGGTAAAAGTACGACACTCCCATTTTAGTGACGAATTTCCACTCATTTAAAAAAAAAGAATTGTAATTGGACATCCAGGTATGAAGTCCGTGGCGATGCAGCAGAACTTTTGCAAGTGCTTGTGAAGAGTAGCGGAAGACAGGGATGATTTTAGGTAAAGCTCCGATTAAGCTGTAGTGTCATCGGAATGAGATTATCTATGCATATCTAGTTACGCTTTGAGATTCAGGTTCTCCAAACACAGTAAGCTTTAAATTAGCCGAGTGAATATTGCGGTATTTTTTTTATATCTAGTACTACTATACAACAATGATTGCTGAACAATATTAATTACATTAATTTGATACTATCTTTGGATGAATAACAGTAACATAACGATAGTAAGTATAACATTACACAACCAATTACTTAACGTCAAAATGAAAAGCGACTGCAAGGGAATCGCAATAAATCACACAAACTGTAAAATTGTAATAAAATTTCTTTTTCTCCATAATAATTTATTGAAAGTTTACTTACTAAGTATGCACAGCAATAAAACTCTTAATAATAATAATTTTTCATTGTGTTTTGTTAGTGAATAAATTTCGCATCACGCTTGACCACTTCGCGCCATGGGTCTGTCTCAAGGATGGGTGTTCGGAACTTATGCTTCATTCTCTTCTAAATAACCTGCTATTTTACCCAAACAATTTAAGCTTATTATTGGGTTAGTAATTGAAATTTTACAGATAAGACTTATTACAACATTTACCGCGAGAATCTATAAGTAGACCCATTGTCACGTAATGTAAACCCATTTACTACCAAAATAGAGTGAAATCGCCAATATATTTTTTTTAAGTATTACGTTAAAAATATTACGAACTTGGAACTAGACTAATTAAATCTCACCCTTCGTATAAAATCGATCAAGAAGTTTTATTATTCGTAACCGAATATGCCTTTCACTAAAACAAAAATCAATGTATGGTTTGATCAAAAAGGGAAATCCACGATTTAATATTACCTAAAAAGTAAAAAAATAAAAATAGTTTTCTGTGTATTTGTGTATTACTATGTAGGTAGGTATATACATAGGTATTCCGTTTTAACTACCAGTAGATACCTACTGGCCGAAAAACTGTCTGGAATAAAAAAAAAGGTCATTGGGTCTCTCAGATGTTTTTTTTTAAATGAATCTGTGCTCACTCAAAGTGAACACAAATACACTCTTCAACTCTTTCACAATAAGCTACTCAAAGCTTGTGTCGTTAAAGAGGAAGATGGTCGGCACCTGAGATCTCGAACCCACGACCTCCGCACGAAACAGTGCGAAAGCCGGCGTTGTAACCGCTAGTCTACCAACCACTTCGTTGTGCCAAGCGTAGGTATAGTTTATCTCATCAAAAACGAATGAATCAAAATGTTTGAATTACTTATTTAGCTTCTTATGGGTACTGTATACATCACGTAAGAAACCCAATCTGAGTTTTTGCATCACCTTCGTATATTTTGGAATATTTGGCTAACTTTCAAAATTTATGTGATAATTTCGTTTGGACATGGCATGTTTCTTAGACATTGCGCAAATTAACGGATAGTACCGCTGCAGTCGAGATGAAGAGGAGGGGGTTTTTAGTCGGTAGGTCTGCCTGCGTGCAGGAGTCCAACACAACGTCCAATGAGGATTTTCTCCTCCTCCAAAAATATTGAAAATTTATGGTTATTTTTCCTGACCCTATGTTACATGGCGGCTATAATGTGCAGATATCTTCAATTTTGCTATCTATGTGCTAACTTATGAATGGTCGGACTTGAGTATTGCGTTATACCTAATGATTCACAGTCACAAAAGCGCTATTTATCGATTTTGCCAGCTCGGTGCTCACATAACAAAGCACATCACAGATAGGTTATGTGTTGGCAATATGGTTGGCGGATCACTCAGAAGTCACATCCGATGCATGGCTCGTCTCCGTCCATCTATAAGCTGGTGATATGGACCGTGGTAGGAACACGCTTTAGTTCTGTTAGTTGCGATTACGGGTGTTGGCATTTAGCAAACGATTTCACGGCCGAATGTTCACGTAACGCCAATATTTTTATTTTTAAGCACTTTTTGATTCCATTATTGTCCACCATAAATAGTCTAGCTATAGCTGGTATTACAAGCGCAGTGTGGCAACATGGGGATGATATCAGATTCACACTTTTGAAAAATCTTTGAAATACTATATTGGGTAAATCCTGAACTTACAATGAATCTACTTATAAATGTTGAAGAATAGGGACGAGGGCTTACACCTTCATCGACTCGGGTTAAAGGCTTCCTTAATATTGCAGCATTGTCCGATTCCTATGTTACGAATACGGAAAGTCGTATTATACATAATAGGAATTTGATTACCTATTGACCTATTGGTTGTTTTTTTATTGATATCTGACAACACAGTTACCCAATTAACGAGAGTGCCTGTTTTCTGTTAGATTAAATGGTGTGATTACAAAATCGATATTATTTCGCGTTATCTAGGTATCTATATATTGCCGAGATTCTTATAGGTCTTCGTTTACGCCTAAAAGATAAACATATGATTTACTCAAAATATAATAGTGAAGATAATAAAATGATATCCATTAATCTGGCTGGAGTGGAGGATTATACTAGAAAAGCAAACCTCAAGTCGTTCGTTTACGAGCGGAAAATAGAGATAATCAAACGAGGAAAATACACAAAGCCAGTTAACGACATTCGTGACTAATTAAATTCCCTTATGACTATTTTGTATTGCGTACTTTTTTGATATGGGTATTTATTTCCCTTCGGTGGTAAATTTGAGTGGATTTCGGGTAGCGATTATCGTTTATTCCCTCGCGTCTATCATGCGAATGTTGTCTAACATGAACATACTCTTGGGTTTATACAACACCGAAGTAATACGCAACATCTCTCCGGTACTAATAAGTAGATAAGACATCAGCTGCTCCGTCGAATGTAACTTTTCCGAATTATTTACCACCTTTCTTACCAGAACACTCTGCGGATGAAAGAAATCTCCAATTATTCATTGACGCTCCGTGAAGTCGTGCCCGGACTTGAAAAAATACGTCTTATTCGTTTAGTAAATACGAGCGCGATTATAGAGTTGAAAGTCACCTTGCGACTATACGCCGTTTGCTTAATATCAAAGTCCGCTGTGCGGGTGGGAGCGCTTGCGCGGCCATCGCGCATCAGCTGTGTTGCGGCAGTTTGCCTTTTGCGAGTGGCTCGTGTGGGTGTCGCTCCCCTATAGTCTCCGCTCTGTGCCACATCGCACTTTATCCTGTCAATCTGACGTATAGTGCCGGGCCGGCGTTCGTCTCACATTGCGCGATACGTTTATATTATTTTTCAATATTACATATATTCCAGACAATAAAATAATATTGATAGTTAAATAGTCTATTGCGAATTACTTTTCTAGTGCTCTCTTACTTATTGTGAATAATTCTAAAGTAAGACTTCGTGTTATGTTTTCGTGTTTCAAATAGGTAGGCAATATTATTATGACATAAGAATTATTGTGACTTTTAATGTAATGTTTTGTACAACCTGCGCTCGTTACAAACCGAGTGAAAAATAAATCATTGTCAATAATGTGATGTCGTTTTGAGTGTATGCACAAAAACGTCATTTACGTTCGACTCCCTTGGAGGCAGTTATTTTTGTCGGCTTTCATACACGAGGTCGGTTTCCCTTAATGAAATAAAAATACTTCATACTCAATATTGGGATTCGATTCTGAAACTGTCGTGTAACACATTGTCATATAATTTTAAGTAATAATGCAATACGTATGTTTCTTTTCATACGCGTATGTGTGTTTTTTTATTCAAACCAATATTTTCACCTTGAAAGGCTCTATTTTACATTTGTCATGGTTGATTTTAAGATGTCCAATCTAAAGACATACCTTACACCAATTCACTCATGATTTTTTTTTCAATTAAGTATCGTATTTTTTTTTTTATAGACTTATCAAATCGCAAAATAGTCTATTTAAGAAAAATGTACTACATATTTTGAAAAACTATGCAGCGTGGCTTCTATATTGTCGAGTATGGGATGTTGTTTTTTTTAACCATTGAAACATTTTTTTTTAATAATTTTGTAAAATCGGTGTATTAAAATAAACCCAATAAAACATCTATAGTTTTTTACCTTTAATATCAAAGTTTTACTTATTTCAGTGTCTATACATTTGCCATAATGTGTCAGCTTAGTTCGGCAAGTGTTTATTCAGGAAGTTGATAAACATTAAAATTATAATTGCATATTATTATTTAAATATCGTAAATGCGTCACTCTTTCGACTTGACATATTGTCTTAAAACATTGACTCGAAGTTGATGCGCCGTTTATGCTGCCATTAAGTTCTTTTACGTCCACGATAAACTGGGTCATTCCCATCATCATTGCTCTTTGGTTTACGGCTTGTATGGGGTTTCCCCTTTCTGGGTTGGATACCACCGCCTCGACTAATCCATTATCACATAGGTGCATCATGGTAGGAAATGTTATAATGTTGTTTGCGCCACTATATCGGCATAATTCTATGTAGGCGATCATTGCCCATCGCTATATCTGCCGTATGTTTGCTAGCATCGGAGCATGGGGTAATTAAATAAAATTCTTGTTTTGAATAATAATGCTTCAATATTCACGTCTTCATTTACCTACTTATTTTATAATTTTCTGCATTTAATTAACAATTGTAATGGAATTGTTTGGAATAGGTTTATGTAAAGCTCTTTGCTAGATTTCTTCGTACTGTTAAAAGAATAAAAGAAAATATCTAAATTGAGCAAAAGGACAGTTCGAAATTTAAAAAAGCTATTAAGTGATGAACAGAAAGATACCTATTCAAATTTCAAACCCACTGTATTACTCTTCAAGGAAAGCTTCTTCACAATCCCTGCATGTTTGAAATACGTTTTTACGGCAACGGTCATTATTAACAAATTGCAGCATGCAGAATATTGTTAGCGACATGCATTCATTCGATACTGATAGGATAGGGTATTTTTATCTTTTGATACTCTAAGTAGGTACTTTAAAGAAGTATTCGTTTCAAAGTTTCAAACAATGTATTATTTTACCGTATTCGATACACTAAATTTCACAGTTGACGTTGGCAGGTTGTACAAGATATTACAATATATTTCCATTCCACAAATTTTAAACCATTTCTTGTACAAATTTCAGCTCAGTGTTTGTGATACCTTTGTTTACGATTTGGAAGCGAAATTGAATTGACTGAATAAATTGGTGAAAACATAAAGTGTTGTCTTGTTGAGTGTCACAAGATAGGTGTGAGTGTACCTTCAAGTTGTTCTCGTGAAATAATATGGCATATTGTTGCCAATTTCGCTGACTGGGGCCTGCCATCGGCTCCCGACCCATTGATCTCTCACCATCTTCGCCATGCTGCGATCTCCCGCCCACCACCAGGTGGGGACCCCGACCACATTGTTGGGGCTGCCCCCGCCTCCCCCGAGACTGTCACTCTTCGACACCTGTCACAGGAAGATCAGGTTGATCGGTGGTGGACCGGTAGCATTTTTAGGAGGACTAGTTGCGTAAGTATTCCAAAAAAGTCTTAATTATATTTGTGTAATTACAGGTAAAATCACCCGATATTAACTCCCAAAATACATGAATGGTTCGCTAGTCTCGCTAAAACTCGAGAACGGCTAGACTAATAATTCTAGTTTCGGTTTTTAACGATGAGAAAATCTGGAATAATTGCGAGGAAAATGGTTAAAAACAACAATTCCTTTTTCCCATACAAAATATTCCTACCAGTTATAATATGTGTCATAACAATGATCTTTATTTTATATATATTGTCTCTGAAAATTAAGTGTATGTAGGATTAGGATGTATGTGTGGTACAAAGTTCATCAGGTCTTCTAGTTCTGAAAATAAAAAAAACTAACTTTTTGGGTTAGATTTTACTACGAATTAAATAAACGTGTCCATAAAATAATTAACAATTCAATATCCAAGTTAACGTTTTTACGCAAAAATATATATGATTTTTATGATAGGTACCTATGTATTTCTATGAATTAATTAAGTTGTAGCTTCTCTACCTACTTCATATACAAATCGGCTCATTTTTTTTTTAAATATGATAATTCTTCACACACATTATTTGTAACTTTGTAATTCTTAGTCATTATACCAGTGTAACTTTTAGTTTTCTTTATACATTGGTAAATATGAAAATTGTGTCTTATCGGGACAGCTACGACTCTTGCTGTCTTCCCTGATATCATTTATTGTTGAAAAAAAATATTTGCGACCGAAAATGACCGAAACCGAATGGAACCGCGAATAGTATTATTTGTAACGGGAAGATGTCGCTGTGACACAGTATCCGCGTAATTAAAACGCCAACAGGTAATCGTATGGCCAATTAACTAAGACCATTATGATGTATCTCCGTACCATGCCGAACACAACAATGGCTCGTGTGATGCAAGACGATAGTGGAACCAGATAATGTCACCATTGTGGACGAACAACCAGCGAACAGATAATATGGTTTCCCATAAAAATTTACCCGTATGAAATGTGTGTCATAACTACGTTGACCAAATTTTACATACTTCAGAGGACACTTATTTTTCGTTTCAATTTTTAACCGTACCATACAGCATGTTGTGATCAATCGATGTTCACTTGGCTTCAGGGACCCTTGCGATCCCTTCGCTCCATCTCATCGGCAGTTTGTTCGACCGGTGCCAGTCCTTGCTTCTAACTTTTCCTATTCCTCCGCCCGTTGTTCCTTCGGCATGTATGACAATGAAAAAGTTGTGCTGAAATGAAAAACCGATCAAAATAATTCGAGTCCAAATAATTTTACAAACAATTAATGACAACGGAAATTCTGGACAAATAATAAAATACTTTAGGAATCGTTGAATTCTCTTTGTATCTCTCGAGATTAAATGCCCCTTAAAAGGAATATTTTTCTTTTATCAACATCTGTACGATGAATGTTGAAATCTAAGATGCTTGCATTTCTACAAAATTAATTTTGCAATGGACTGTTTTGAATAATGTGATTTTTAAAGCACCCCTATCATTTTGAACATAATTTATATCTTTTTTTGGAATGCTTATTTATTGAATTGGGAAATTTTTACTGTGGTAAGCCAAGTATATCATACTTTTTTAGAGTTTTCTTCGAAAAATCGAAATTAAAAACTAACTAACTTGTGATTTAAAAACGTTTTTGAATTTTTTATTGATTTTTACTTCAACCATTTCTTCATTAATCAGCTATTAAAAATGTATGTTTTGTTCCAGAAGTGAAGTACTTTTTTCGCGATTTTCAGTTTTAGATCAATAGGTGGAAAATTGAAAAAAAAAACTCAAAAAAATTAAATAACCCGAAAACCACTGGCATAACATCCCTTGTTTATGGGCCTAATAAAATGATTGCAAATACGTAAGCTCTAGTATAACCTCTTTCAAGGAATAGGTCGAATAACCAGTCAGCCTGTATACGGTCACCGTAACCATAATGCAGATTGTACTGCTCTACTGAGACAACCATCAGTATTTGCCGCGTTGCATTGTGACGGTGCTTATGTAAAACACAATGGTTAACTAACATTATTAGGTAAATCAGAACATGAATGGCCGGATCTATTATTTTGCATAAGTGGGTCCGTTTATGTTATCTGTTTCACATCAACTGCTGCCACGCTCTACTGGCTGATCATCAGCGTCAGTGATCAGTGATCACCCTCACTCGACTGGATGCTTTGCTAGCCGACACTCAATGCAGCGCGGGCAACTTGCCGATGTACAGCTTATTGATTTATTACCCATTAATTACACGTATTGAATCGATCCAGTTATAAGATTAATATTCATCCATGGAAGAGATTCTCAAACGTCCACAAAACACTAAGGTAGTTCGAGTTTGAATAGAATTGGATGCTACGCTATTGGGCGTAGTTAAATGGGTCGACCGTGACAGAAATGTTTTATTTCTTTGTGTAATCGCCTCATTGTTTGTAACTATCATAATAATTACCTATCCACACCTTGAAGTCTACATAGATCCTTTATCACAATGAAGGTCCATTCAAAGGTGGTTTTTGTCTTTACTTTTTTTTTTGTTACTGTTGTAACAATAAGCCTCCAACACACGGAGAGACAATGATTCTTCCGGTACACACGATGCTGGAATAACAAAAAAACCGTGAATGCAATGTGGACACAATGTCGCGAATAGAAGCTGCTTGACCGTCCTCAGGTACTTGCTCATTCACACTTATTGCACATTGAATTGAGGGTATATCAGCCTACGGTTGCGAACACACAAAAGATAAGTTTTTCGTTGATGTTTTTTTTTTAAGTCTGTAACCTACGCTATATATGTTTGTAGTACCTAGAGGTAGTTGCGTAGATTACGCACTTTGCTATTACATTAATAATACACAATGTTGATTTAACGTTTCAATAAAATGCTTCTTTTGACGTCCGATGGTGCCCGTCAATCTGGCGGTGCTCATCTTTTATTCCTACGGTTCAGGTAGATCGGACGATATGATCAGCAGGCCGAAACCAATAATAATAATCGGTTGGTTTTTACCTGACTGGTTCATTATAATCGTGATATCTCTGGATGCCCCCGACATCTTGATGACGCGGACTCATCCAACTCCGGTAGATTTCAACATCTTTTTGCAATATAATAATTATACTTGCATCATAATACCGCAGTCGCACACACAATATGGGTGATGTGTTATTTTTGTGCACAAAAATGGGCCCAAATTTGAACACAGTAAACATTCTACATTTCTATAGATTGTTGTGCAATTATACAGATTATTGTTTCCCAGAACTAAATTTAATTTTCACATAATACGACCAACAATTTGATGTAAACATCTGATGTTATGTTCAATTTAAAATGGAAGATTGAACAACTACGGATTTACACCTTTTTTTTTCAATAAGCAGTAAAATAATTGTAAAAGTAACCAGTAATTTAAAAAGTGAGTGCTAAAGTGCTAAGTCTGCCTAATTTATTCTGAACAATTTGATTTATTCGGCTCAAATTTGTTTCAGCGTGCGTGATTAATCACATCACAAAATAAATTTTACTCATATTTTGTGTGCAACGATAGTACTGAGCCTTTTTTTGCTTCTGTTGTAGCTGATTGATATTTAAGTGCTAGATTGTTAAGTATGCTTTATCTAAGTAGTTTTATCCTGCGAAAAATTCAATGCGCGGTTTTTGTGTGTTTTTTTTTTGTTTCACTTCTGCGGAACCGTGTTCAAAGGAAGCCGACACTCTTAAAACGGATGTCGCATCTCCTTCCCGTGGATGTCGCATATCCTTTCCGCCGTCTAGTGCTTGCTGTAGGTTTATTATTTCGCCACTCGATCCTTTGCTCTTGGTTAGCAAAAGATTCGTTATGATGTCGTTAGCTTGCTTTTAACCCATTCTCGCTCGTGTACACACGTGCTTGGTGGCCGGGGGAATGGGTTAATCCAACCTTGTTCCTACATGTGTATATGTTCAACACACTAGTGACTAGCGTACGGCGTATTCACAAAGATGATCTCTCTTTAAATAATAATTACGTAAGAGTGCAAACATGGGTGATGGCTTAACGGTCTAGCGGTCTCCTGTAAAATGGAAGTTATTCAACGATTTGAATCGATTACGTGATCTGCCCGCCTAATGGTTTACTTCTCCCGTTCATAATACAGTATGTGATCGGTAACGAAATATTTTTGTGTCGGTACAAAGAACACACGTCCAAATATTATATGATAGGCTTGGAAGAGAACTCAGAAATGAACTCTTAGATGCTTTGTATTGCCAATTAGAAATACTAGAATAGGGGAAATAGCTGAGGTTGAAAATGATTTGGGGAGGTAAAGAATCGGGTATGATGATGTTCAGGGAATGTACTCATCCAGATGCCACACATTTTACTGCATGCGGATCTCTAAAGAAATAGATAGACAGTTTGGAGTTAAAATATCAAGAACTTATCCCCGACTATTAAAGAAGAGACAACTTCATATGCCTAAAAGAAAGAAATAAAAGGAACAAAATCGACGACACGTTCGCATGCTGCGTTTTTTGAGCCGATTCTGTGTGAAAAATGTCATAGGTACCTACAACACAACTTTCATATTCAATTTTGTTGCAATGTGCACTTATGTCTTATTTCGTCATTTTTGTGTTTAATGTTGACGAACAGATAATGTTCTTATCCACTGTACCCGACTAGCCGTAACGATGTGTCCCATTACATTTTGTTGTACCTCGATGATTAGTTTTTTTTCTCTCCATAGAATCGACATTCGAATTAGTGACCCACATACGCTTCATGGGACATTGTTTATAAGTACACCATACAGCCACGCGTGGCATTATGATAGATACAATCAGCATTTGCAACTACTGTCAGTCGTATACTTTTCAATGGGGCAACTCCATGATTCAACCGTGCGATTTATACTGCACGAATGTACATAATATGCTAAGCCGTCTTCGTTAGGCAGAAAGGACCTTTGTTTCTCTCCGTTCAACACTTTTTAAAAACCTACCCCTATTTCTTCTGCTTCTGACGGAATCAATGTGTTCAATCCCGATCAATTTCGGTCCATCGACTTTCAACATTCATAATGCTAAAAAAATATTTGAAAGTCGTTTTCTCTTCGATATATTTATACGAACAACCCTAAGTGATGTAATATAGTAATCTAGAGACTAGTTTGATTGAAAAAAATATGGGATTACGGGGAAGTTGAGTTGAGATTCTACATACAGGGTTTTTTTAAATAAAATATTTATGGAATAAAATTCTTTATAATTTATATCATTCATATTGATAAACTTTGCACTTGAGTTAATTATGGACGGACACTGTTCGTTAAGGATCCTACGCGCCGGTAGACCCAGTTGAAGATGGATGGATCGGCAATCTCTAGAGTTGGAGATTTTGCGTCGCAGGGCAGTTTACAAGACGACGACCTCTTGAGGAGGCTAAAACCCACAAAGGGTTGTAGCGCTATAATTACATTGATTGATTAAGTTAAGCATGCTCGGTAAATTTTGTTAAATATATCAAAAGGGGATGAACGGTAAAAAGAAGGTATACAACAATCATCCCGATGACATCTGAAAAGAGCATTTCCGCGTGCTCATGCTAATTGGATCGAATCCAACTGCGGCGATGTCGGTGTGTTATTCAAGTGACAAAATGTCTTTGGGCCACGGCGGTGTCCACTTGACAACAGCGCGTGGCATCTGACCCGTGCCAGTGCAGACTACAAGACCACACCGAGCAGACAAAGGATCACAACAATGGCTCGTATCAGATTATATTATAAATAGACGTCCATTATGTTTAATCCGACACTCGCATACGCGACGTGACGCTAATTTCGTCGTACTGTTGGATTATTCAGATAGGACGCGGTATCAAGAAACGGTGCCAGAGTTCAAGACACTGAATATCGCCGTTTCGTATCATAACAAAAACAATATTCCTCTTACTTTGTATTGATACCAATCTAATGATAAAACTGTCAGATATCTACCACTTTCGTTTCACACAGTACTCTATCTTAGACCGAGGTAGTAGTTAACTAAAATTACCTATGAAACGTAATAATACATGCGTGTACCGTATTTATCTAGTTTTATATCGTATTGTGTGAGTTATGTTAGGTGGAAGTTGAAACTTTCGGTATCTACGTACTTAGTACAATAAAACGCCTTATGTGGGTGTTTATGTAAGACTCTTCGTACAATAGAGATAAACAATTCAAACAATATTAATGTACTGACAAAGTAGTAATTTTATCACAATGAAAAAGTCGGTACTACTCTAACTTCACGACGGAATTGTTTGAAAAAGAAATTTTAAAACTTTATATTGTTTATCTGTAGGAAGGTTTTAAATTATTATTAAACGTGAGATTAGTTTGAGATAAGTATTTTAAAGTAGTACAATAGTAATCTGTCGAAGTTAATTAAGAGTATTAATGAAAAATACATAAATAATACGTATTACTACTTCTTATAGAGAGGCGAATTGCAAGGGCTTTTATATGACTTCATGTTATCAGTGATGGAGATGAAGATATCGGAGAGACTTTAAAGCATTCTCAACAAAACTATGAAATGACATAACGTGTAGAAAACGACGGAAGAAGAATATTGTGTAATGAAATGGAATTCAGTAATGAAATCCGCGAATTACTGCCGCTGGGCAAAGCAAAAAAAATAATTGTTATATTATAACAATAATAATTAGGGTCATATGTTACAAAAAAATATGAGTTAATCGCGTTATTTCATTTGTAATCTGTATCGCGTTCGTAATAAATAGACCCTGTTGCGGTAAACAGTTCAGCGTTAGGGACTAACAATAAAAATGAATTACTACGTACTGTGATACGTGCGACCTGGAAATCGTATTTCCCCCGTAAATATACTTAATGGTCAGTTCTATCCATATACCAACACTAAATATTGTTGAAATACTTTAAGCCGTAACACCTAAGACTTTGCTCACTCATAGTGCACACAAATAATATTCTCTTGATTGTTTCACAGTGAGAGAGTTGAGGCATTACGGCAACCACTTGAATTGAGCGTATAATGGGGGAAATGGGATATTCCTCGCAAGACTTTTTTAATTGTTGATGCTTGATTACTATAACTTGAAAGGACATAGGTTGAGGTCGCTGGCCTATAGGAAAAGGAGACTTTCCAAAATGTTCTGGGACAGAAATCAGAGGATCGAGTAACTAATCCCAAAATCTTACTGCTTGAGTTTTAAAACGTAAGATGACTATTGAAAAGGAGATAGGTATCATAGTTTGGTTTGTTTATATAATTATTTACGGTCTTAGTGCATATTGTCAGTCGTATGAAAAACTAGATATCTATTTTATTGTTTGTTTCCGAACTACATTTTTTTTGTTATATTTGTTGAATTCCTTTCATATGTAGCTTTTGGTATTTTCATCGTATCAATGAGACTTCTCTGTAAGTAGGCGGTTCATACGTATGCATCATTTGATTTTTCTCTGACTGACGCTAGCAATTTGAGAATTCGCACGTAATTTATAGCACTCGAATTATTCGGCATACAATAATATAACGGTAGAGGTTTTCTAATGCGCATTCTGTAGTGTAAATATTTATATGAATTTGTTGATATTTCAATATATTTTTAAACGAATACGTATCGAAATAATATCTGACGCCAATTGATGTTCGCTTAGAACTTATTTTCACGTTTTATTCACCGTTTTTAATGTTTTTTTTTTTGTACGAGAGTGGTTAAGAAAAAGAAGACAACGAACCAAAAGAAGTTGAGAAAGCATAACGTGATAACACAGAACACGATCAAATTTGACAAAACAAAACTGATCATGACAAACTGAAACACGACAAAATAGAACAAGATGAAACAGGACACGACGAAATATGACTATCTAAACAGAACTAATCATGAGAAACTCAACAGGACAAAATATAGAAATATAAATGAGCAAAAATAGCGAAATAGATAAATTAGAAAAAAAATGACATAATACAACAAGATGAAACAGAAGACGATGAAATATAAATGACAAAATAGCGCAATATAAAGCAAAACATGACAAAATAGACAAAATGAAACGGAAAATTCCTTTTATAATCTTAGATTTTCCGTATAATGAAAAAAGCGATATTTTCTGGAATAATATTTAGGCTATTATTAGACGATACCTTTTTCAAACACTTTTAGTTTTATTACATTGAAATTTCATAAGCGTTCTTCTTACAGTGTGTCCTAGAATAAATTAAAATGTTCTAAATCAACCTGCTACATATTTTGTTCTCGAACCGTTTATAGAAATGTTACAATGGAAATAGATAGGTATAATGTTAATTGTTAGCATCCAAATGAGTGATTACTGTAGCAAAAGTGTATTAAAGATTGTCTGAAACTTTAAACAACTTGTTCTTCCTTTTTTTGTCTTGTCGTTTTAGTCCATTATGTTTTTTTTGCACAACGTTAACGATTCCGAGAACCTCTTGAAAAATGTACAACAACGCTTTGACTAAAATAACACTTTAACAACAATTATTCACCTACTTTATGTATTATATTCGTCGACTTGTTCATTCCTACGATATCCAAGATTTATTATTTTTAGACAAACACGATGACATCAGATATATTCCCAAAAAGTATTTAGCTCGATACTTACATGCTTCTGTTGGTATGTTTATGTTGTACGCAATCACCGCGTATCTTAAATGAGTCTCGAGTTCGTAGAGGACCACCTTCTGAGACCCTGAGGTGGTCCCGAATTTGTGCCATCGATACTTTTTCCAGCGATTATTATCTCCCAAATATTTAGACGTGCATGTACAATATCAGTCTAATGATATTTCTATTTGTTTAACATTAAACATTTAGAATTGTTGATTCGAAAATAATTTGTTAATCACGTAATTCGTTTGTTTTCTTTATTTTTTTATACCCACATTTAATTCTCGAAGTATTTTTTATAGCAGAAGGTAACCATTATTGGTTTTGTGGCAACAAATTCCTACGCCATCCCCATATCTTTTGTTGGTTTCATCTCTTGCATCGACGCTAAGCTATTATTAAATAGGACCCCTCCATAAATTTTCTGAAGTTTTTATTGCTATTTTATATGAGAAACTTCAAACTTATGAAACACTTCAATATCAGAATCTGCAGTGTTGCTCACAACAATAAATTCGAAAGTTCATCACACTTATGGTCTTTGCTACTTATCCGTTCAAATATGGTTTGGAAAATTTATTGTTTCACTAGCTTATACCCGTCTTGCTTTACGTTTTTGATTCCGATTGTCAGGCTTGATCGGTAGGTAATTAAACAGGTTCTAGTCTAGCTTCCCATTGCTTAACAGACCTCTATAATGTAGCTGTTTTACCGACCTCATAATATTATACGAACCTACCGACATAATTTGCAAGTTTTCATAGAGAGAGCTCTGTGGTTTGAATCTTAGCTACATTCCCTACACCCTGTGATAATTAATTAGGCATTCCACCCATAGAGGGTGATTTGTGCTATGTGTGATAAATGTAGCTGTCAAACTGCAAAATGGAGGAACTATTTTGCATTTTTTTTTCATTAAATCTTTATTTATTGAGAATAATAAGATTTGAATAACATTTATATGTATAACAAATCAATCTACAATTATTTTATTACATTTTCATACCGTAGTACCAAGATTCCATTCAACTTTTACATGAGTAATTTTGTTTCCAAATGATGGCTTACTGTCTTTTTTGAGAAATTTGTATGAAGTTCCTAAAAAAATTGAGTTTTTTAAATAGCTCTAAATATATTAAAGTTAATGCAGCAAATTGTATTTAAGAACCTTCTACAGCATTTTGTACGGCTCTGGGCATATTAACCCTTAAATGCATAATTTTTTATATTTCCATTTAAAAAATATATTTGAATACCTTATAGGCTTTAGTATGTGGTAAAAATAAATAAAAAAATAAATGCAAATAAAAATGTATATTTTTTATAAAAAAAAGGATTGTTGCCAAATGGCTACATTATGCGTTTATATGTAGAAAAAATACAGTTTTAGACTCCATGGAATGAGTTAAAGCAATTTCTGTTTGCAGTAATGCAAAGGGCCACTCCGCACTTCTCACATAATATGCGCGTAAACCCTTTACATCCAGGTAATTTGCATCTTGTTTTTATATTTTTTTTTGGGCAGTGCCCTATTCCGTCTGTTCTAACATCCCTGGGCAGAACGTGTTGAGCAGGGCCTCTCCTTTTCTTTTCCTCAATTTTTTTTCAACGAGCGATGGTCGCCCACGTTTTTACGCCTTCTTTTGGAAGTTGCAGAGTGTATCTGTAAGTTCCGCCCTGTACTCTGCCAATGTCAATATTTTTTTACCTGGGTTGCACTTTTTATAGAGAACCCAGGAATTTATTATTGTCATGTCCAGTAAATGGTAAAATAACCTCATATACCATTTTCTACACTTTACTCTTATCTTATCGTCCTATGAAACTATCCATGAGGTCTACTCCAACCATGTGTGCGTTGTAATCCTTTACAATTTTAGGACAGTCGATTTTAATTTTCTTCTTCTGAGTTCGGTCGTACCTGTCTATGCTATACACTGGATGAGCACCAACATAATATGTAGACGCCAAAGTTACAATCTTGTTGTCTTTCCATGTAGTGACAGAAATGTCTACACCTTCATAATCGGTACATTGCTCTTCAAATGTACCTCTCGCGACATTTGTCTTCATCATTTCTGTCTACATCATATCTACAGGATTACAGTGTGCAACTCCGTTTTGTGCAATATACAAATTGGTCTCTTCGACAATATTTTGTAAAAAAGATTCGTCAAAAAAATAAGAAAAAAAATTTAACGGAGTTTCTAATTCCAAAATGTTATTAGGCAACGTCGTATTCCCATGAAATGAAGTCTGATTCTCATTGAGGACCAAATTTCTTTTCCTCCATACTAAGTCTCTTGACTTATTACGCCAAGATGGAGTTGGCCCTGGTGCATCAACTACAAGAGGTGGATCGTCAGTTTGTTCATCTTCCTCAACAGACTCGGCTATCTCAGTTTGATTATCAAGTTCCCGCTTTCAAGAAGTCATCCAATTCGTCTTCATCTCCAGACTCCATATCATCATCATAAAGTCCCTCCTCTAATCTCTTCAAATATTCTTCGATTTCTTCTGAATTCATAGATGGTTTCATTTTGAAGCTATACAAAAAAATAAATAAAAAAATCACTACATTTCTCAACAAAATTTCGAAAAATGCATAATATTCTAAATAAAGTATGGTAAACCAAATGTATTACCGAACGCATAGTGTAGCCATTTGGCAACATAACTATACAGCACGGTTTATGAAACTACAAATAAAAAAATAGTATAAACAGCATTTATACTTAATATATTACCTTTTTTCTACACAAATAATATTTATTCACTGCAAATATCACACGATTTAAAATAATATAACGAACGCAAACTCTGTCAATGCAATACAACCACCAATGGCGGGATCTCAGAATTAACTGAAGGTCAGCTCACAAACGCGTGGCCGCAGGAACAACGAACAAGATTTGTTTTTAGTGTTGGTTTGTAGACATTTGGTAACAGTATGCAAAAGTGGGATATTTTATTTCTAAACAGGGGAGGATGACTTTGAACGGAATGTTGACAAATGTCTACAATATGCATTTAAGGGTTAATATCTGACCTTAACGTCTGTTTTCTACGATTGATGCGCCTTCAAAAATATAAACGGACTAAAATATTATGTAGATTTTGTATGCGTGTTGTCAATATAGTGACAGTGACATTATTATCATCTGATCAAATCACTGATCGAATAATACCCGTATTTATACTTATTTCGGAGTTCTATTAACTCTTTTATGTTTTTTAATTTTTTTCTGTACTTTTTCTTGTCTCTTAATACGTTTATTTTTGGGTCTTATCTTGTATGCATTACTATCATTAACAAACCAAAAAATTGAATAATGTCGACTTGTTTGAGTAGAGTTTCTTTAACGTAATCCCCTTTTAATATTCTTGTTTTGAATGTGATTTTGTTAGTAGGTGTTTCAGAAATGATTGGCTTTCAATTCCTTCCAATTACAAGTTCATCGCCAGTTTTTGTTTTAATGAAACTCTATTTCAAAACTGAAAACACTCGAACAACAAATCCATAGGCACTATAAGAACAACTTCTCATATTATAAGTTTTGAATCAGAAACTAGAATTGGATTAACGTGAGAGTTACTTAACATTTCGGATGAGAGCAAATTATATTAATGGATACATTACCAGCTCCGGAATGGCGTGTGGAGAGCGGCCTTGTCCTGTCTCAGACACGTCTCGTACTTTTATCATCCGATTGAAATATGTCGTCTCTTTGGGAGGCGGTAATACGATTTGTCATTATAACTCTGCCGGCTTGTTATAAAACTAATTATCATGAGACACGCAAAATTTTGGTATTGTTGGAAACCACATTAATACACTTTCAGTTCTGATTATTATATGTATTGAATTCATTGTTTTCAAAACCTCACTAGTCAAAGTTTTTTCTCGGGCAGCACTTTAATAAAGACTTGATATTTCTATATCCTCCGTAAGAATAAACTAGCCTAATTGTATTTTTTAAATGTTTTCATCTTTACCCTTTTTGTGCCTATCTTTAACATAGCCCTTCCCCAGTTGGCGTCATCTACTCTGGTTTTCTTCTGGCATGCTTTCTCATCCAAATACAATCACTGCGAGCCACAATGTCGTCACTTCATCTAATCATTGCCCTGTATTTTAGTTTTTCTTTCCCGAGCACGATCGTCACTATATTTTTCTAGTCCGTCTTTAATTAGTAGGTAAACACTTTATTCCGTTTGGTGTTTACTTACCCACACCGCTAGTAAGTCGTTGCAAAACACCTTTTGAAACAATAAACTTATTGTCTCAAGTCTTTCAGGGTTACTGTTTGTTTGACTGCTTTGTTATTAATTATTATCTATTTACCCTTTTGCACACATTACTTTTCACCTTGATATCACCTAGACTGCTGTTCAACGTCCCTCAATATCTTTACATATAGTCCTAAGTGCGCAGCGTTAGCGTATTGCATGAATAGATTTATCGTATCGTTTTATTTTATTGTATTGTTTTCATAGAACTTTGTTATGTGAAATAATTCATCGATCTCTGTGCTTCCACTTATGTTCAGTGTCTTATGATCTTTTTGCCTGTTGTACGGAGCTAAATGTGATACAACAATCAAGATCATATGTTTATCTATCTGTCTTTGTATACCTTATAAAAAAAAATATTACGTACCAGAACTTTTCAGTTTTGTTTATTGTTTTGATTCCTACTTTTTCTTTTATTATAATCCCTGAGAGTCTCTTCGGATTAAGATATTTAAATTATCATCATAAAAAGTATACCTATTTTAGAAAGTTTGTTTGTACGAAGATAAGCAACGAATTTAGGAACGTATTACATTATTAATCTCGATTCATCATAAGAAAGAGTCAAGAGATTATGAAGTGTTTTAATCCAATAGAATAACATAATATTCTTGCGTAATGATTGTTAATAGTATAAACGACACATACAGAGTTCTTGAGATGCTGGCGTTTTCATCGTGTGAGAAATTATCATTGTTCTAATTTTTTTTTCTGTTTATCTCACATCCACCATTATTAATTTCGCCTTTGCTGTTGTTTTTGGTATAAATATCGTTCCAAAGTATAATCCAGTATAAGTATAATATTATGAATACTTACGGGTTATACTTTCACAGAGAATTTAATTTCAAATGACAGGCGATGTCTTACGCCATATCTACCGGTAATTTAATATACCTAATTCATACATAATATGATTATGTGCCTGTTTCGATGATGGTTTTTGGTTTGCGTAACAATTTTGACTTGTCTCAGACGTTGCGTTATTATAAGATACATATTTTAACATAGATACATTATTAATTAATTAGTCTTTATACTTTAATTAAATAATTCATATATTATGTTATTGGATATTGACATGTGGGTTGTGGTTAGGTAAACTTGTTTTGATATTGAAATCGATTCGGCTATAACTATATTCACTTAACTATTTGTTTATTTAAGTTTTTTTTTTCTAGCGACATCCTAACTAAAACCAAAATTTTCCGATGTTTATTTGAATATGTTCATAAATTTCCTCTAGACTCTAGATGGTCGGCATTGGGGATCGAACGTGCGACCTTCTAACGAACCATTGATCTGCCAACAATTTTTTAAAACTTTCATTAAGTTAACTTTGTTAACCGTGCTGAATTTAACAAAGATGGCGAAAAGAAATAAAAGGACCTTGATGGATGTTACTGCCCGCAGATAAGAATTATTTTATACTTTATTTTTGTAACATAATGTAATGGACGAGACTTCTCTCTTTCCGATGGCTCTACAACCCATATCGAGTCTTGGCCTCCAGCAAGCTTTGCCTCCAACCTCTTTTGTCTTCTGCTGCAGTCTTCCAACTGGGGATATTCAGTATGTGTGCAGCATCTCTCCCGACCTCATCCTCCCACCGCAGTCTAGGCCTGCCAACTCTTCTTCTCCCACCTGGCTGTCCTTCCAGTGTCCTTTTTGGTGTTCACTGTTCTGATGACTGTTTTATATAGGGTGAGTTTCGTTTTATGGACGAGACTTACCGAAGTATAAAAAATAATATTTTGCATGGGGTTAGTGTTTAACGAAAATACAGATGAACGTACCAATTATTATAATTGATTAACATTGGCGAGTTGTTACGCCAGATGCTTAGCACTTAAGGTCACTCGATTCTTTAATTAAACCTGTTCTTTGTTGCTAGCTCATAAAAGTCATTTCTCTTAATAATTCGTTAAGCTTAATTGATTTGGTTTGCTCTTTCTCTCTCTCTCTACACCGTGATCTAATTTGATATCGTGAAGTAAGTATTATTTGGGTTTGTAAATGTTGAAACTGGATTAGTGGTTAATTGTCTGGGTTTAACTCCTCTATTATGTACCTACCTACATATCAGTTAGTAACATTTCTTTATTCAGCTGTCAGCCTTACAATATATTCTGAATGTCACCTCGCTACGGCTTTCGTTACACGTGTGTTCGCTTCAATATTGAACTAAACTATGTACGTGGAATATATTAATTCTTAAAAAATGATTTTTTTTTAAATGCAATTTTTCAAGTGCAGTATAAAAGCCTTTGTATAGATACATAAATAATCAACACTTTTCAGGAGTTAATCTCAGGTGTCAGTATAGCCGGCGGAACTTAATATTTGAGGCATTTTTTCAGCCAAGCGGTTCCTTCTTATCTGACACAGGTCAAACTCGTGTAGAATCAAACAAAAAAATTCCGTCCCGCTCGGGAATCAAATCACTTGCCAATAGATTTGTGTGTAAAAACACAGTAACTCTATAACTGTAATTTAAAACACAGTTTTTCTTACGAGTTACTGAGTCTTTATCTGCAGTTGCTATAGAGGTACTTTTTTGTTAACCTATCATTATTTCGTAGACAAACACTGAGCAGTGAACAGTGAACGTATTTAGCCACATCTCTTATGTGAACATATCGTATACCCAGATCAAGGGTGCCACATGTCCAAATTTTTCAAAAAGAGAAAACCATGGTTGAAGTTTTTGATGTGAGAACAATCTGTACAAACCTAGAGTGCCGTATATCCTTACAATTTTGTATGTGTTAGTTTTAGACTAGTGGCACTTTATCACAATGTTCGGCACATAATTTACTATCAATTGGCATTCTTAACTAAATATCCATAATTTTTGACTTGTGGCACCCTTGATCTGGGAATACGATATCTATCCATCCAATCGCTTAATTGGAAAATATTTAACTTAAAATAAAAAAAAATCTGAAAAAATATGTCTTCAAGTAGGTACCTTATAAGGAAACACAGATAGCGCCCTTGAGGTGGATTTTAATGTCACAAAACGGCGCTATAAAAATAATCCTTTAATTAATCAATTAATTATAGTTATATATAAAAATAAAATTAGAATATAATTATAGTTATTATTTTCATTAGGTATTATTTTCCCATTATCAAACAAAGCACCTATTGAGACTTATATAGTTAGTGGCTTGAATATTTGTAGAAATGATTCAAATAAAGTTCGCCGATTCTGTTATATCGTTCATACACACAAAATATGACTAATGTGGAAATTTTATTGCATATAAAGTTATAGTACCTAAGTACGAATTTTAAGAAAATCGAGAATTTGAATTTCGAACAATTGTATGTTTTACAGAGAAATGTATGCATTATCTGTTTGTTACCGTGTAGGGCAGAGTATAGTGTGGTAGGTAACTGTCGAGTGAGTGTTTTTATCTTCCTGCATCCCCCTATTAAAGAGAACGACTGTTACACTTAGCTCACATAACGGGGAATACTCATTATACCTGTTTTTGCTTGTGCACCTATGGCCGTGCGGGTATCGGTGCACCTTGTTGAACAGTCCGTGTGCCGACAGCCACCTGTCTATTAATAATTTATAGATTACTATGTCCACGACCGGCGTTAAATTATACTGAGCTAAATACGTTATCACAACTATATTTTCAGTTATCAACGATGCACACAAAATTTGATTTATGTGGGAGTTTGACTGCATAATAAGATTTAGGTGCAAATTGTACTACTACTAACTATCATTTTATTTTCCGTGCAATATTAAGTAGTCAGATTTTAACAATGTTATATAATTCGTCTTTCTCAATTGGGCATTATTCACAAGTAGTTTGAGCAGAGTTTGTCATCTTCTGTAGTGCTGATTACCGCTGATTAGGAACATAAGTACCTCTTTTTATGGCTTCTTATTTCTGATAAATCTTCTCTTCCTTCTCTGCTTATTGCATGTCTTATTCCTAACGAATAAAATACTGGATTTGCTTAATTTTTCTGTTATCAAACATCAAGTTCTAAATATTTATGGATTCTCGTGCGGATTTCCAGGGCCGACATACACAATATATCATTATATAACCAACTAGTTTTAATGCATACGTTAAATTACTATTAATATTCGACAGTTTTTTGTGACCGGCATTTAGGTACCTAGTTCAAAGCCCCAGTGTTTGAAACATGTTTTGTATAAGCCATAGATCTGATAGATAAGTTGTAAGTCTGTTCAGATTATTATCAAATAACTTTGTTTGAATTATCTTCATCCCTATTTCTACAACCTACAATCTGCTAAAACCCTTATTTCTCGAAATCCAAAACTTATCATAAACCCTCTATTGTCCATATCTTATTTCTTTCAGCCGTGATAAACCCAACCACAAGTGAAGTTCATTTGCGGCGACACGTCATCGTACGGTGATGTTGATGTTTAGCGCACAAGATTTTTCATAATATATCGCCAAGGGAAGCAATGACCTCTCCGGGTGATGTGCACGCTGTCTGCCCGACAACAACAATGCAGATATACACCTCCACCTACCCTTTCCCCATCTTCCCTCCACCGTGTCTTTTTTTTTCACTTTGTGTCTCTTCTACGGTGCTGGAGGTCCCCCTACTTGTACTCTTACCTCTTTTGTCATTACAATTTCTTCCTTGAAATATGCACGGGTGTACTTTTGACGCGATGCCACTTCGAGCATCGAAATGTTCATCAGCATATTACGTCGACTCGTCATGATACAAGTTGTTGGATGTGGTCTGTTGTTTAACAGGTGGATATGGCTTGTTGCGAGACGGTCCTTAAGTTATATTTCTGTCTCTCAGTTAGTCCAGTTTCCTTCTATGAAGTTATTTGGAGTTTCCGGATAAATTCATTTTCTTCATTGTTCATAATATGTCATGAATAGAACTATGATTCTACGTCTCGTCCAGCAAACCTTTTTAGAAGGTGCTCACTCTAATCCACCCTTCAAAACATTCAATAGTAAAATACTTTTTTTCATTCATTTCTAATACGCGTTCTACCTAATTATAATGTGTTTCACCAAGTAGTTAGTTTGAAAATATAAATTCAGCAATAGCTTGTAGTGGTTCAAACTTAAATTAACCATTAAAAATTGTATAGTTTGTTCGCCATCATAAATAAACAGTTGCATGATTGCCAATGAAATACTTTAATGTTTAATCCTGAAAAAAAAAACAGCGAAAACTCGAAATTACATTATTTAAATTTTGTGCTTCCTAGAGCCTTTATTTCTAAGACTCAGATCATATCATATTGCACTAAATCCTGTAATTTTTGCATAGATAGAATCATCGAACTAACATACCTCCATATTATGTATACATGTTGATTGGGAAACCTTTCCATGTTTAATCTAGTGGAATGTAGGTATTCCTAATGTATTTATTTTATTATGATTAAACTATTATCGTTAAGTCAGATTGTCTTTAAGGATAAGTAACACGATGGTGTCCATAATTTATTTAAATGTCTGGAGGGAACGTGTCCAATCGATAGACTTTGTCGGAGAATGTGTGTACCTACCCGTGCCTGTCCCCAGGTACTTAATTACACGGTGTCTATGGGAAATATGTTTGCCTCACGACCCGGACCCAGCATCTTCCAGAATGCACGACACAACAAAAGGTCTCGACTATTTTTCTTTCATTCCCATTACACGGAAAGAGGATAGGCGGGTTGCTTTTCTTTTCGGTCTGTCGTCGCTCCCCGCACTGCATGGTGGGCGCATTTTAATATTCATTAACCTCTTATGAAGACTATGGGGTTTACCCGTTAGCATGTTACATCATCGCCATTTTTTTTGTTGGTTGCCCAACGATAGTGAAATTTGGATAAATACATGCTGTGCGTGTGTTAACATATTTAAATTTGAAGCTGTTGGTAACCTGGGGGTCGTGGTTCACAGGTGACGACATTTTAAGTAGTTAACTGTGGAAGAGTCAAAGAGTGTATTTTGTATTCGCTTAGAGTTGGCAGAGATGCATTTAAAAAACATTATACTTACTCGTATCTCTTACAATTGAATTCGGCGAAAAAAATTTAACAAAATGCCTGTTAAATTTGTTAAAAATACTTGTCAAAATGTATTTGCCAATTAATTTTTGCTCCTGAATCCTGTCCTCTGTTTTATATACTATACACACATAATATTATTTTTATCTCGATTTTGAAAATGAATTATTATATTGTGTGATCTAGGCAGGGACAAATTATCCATGGTTGGATGAAATGCCAGGAAAAATACAGCAAACCATCTAACATGTTTTGCGTCTTATGATTTTCAATTCGAGGTGCAAATGATGGCTGAAAGTATGCACCTACTTCCCCAATTTACTTGCACATCAAAATTCTTAATTCAAATTTCCTGTATTTGTTCACTTTTCTGCCACCATTGTCCGCCCGCTTTATGCGTCGATAGAAATAATGCACCACTTTATTGATGTATCACTGATATCTGGCTGGCGTTAGTCGGTAAGAATTCTGTATTTTTATTATGTGGATTGCTTTTTGTATTCTCGAGCATATTGACTCCAGCACGCACACGCACTCTTTGTACACCCACTTGGGAGTACCGTTCGCTTCGC
This sequence comes from Mystacides longicornis, assembly GCA_963576905.1. Taxonomy (NCBI): domain Eukaryota; kingdom Metazoa; phylum Arthropoda; class Insecta; order Trichoptera; family Leptoceridae; genus Mystacides; species Mystacides longicornis. The sequence continues at coordinate 10,361,425 of OY756428.1, forward strand.
CCGGCATTTGTATGGTAATTTACATAGGTGCATACATGAAACAATGAACATCCAGAACCAGATGATATTATTATTAAAGAAGTAAACAATGCGCTTCTCTCTGTTTTACACCTGCCTTTGCTAACACGAAAGAGTGCCGTTTGTCTATTTCCTTAGTTACTTGTAGCGCAATCATATATTATTATTGGTAAGTGCGTCTGTAACTTTGTAGCTCGGGCCCGTTTTCAGGGTGCTCTGGTGGCAACAAATTTTGTATAGAGATTCATTCTCTTCAGATCTACACTTCCCGATCGTTACCGGGTGTGTGAACAGCCTCAGGCAAAATGTTTTCTTCATTTCCACTTCGGGAAATATTTTATACTTTAACTAGCTAAATACGTTTTAAAATATGTTTGAATCTTAAAAAAATATTTATGAAATTTTGAAAGAAAATCTATCAAAAATTTGCGTACCAATATTTTGAAACTCAATGATTGTCAAGAAAATACAAATTGTGTTTCACAGATGAATTTCTATGGCTGTCGTCCGACAGGTGTTAGGTACTGCTAGTGTTATAATTACGCTAATTGTATCGCATGTATTGTTGGAATCTGCCAACCCACCGTGGTTTATTGTTGCAGAATCTCTTCTCTCTCGCCTCCGCAAGGTCATCGCCCTCCTCATCTCATTTATAATGAAGGCGATCCTTCCTTCTCTCCGTCTCGAGTGTTCGCCTTTCATTATTTTGAGTAGGTACATCCAACCTCAATGGAGACATGTACCTATCCAGATGGCACACCACAACGCATCGTCCCAATATAGTTGTGGGATTACTCAATCTCCCACCAGGTTATATTTTTGTGCTATGAATAATCTTTTATTTCAATGTCTTGAACCATCGCACATTGTGCGGAAACCACTTAAAGGTACCTTAAACCTACTCATTTCGTTTGTTGCGCCTTTATGTTAGACCACATGATTGATCTATCACACAAATGCTAAAAAACAGAATGTAATATAATATCTTCTTTTACGGTTTCAACCCTGCAGATTGGTTGTCAGCAAACGCGAACATCTTTTTCTCCACTGCTCTTGGTTCTTCTCTGTTCTTGTTAGCTCTGCGCATGAGCTGCATTTACTGTCCTGGTTTATCTGTTGCAGAATTTGCTGATTAAATGAACTCTCGACCTTTCTCTCCAATGGAGTTCCCAGTAATTTCCATGCTTCATTACTTGTCTCAGCCATCTTGCCAGTTTCTCCGATATGGTGTCCAATATTTGCCATTCCTTCCAGATGTTTGTCTTCCAAACATTTTCAACAATTTCCAGTTTTTGCATTCACATCAATACAATAAAATGATAGAAAAGATTTTGTGAGATGTCCAGAACTAGGAGGCCACGAAGACTACGCGTCACGAAATCCCAACGTTATGGTAAATAATATTCAGGAGGTAACGAAAGCTGAAAACCGATCAGCAAGTTTAGTGACTGAACTTGATTTGATTCAAATTGTTTCAGTAAACGAAATATTTCAGAAAGTGGTTGTTGCTCCCATTTAAGATTGTAACTCTGTTATTTTTAAGTAAGACATCATAAGGAAAAAGTTTGGAGATATTTAATTCATGGTCGGTATCTCACAGCGCATATTCATACAATAAGCATGCCTTTGACATTCTAGAATGATCATCATTACCTACCTGCCCACGCGGGCGTTGAACACGCGACATTGAACATTTCGTCCGGATTTGTGTAAAGTCAGAGTCCTACTTAATAGAGTTGAAACGACATTCAACACTCGAAACTGGACGGTGTCAACTTTACCCACCGTTTGTTTCTTCAATGACAATAATTGAATGGATGGAATGTCGATTGTACGCAACGTAATTCGACCGCGTCTCTGATACTTGTTGCTGCTGACCCTTCGTGCATTCAGTGGAATGTCATTTTTCAACAGTTTTCAAATTCTCAACGTAACGAACCTTTAGTATTTCGCCAAAAATACTTGATAACTGAAAACTTGCGATAGGATTGCTTGACGGGCTTAATGCAGACCTAGCAAGATTATTGATAGAATCGTTAATCGTGAAACGTGTACTTTTCAAATTTAAGTTATTAATTTTCATACATTGTATCGTTTCTTTGGCCCTTATCGTGCTTCGTTATAATATAGGAACCGTGGTTTGATCCCTATGCGCTAACACATAAAATATATATCAAGTCGTGTGATGTGTGTATGGACAACCTGTTAGCGGGACCGGTTTTATACTTTCGCTGTTGTTTGCAGACTATCGTCTGACCAGAAAGAAACGTCCTCATATTTTACCGGTGTGGTACACATTATGGTAATACTGCAGATGGATGGACGGACCCATCGCTCCTTACAAAGCCCGGAGAGCAAAGTACAATGTCTGTGGCGTAATATCAAAATACCAGGAGTCGGCCGTCACCATGTGACGAAATTATAATTTCGCGATTCGAAACGTAAATATGATGGTTGTAGGTAGGTACCTAAAGTTCCTGTCTACACTAATATGTTTCAAATTTTCTGTAGTTACAAAAAATAATTATGTACCTACTTTTACTGTCCCAGAATAGACTGTCGTAATCCAAAATAAAAATAAAGGTTCAGTTTTCAAACTCAGGGGCGTTATTTTTATGTAGAAGGCTTTATTATAACATCCTCTCGTTGCCAAGGTGACAAATGACAGCTGACTGACGCTGTACCTTAATGGGATATTCACGCACCACTACAAACATATGTGTGTATTATTGGTCCGTCGGTAATAGTTGGGTAGGCGGCGTTAGTCGGTCATTCATACAGTCAGTGATCTGGGCTTTTCTAATTAAAATATTATTACGCCGCTGTTTACCCTGTCCGCCGTTGTCCAAGGTGAACGACCGCGTGACATACTTGTTTTATTCGGAGTATAGTGTAATCGCGGCGTGGAAAAGTTTCGCCGTACTGTCTGAAAATTGAATTATCACCGTAAATGTCATTTGGCATTGTTAAGTCGCCAACACAGTGTTGACCTCTCAATATATGTAGTTGGTCGTAAAACTATAAAAACACTAGATGATTCTTTCTGGAGCTACTGGTAAATCGGACGAAATATTAAATAAAATTTGAATATAGAATTAAACAGGTACAAATTTTGTTAAAACAGTTGTAGGTACGTCGCATTGCATACTCCCCTTGTGATTCCACTTAGAGGCATACGAAGGCAACAGGAGCCCTTTACCGCGCTCGATTTTGCGCGACTTCTATGACCTCCTCAAACACCATGTGCAAATAATTGTGGGTAAACAACCTATAAAATAAATAAATTAAGCAGTTTAAAATTTTGCGTCGAATCAAATTGTGAATTGAAATAAAAATCAATCCGTACATACTGACTGACCGTAGAAATGTATGTTCCTGCCTACATACTACGAATATATTTTGGTGATACTGTATCTAAAAAATATATTTTATTTCAACATTCAATGTTCTTGACGAATGGAATAACAAAAAACCGTCACTTTTAGCAGTGATATATATTTTTTTATTAGAATGGATCGACATGTCATGATGGATCTTTATTACTTACGATTTTTTCTTCCATTGATAGATAGTAGCGATTTATATCGGCTATCTTTTGATATATTCTATCAAATTCACTAACATGACATGGAATTGAACAATGACCAAGGTACCCCGCGCATCATCTGGGTCAGAAGTGTTTACATCGGCGAAATTTGATGTGACTTGTTCTAGGTACACCGAACTTCCATTATCGCAGTGGGCTCGTTTTGCGTAATAAATATCATAATATTCAAATTAGGTATTATAATAGTATGGTGGGCCGGTTTGGGAAAACTCGTTTTCTCGTCGAAAGTGAATATTGTCATTTTTTTTATAGTGACGTTGACTATCTTACGTCATTTTTACAATAATTTGTGTTTGTTTGTGGTCGAATCAAAGACGTCAATAATTTTGACAGTTTAATTGAACGTAATAACATGTGATGGTAGCCTATTGGTTACGACGTCGGCCTTCGTACTGTTTCATACTGGATTCGATCCCATGCAGGTGCCGACCATCTTCCTCTTTCACGACACAAGCTTTAAGTAGCTTACTGTGAAAGAGTCAAAGATTGTATTTGTGTTCATCTTGATTGAGCACAACTTCATTTTTATACAAAAAAATACCACTAATATAGGGTTTCTCAAAAATAACGCAAGTTTTAATAATTATTATACTTATAGAAAGAGTTTTTGCTTCTTTAAATAGTACTTTTCAGTATGGATACATACTCTTTTGTCTACATTTAGTGTAATTTTTGCAAAATTGTGGCTGAATTTAGAATTTCTTTTTTATTCATTTCATTACGCACGCATTTGCGGAAGAGACTTCTGACTTTGAATTACCCCATTAGAAAAAGAAATCCATTGTTAAGTCACCCCATCTAGGAGACTTATTTGTTTTTCCGAAACGAAAAAGTGCACGGTCGTAACATGTTCTCCTGGCCGAAGTTAATCTAGATAAACTCAGAACATTGTGAATCTACCGACCTCGGTAGCCTAGTTGTACTAGCGTGGACTTCAGATCCGAGGTCCCGGGTTCGATTCCCGGTCGGGTCAGAGTTTTTCCAAGTGTTATTTCACTTGAAATTTCTACCCGGGGTTGGCCTGTCTCAGATTGGACGGGACCGGTTGACTGGAAAAAAATGCCTCAGGCAATAAGTTCCGCCGGCTATTCTGACACCTTTGTATAGAAAAGTGTTATATTATTATTATAAGGAGATTTTTCCGAACACTTCTCGATTATCACGCAATATTATTGCGAGTCATTTCATCATTCCATGGAGTTTGGTCCTAGGTGTGTTCTTGTCTGTATATTGTACGTACATACAGCAGTGTTGCGTGGATCTCCTCCCAACACGACTGTAAGCAAGTACTGCACATGTTTACAAGTTAACCCCAAATGAAGATATGCCCCAGGGAGGCGAGGCTCACTCGTGTGTAGGCAGCGCTTTGTTAAACTTCTACCTGCCCGGCGCAGCTTTTTATTTTCGTTTGTTCCTTCTGTCTCGATTCTCGGAATCGCTCAATTTCATTATCATCATACATCATACGTTTTTGTAGATATACACATACACAGGTTACATGGTTATGTGTGTTTTCATTTTCAGATTATTTTTATTTGTTGTTTCGGTGTCAGCGTTTTGGTGGAACAGAAAGCCAGTCTGGTTATAATGTTATTGTATAATGTTATTAGATATTATGAAGGAAAGTTTTCTGATGTAATATAATTAAAATATCACCTGCATATAATTATAATATTAATTAAATTATTATAATATTGAAGTCATCATCTCGCAAATTAACAGTGTCTGTAGTCTAAATCACCAATACATTATAGACTATCTAATTTGAGTGTAAATAGCAGTTGAGCGCTCTAGCAGAAACTGCTCAAACTCTAGATAGAGAGTTCGGGCAGTTTCATCAATTACACTGTGTTTCTTTCTCTCTCGATAGAGTCTTCTACTTACCATAATGTACGCATGTTGTGTATATTTAGTCAGTTTATTCAAGGTGGGTAGAGGTGATCTAGCTGGATAAAATTGGCTCCAGTTTGGTATTTAGATTGATAGTGCCTAGTCTAATTAGTTAACTCTCCACATACATACTGAGTCAAAGAAAAATCGCTTTGATATATTTCAACCCTTCCTATTTCACTTCCACAAGTTTTACATAATGTAAAAGTCGTCGAAAGTCCATTTTGATGTCAGATGATGGGATTTACCTAATATTAATACAATTGAAAAAAAGGACTGTAAAACGTAAAATACTCAAACTTTATCCTTAATTTTCCATATTCGTTATGTACCTATGTATTTTCACTAAAAATGTCTTTCTATTGAATCATTCTTTATTTTATTTTTTTCCAAACCAAAAAAACCTTTGAGTTTTACCTGTTGTCAACAATAGATTTTCCTCTATTTTGTTCCCAACTACAGTATTAAGTTCATAACAACTATAAATTTATTTTCCATCTTTCAAATATCTATAATGTCTGAATACTTTATGCTGTATTACCTACTCCTTCTCTATATATAAGTTCTTGCTTTAAGATGAAATGAAGCAATGCCGTTATATGTATGAAGCACGTATCGTGTACAATAATTAATTAAAGTAGTAACACTTATCTAAGTGTATTACAAAATCCAACTCGTAACATTTGACTTTTACCACCGCGCCGTATACGCGAGATGTTGCGGAAGACGCGGCCCTAATATTAGGCCGATGCTGATGTTGTACTGTTTTGATCTCGGCTCACTCTTTCATCTCGCCCTCATTAGACGGCAGATGTGCCACTTCTTGATAAGACGTAGGTACCAGGTCCCTACATCCGAACGCAGTTAACATCAATACAATAATAATTAAACCTATGAATTTTTATCTAAGGCGGGCTTTGCACGTGGCGCCGAATCGTTATTTATTATCCACAGACCGAGTGGAACTATTTTTGGCCCATTAAGGACGGGAACCTTTTCAATCTCCCCGTCAGGACATCCCACTCGTAGATATTATTATTGACACTCAGCTTGAGGATATTTGTGACGATTGAACCCTACTCGGCCTATACTGGACCACCCGGACGAAACGGTTAAGCGAATAAAGTGCCGGAGCCGGACTCAATGACACCATTACCATCACCTCGATATGGGAATACCTAGACCTGTACCCTTAGTACGAGATTATTTTTATCATTAATAATTATTGTTGTACGCAATAAAATCAAAAAAAAATCTCTTTCGAATGAACGCACACGAAGATTTAATTGCGTTTGTACTATTTTTCTTTGTGAAAAACAAAGTCTGACTGCAAGTTGAAATCCTATATTAAGTACCATAAATGATGAATGGCTGAAAAATTTAGACATGAACTAAAAGAGAAGAATGTAGTATAAATGCAGTAGAAATGGGATCTGTACGAAGAATATGTGAAAAGAATGTGTGTTGAAAGTTAGTGATGTTTAATATATTATGAAAGAATGTACGCTAATAGAATTGGAAAAAATAATTTATATGGTTGAAAGAAAAGGTGTTGGATAGAATATAGTGGATGTTCGTTCTATTTACCTACCCCTTAAGGGACATGGCGTCATGGGTTGTTATTCTTTTTTCAACTCACCATTTCCCAAATCTATATAGATTGTTTTGATTATGAACTTTCTTTTTGATTAGGCTGTTTAAGTGCGAGTATCGCTTCGATCGGTGCTTGGGCTACTGATGCGCGTAGATACCTATGAAATCGCATCGGGCTGTGTTTGAGATTAACCATAATGTGTTGAAACAACTATTCTCTTAACTTTGTAAAAAAAAAACTGAACGAGCTCCATTGTAACCCTTTCTCTTAGTACCTGATCTATGATCCCGATGGACCCTAAATAACACTGATCATTATTATTATTATTAATAAAGGTTGCGCGGACGATCTATTGATTATATTTTTTCCTTATGGAATTCTTGATGGACCCGTGGCTATTTGATGTACAGATCGTGAAGATTTTGTGACCCCCCGTAATACATTGCTACAATACATTCATGGGGCCTTCTCTTAAATTATTAGGAATTCTTTTTGTTTTTTGTTTATTCTCTGTATGAGCTTTTATTGTGTTTATGACGCTCATATAATTATCAAATTGTGTTTCCTACAGTTAAATTTTGTTAAAAATAAATGTGAGTATGATATCTTCATTATGAAAAAAGCAGTTTTTAATTGCATTTAATTTTTTTTAAACGTATTGCACAATTTGTTATTTGAACCTTTGATGAGAGTGTTTTCAATTTATGTAAGCTGAGCAATTCAAGGTTGTACGTTTACCGAGCTTTGAACTTTGACTTTATAAGTATTGTAACGGATTCCAACACTATCAGAATTAGGCCCATCCTTTACTTTTCAGCTGTCTTTTAACGGTATATCCCTCCTTGTAGATCTCTTACAACTTTTCCAATACATAGTAACGATCAATTTTCGTCCTTATCTTAATATTTTCTACGGATGCTTATTGACTTATTTTACTGTTGCCATTGTACAGTCTCGCTAGATACTCAGGCTTATCATTTCTCATACGTTTTTCAATCAGTTTCGGATATTTGTGTGTCGTTTGCTAAGCCTTATATTTTTTTTCTTTAGGCCTCGAGCGTCCGCTGTCCACCTTAAACTCCACAGCATCATGTTCCAACCTTCACGCCTTGACAAAACCACCTGGCAACAGTTACTCTGGCCCCACGGCCTAACGAACTCCTCTAGATTTTTATTCCTAACTCCTGAGGTTATTAATGTTGGAAGTTAATAAATACAGTAGGTTATTAACAAAAACACCTAATTGAGGTGAATATTTCAGCGTGTAACATTAGACACCTTACCCAACCACACGGTAAACTTCGGCAAGGCGTGTGTGGGATGTTATGTATTATGTAGTTAGGGTAAAAGCTTTCAACGAACGCCCCTCCCCCCCCCCTCCCATAAAACACCTTCCCGCGCGAGATGCTAACGTTGTTTTTTTTTTAATTAAGCAGAGTATGAAATTAATCGCCCCCCATACCTACCTCCCCGTAGAGATCTCATCGCGCTGAAACAACCACAAGTGATTATAGGTGTTATCTTCGCTGTAAACAAATCGAGTCATGTGTACCTAAATTTAAGTGGAAGTTTAAACGAAATTGAGTTGGGTGATTTAGCACTTGACTCAAATTTTTCGTGCGCTTAAATTAACGAGTGACTCCAATGTTGTTATGCTAATGAGTGCCTACGCACATCCACACGATGCCAGAAGTGAAAGCACGCTAATTTCTCTGGAAGGATTACTTTTTATACATTTCGAGTGTGGAGCAAGCTCGGCTCGTATTTATAGATTATTTTTCATTATCTAGGGCAGATTGTTTTATTCTCTATAATCGACTTTGATTTTGGAATAAATTGGAAAGAAAAGTTTGAACAAGAAACAAGAAACGTCCTGGCGTTGGTTGATGCATTGTTTGGAGATATAAACCTTTAAATGTAACTAGATATAGGTATGTGTGATGTCAAAATGCATTGTTTTGTTTTTTACCCATCACGCCGTTTCCTGAAGGGGGTAGGCAGAGAGTACGGATTTCCATTCTTTCCTATCCAAACAAACCTCTTTCGCTTCTTCCAAACGCATAACATTCCGCACGCATGCTCTTCTATTCCTTTTGCTCCTGACTTGGCCCTCCTCTAAGACAACCGATATGGTCGGACCATGTCATTCGAGGTCGGCCTCGTCTGCGTGCACCCATTCTTTCAGATTTATATATCCTTTTAGTCATTCTCTCTACATGCCCAAACCACCTTAATTTATTCACTTTCATTCTCGTCACTACAACATCCTCTCCACTACAACATCCTCTCCACATTCCTTTCTAATATTATCATTCCTCACCTTATCAATCAGTCGCTTTCCGCATATCCTACGCAGTGATCTCATTTCCACAGCATTAATTCCAACTTCCAGATTTTTCGTCCATGTCCAAGTTTCACTACCATACATCATGGATGGAATCAGGATTGCATTGTACCTAAACGTATTATGATTGTTATATCCCCGTTTCACACAAGCGTCTTTTCGGTTTAGAAATTCGCACAATTTTCGATTTTCGCTTTCTATATTGATTTAATAAAAACAAAACATTCCAGTTGTTAACATGATTCCAGTCACTTGCAATTTTTCGACCCATCTTTTGCGTATTTCAAACATCTTTCAGTTGTGGATTTACTATGTCTATGCATGTGCTTATTTATTTTGTGTTCAAACGTTTTGTGATTAACAATTCCTTCATTTTTACTTGTAAACATTAAGTGAAATTAACAACATATTTTTACTATTAGGTATTATTAATGTTTTCAAATTTTGTGGCAATTAACTAGATTAAGTTTATTTGTAACAATGATTAATAATAACTCGCTAACACTATCACCGTATTTGTAAATACCAGTCTATATAGTGAACAATAATGTAACTATCTCTGTTTGTACATAATTAAAGAGGTCATTTTTATGATATGATAATGACTAATATAAATTAAATTAAACTTTTATTTTCTGTTCGATTAAAAATATAAATAATGTACCTATTGTATATGAATCCATGTTTTATATCAAAGGTATAAAAATATTTACATATATAGATAAGAATACACACTGCGTAATGTGTGTAATAACAACTGTAACAGTGTGTTATCTCAACACCTGATCAAACGAATTGTGCGAATAAAAGACGAGAATTTTCCGAGGAAAATGTCAAATGGTTTGGTAAAATTTTAAACTTTTTTAATTTTAAAATTCATACTTTGAGTCTTTATTTATTTTCTCATCGAGCAAGTGGCCATTTTTCTTCAAATTAATGTCATTTGAATGCCAGAAAATCATCCCATCTAAAAATATGAAAATGTTACGATTTTAAACGGAAACTAAGTAAAAAATAATGCCTACTTATTCTATTATAAATTTGAAAAAAAAATATTACTTTTTGTTTTTGGTCTGAACTTTTAAATTAGGTAGGTTTATTGAATTTAATAGTTATTCTACAAATTATTTCATACAATTTTGGGTCCATCTTTTTTGTTGTCATATTCTCCGCCTAAATAGATGGGGCTGTGCAAAATGAAGTCTTTTCATCCCTTTCTTTACACAACAACACTCCCTTTTACACCCCACTCAGGGGCATAGGGAGGCAACAAGAGCTCTCCATTACGCTCGATCTTGCGCAATGTTTATGACCTCTTCCCACACAATGTCCAAATCCCTTATCTCTGCTTCGAAAGAGCGGAACACAGTGTGAGAGGGTCTTCCGCGTCTTTACACAGTAGAACAATTTTGTAATTCGTTTGATCAAGTGTCGAGAAAACACATTGTATTTAGTAATAAGTTATTCAATTCAACGGGTCATTGTATAGGGGTTTACGGCAGGTGTTACTTGCTGTTACTACGCTGTTTCAACACTAATGTCATAATGTTTACACCTTATCAAAATCTTGTATACTATCCGTCTGTCAACAACCATAATACCTACATTGAATTGTTTATCCGCCGTCCCATATTACACTCATATTGTACGCACACGCGTCTGTGTCTTTGTTGTAAACTTGTCCAAGTGCCTTGTCAAACAAGACAGTAGGTAAGTATTTTTACCTGCGTATGTAAAGCTATCGTATAGAATCTTTTCAAGATGCGACTGAAATCACTCGTACAACGCACTGAATTTGAAACATTACGTAGCATCTATATTTTCTAACTGGCTGATATCCGTCTTGCCTTTATTAGTGATTCAAATTGTTAGGCTTGATTAGTAGGTTATTAACAGGTTAAAGGCTAACTTGTCGACAAAGATAAAAGTGCTTTTCCAGTAATCTATGTAAAAATTACTTCAATAATAAGTATAAAAATCTGCATGCTTTTTAGTTTTTTTTTTTTTTTTGAACTATTGATTTAAATCTGGCCCATTAATTAGTATTTCTCTCTCAAGGTTTTAGTCTTAGCTACATTATCTTATTAATAGAGTATACTGTTTTACCGACCGACTTTAATTTATGCATTAGGCCAAATTACGAAAATAGAGTACGTACTGAAGTTTACAATAATTTATTTTCATGAAATTGTTTATAAAATATTTAAATTATTTGTAATTGAAATTAATTTTGAATATTTTTGATACGTTTTCATACCGTGCCACAACGAGTCCATGCAACATTTACCATTTACATGAGTAATTTTGTCTTCAAAAAATATGGCTATCTGTGTTCACTGAAAAGTTTAGTAGTAAATTTCAATAATTAAAGAACGCTTCCATAGGTTTTACACGTCTCCGCGCGAAATAATATCTGACGTTACGTCTATGTTTTTAGTTTGATGTGGCAACATAAGAAAATACTTAATCGGATTATGTAGATGTATTATTTATGCGGTTTTTTTTTGTTTTGCCCTATTGCGCTAACCTATTAAAATATTCAAGGAAAAATATTGTCGTTCCATGAGACGGCATTCTCATTTCCCAAAGCGTCGCACATATCAATCAATTTTCCGTTTGACGTTTCACCTCCATCAGTGTGCGGTTTATATTATTTTAGTTACTTTTTTTTTGTTAGATACATTATGAAAATTGATTATCTACGATACGTACAAAACACTTATGTTACGACGAGCCCTGTAGATGTGGTCATGTAGGTATAACCGAGATATCTGTTAGTCGGTTGAATAGGAAAAAGTTCACACTTTAGCGATTACCGCAAGTCAATGTTTTTATATCAACAACGGATACTTGTAAACCGCTTCCTGTTATTTCTAAAATGCGATTATTATAATATATACCAGCCGTGGTGATTGCATTCCGATAAAACATTTGTGATTGTATGTAACCACAAAATTGTTCATGTCTCGATACAAAACTGAACTTTGTTTATAACAACTCACTTAAATGCCACCTTCCAAGTTTTACCTTTGTTTGTATCTACCAACTGTGTGATGCGATCATTCAATCAATTGGTATTCGATTTAATGAGTTTTTTTTTCTAATTTGGAAGCTACGTTCGCTATTTAGGTGGTCAAATTCATCGAAATCCCTGAAATTTTCGACATTTTCAGCATATCGAAAATTTCCATGCTCCGTGCGGGACTCAAAATCCGCATCCCAATTTTCTCAAGCAGAGACATTATCCACTGAGCCCACCTACCTTACGATCACGTTTTCGTTTGTTTTGGACGCTAGAATCAATAAAAATTGGGAACGTATCTTGCATAGAATCTTTACAAGGATACAGTATTGTATTGTTTGTCATACTACATTACAGAGTTTTTTTTCTTTCAAGCGTTCTGATCTATATTGTGTTTCGCTTTACTACGTATCTATTTTAGAAGACACACTACGTTTACCAAAATCATACCTCTGCGTACATAATATACCCAGATGCGGGGTAATGGCGTAAACGGTTATACAAATATTTACCTGGAGATGTCTTATTTGGTGTCAGACGAGGATGCGGTGAGACGGATAAATCGCTGATAGTATTTGTTCAACGGGTGTGCTTTGCTCATATCGGTTATGATTGTTTGTGTTTATCAAAGAACTTTCAGAGAGTTCTATTCTTTTCCGACATCGTTGTCTTTTTTTTTTACTTCTATGATAAAAATGTCCTAATACATAATTAATTCTTTGTTGTATCGTATTATGCTGAACAACCAATTCCAGAACAAGTGTTGTGCGCTCCGTCCCATAGTTGTCTTTTGTGCTCCTCCTTCTTGCTCATAGTGTCTCCCAATCAGAGCTTCCACAAAAATCTCAAACGTTTCAGGAAGTCCAGCATTAGGAGGGGATCCAAGGCGGCGAAGTTTTCTGCCATGTCATGAGTTTTGTAAACTTATTGCCCTCGCACAAACTGCTGCATCGCACTCTGTAAGGAGGTGGAGGAGAATTTACAGTTTCCATCATTTTCGAGTTCTAGCTTCTTCAGATGTTCTGTTCCCCGTTCTACTAAGGCCTAGTGTTTTGAGGGCTATTCTACCAAGGCCTATTTATATTTTGGTTCTTCCAGCGTCAAAACCATCAAGAAGAGAACCAGCATATGCCCACTTATTAGCCGTTTTTCTTTCCCCTTTTTTGCTCATTTGTACAGCTGATTTATGATGACCTACACTTTCAGATTATTTTTTTATTGAATAAAAACTAAACTACAAAAACTGACTTTTGATATAAGTATCTACATATTGCATTTTTATCTTACGTTTTAAAGTATCAATTTTGATGTCACGTTATAAAATATGTAAAAAAATGTTTATTTATATTTTATCCCTAGTGTTTATTATGTAAATACCGTACACTTGAAATATGTTCGCCCCATTTTTCCTTTAGTTGGCCTTCAGCCCACAAATATGAAAAATAACCATTTTCATTGAATGATATTTTGTAAACAAAGTTTTTGCTTTTATGCACTGTATGTTTTTTTTTCGAGTTTTGAATATGGACCCAACTTTTTTTTTATATTTTCCATTTATTCATCAATAAATATTTTTTACATCATGTAAGTACGCTTTGTAAATAAAAATGTTTGAAATTTCGGTATTAATGTTTGTTAATTTTCTTTTGTTCTAGGTAAGTGATTTCTACCATCGATCTATCTCAACTGTGAACAAATCCGACTTGGATTCCTCCCGACTCGTATGTAGCAATTGAATATTAAAATTTGTAATGAGGTACTAGGTGTTTGTAGGTAGGTACCATTCCAACTGTACTTTTAATGGGTATTTGAATAATGGATGTGAGCTAATAGCTTATCGACAGTATTAGGTATGTCCTTGTCACTTTAGTGCAGCGTACCCCTTGTTGGTTTGTTAACAGCTATCTACTGATAAACTTATTGATTTTGCCAATAATCATGGCTGCATTTGTTATCGCTAAAAGTTATTTTCCTCCTCTTCCAGATATCTCCTCAATATAATGCTCAGATTTCAATCCTGAGGTGTTTTTTTCTTTTATGTTATTTTTTCTGGTCCTGATTTTTTTTTATTCTTTTTAAACTGTTGAGCCTTATTGGCCTGATAACTCAGAGACGTTCCTCCTGTGAGGTTGTTTCTGAATTGACTGGTTTAAAACTAGACTGGTACAAGCGACAAAATAATGAAACTGAGCAAAACGATTATTTGTGTATATTTTTGGAGATTTTAATTAAAAAATTGAGATAAAAATTATTCTTACATTGCTAAACATATTTTGCTTAATAATTGTTTAAAAATGTTTTTTTCTTCATTTCACAAAATTAAAAATAAAATCACCTAAACCACTATGGCTCGCAAAATTATAAAAATGATACACTTTATACCACTATGGTTTGTAATGATTATATGTCCTATGGTTAACATGCTGTACCTACTTATAAAAAAAATTGGATTATTGTCTTTCTACCATTTGGAAGGTCTTACATGCAGACGAGCCCCGTGTGGCTGATTGTGTTTTGCGGTAAAAAAGAGTCTGGTTGAATCCTTTCTTTTATTGTGTCAATACCACTTCTACGTTTAACTGTTTCTTATATTTTAAGAAAGTACTGCTTCTTTTTAATCTAGTGGGATAGTAAATTCCAGGAAGGATTTTGAAGTTATAAATAATTTTATTCATGCTGTAATTCTACTTCTTGTTCTTGGAAATATTAATTTCATTCATTCGTTCATTTGATTTTTAAGATTCGTTGACGGTTTCTCATTGTGACTTATCTTTATTTGCAACCGAAATACGATTTATATATACTACGAAAGTTTGATCACTATGGAAACAAATTAAAATGTGATCTTTTACCTACTTACCCATAAAATACTTTAGATATAGAAAGTCGACATTCATTCTGAACGTTTTAAATTTTCAAAAAGAAAAAAGAAGAAATGGCATGACTGCCTATTGAATAAAAATTTCAATACATAGGTGTGTACTTTCACAGATTTTTGGGCTATTTGAAAGTCTCGATGTTATGTATTCATGATAGATAAGAGAATCCCTCTATAGGTTGTCTATTTCATCAAATTTACTTTTCCCCGGACATATTTCTGCCTCCTGAAGGGATTTTATATACTGGCAATCTATTTCCTGTATCTACACTTTTCTAAACAGTTCCTTTTATGGATACGCATTGTAAAGCTAGAAGCCACTGTAGTAAACACCCGAATTATTACCATTATTTTCGGTTTAAATCATTGAATCTACATAAAGATGTCATAATTCAATAAAGATGTGTTCATAAACATGACTCATTTTGCGAGATGATGTAGTACTATGTTGGCCAAAATAATTTATTAAAAAAAAATTGAATGCCGATGGACTCGTGCTGTAGAGGTAATAATACATGTAGGTATGTAATTATAGCGTGAGGTAAAGCACCTCTCCCATGGTGAATCATGTACATGATGCAAACTTCGGTAACACCCATAGTAATTATCTATTTATTCGAGTGTTTTTTTGTGTGTAATTTCCAAATCTAGGTACGTGAACGGGTTCTTTGGGATTTCTAATGTCATTGCTATTTATAATCGTGATTCCACTTTTACACCAAGTGACCCGTACCTAACCCAAAATCGTACGTGTGTTTTTTTTTTCAGAATTACTAGGAATTTTACCTTTTTCTCTGAAACGATTCGTTTTTTGGTAACGTCTGGATCTGGTTCATCAAATTTACGGATCTGACCATTCGATCATGTCGTTACGATTTTTTTTATTTTGTTTCTCGTTGAAATGCAGTCATAACCTTTAGAAGCTGTCTTGGTTTTCTGCCAATGGGCTTGCTCTCTAGAATATTTCCTGGATAAAATTATTCATTCTGGAACAGCGATTCCATTCACATTCCTAATTCACGCACATACTATGTTCGGCATTAAATACCTGATTGAGGCGTGCTGTAAAGTAAAAAATGTGTTTTATTTCAATCGTGTTATTAGAATAATATTGTTAGCATAATAATATCAGTCAATATACCTTTCAGCTTTTGTTTGCATTGTATGTTTTCGATGTTAACTAATACATTGTAACAAAAATTGTATTGTCTATTAAACGAGGGTTGGCTGAAAAGTAATGCACATGCCGCAGAACAAAAACACTTTTGGCAAAATGTAAGAAGAATTAATTATCCAGGCTTTTGAATGTACCTCTTCACCTCAGTTAACGTGATCTATTAACTGTGAATTTCTCTTAACGAAAACAATGAGATCGGAAAAGTATCGAAATCGATTAAATCTTTTGGATACGATCGGCGGCATGCTCTCCACTATTTCGGAGTGGTTCTTTGTTAGTTTTGAGTAAAACATCAATGAATTTGTGATTTTTTTCGTTAGAAGGGGATTTAAAAAAAATGATGTCTTGAAACACAAATAGCCTTCAAATGACTTGTACACAGCATGGGACACTTCATCAGTTGAATATCATCACGATCAAGTATACCTACTCATCAAACTTCTGATTATATATTACCGAATGACTATAATGAATAAAATAGTAATATTAAGCGAGTGCCACCTGTGGTTGTTTTTCGTTTTTTCTACGAGTTCGTGTGTGTTATTTTTCAGCCTTCCCTCCCACGTATCAAATCAGCCAGTGATACCAACACTGCGAAGTATGCTACGCGCTGATAACACGCGGACTTATCTTCT
The DNA here is from genome assembly GCA_963576905.1 of Mystacides longicornis. Classification (NCBI taxonomy): domain Eukaryota; kingdom Metazoa; phylum Arthropoda; class Insecta; order Trichoptera; family Leptoceridae; genus Mystacides; species Mystacides longicornis. The sequence continues at coordinate 10,378,590 of OY756428.1, forward strand.
TATCAGTCTGTTATTTTTTAATATCATTCCGTTTTGCACAAAACACTAGAAATATTATTAACGCTGGCTGGCCTTATCGTATAATTTTGTTCCGATGTACGGTGACTCAAACGTGTTCGCTCACGATATACAATATCGAGTTTCGTTTAATTATTCGCGTATTAATTTGAGGAATATTAATTCGCTGCTTCTGTGGCAGAGATAAGTGGTGCTGTGATAAGGTGTATGTGTTGTGATACTAGGTTGGCCCACAGGCCTATACCCGGGACATGTCTCCCTCCAAGATACTGACTAATATGACCGAGTGGTCTCTTCCGGAGATGGACTGTTTGGCTTGGCTCACATATTTCCTACGCGAAGACTTTTCGCTTATGGGGTATGCATTTTTCTCTGTTCTATATTTTCTTCTAAAACTGTAATCAATGAAATGTCGTCCAATGCGTAAATAATTCCTATAATAAGCACGAGTATATACTCATTTTCGGGAGGTATCTTGTTTTAGTATATTTTAGTTATTAATTATTATTTGTAAGCTTGTTATTTTTATATTTGTATATTTTATTAATAAAGGCTTTGTATTATTATTATTAATTTAGCATTCGGCCAACAAATTTCTGTAGCTTAACAAGCCTGGGTCAATATCAGTCTAATACAGCAATGTATAAAAGAAAATCAACATAAAAATAATATTATAGTATTGGAAGAAGTAAATTAATTATTCTCTTTTTACAAGGTTATGCTTTATGTCAGTTTATGTGAATACAAAATGGATTATAAATTAGTTTTATAGTTTTCCCGTATTAGATTTCTTTATTATGTTTTTTTTTAATTTGATATTAATATAATGTGACTTAGAACAAATGACGATGGTTAGGTAAAATATTCCGCATTTATAATAAACTACCGATTATTTTTTAATACATTGATATCCTTACTTTGCATGAAGATCATTTTTGTAAAACACCCCAACTCAAGGAGCCAATTACCCGTCTAAGAGTTTTTTTTTTAAGGATCTTGAACCTAATAAGGGACCTCTTGACAAAATGGGATACCTAGACTTGCTTATTTTTGTATCCGCGTTATTTTTATTCGTCTCGACTTAACTATTTACGTATGCTGTGAAATATTAAAATATGAATGAAAATAGAGTTAGTGATTTGTCCAACGCCAAGAGACTCCGTTCCATCTCGCGCATTACGTACACCTGTAATTATTCACCGTGAAATCAATTTTTAACCTCGTCCAGCCGTGTCTCTTTTATTGCACACCAAGTAACACTTTTCAACGAAAAAAATATTTTGTTTCATATAAAACCAACACTTTTCAACGACAAAATGATATTTTGTTTCATATAAAACTTTTTCAACGACAAAATAATATTTTGTTTTATAAAAACCAACACTTTTCAACGACAAAAAATATTTTGTTTCATATAAAACTTTTTCAACGACAAAATAGTATTTTGTTTCATATAAAACCAACACTTTTCAACGACAAAATAATATTTTGTTTCATATAAAACCAACTATTTTATACGAGTTTGATCTCTATCACTAAGGGCTTTCGAACGTTTTCTACTGCTGTTTCGAATGACGGCTTAGCGTGTTTGTGCGCCCATTAATGATTGGGTCTATGTAAGATCTAGTCAAGGAAAACGGCGCAGGAATCCATAAATATTTGGAACGTTATGTAAATATTTTGTTGTTTAATGAATTTCTATAACTTGTCAACAAGTTTGTACGAAATTGGCTAGGGTAGGATAACATTTAAATGTGAAGTTTCTTTAATATTAAAAAAAAGAAACTTTAAATCAACATGATTTCTGAATAACTTTTAAAAGAACAAGGGAAGAAAATTCTATTTACAAAAATATTTTTTTGCTATATAAAACATACCATCTCAATATTTATGTACACATGTTTTGTTACAATGACATGTCTAAGTTATTGATGTTTAACTAAAACGAAAATTGGAACATAAGAATACATATAACGGAAACAATGAAATTGAGAAATTTACGATTAAAAGAACTCAATCGAAATCAAAAAATTCATTTAGAGATTTACTAGGAAATGACGACAATTGTGTCTTCCTCCAATTTTTATCTCCTTTCGTGTTTCGCAGTGTGAGGTGTCACCGTGTACCTATTTTGATATTATTAATTCCCCTATAAGAAAAACTTGATACTTTTCCAAGTTTTTTTTGCATCAGTTGACAATACGCCAAGCCAATCTTCTATGTTTACAGAACGTTTTGAATTTCATTGACATGAATCCGACGCGCCGACGTTTGCTCGTCATTAGACACTTTTGAAGATTTCTTGAATTCCCGGAAAATTAGCACCTAATAAATCGCAATTTATTTTAATTAAATGTACATAGTCTGGTGATAATGGTCTTGCTGGCCTATTTGTGTGTGTGTTTTTAATTAACTTCTAGGAAACGCTTCTCCAACGAGACAGGGGATATCATTTCTTTATTCTTCCTGTAACCTAAGTATGAACCACTTCGAAATTTCATTTAAAATTAATTGACATGTTTTTCGTTGATATTGTTCATGTAATTTGTATGGAAATAATAAGACAAAAATATGAAAGATGTGTAAAGACTTCTTGTGCATCGATGACGCATCTTTAAAAATAGGGGTCACCCATCACTACGTGACAGATTTTTTCGCCCGTTTTTCCGATCGCACAATGATAAGTAAATTTTGATAAATAATTAGGCCCAAAATTACAATACAGGCTTAAGGTCCACCTTAACGGTGAGGAGTACATTAAGCTTTGCTTACCAAAATTATGCAAATTACAATGTCTCCTTAGCCCGAATTGGGGGCTTATCCTACTCGTTAAGTTAAGGGATACCCTGGGGTGTCCTCAACAGCGTAAAGCTCGCTTAACTCAGTTATTTTTTTTCTCACTAGGAGGCACCACAAGTAACTTTACGGACAAACTGACATTTAAAATGTCATTATATAGCCGCGCAATTATTACGCTTTTTGAAGATGAAATGTCTAATTAATTATGATTCATTACGCTTATTTATTCGCTGTTGCTTAGGTTGTTTCACTAGCGATTCTATTTGGATTTATTCGTGACCCTTTCTTTGATTATTTGACCACCACATTGACTGCTATACACTGTTCGCTCTGTTTAATAATAATTACAAGATCGTTTTGCTTTAACCTAGTTGAATGTATGATATATGGTTATGTTTATTATTGAACACATCTTTCACTTTCCGTAGCTGTATCTTAATTAAGTTAAATAATCGAAGCAAGGGTCGTAACACATAAATACCAAGTCAGAATCCAAGAGCGAGCATCCATAAAAACAAAACAACAACACAAACAATGGCGCGCGTCCCGGTGAACATGACAGATGTGGAGCGTAATGCATAGATAAAACCACGACAAAGACAAGTAGGACTACCAACTTAACCATATCTACGGCTTAGCCAAGCCGCAGTCAAATTTTGATTCAAATTCTCGTGTGAGCGGTAAGCTCCACTTAACTTGTAAGCTTCCTCAATAAAGCTCCAGGATAAGCTACAAATTGTAATTTTGGTCCTAATGCTGTGAGTTTTATGTTCTTTTCTACACAAAATTGACAAAAGAACTCACGCACCACTACATACATAAATATCACCAGATGTGTTTGTCCGTACATATATGGCCCGCGGGTTGTTTTGGATAGGCGGCGAACAGTGAACAAATCTGAACCTTTAAACTTCATTTGTCAGCCTCTAGTTCATTTTGCTAAATCTGTCGTTTTCTCTATAAAACATAAGCCCACATCCACTTAATAAAGTTCCACGATGTTCTAAGCATGTCTAGATTCTTGTGACATTTTTCAGAACTAGATCTTAGCAAATTCATAACCATCAGTGATTCTGACAATTCATACATATGTTCGATTTTAAATGGCATGAACAAACCACCAAGAACTAAATGATCCTATGCTAGTGGTGGTTTGTGGCACCATTTAAAATCGAACATCTGTTAGAATCATTTGTTGTTCGGAAAACGTTCCCTTTAACATCGATTTCTTAATGAAATTGGAAAATATATATTGTCTTGCCTTTCACAGTATTTGTTCTCTTCCTCTTCCATTCAAATGCTAAAAAGCAATTACTAATTAATATAAATACAAACCGTTTTGACACGGTAATGCGACATAATGTTAGTCACTAACCAGTTACGCCGCAGCAAGCAACGAGCGTTTACCATCACCACCTCTCCCAGCTACCGCTGTTTCTAGAAACAATGGCCCATTGTTGAAGTGACCTCACTGGCAACTTTTTAAATGGCATTTGTACCCGACTGGCAACAAGCACCGCGGTGTGTCGTGGAGTCGCCGAAGAAGTAGTTAGTTTCCGTCTCCATCTGATTATCACAGCCGATACCAGGCCAAACGCCTGCCGTACCACTGGCTTCTCTCTCTCATTCAACAACTTCTTGTATTGTCTTTTGTAATATTTCCTTGGTAGTTGGCGGTAACAATGAAATTGTGTTTTCTCAGCGTTTCATCTGATTGTTGGTTTAGTGTCTACTCGAGTCGACTCGAGTCCTCGAAACCCGATGTTCATTAATAACACATTCAATCAATTCATTAATAATTAATCATTGCTTGTCGAAATTATGCATAGCAAGGCTTGTCACCGGGTATTGTTTAAGATATCTATACAATTGCACAGAACAACCCACAAACACGTTGGGTAGTTAAAAAGTTACTAAAATATCTTTTTATCGTCTTTCTTCTATCCATCTTTTTTACATCGTTTCCTGTAAAAAACTTTATTTTCATAGAAGGTTGATGGTAAAGGAACTGTCTTCATTAAACTAGCGGTTCGGTTCAATATACAATTATAGATCTTTACTGATTTTCTCAACCTGGTTTTGTTATCCCAGCTCAGATTTCTTTGGTCAAATGTAAAAATAGGGTACCTATTACCTGATAAGTATCGGGTATTCTGAATGATGGTTTTTACGGCAGATAATCGCACTGTTGATTTTCTATTTTTTTTTTTTTTTTTTTATGTGTTATGTAACTTTTAATAATATAGGGTACCCTAAAACAACCACACGCCACTGATTTAATTTTTTTTGTCGTTTCTGGTATTAGAAATTTTAACGTATTTTTTGGTTTAAATGAAATATTCGGCATTAAAGAGATCAGCAGAAATAACGGGCCATTGAAAATTTTGGCACGAGCGTTGCAAATATTTGGCGATGGCATTAACGACAGGTTGATGGCTTTTCCTGTATTTTTATATCCATGCAGATTTATTTCTGGATGTCTTACTGAGAATCGTTTTTTGTCATAGAATTACGCGTATCTGCTGTTGATTTACAGACCTCGATTTTAAACCTATTTCAACGAATTACGCGTATGTTAACTATTTCTCATTTACTTATCATAGTATTTAACCTATTTCTCATATCAACCTATCATCAATGATTGTATATGTCATATAATAGTTCTTAATTTTTACTTTAGGCGTACTAATTCCATTTGACTTATGTGGTTATGGCTAAGTTTTCCTGCGATATCGACAATAAATATCTTGAAATTGGTTATTGTTTTACGTCCTTCACAAGGCGAGAAAGTCGGCTGAAGCAATCCTGGAAAGAATTTTCTTGTTGATTCGGCATTTCTTCTTCGGTCTCTCAATATTGTGGGAAATTTAGCTTAGTTGGAAACTTTCGATAGAACTATGGAACTTTTCAAAAACACCTATCTATGTTCCTATTTCATTGGTTATGTATATAGTTATGACGATTTAAACACTAAAAGGTACCTATTGCGCGATGCTCGCCCATCCAAGTGAATACTTACCCAAAGTTAAATGTATCTTTAAATAAACAAAATAGAATAGTTTCCATTGAATTCCGAATAAGCTAGATCTTAAATAATTATATCGATGACACACGCTTTACAGTGGTAATACTCAGCGGAAAGAATCTGCCAGTTGGCTAGATATCTTCGGAATGGACCGCAGAGCAGAGACACAATGCAGATGGCACCCGACCTTGACACGCTTGTGTATCGATTGGTGTTTTGGTTCGTTGACTAATTGCAACTCCACTTAATCTCTCAATCTGTTATTGCTCTTGACGTGTGAACAAATAAACCATGTGGGCCGTGTTTTTAATTTACACAATTACCTATCTATCTATGTACTAGATATTTGCCAACAAAGGCGTAAATAATTTGTTAGAGGTTATTTCGATGTCGAAAAATAGATTGTAGAATTAGGTATTAGTTACATAACCCCGTTGGTTATTGTCTTTAGGCAATTTTTCCTTGAAGCGTTTGGTTCTGCTATAATTATTGATTTTAAAGTTTATATTGTCAAATGATTGGCCAATCTAATTGATATAAAAAGGGGTTGATAATTTTAAAACCGTATGTATACGAGCTAATGAATGTAAATTAAACCATATTTTGACCCTCTAAGATCTATATTATTATTAAGATTAAGATTCTTTGATCATCTCTCTTGAGCTAATGAATGTAAATTTAACCATATTTTGCCCCTCTAAGGTCTATATTAAGATTAAGATTCTTTGATCATCTCTGTGTGGATCCTTTGTGGAAACTTCTGACATTCTACGAGAATCGAATGTCTTGGCAAGATGACTGTCTTAAGATGACAAAAACCTGTCTCTGTTACCATAGTTGGCCATCATAGGTTTGACGCTTTGATTCCATATTGGAAGTTGGCAAATTATGATATTATTTGTTGTGTTCCTTTTGTATGGAGTCGAAATTCAGGAAGTATGTAGGTGCCTACTTATTTTCAAGTTTTTTTTTCGTTCTATTTAAATAGCACCTAGAACATGGCTTGGGAGAAGTTTAATGGCACTGCCCAGCATCTGTATGCTCCCAAGTGGCGTCAAAGACGGAGCGTAGATAGATATCTCCATCATCGGCAATATTGAAAACTGATTCACGGTATCCCGTACATGCGTTAATTATTCTTCATTAACTTTGTTACTTTACGTTTACTTTTACAAGACTGCACTTGAATGTGTTTATTTGTCTTAAATGATTTTGATTTGCTTGTATTGTTTTTCATGTGCCATATTTGTTTATAATAAAGTTTATTATTATTATTATTAATGTCAGGTGACACCATTGTAGCCTCCCCGCTAAACAAAACACATTGTTGTGAGCTCACCCACGCACTTCCTTTGTTTGCCTTCTTCCTAATAACTTTAAACTCTTGCTACTGACTTGTTATTGTTGAGTTTCACAGCAGTTATTATTTCATCAAAACGTGTGTCGGACTCTAAAGACTTTATCTCTGTTGTACTTGCACTTACTTAGCCTATATCGTTACGCAGTTAGATCTAAGTATCGCAACCACAGGTATCAACTCAATGTTGCTCTTTTTTTTTGTTATTACTATTTCGCATGACAACCGGTTGCTTTTCTATAGTGATATTACGAAATGATATCGACTTTGCCCATTGCATTTGATTGCGTCTAGATATCATAGTGGTTGGAGAGGCCAACGTTTGACGTCAGCTTGTAAATACGTCTCTGAGAAGCCATCAAAGTGGAGTCCTTTTGTACCCCTCTGATCTTTTACGTCCCGCTGTGAGTTGTTCTGGTTTTTCCCCCTATTGTGTCGCCATACTAACTTGTGTTCAGTCGGTAAAATTTCTGTATTATTTAATAGGGTTTCTATAAGCTTGCTAGATCTAACCGGCCACATTTCACAACCCCAAAGCAATCAATCTTTGCGAATGAGAAGAAAGGCGAATGGCTGAATCCTGAAGGTATTTTGTACTTACTACGGACTGCTTGTCTGAAAAGAGAGTGGAAGATTCAGAATGAATTTTAAAGGATCGACTCTATTGTACTTTATATGTGAATTTTTCTGTGCTGCGTTCTAGTCATGAATGACATAGCTTGCTTTCTGATGTCTTTATTATTTGATAAGTTCAGACGGGATTCATTCAATGCAGAACCTGAATGCAATAGAAATGGCGGAGTATTATACGGATGTTGTCCCCGTTTTTTTTTCGATTCGAAGCGGAAATTATGGCTGTAGGTATATTAAAAATCTAATCTACCCCAATATGATGAGAATTATTTATCGCAAATCCCTTATAAACTCACTTTTCTACAACCGAGTCTTCATTTTGAGTAGCATGCTTTTGTTATAACATTCTCGCGTTGCCAGGGTGGTTGTCAATTTCTAGAACACATGGACGGCCGTGAGGGTCTGACTCAATAATGTTCACAATTTTATATAATATAAAAAAAAAATAAGTAAAGCTTTATGTCGCGTCACATAACAGAACTACTGTGATAGCCAACATTAATCTACAATATTAGTGTGTGACGAATGACCACACCTCCACGTCGATAAACCAGACTGTAAGTACGGGACCCACTCTACTGTCGTTCATAATTATTTTTATCATAGTTACCGGTACTTACTACTTACATTATACAGATTGATTTTTATTTCTAAACCGCAGTGTTGCATTACCTTATCGTAATGTCGCTACCAAATTTAACATAATATTTTATTTTTATTTATCTAAGTATTTCTTTTTTTGTTAAAACGAATATCTATTCTACATGTAACGAATTCGTTTCATGATATGTCGCAATAATAACGGTATATTATATTATGTCAATCGCAATGCGCACAAACGATTTTTTTTTTTGTTGAGGCCTTCCACCCGATATCGAGTGATTTTGAACACAAACGATTGTCCATTTCGTTAATATATTTTCCTAAAGTTTTAGAAAATTTACAAGGCATTAATGGTGTTTTTTATAAATTACGCTAGGTTTTTTTTGTGTTACTGTGGAAGTTAATTATTTTAACATTGCATCAATCCGGGCTTTCGACCGTCTTCAACTGCTGTCTCGAAGGCTGGCTCAGTGGTTAGACATTAGTCAAAGCAAAAAAAGGAGAAAAGCTGTCTTTAATTTTCCGAAAAAGTTCACAATCCAGGATCTGATACAAACGGCAAATTACTTATTTTAGTATGTGTTATTATTTTCATGAGTGTACTCGCCATATTATAGTAGGTAAAATTGCAAATAACTATGCAGAAATTCACGACGATAATAAATATTAATGAATATTAAAGTTGACAATTTTAAGATCTAAAACATCATTCACAACTGCCTAAATGGGCCGTGTAACAATCTGAAAATTGAGATTTTACGCCAAGGTATGTGCACGTTGTTGTTCGTCATAGAATGTTCAGTGAAAACAAAATATGTATAAAGGAATGATTGGACGCAAAATAAGACATAATGTGATCTTTTACGTGTACCTAAACTTACACTTAACTCAAATTATGTGTGTTAAGTAAGCAATACTACCAATTAAGTAGGTTGGTAGGTACCTAGATATGTAAATTTCTGCGCACAACCGCCGCCGATTATTAATATCCCTTTCAATCCTGAAGAATTTTTTTTTATTTCTTTTACTTATTTGTATCATTACAGACTAAAAGTGTAATGTACATCATGGGAAAAATACAAAAAAAAATTTTTTTCTTCTTCTTCTAATATTTTAGGCACCCGCACGATCATGCTGGTCAGGATTAATTTGTGACAAATTTTGCTGTTTATGTTCTTTGCCTGCAAATACCATTTCCTTCCAAAATATTCTTCTTGAAGTTGAAGGTGTTACCATTTCAGGTTCCAATCAAGGGCGGATCCAGGAGGGGTCACGGGGGTCACGACCCCCCAGGCTCCAGGGTCCAGGCCCTATATTTTTGTCTACAGTACCTACTTACATTTATTAATAAAATACCTACTTTTCTATTATGATCCTAACAAAATTATAATTTCTTGTGGGTCATGACCCCCCCCTGGGTTGGGTCCAGGTCATTTTTTTAAGGAAAAGTGAAATTTTGCTATTTATGTTCTTTGCCTGCAAATACCATTTCCTTCCAAAATATTCTTCTTGAAGTTGATGGTGTTACAATTTCAGGTTCCAATCAAGGGCGGATCCAGGAGGGGGGGTCACGGGGGTCATGACCCCTCCCCTGGGCTGGGTCCAGGCCTATATTTTTGTCTATTTTTAACTACAGTACTTACATTTATTAATAAAATACCTACTTTTCTATTATGATCATAACAAAATTAAAATTTCTTGTGGGTCATGACCCCTCCTGGGTTCGGTCCAGGCCATTTTTTTTTAAAGAAATGGAAGTTTCTAGATACCAAATTTTGGAAATGACCTTTTTTTAGGAAAAGTTTAGTTACCAGATACCAAATTTTGGAAATGATCTTTTTTTACTATGTGACTCCCCCCTGGCGCCAAAGCTGAATCCGCTCTTGGTTCCAATGTCGGCTGCCCAGTTACCTTAGTGTTGGAATCTATAATAGTGGCTTCAACAGAGTCTTTTCCTAACTCTACTTCAGATTCTGGCACTTGGCTGGAGCTGATACTGGATGTGTTTTTCAACAAAATCTCTTCTTCAACATCATCATCACTCGACCAACCTTCAATTTCCGACTCATTACCATCTCCAATCCACTTCAAAATTGTGTCATCGAAATCAAAATGTCCCAACGTGGTTCCTAATACAAAATAATGCATTCAAAATGAAATATATAAACAATATTAATGCTCAATGTATTGAAATATTACATTTTGTCTTAGACTCCTCCAGGCAATACAACGGTTCAAGTGTGAACCGGCCAGCACGTGCGTGCGGGTACAAATATTAGCGTATAAATTTATTGTAAAAATATTATATTCAAAATAAGAATAGTACAAGCCATTAATATTGTCTTATTTATCTAAATAACGTAAAAATGAATTAAAAAAGTAAAAAAACATAAAATAATATGTATCTACGTTCAGCCATTGTCAAAACACTGCACGTAGATCTTTCGAGAAACACAACTGACCGCTCTAGCGAACGAAGCACAAAATAATATTTTTACGCGGCAAACCCGACCGCGCACGATCGTTTAAGGCTCTGGGGTAGGGTAATCGCTGTTTTTTGGTGTTTTTTCATGCAATTTTTTATCGTTGTTGTTAAAGATAGCTTCTTGAGAAAAATATTGTGATGTTCTTCAATCTTTCTTCTAGTGCAAACACTTTCAATATTTTAAAAATATTGAATATTTATCATGAAAAAAAATATTTTAAAAATGTCTCTGTCGTGATTTTTCAAGAAGATTTATGCATTAACTACGAGACCTAGAGATGTAATTATTTGTTTAATCGAAGGAGATTTTTAATTTCTAGTGCAAATACGTAGCATAATTGAGTTTAAAATTGTATTTTTTTTTAAAAAACTGAAAAACTACAAATTGTATGAATTTTTTATTGTCTATGGTTTATTTTATAGAAGATTACAGGCAAAAGGAGCGGTTCGGGGGTGCGAGGCGTCATATGGAGAGTTTGTTTCGAAGCGGACGTTGTGTTCCTTTGACTGTATTGACATTTGGATTATTTTATGCTTATTTCGTGATAAATGATAGTTTTGTGTGCTTGGACAATATATTTTTATTATACTTTATTCGTTTTGAACTTAAACTTTAGTTATTTGGACTTTTTTATATTTTGTTTATAATTGACAGTGACATTTATATATAAGATATCTTGTTTGTATTTCATGATCAAATATAGTTTTGTGTTTGTGTGTTTGGACATTAAAATGAACAATACAATTCGTAGTGGATCAAGAAAAATCATTATTCGTGTGTATTCGCCACGTATTCGCAATGTTTAGTGGAGTTAAAGCCGGAGAACTGTCTACTAATGTTTTCTAACTAACATCTCAATTGATTGGTAAATACTGTGTTTTTTGTAGATAAAATACTTTTTCATGATAAATTTTAACATTTTCATGTATAAGAAGTTAGTTAGAGCTCATTTAAGGATACTTTATTTGTTTTAAAAATATATGTCAATAAAAGATCACAGGACAGTTTGTTTTGACGATCGAAAAACAAAACACGGTATAGGAAATAATGTTTGTTAAATTGCAATACTATATAAGTTGATTTTTTTTACTTTTTTAATTAAAATAATACTTTACTTTTTTAATTAAAATAATGTATAAACTTATTAAATTATAATACTAATATTAAGAAATCAATCGATAATAGTAAATATGTTTTGGACAGTGTCAGCTCATTGTTTTTATACAATAAAACTTTCATATCAAATAATTAATCTTTATTTTTTTTTCAGGTATATAATATGTGCGTTCTATTAGGAGAATTGTAAAAGAAGGGAATTCAAATCAATGCAAATTTACCACGCCAGGTAAACATAGAAAAGGGCGACCAAAAAAAGAATTGGATGATTTCGACCGCTGTGCCATAAGGCAAAAAGTTCATTTTTATACAGTAAAAAAAGCAATACCCAGTTTGAGAAGCATGTTACAAGTTGTACGAAATTATTTGAATTTTGATGGGAGCTACGAACTTCTACGAAAAACTTTAATAAACATTGGGTTTTCGTACAAAAATGCAATTCAAATAGGAAAGTATTGCGGCTAAAAGAGAAAATTGTCTTAAAATAATCATGGAAAACAGGATGTTGCCAAAAGAACTCCAAGAAATATAGTTTATATAGATGAAAGCTTAAAAGAATATTACAGTTTGTCTATACTTTATTTAACTTCAATTAATTCATTAAACATCACTTTATTTTAATTATGGCTTTTTATTTTTCATATCCCGAAGTCCAAATATGTAAAATTTTTGGCAAGTTATTTCAGAGAAAAAACCTGCTAAAGGAACAATAAATCAAGGGAACAAAAAATAATTGTTCAAACACAAAACTTATCATTTATCTTTATTTTTTATTTTTTGTTTTCAAAAAATAATTACAATTTAAAACTTAATTATACTACGTATTTGCACTAGAAATTGAAAATCAGCTTCGATTAGAAAAGTAATTACATCTCTAGGTCTCGAAGTATATGCATAAATCTTCTTGAAAAGTCACGATAGAGACATTTTTAAAATATTTTTTTTTCATTATAAATATTCAATATTTCCGTTACAGTGTTTTATTTTAGCACAGTCATTGTTAATGTGTTACCATGAGCGATAACAGCGCCCTCAATTTTTTGCCAATTTCTTGACAGACTGCAAGTTTTCTTACTTTTTAGTGTTAGGAGATTTAAATTGAGGTAAGTGCAGGAGAAGAGGGGGACAAAGGACATAGACACGCCCATTACCCCAAGGTCATTGGCTTACCCCCTAGCCTTAAGGCCGGCACGCGCACAAAAATACAACAGATACCTGAGAAATAGTGTTTTAAACCGACCCGCACGATCGTGTTCACCAGTTTCGAAAGGGATATAGATTCACGAACAGCGGGTGTCGCGTGTTGCGCAGTTAGCCCATTTTTTTTTCAAGGTTGAAACGAAATTTACGACTTGCACATTTCGTACGTAACCGATATACCTACTAGGCGATGTATCTTGAGTCTTGACACACTGACTTTCAATGCCCCTGTCTATTACATAACTTCTTACTGCCATGTTTGTAATGATGCCCATATTTCGATAATTTCAATCAATCAATCAATTCGTTACAAAAACATTTAAGATGAGTATATAATTTGATTTTAGTCAACTAGTAAAAACATTTTTATGTAAAATGTCATCATGTAGATTTTGTACAGGATTGCAAAAAGGATGAAAGTAATAAAGTAAAGGTGCATTTACACAAAATCAACATAGAGCCGAATCTATAAACAGAGCTTTTATGATTGTTATTGGACACTATGGAAACACTAACCAGCAAGAACTAATTATTTATGGGACAGATTAGTGTCCATATCAACTATATACTCTGTTTTCCAACTCTGGCTCTATGTTCGTTTGGTTTAAATGCATCCTTAGATGTTTTGAGAAGGTTCTTTGAAAGGACAAGCGTTATAGAAGCTTGAGAAGGTATAAGTTCCGTCCTAGAAAACACCAACTCTTCTACAAAACGGTTGGCTTAGAAACAAAAAGAATCACGAATAGCAGTACGAAAAATGTCTTTTTACATATCTAGGTATGTATTTTGGTGATCATAAAAAAAATCTGATAGTATGCAAATATATGGAAATGATTATGTCTTTAGTGTGGAGTGTTTAGATTGATAGGTGTGATACATCCAAAAGTCAAAGGTTGTTAAGGAAAGAAGTGTAGAAAATATTACCCAACCTCTATTCTACTGATTTTGTTTTTGAGTGGGCCGAGTGAGCTAGAGTAGGCTGAATAGAGTAAAAGCCCTGTGTACATACAATTAAACTCCCACACGACAAATAATGTGAAATGACTTTTTCATGAATTAAGCAACAAAATTCATAAACCATACTGAACTAAGTTGCTCAGCATTCGTGTTTCGAAGAACGTAAGGAATTTTACGAAAATGTGCTTATTATTATTACCTATTGTTTGACTATAAAGGGTAACATAATCAGACTCTTGGCATTCTACGTAATTAGATGAAAGCGCTGAAAATTCGTTATGTGAAAGTTCAATTTTACGCTGTTTCTTTCAGTCCTTAGTTGCCCAAATATCATAAAGAACTTACTCTACTCAAACATATAACAATAACTCTTTTACTCAATCGAAACAATGCTGAAATTTCATCATTTTATTTATCGCTAAGTAGCAGTGGCGCTACGCATCAAGTACAATAATTCGCCGGGCAAACATATTATTGTCGTGTGTACGATAATATTGTCAAATTAGCGCAACGTTTGTCCATTGTCCACTGGTCAATATGAAGCAAGTGTTATAATATTGTGCTACTGGTACCAGTGGTGTTCGCGACCGAACGTAGGTGGGCACGTGCCCTTGATTGAAGCATCGTACGATGTTTTGTTGCCGTTTGGCTGGCTGGTTGACCCTCGCCGGCCACGTCAGATCACCCGATCCGTGTGACGTTCTCCGGAGATCACGTGATGTTTGTTGTTGTTGCTCTCAATAATAATAATAATAATCCCTTTTGACCAGTGTTGATCTTGTTGTCTTGTTGCTCGCGCACTATGCAGGTTCTTCGTGTTGCCATGTTAATATTATCCTCGGAAAATCTCCACTACCTACCTACATAATGTTATTTTATTTATTCTCTACAAGATTACACAACCCCGTTAATTTATGCCATATTTTATTTATCCTTCCTTATTTTTTATTGCACAAGCTGACAGAGAAACCGATACAGCTTCGAGATGAAGGTTTTCGTTTTCCTTATATTATAATGTTATTTATGGAAACGTGCTTATTATTATTTACGTAACTTCATGGAAACTATATTCTAATTGTGGAGAAAATGACCAAAAGTATACGAATTTGACATTTTTTTTGAGCCAATAAAGGTGGGTCACACCCGCTTATCGCACACCCATCATTAACATCTGACTGACAGCGTTTTATTGGACGAAATTGCAACGACAAGTCTTTCATTTCTATGTTTTTGTTTGGGTTGTTCAGTCTTCTGTTGGTGTGGTGTCTCTTATAAATAAATAATCTATAGATAATTTGTTCACTGAGCTATGTATTATGTTTCAGAAATATATTTGGCAGGTTCAATTGGGATATAGATATTGTATGTAGGTTTCTATATTCATTATTCCAGGCGTTTGTAATAGTTGTTAGATAGATCCATCAACGTCTGACCATTCCCAGTTCCCATGACTGATCTCCATCCAAACATCCTACACAGGTGCTAATTGGTGTCTGCACGCACACTCTCAATTCGTTACCTGACTCTTCCACCCAGAATCATTATGGCCACCCGAATCCCACTAGCGTGCATCCGCTACTTTTAGTTAAGCAAACATTTTACTAAAATAATGTGTTTTTTATGTTCCGAATGAGGAAAACAAAGAAACTTGAAATATTCTATTCACACATATTTTCTTCCCATTTTTCTAGCGGCATTTCTTGAGCCATCCACATCATTATTGCTCAATCAACCTTTCTCACGCTTTATTTTCGCTGTCTGTTTTACCATCGTCCTTTCTTTCAAAATTTCCGAGCCACTGCTATCTTTCCTATAGATCCTCTTGAACACCTATCATTTTCTTTTTTTTTATCATGCAGCATCCCCTAAAGAGTACGCAGATGGATTAACCTCCACTTATTTGAAGCCTTCTTCGATAATGGAATCGATATGTCAACCTTCCTACACTTTTCCATTCAGACTTATAAATTCTTTTTCCCAATATCTTTTCCCTTTTTTCTAAGGTAGGAATTTCATACGCACCGATGTGCCAGTTTCGAGGCAAAAAAAAAATGTAAATACCAATGATACGATCTTAGTCATGGAATCTTTTATCGAGTCAATGACGCTTTTTATATTATATCTTTTATGAGTAATCTGAAACTTGGCGATTGCACAACAATAATTATGAAGATTATTTGCCTTTGTTTTGTCTTTTATGTGGTAATGCGGAAAAAATACCCCCATTAACAATCAACAGCTATCAGTCATGATCTAGAAACGGACATCTGTTGAGATGAATTGACGTCCGCTTCTTTTGTTGTTGATATTGTTTTCTAACCGTTATGAAGTTGGAGACGATGCGTCGTCATCAGTCAACAACAAACACAAAGCACATGAAAATAACTGCGATTTCAAAAAAAATCAAAAGCAAAATTAAGATCGAAATCATTTACGTACAGAATGATTATGGTCTGTTTTCCTACGGATACGCCGCTACATAAACAGCGGTGAATATGTCAGTTGAGAACATTGTCAATATTGTTTCCGTATAGTAACAAAAAACATTGTAATATAATTTTGAAAGACGACGGACCGTTCCCTAGAAACCCAGTGCATTAGCTTTGCCTGTGATAACGGCTTATTCAAATCGGATACTTTTTTGGTTTCTAACTAGATATTCAATGTATAGGCTTAGGGTATTTTAAAACGGTGAATAAGTATGGAAAAATTGCGCGTAAAATAGAAAAATAACATTGTTGTTTTCCCGTACAAAGCGTTCCTACCTGTTACCATAAATATTATTGGTCACAACAAAGATTATATTCATATCCGGGCGCCAAATACACGACAGCAGTCGCAGTCTTTAAATTTGGTTGCTATCTTGTTCTCAATAAAAGCCATTGAGAATCTTCATCAACGTCTGTATAGACTGTTGAGGTCACCTCTCCTCGTTCTCAGGCTGTAGATTCTTCTCTGCTGAACCACTTCCCCCACACCACATCCTTGCATCTTATCACCCCTTTACTCCACACATGAGTTTTTTGGTCTTCCTCTATTCACCAAACGCTGAACATCCATGCTTATCACTTGGTTGACAATATGATGTGCCCATATCATCTCAGTTGCTTTTGCTCTAGCGAACTATTCAATATTCATATCCGTCACCCCTAGGCTTCCAGGAATGTGAAAAATTGTATCTTTTAAGAAGACACCAGTGGAGAGCATACGCATTTCTGCTGTGTCTAGCTGTCTGTTATTATAGCTGTTGAACATTCTCCAACATTCATAAAATTTGTTAAGTAACACAACCATTGCTTGACTCTCTCAGACGGGACGAACTTAGACGAGTCAGCTAGTAATAGGTAGGTATACATAATATATCACGCAATACGTATAGGTACTATAGAAAATGGGGGGTTTCAGTATTTCATGGTCACGAAAACGGGGTTATGCGCTTAGTACGCGTTATCGCAACGATGTAAAAAGGGTGTCGGTTTATTTAGAAAGCTCTTTCAAAGGGTGTTTACAATCGTAATAATTAATTGCGAAGATTAATATCATTTTTGCTGCAAACAGATCTATAACAAAGTAATAACATTGGATATGTAAGTAGTAATAAATGCGAGTGGGTATCGACAGCGGTGATTGGTTCGGAAAATATGGCGCCACACATGTGTAAGTACCTACATATTCAAGACAGAGATATACAATATACATAATACACGTCATTTATTCGCTTCATAAAATTAATACATCGTAAGGAGCGAATAGGTCGGTGAAATATAATATTATTATTATTTGTTTATTTTTATAACGAGATAAACAAATAATGACAAAATACGTTCTACGCCGTCACATATTGACATAAACGTAGTAACGAACGACGTTATTTTGATAACGGTCAACGTAATAATAATTGATACACGATATTATTTTCTTAGTAATTAGTTTGGCGACCAACTGTTAAATCGACTACCGTAACAAAATTCTTAGTATACAATCCTTCAATTTGTAGGAACATGATTTGTTATATTAATTATAATTTTATTATAACAAAGTCCATCTTATGAGAAAGAAATGTTTTGATAGGTACAATGTTGAATTAAACTTGAGGGTATTAAATGAAGTAGGTACGAATATTATACATCCAACTTGATGCAATATAATCAATTATTGCTTCTTTAGATCCTTTTTTTCTTCCGCTTCGAAGGCTGGCTTGAGTGTGATCTTCTAACGTCAACAACGTTTGCCATTAATTATTCTATTCTATGAATGGTGAATTCATCGAATAGTTATTCGTCCTCTTCCTTAAGTGCCACTCCTATCGGAGATTGGCGACCATCTGCGAATAAGTCCTCACCAACTCTACAGCCTCTGGCACACCAAACCACTGTCGTAGATTCTTAAGCCAAGAGGCTCTTTTACGCCCCATACCTCGCCTTCCCTCTATCTTTCCTTCCACAATCAGTAGTAGGAGAGCATAATATTTGTCATTGCGGAAATATGGCCAAAGTACGCGGCTTTTCGTATTTCCACAGCTCTCTCTCCTTATTCATCGCTCTCAGGACCTCCTCGTTGGTTACCCGATCCCTCCAAGAGATGCGGAGCATTCTTCGGTAGAGCCAGAGTTCGAGTGCTTCTATCTTATTCATGGTTGAGACTTTGAGAGTCCAACCCTCCACTCCATACAGCAGCACTGGCAGAACATAAGCTTTAACAGTTCTCCATCTTGTGTATTACACAAGAGCTTCTGCATTTTGTAGAAGTTGATCTCGCCATCTCAATCCGTGTTTTGACCTACGAGTCTGGATCCAACTCACTGTTAAGCCAGCATTCAGGTATTTAAAATGATTCACTTGCTCTATTTTGCATCCATCTATCCATCTAGAAGAGTTATTCAATATATTATCTCCCATACATTCAGTACCTATAGGAGATTTCATTATAACAAAATGTTCTGTACCCGTGAATTTCGGGGACATGATCCGTATTATGAAACAGTCAACGTTATATTAAACGGCGTTATGTGAACAGTTTGAAATTGCCATATTAAAGTCGTATCTTGCGGCGAGGATCTGCATTTTGTAAAACGAGTTTGGATCCTGCGATAAAGCGTCTTCTCGTCACATCATTATGGCGGCCATAAATATCACATTGAACCTTCCAACAGGTTTTTAGACCGAATTAATTATTTTCCCACACGACCATAGTGTACGCTATACGCTAAAAACACCATAGACCGGCCGCCTAGCACCAACCTATTACTGTATAGATAGATTATTATAATAATATTTGGGTAACCTGTTCCGGGAACGGACGTGATTTACAAGGTCGGAATATACGGCGGACCACAGATTCGAGACCCACACGCCATGAACATAAAAAAATGACGGATTCAAAATAATATGAGAATTATTATTCTCAGTGGGAGGATTCTAAGTTTATAAGATAATCAATTTTGTGTGTTTGAACAATAATTATTGTTCATAGTATTAATTATATTATATTCTATTTTGAATATCTGGGCGATCTTGTATTATCCGGATGTTCAATAAAATGATGATTTTGTAAATTATAATATGTAGCTTTAGATAGGAATAGGTGAAGGGCAGAGGGACCCGGAGGCCATAGACCAAAAGAGCCGATCCCTAGTAAATGGAAACTAAGCAGGGTTTCTTTTATGTAACCTATAAATTTTCTATTGTTTTTTTTTAAATTTTTCACGTACTTAGGAATATTTTTACGTAGGTACGTATAGTTTTCACGTACGTATAGTTTTCGTATAGTTATAGTATAGTTATAGTTTTCATGTAGGCTCCCTGAAGTAAGACAGTTTTTTTTCAATGGCGGCGCATCCATTTGGATGTTTTATGACCGTAGTTTCATTGACTTAAATTTCCATGGTAATTAAGGAAAATTTCCTTGGTAACGTAAGGGTGTACTACGCGATCATGATTGTTTATTTTACCCTTACTCGATTTGATATCCTTGCCATGTTCTGCAGCATGAATGTGTAAATTATGGATATTCTGGTTAAAAAAATAAATTTAAATTAGTAAGCCAGTTCACCAATTGGCAGAAGAAAAAAAACACAAATAAATACAGAAAGTTATTTTCCTATTTGTATAGCGAGACTATGCTAATCTCGTAGCCGGTCAGTAAAAAGAAAGATACACGATAATGGGGTTAATTATTATTTTTATGGAGTTAGCCGTTCCTCTTCCATAAATTACCATCAAGGACTAAGCATGTTCCATTATGCGAATTTATTATGGTTCGCTCTATGCCCTAGTGCCCGCAACTATGGAGGTATGTTTTATCTGGAAGGCTAACGAAGATTAATAATTTGCAGTGCAGCGTGAATATTTGAAATGGATTAAATGAAATAAACCACCCGCGTAGTTTCTTCCCTCTTTCATTAATATGGATAGCAGCCTTGACTAACGACGCCCGAGCAGACGTTGTCTCCACCGGGCCACGTAGAACAATGTTTTAGCCCCATAATAACGTTTGAATGATTGAACATAGTCTAAAAATAAATTAACATACTTCATATGAAACTTATTTTTTAATACACCGCCATCTCTGAAAAAAATGTAAAAATATTACTTATTAGCTGAATTCAAACAGAATCAAACCTTAAGTTTGGGATTAGTGTAGCCGGTGAAACTTATTTCCTGAGGCAATTTTTTTTCCATTCAACAACTGAAAACAGATGGAAGCAATACCTTATGAATTATTAATCAACCTAAAAAATAAATTAAATTGAAAACATATATTTTTTTTATCAAATTAAATTGTTAATCAAAGAAAAAAATGGTTTAGTGTACTTATTGCGCCTCTTTTATATTAGTCGTCACGCGCAGACTTATTGCTAAGGGTTGTTAAACCATTAGCAAGAGGGAAACTAAAAACTAGAAGTGATCATCCAAGTCCTTTGCATGGTGATGGATGATCTCTTCTAGTTTTTACCCATAAATATAACACGTATCTAAGAATATGACCTAGTCAAAGTTCGATGTAAATAACGTTTTATAATAGGTCATGAAGAATAAAGGCCCTGGGCCACTTGACAACCTGCGTATTTACACTTGTTTATAACCTTCAAACTTAACTGGGTCTATTCTAAAATATCCCAAGTGTCCCGTTTATTCTCATCCTCTGTAATTTCGCACAAAGGCTCTGTGTCGAGCGGGACGAGGGGATAGAAGGCTGGGGGGTACAGCCGCCCCTTCCGCCCCGACGAATGAGTCAGCGCGCCTCCTCGCGACCTCGACCTTTACCCCGACCTGCCTCTCCACTGTGCGTATCCGTACTTAGTCGAACGACTTGGCATTTGAATGGAAGTAATAAAAGTTGTTTGAATATTTCGCCCTTATGACGCTTAGCACTTCATATTATCTATTTTGTTTTTAGCATATTTCTCTTCTTTTTTTGAACGACTGTCATTTCTTTCCTGCACTATGTACTATTTGCTTATTTTAAAAGAGAACGTAACTGATTTTTTTTTTAATTAATTAATGTTCAGAGTTCATAAGAATGAAATTCTCATTTTGTGTGCGATTTCAATATATCACTCAAAGTGTTATTTTTACAAGGCGAGCTGTAAGGCAATATCTTAGAATAAAGTTATCCGATCTTGTTTTTATCACCATTGTCGCCAAATTTTTAAATACCAGTTATGTAAAACATACTTCATGTACGCAGTCTTAAGAAACATCACAGTTAACACTTATTTTTTCCTAAAAATCCTGCTGATTGGATGAGTTGATGGATGAAGGGATGAATTTACAGCCCTTTTGCCTACATATTCGAATCGTCTATTTTTATTTTTTTTTTGGGCTGACAGAATTAAATAACTTTTTCGGTCTCCTTTCCCAGCCGTATCCATATTCCACTGAAAAGGACCTGAAGGGCTATCCTCGTAATCATTCAGTTTCAGTTTAAGTTTAAAAACTGCAGGCACGGACCTACATGCGTTCGAATTTCAAAAAATGTATGAATACAAACTAATTGAAGAACGCGGGCTAGTCCAATCCGTCATTTTAAGAACAAATTTCAGTCAAGTTCAAATTAAGAACGCTACGAGAATACCACCACTGTTCGCATATTTACTTCTGAATTAAAAATTCCAAAGACGTTTTTTCTCATTGAAACATGCTCGTTCTTTTCTCAATATTTTCTAATAACTTTGTGTTACTCTATTTAGAATATAATACATCATGGTTTCAGCAAGCTGATATCGAGGATTGAATGAATTTCTAAGTGTAAAATTAACCCTGTACAAAATTAATAGCGGTCTCCTATACATAACGGTGAATCGGGACTATCAAAATACCAAATCTGGCCATGGTACGACTCTTAATTGCTTTGCGGGACCTAATTAAAAATGTAATATGGAGGAAAACTTGCGGTTGTAAAACGTTGTATGAAACGAGGACAGAACCTTGAAGGGTTCACTCGTTAACTGTACACACCTCCATCCCCCACATACCGCTCTATGTGTACACCAATACATTTAAACTAATGAATAACACCTGAATAAACGTAGATTAACTGCTGTATACGTATGGGCCTGTATGACATATATAGTACCTACCTATAAGTGTCATTACGTAATATTATGGTACCTAATTGTTTTGTTTCGTGTGAATGTGTGTTTTTTTCAGTCTATATCTACGTTTACTCGAGTGATTCTTGTTATGTCACATGTTTCAATATTATTTCTATTCAACCGATCCGTATTATTATTATGTAAAATACACCAACCTTCGGATCCAAATATCATTGAACGAAAATCGAACATTTTCCATTGTCGTGTATTTTCAAAGTTACTGTGTGAGAAAAAAACGCTCGTATTGTTCTTTTAAAACAGCACCGACCGACATATTATAAAATATTTTTATTCATTAACAAAAGTGACAGAGCCAGCATATTTTTTAAAACAAAACAATACAATCAGATTCGTATAATAATTGTTTCTTCTTTTTTTTTTTGATCGGCCTCAACATATCGTATTATTATGATCGTGAGAAATTATCTATTACATAATCACCGCGTCCGAATCTATTCAACTTATAAAAATTTCGTAATACATAATTACTAGTATAATAATAATAATATTAAATTAATTTTTGGTTTGAAAATAATAATAGGTACCTACCTACCTACATACCGATACTGAATAGAAGTTTCCGAAATTTCTTAAATATGATGTAGGTATTATCGTGAGAGTCACGATTCTGCCCAAACAAATAACTGGGTCATTTTGTCCGTGCGCCCGTACAGTGTGTTCTGAGTTTATCTTCGTTTTTTTTTTTAAAAAATCAAATCACGAAAGGTTTATATCTACAAATTATAGGGTAGCCGCATACTATACTTTTGTTTCGATTTTTTTGTAATGGCTGAGAGCAAATCTCGAAATGTTTTTCTTCTCCTGAAAATAGACAACGCTCTGAATACTGAATACTAATATAAAGTGGTAAATGGTTCCTTTAAATGAAGCCTTTGGTAGTTTAGAAGTAGGACTTTCAATTTATTTTCGTATCGAAGGTCATGGATTTTTTAGTGATGTCTTCTGTAAGATTTTGCAGTATGGTTAATGGTCATTATTATTATGCAATTGTTTCATGTTACGGTCTTGACATTTGCACTTTTTGTCTACATACGCTTGATTTGTTCATGAAGGTACATTAAACGGCGTTTCGCAACGTGGTAATTGAAATAAATTACCTGTAAATCCGAAGACAAAACATCGAAAATACCCCTCAGTTGACAGGGTTAGTAAGGTGAGCTTTTTTTGAACAGTTACGACTGATAAACTTGTATTTGGTAATGAAATGCATACAGTTCAGTTTACTAGCATACTGAATTCAGTTTAAAATTGTCGGTATTTTTGGAGTTGTTTATTTATTAACACGATATACAGCCAGTGACTTTTAAATAGGTACAAATTTTATAAATTAATATTGTATCATAGATAAGTACCTATACTTAATAGAGTTCGAAATTTCTTAAATAGCCAATATCTTTTGGCGAGAGTAAACGACACGAAATGCGACTAATGAGTGAGAAAATTCAATGAGACAAAATGTATGAAAAAGGACGAAGAACTTTCCTCACATCGAATGTGTTTTAAGGTAGGTTCCTGTGACTTTCCTAATTCCAGTAGAACACACTGTAGTCTGATGGTTGTTTAGTACGTGGGTAGGTACTCACTTTATAGAAGGTACGTAGATTATCCTCAATGAAAGTTGTGTGAGCTAATGATGTTGTTACGTTGAATGAAGGCGAGGTTCGCCGCTTCAATCACGCCACGGTTTACGTAGACCCGACCACCATTGTTTACCTTCTCCGCCCAGTACCTACCTACTCTAATACCTCTCTATAGCCTTGCTTGCTTGGCTACGTCGCAACGCATTACTCTCTACTCCCGATTCTACGTATCCCATCTTTTGTTGGTCATTTGGCTTTCTCGCCCCCAACCTTTCATTTGTTGAGATTCTATTTTGTACCGTAGGTATCTAACTACAGAATCTATAAAAGATAAAGCGTGATTACAATTATTTCATCTTTCCACTACATTATCCGTATAGCCGATCTAACTTTTTCCAGCCTTTCCGATGCTAACCTCTTCTATCCCATTCGCAAACCTGGAAGATGTAATTCGTCTTCTGGATCGCCCTATGAATCGTCTCACAGGATTCTGCATGGTCCCTGTTTACCCTGTATCTCGCCACTATTCCATTGCTGTTGTACATTTTTTAGGATGGTCCAGGAACCCTTAGTGTCACAGCTATCAAATGTTTATATTGTGACATCCAAGAATGTAGC
Organism: Mystacides longicornis; assembly: GCA_963576905.1. NCBI lineage: Eukaryota > Metazoa > Arthropoda > Insecta > Trichoptera > Leptoceridae > Mystacides > Mystacides longicornis. Next base: position 10,403,599 of record OY756428.1, read on the forward strand.
AAATCGTCCGATGCGTGTTATTAGTTGACGAGTAGTCTTGTTTTCTCGTAGTTCAGTAGTGGCTCACCGAGAGCGTGGCTTTTTTGCGAGGGAGTGCATAACATTGCCATATTATATTTCTTCTTAGTAAGTTACAAGGATGAAAAACTTAGCTTGTCTATTGTATAAATCCTGGAAGTTATATTGACATTGTCTGTAATTATTATACGTTCTAGTGTAGCACGCAATCAATAGAGTGTTTAGTCATTTCGGAAATATAAAGAATCCGCCTCTTTTAGGTGAGGCGAATAGATTTATGCGGACTTAAAACCTTTCATGTATAGATATTGTTTTACATGCGATGTCATGCGTTTAGTTCGTAGTTCAGTACGAGCTATAACTTTAGTATAAGTTCAGGAGCAACGTCTATGCATTGAATTTAAATAATTTTTTGTGAAGATTTCCGTCTAGCGCTATAGTTTCCATCTTAATTTATGTTGATTACATTGAATTAAATTTGCTCATTTTAGAAGATATCGGGACATTTACATATCCTATTTCTTTTACTGAGATTGTTGAATTGTACGAAACTGCAGGCGATAATAACTACCGGTAATTTTTCTAGATCTAAACAAAGTAACGCTTTAGTTAAAGGTGGATTACCTACTTAAGAAATCTAAAGTCGATGCATGTCATAAAATGTAGCCCAATTCGTTTAGCAAAAGCCTGAAATAAATGTTAACGAAATATTTGAATGTTGGTAGTGTTACCACGGAAGTCTATGGAAAACATGACTTGTTTACGCGTCGAAAATAATTTTTTAACATTCAAACATATGAGATTTTAAACGTATGTTTGTATAAATTACAAATTTCAAATGAATATTCATAGTAAGGACCACAGGACAACGTCTGTCGGAAAAGCTAGTAATTAATACAATTATTAGTTACTAGATATACTTATTGTTTTGTAATGCGCTTTTACAGATCGACCTCACATCGGTTCGTGATCGAAGTAGTGTCGTAGGTATATTCCTGTTGCCCCTGTTGGTCAGCACGGTTGTTGGTGGAATAGGTACGGTTTCACAACCCAGTTAATTCTCCCCGTCACTCTAACTTGACTGTATATTTCCCACATAGCTACCTCGGCTTAGTCACACCTTTAACAAACGCGTCATTATTATTGTTAATCCGACGGTATTGTGCCCCGGATCTAGTTCAGCTCATTACAATATCGTCTTTTGTACCTACAAAGTTTTCTCGCACGAGTACTACATTAAACCACTTTCTTCACTCTTTACACACTCTTACCGTTATTCTTTAGGGCACACGAAATATTAGACGAAATCGTTTCTATCACACGCATTTTTTTTTCAGCTTTGCTAACAATACGCAGTTGCACAATATAATCAATTTTAGGACTTCTTTTTCTATATTGTTGATTCTGGCCTTCCTCGCATATTATTTATTTATATTCTTCTTCTTTTTCTTTAGCCTTTTGCGTACATATCTAAACATAGGACTCTCTCAAAAGTCGCCATCTCTCCCTCTTTTGTACCATTCTCGTCCAGCTGAAACTAGCGCAAACCCAATGTCATCCCTTCACCTCATCATTGGCCCGCTTTATCATAGTTTAAATAAGGACTATGCCAATTGACGGCGTAATTATTCTGCCCAAATAGGCCAAGCCTGTGTTAGGGCAAACATCTTACTAATTAAAATAAAATAATGTGTGGGATTTTATTGCAATTGCAAATCTAGCCATATCAACAACCATTTCTAAAATGTAAATGGCTTCACAACACCACTCTTTTCATGCTATTCCACGTTGGCCCATAGGTCAACCTTATCCTCAGTGGCTAATCATTCGATGTCTAATGTAGACAATTTCTTCTAGCAGAAATAATATCGAAGCGGTTTGGATAAGTATTCGTGAAAATATCAATTATTATTCCTAAGTATATATAGCAGGAACACAAAATAATGAGGTCCCATGCCCCACACTGAGAGTCAATAATATGTTTCCCTTTATTCGCATTAAGTTTTATGTACAACGACGAAATCCTAAAAAAAACACAATTCCGGTGTTAAATGGCGTGTTAATATTACAAAAATAATAATATCATCCCACCGAATAATGGGACGTATAAAAAAAAATGGAAATTAGTGGAGATTACGTCCTCTAAGGCTACCCTGCTAGTGTTGTAGTGGTATCAAATGGGTCCCAATTCCCATCCATTTATTACGGTGTTATGCGCGTGATACTTTTATTTCGGATCATGTCGCATTTACATATTTTAATAGAACAGTTATTTTTAATCGATTTAATGATACTTAGTCACCAAGTATGACAATAATAAATGTAAAACCTCGAAAAATAATTTTAATTGGATTTTTTTTCTGAACATGTGGACATATGCCCTTGCGGGCTGTTATCTTTACAGCTATTTTTATATATCTGTGTCATATAGTAATTCGTAACTACTTTTTAGAAGTAGGCGCCTGTATCCTGCCGAGGACATTTCAACATCCTGTTCAACTGCTATTATGCTGGGTTGGCTGGCAGAGATCCTTCGGGATAAGTCCGCCCTTTCGACTGTCCAAATGTTTTTTTTACTGTCGCCACACTGTACTTTTGAACAATAAAGTTTTGTTTATTTATGCTTGTGTTGAGTTGCCCGATTTGTCCTATTGCCTCCGTAGGTCGCTTGCAAATACCTTCATTTTGTAGTTGCTGCTACAACGAATAACTTTATTCTATCGTAGAATAATTCTTCTGTAAATTTCACAGCAAGAATGAACCACTTATGTGGAATACTTACTATTGTTAGCTCTTCTCATTGTTAACAATTATCTTAATAGGTTTGTAGATACGTGGCTTACGTGTGACATCGCAGCCAAGCTATCCACTTTAGCCGTCACAATTTATCCCATAACCGTTTCAATCATATCTGGAGTTGAGTGGACAAGATAGATCACGTAAACTAAGCTATTACTTGAGCGCGATGAGGAACGAGCCGTTGAATTGGCAACGTTACTTGCATTAAGTATTTAGAATTCATAATATTATTACTCTCGTTCTCCATGCTTTGTTGTAATTTAAATTCGTCCTAATGTGTGAATATCTTCGGTGTAATCTGATATTCTCCGTTTTAAACGAAAACTTGGATCAACTTTTGTAAGTCTAAAGCATTTTTTTTATTGATTGATAATAAATTGCTTAAGAAAGCTGACTTTTTCGAATGATTCTTTCATACTTTTATACAACTTGCATTAGTTTAATATATTTTTATTGTTTCCAATGCTCAACATTTATAGGCATCTCTTTACATTTTCATCTTGGTTATCCAGGCAACTAGAAATTTTCTTCAGCTTCTTTTGTTTTTACTTCAAAGATTTGACGTGATATTCTGTATGGAATAATTATCAATATGAGGTTTTTCTATTTACTGCTGTGCATGTGTGAATGTTGTTATGGTGTGTTGTATGTGTAATGGTGTTAAGTGAAAAACTCGATCGGATATGATTTGGTATGGTTTGGGGAGATAATAATAGGATATGTTGGATGTAACATTATTTTTACTATTTGTAAGGATACATAATGATGTTTAGTGATTTGGCTTGATGTGATGTAGGGAATTAAAATGATATTGTGTTAAAAATCAAAAGCCGTAATCACCTTTGTGTAATAATGTTCATCGTTCAACAAAAGTATGTATTCGAAGGATTGTTCCTAATGTTCAGTTTATTTAAAAGACATGTTATTTTTATACCCGACCACAACATCCTGACGGCTCAGGATATTCAAGAGACCACACGTGTCTTTTCCTTACCAGCACAGTGCCTACCTAATCATAATTATTATTAGTAATGTCACGAGATCTTTCGCAACTTCTGACACACTCCATTGGTACTTAAACTCTTGACATTTATCACCCTTGACTCATTGTCTGCACAAACGCCATAAATATATTTTGACGTTATTTTTCCTGTTGTTATCCTGCCGCAAAGTTATCGTACCAACAAAATACGCTATCGGTTTGCACTTCCGTTCACTTCCAATCGACTGTATTTTTGTGCAATAGGTTATCGGAGGTCATTACGAATAATATGACTGAGTGGATATTATTGTCTACCCACTCTCTTTATGAGAGTAAACAGAGGCAAAAATATATTAATGCCCTTCTCCCACCAAATCTTATTCCCAACAGACGGCGAATCTGCCAGATCACGAACAATAGGGCTTAGGGATGACAACTCCAATAGCTCTGGTTAATGACTTTTTCTCATTGAATGTTCCCCATTTTCCTACTGTCGAATGTCTTCTTGTTGGAAGGTGTATGTATGTCTGAACCCTGAAAGCGGAAAAAAGCATGATGTATTGTTTAATATTTTAACGTGCAATTGGTCCTGTTTCAGTACGCAATATTATATCGTCGGTTTGTAAAGTTTACTCATTATACTCACGAAAACCTTAAAGAAAAAGTTTATTTTGATGTACAGCGTCACACATTATGTACATATTGTAATAATCAATACTCTGCCTTTGTTTGCATACTTCCCAACTACTAGCTGAAGTCGAGCAGTAGGTACCTACAAAATGCTTTGTAAATTTTACCATTATTGTTGATCTACAGTAAAAGAACTTGGTAATACTCTTGTATCCTTTCACCGGGCCTTGAAAGTCAGTTCATGGCATAAGTATCACAACTAAATCTTCATTTAAATTTTCCTAGCAGATGTCCAGCACTTTTAATAAGTAAAATTAGCAATTACCTACTGCATTTAGTAAGATTGGTTGTCAATCTTAAAGAGTTACGCTTCGTCTCCCTCACCTGTCTTTTTTTGTTGTAACACAAATCATTGATCCGCACTACGGTGTTAACAACGGCAATAATCCACAACTATCGATTTTCCAAATTTCTTTTTCTATTTTCTCTCGTTTAACTTAAAAAAGAAGTGACCTCGAATAAGTTTATATTACACGCAATAAATAAATCGATATTTTTAAGTGTTACCAATTTTATCTGCGTACCATATATCTCGTTAACCATTATTATTGATGCTAATCTAGATTTGTTTTATTGTTGTAGTCTAGTTGTCAGACGCCTCTAAAGAGGTTTTGTGGTTCAACTTTTGTAGATTATTTTGAGCACACGACCAGCCCAACTCCTTTTGTTTGGCGACTTTTCGAACCACTTCAATGACTCCTGTTTTCTGTCTTATCCAGGAATTAATCTCTCTATCACTTAAGAAGAAACCTAGCAACCTCTTCTCCATGTCTCGTTGTGTCACAGCTAATTTAGTTAATACTAGCTTTCCCGACAAACGTTCTCCTGTTGTCCTAACTATGAATATTTATTTCGAATTCGTAATTTATACAAAAATTTGTTTAAAATATGTTTGAATGTTAAATAATAATTATTTCTGTAAGCTTGAAAAAATTTCATTAAAAAATCTGCGTACCGATATTTTTAATGTAAATGATTGTCAACAATTTTGTTGTTATATAAATTTTCATAGATGACGTTGGCGTCGCAGGAAATCCGTTCCTTTATAATAATTATAATATTTCTTATCCATTGTTTCAACATTTTAATAGTTATCCTGTTATCCGGAGCGGAGAAGAATCCAATAAATCAATCATTGGAAGAATTTGTTCGATCTCTAGTATAAGTGTTTTAGTCACCCGACTTTCTTTTACATCCATAGATTGGTCTTCTCAATCAGTCCTGGGCCGCTTAGGACATTCGTTCCAGAATTTAGAATCCTGTATATAGCCTTATGTGCCGCAGATCATGCGACGTTCTCCAGTTCCTCTGGGACCTTCCATCTTTCCGGTGGATTTGGTTATACTTTTGATTAAGCAAATAATGTAAATCTTGTTTTTAATTTTGACGACTATAATAAAAAAAGAAATGAAGACAGTTTGATGTTTTTGTAGGCTACATTGTCTCATTCGTGCGGCAAGCCCCTCGTAGGTACTCTGCAGTCATTACGAGTGCTCACAAGTAAAGCGCTTTCACGGATTTGATGTCATACGTGATGAGATTATTTAAGGAATCTTTTGACGTTATTATTTCCCGTAGTGTCTGCGTGTTTTTGGGTATATCGCCTCAGCGTAGCTGTATACAAGTCGTGAATGTTTTTTTCGTAATCTCGGTTGATATTTTCGTTCACGACACACGCACGCACTTTGGCTACTTTTGTAGTTAGTTGTGTGTTTTATTTTTTTTTATTTCTTTAAAATGTAAGATTTCTATCACAAACTTTTTTAATAGAATAGAATAGAAAATATAATATTATGATGAATGTAATGGCAGTAGGTCAAATTCTATTCTATAATTTTTAGTTACCTTTTTCAAACACAACAAACCTATCTAGTCAGTACATTTTTTAAATTTCTTTGCAATTTTATGTAGATTGGACACTGAAAAAAATCATAACCGAACGCAAAAAGACATCAACGAGTTCTTTAATGATTCTGAAGCCTTTTCAGCTGACGTGATCTGCAGGAAAAGTTTTGCGGACTGTATATTTGAAAAATGCACTTACCCAAGTCCCTTTTCTCCGGTGTATGTGTGTGATCACAACACTTATATTTTTAATTAAATTAAATATGAATCACTGATAACTGATGTTAGATGAATACACTGAACTTTACACTTGATGATTGAAGATTTTAGTATTTATTACGTTAGCGGAGTTTCTCGGTTAGGCGGTTATTCCGTGAGGATAATCTCACCGTTTTGAGATCCGAATTATTTAATTAAAATGTCTTTGGTTTTCTTCTAAGCCTTTGCCTTTTCCAAGCACTATTTAAGGACTTAAAATGTTTAACCTGACTTTTGAATAACCCTGTTTTACAGAGAAATGCCAGCAAAAAGAGATAATGTATCTTTCTGGCTAGATATTCCACGTATCTTATGCATTTAAGGCCACTATGTTCTACATACTAGCAGTAACCGTCCCATACAGTCTTACACAAAAAACATATTGACTAGTTGCATTGAGCTCAATTTTTAAAACAGTGTAAAAGTATCATATGTAAAAACCCCGAGCACACCGGTGTCAATATGAACGACGTGACTTACACGCAAACCGGAGCGTAGTTCCGCTTCTCAAGGCTTCCATCCGCGTTTGTGCTGTTGTTCCCCACACGACATGACATTGTACCAAACACCTTCAGCGTTATTATTTTTAATATGGCATTACCTAAGTACCTAATTTGAAAAGGATTTAACCAAAATTTTAAGCAAAGATGCATGTGAAATGGTTCTAAGTACCTAACTTTGAAACCTATTCACATCAAAAACTCATAATTGCTTAAAATTTTAGAACCATTTCAAAATGAGGTTACGATGTTTTACTAACATATGCCCTTATTACCTTTAATATACGCACGTGTGTCTTTTTATTTGGTTACAACGAGCCTAGAAACTTTGTTTTGTAGTTTTTTGTTTTATGGTTTATAATTTTATATAGGTATTGTTGAAAAATCGTATCAAAATCTGTGAAATAAAGAGTTTTATTCTTTTTAACCGAATTTTTTTTGTTTTGAGAACAGTAGAGAGCTCTTGTTGCCTCCCTACCTATTAACGTATTTTTTTTTTAATTCATGAAGTTAACGCCCATTCTGGTCTTTCGTGAATTAAACAGCTGTGCTAATATTTCTTGGTTGGCGCGTGTACTTGATATGGTTTTAAAACCACGTCTACAATGTAAAAAGTTGTGAAATCGAACGTGAATATACCTACACATTTGAAAAAAAAAACACGAGTTTTTGAAATAATCGACCAAATCGCTTTCAGACTCGATGAAATCAATCCTTGAGAGGACCACATTCCCAATCCAAGAACAGCGATGTTTTTTTTCATTCCGTCTATAAATTCATAAGTATTTATCCAGCTCTGAAGGTCGTATTTACCTCGGTAGCCTAGTTGTACTAGCGTGGACTTCAGATCCGGGGTTCGATTCCCGGTCAGGTCAGAGTTTTTCTAAGTGTTTTTTCACTTGAAATTTCTACCCGGGGTTGGCCTGTCTCAGATTGGACGGGACCGGTTGACTGGAAAAAAATGCCTCAGACAATAAGTTCCGCCGGCTATACTGACACCTTTGTATAGGAAAGTGTTATATTATTATTATTTCGTATAAGAAGAAAAAAAATTAAAAGAAATAAGATCTGTGAGATTTTAAATAAAATTACATTTTTTTTTTATTTTATTCATCGTAAACTTATTTGGGTTTATTTTTCCGTAACGATTATACGCTTCAGTTGTTTCCTGCGTCGAATTTTGTAAGGCTTTTTATATAAAGTTTTTTTTTTAAATCGAGTTTAGTTTTTTTCTTATTCTTCAAATACATCTCTAAACGCTGCCTTATCGAGACGATTCTATACAATTTGACAAGTAAGTGATGTTTATCACCCGCCTATTATGATAACTCTACCTGTATTAAAACACTTCTTAATTCCTTCTCGGAATATTTTGTATAATAATTACCATATTTAGAATTTGAGATAGTATAAAAATGCCCGCATGTATTTTTATTAGCCTTGATATGAATTATCAAGCGCTTTGTGTTTCTGTTGTAATAATTAAATGATAACAACAAAATTCGTATCTCACTAAAAGGTTTTTCAATGTTTGTTATAAAAAAAAACAGTGTGCAAAATGTTCTCTTAGTTGTCTTTACCTTTCAACATATGGTACCATCTTCTTGGCCCTCTATTTAGCAGATATTGCGTATGCAGGAGTTACATGCTCTGTCAGCATTATCCGTCTTGGCATACGTGCATGGTGGGGGATTCTTTTCTTAGATTATCGATAGTTCGTTTCATCGCTCATCCGCATTTTGGTGTGTACCTATTTGTGGATAAGTACAATATTAATACACATTAAAATATTGTATGAATCAAACCTCCGCAACCTCTTATTAAGAAAATCTTTAAAACATCTAATTATATTTTTCTTTGACATTGTTTGCCTGGCAGCGTTTGTATTAAATCTAATACAAAATTAATACTCGATGGCGATTTATAGATTGAAAGTGAAATCATGGCTCGATACTATAATGACGCCATTGGGTCTCCATAAAGGCACAATTGTTGGAGCTGATTTCTTTACCGGCTAAGTACACTTGCCTTTTCTGTACGGTATTACGAAACTTTTTAACACTGGACTTATGTCTTATTACAGCGGTCATCAATCGCTAATATGGGCCCATTGTCTCACCTCTAATTGGTCAAGCGAACCGTTAATTGTATTGACCTCACTACTTCAGGCGTCGTGGAAGATTAATCATTTTATTCATTAAAGTTGTGTGCTGTTTTGCAACAATTGTATAAGGTTAGATTACATCAGTGGGGCACTGCGAAAGCTGGGAATTTGGATGGCTAACACTACTACTGACAGGTATCAGCAGCAACGTCAGTCGTAGATCGTAGACTATTGATCTCCAGTTTTGTCTGTCTCCAGCTAGATGTACTACACCGTGGAGTTTCTGGGTGATCTTATGCTTTATTTGCTCGAACAAACGCATCGGCGATCTGCCTCTGGGTCTTATTCCCGGTGCTCTCCCTACCAGAAACAATAGTTTTTGTTTGTTTTCTAAAACCATCTCCCAATATATTTACTACTAGTCAATCTATAAATCATCAACACGCACATCAGCGTAAAAGGTTTAAGTTTTTGCATCTATCTGTGGAGGTTGGAGTTCCGCAGGGTTCGCTTCTTGGTCCACTGTTATATTTATCATGCATCGATGATCTGCGCATTGCTAATATACAAGGAAAAAATATTGGTTCTGTGACAGTATACCTATTTTTAACCAGTATACCTATTTTTAACATATGCATATCACTGTTTAAACAGCATAATATTGAATTTTCACAAAATCTTGCGCCCTTAATAAAAATACTTTCTAACCATGACACCATGCAGAGTACAAAATAATTGAAGTCCGGTTATGTCTTGGCCGTGATCTTTGTGTAATAATCCTGCAATATTTACGATGAGGCACGCTGATGAAAATACATAATTGTTGGTCTGAGTGGAGCTGTTTGATATTTCCAACCAAGTTTTATTCTTCCTTCAATAAAAACGTTGTATGGGGGAGTATCCCTAGCGCCGGACAGCACCTAGAATCGAAAGGATAAGTTTTAGTTTGGAATCGCGCCATTGTTCGTTCTCGATATATGGAATAACGGAAAACTGTATCCTTTATTGTTTTTCATTTTAAATACATACTTACATACAGCCAGGGTTATCGATTTTTATCCTTTAGAGTTAAGATTACCTCTTGAATTAATGATTCTCTATCTCTCTGTCTTTCTTCTGTTTTGGCACTAGAAAATACCAAAGCGTGCTATTTTCAATTTTTCTAGCTTGATATGTTTGACTTTTTTTTAGATTTTTAGTTCCTCTTTCTACTGGTATGGAACATACTTAGAATATGCACACGGGTTTGAATTTATATCAACATTTTACGTTTATTTCTTAAGATTTCTAGTATAATTCGTTTTGCAACTAAATTGATTAGATGATTATGTTAATTTGGTGTTGCTTAAAATTTCATGCCAATAATAATACTGATATATTTTTGATAAATCGTTTTTGTCCGGATTTAGAGGCTCTCCCCCATCATTAAGGTTGTAGTATTATCTCGGCGTTAAAAATCTTAAATCCGACATTCTATTATAATAGTCGTAATATATTTATGGTACGATTAGACATGTAGATAATATAGTAAGCGCGGTGACTAAAACCAAGGACATCCCCACTTTCAAACTGCAATACCAGTCTTGGTCACTGAATTGTCCGACCAGTCATCTCGATATCGTTAACGCGTGCTCTCATTTTTAGCCGATTTTTTGCGAATAATTTTACGTCACTTTTAATATTATTGTTGATACTTTCACTTGAAAAAAAAAAGAGTGTTGTGATTTTACAAACCTAACTGCGGTAATATTTTGAACCTTTTCGTCTCGATTTTCTTATTTCAATGTGATTTTTCTTACAGATGTTCGTCGTTACATTGTCGACGGCTTGTTTTGTGATGGTTTCGTTGTGATGTCTCCTCAGTCAAATCAAATGATTATTGCCGTGTATATTGTTGATTCAGTGCTAGATTATTATTGTACGTACCTATATACGATGTTTACTATCGCGACAATAAATATAACCGTGTTTACATTTAGGCTGTGCTGATTGAATAAACGTGCGTACTACAGTACTACGAGGTACACAAATTTGAATAAGTGGTGAATTTGCCGGAAGTGAAATATTACGTACATAATATGGTCAAATGTACGCGTGTGTGTAAAGCAAACAACGCTGAAAGGTCACTTTTAGAGTATAATTTGGAATATGCAATTTTATGTTTACTTATCGTCTTTGTTGGCAGTTGGGGTTGGCTCTTCTCGTTCGGAAGTTGTCAATTCTACGGTTCTGGATTTCGTCCACTGTAATTCCATATATCTGCAGAACATTATTGCAATGCACCATCCTATTTTTCTTTGGTTTCCCTCTATACAAACGACGTGGGAGATTCATAGACGTTCCTTTATTCACCGTGTGATCTGATGGTCTTCGTTGCTATCTTAATTAGCGTACTAATTTGTCAATATAGCCCCCAGGCTTTCCTGAAAGCGTGAGCTTTTGATTCTATCTTGGAGTGATACTCCCGCAGTTTCAAGTTTCCAAGTCTACATCGTCCAGCATACGGAGCCGTACACAATTGCGTATCTGACAATAGTTTGATATACTGTATTTTTAATGTTGTTTAGTTGAGGATATGATAATTTCTCCAAATTTATTTGTGTCCCAGTTATATCCAAGTAAACCTGTTTAATACGTGGGATGATAAAAACTTTCGTTTGAACATAAAACATACAATGTTCTCCGCACAAAAAAGCCTGCCGGTGTGGGCATTCGCCGCACAGACACAACATGCAGCCAATACTATGACTCATCGAGATCCGTTTGGAGATTTCCTTTCATCAAACGTGTAAATTTCCCTTTTCACTGACGACGCCGCTAGAGATTCTTGTCGAGGACGTAACCTTTGACTCGGTAGTCCGATGATTAAATCCGTTTACTTTCTGCTCAATCGTCCCGATTTCGTGTTTCACTTGTTTTTTCGATCGACTAACGGCGCCTACCCGAAGCGTCATACATATACCGAGCCATTTAATTTGTCACTAATTTTCTGTAGACAGAAATTTCAATTTTATACAGCCATAATAATTGCGCTACGTGTTTACGGGTGACCCTGGTTATGGAACAAAATTGAAAACCATTTGTTTAATTCCATATATCTGCAGAACATTATTGCAATGCACCATCCTATTTTTCTTTGGTTTCCCTCTATACAAACGACGTGGGAGATTCATAGACGTTCCTTTATTCACCGTGTGATCTGATGGTCTTCGTTGCTATCTTAATTAGCGTACTAATTTGTCAATATAGCCCCCAGGCTTTCCTGAAAGCGTGAGCTTTTGATTCTATCTTGGAGTGATACTCCCGCAGTTTCAAGTTTCCAAGTCTACATCGTCCAGCATACGGAGCCGTACACAATTGCGTATCTGACAATAGTTTGATATACTGTATTTTTAATGTTGTTTAGTTGAGGATATGATAATTTCTCCAAATTTATTTGTGTCCCAGTTATATCCAAGTAAACCTGTTTAATACGTGGGATGATAAAAACTTTCGTTTGAACATAAAACATACAATGTTCTCCGCACAAAAAAGCCTGCCGGTGTGGGCATTCGCCGCACAGACACAACATGCAGCCAATACTATGACTCATCGAGATCCGTTTGGAGATTTCCTTTCATCAAACGTGTAAATTTCCCTTTTCACTGACGACGCCGCTAGAGATTCTTGTCGAGGACGTAACCTTTGACTCGGTAGTCCGATGATTAAATCCGTTTACTTTCTGCTCAATCGTCCCGATTTCGTGTTTCACTTGTTTTTTCGATCGACTAACGGCGCCTACCCGAAGCGTCATACATATACCGAGCCATTTAATTTGTCACTAATTTTCTGTAGACAGAAATTTCAATTTTATACAGCCATAATAATTGCGCTACGTGTTTACGGGTGACCCTGGTTATGGAACAAAATTGAAAACCATTTGTTTCGTCTTTCAAAATATGTTGCAACAAGTACCTAATTTAAGTCAAGATGTTGAGTTGTCATCTTTGCATAATATAACATTAATTGTTTTTGTTGTTCGGGACGTCGGCATTGTTACAGTAAGTACTGTAGACTAATTTCGTGATCTAGATGAGAAATTTCACAACGCATTTGAACAATAGAATTATAAGTTTCAGTCCCGACTATCGGTTCCTGTAGATTCGCTCTAAGTGCCGGTACGGTTTTGGAGACTTGACCTCCTTCGTCAGATCCGTCGACCCACTAAAGCGGCACACTCGTCGACACGGACGTAGCTCGCAGCAAGAGTGCCGCTATAGCGAGCGACCGTCGTCGGAGCGGATGGTTTTGCCGCACCACCAACACTTTCCACGCAGACTTGGCTCGATGCGGAGGCAGTGCAGTGCCGCACGCCGTATAGCGAGGTTCGGTCGTCTTTGCTTATGCCTATTATTCGGCGCACGTACTACTTGATTCATTCAATCTCGTTATATTGACTCGTGTAGTTGACCCAGAACTAGTTTTTTTGCGTTAAATATTTATTTGGCACGATCGTTGTTACAGAGCTAAGTTCGTCTGCTACTATCATATGTTTGCTCTCTACCAACAACAACTAAAGACATCTTTTATCTTCAGCAGTAATCTTTATTGATGGTGTTTATACAAGTGGATATTTTTTCATGACTGGTGGTTCCTGAAGTGTAGTGTTTTTTGTTGTGTGTACGCGGCAGTCGTATATAAACGTGAAATATTGTTTCTGTGAAGTGGTTTGGTCTCGCACTGATAGTTCTAAACGGATGTTGCATTAGTTGAATTTGGATCAAGTCAGACTAGTAAAGAAGTGTCAAAATAAAGGGGGTGGGTGTGAGATGCGGGTTTGCGGGTAGAGGGGTAGGGGCTGCGTGTGGGCCCCAGCTCATGTGGGCCTGGGCTCCTCTCACCCGCAAGGTGGGAGGCGCTGTGACCACCCTGGCGCGGGTGGCTCATCTCACCCTCTACTCCCTCTTCTGTCCCATGTAAGAATTTTTCTATTTTTTTAATAACCTTTTGTTTCAGACATATGTTACGCAATAATTTATAATATTGCGCTATCTTAAGACGCTTTTTGGTTGAATTGTAATATTTTAGCTCAACTAACCATGTAACAGTGATTTTCAACCAGAGGTACACTTTTCCTAGAAAAACGCGTTTGAAGGCTTAGGGGTACCTAAGCGGAAAGAAAAGTTAGTAATGAGTGATAATATTAACTATCTATATTAGTACTTTTCTTACTATTATCTGAACATTTTTTTAACAAATAATTTAATTAAAGCCGCTTATAATTTTTGTTTACAATGTTTTAGTGTTTCGCTCATCTGTCTTGAATATGAGCCAATGGCTGAAACCGCTCGATCGCTGGTGGAATACCCGAAAATTATTAAATGTCGACTGTGATAAATTTAGATCCCCGTATTTGAGGGTTTTCCTACCCTGCGAGATATCTTTCAGCCGGGTCACGTGGTTTTCTCACTTCATCCGGCTGATGTGTATTGCTCGAAAAAACATACTGCAGAAATTACATTACCATTAAAATCAGTTTATCTACGTCCTATCGTCTTGCTATTTTAAGACGAAAAAAAAAATTTTTTTCGTCTCAATGTTTCAAATTGCTATGGTACCTAGTTGAATTTTCTTCTTTCTTCTGTTTTGAAACACCTTAACCCAGAATTCCACCAATTCATTGTGATGTAATATGTATGTGAAGTGATGATTATTAACAAATTGTTTCGTTTGTTTAATTACAGAAAGGCGCGTCGCAAGGAGCGCGAAGGAGATGGATCACAGGGCGACCCCAAACTATATTTAGAAGAAACTCTTTTAGAAAGGAAATTACCAGACATGGACATCAGGGACATGGTGGAGATCCCGGAAGGAATAGACCAAAACGAATGGCTGGCGTCACACAGTAAGTACACCAAGTAGACAATACTATATCATAAGACACACAAATAATACTTTGTTCCAGTCTTTATTATCTATTCAATCTTCGTTATCTTATAGAAAGTCGTTAAGATATTAATTTTATTGGGGTTTAATAGATTCCTTAAAATCCTTCAAGTATTATATAAAGTCCTACCTAGTATACCTTCCATCAAAGTCTGAAGCATCCGTCAATCTGAGACAGAGTTTCATCCCCGTTTTGGTAAACGCTTTGCAAAATATCTAATTCATCGAGAATCTACCCCCGATTTGTCACCAAACAATCACCATTGCTTGCATCGAGATGTCCTCAACATATTTTTTAATTTAATCTTCTTCTTCTTGTCAACTTCACAACTATTCACACAAGTCGTTAAAAGAGTTTAATTTTCTTGGGGTTTAATAGATTCCTTCAAATCTTTGGTTCTGCAATTATGAATACAAGCCAATCCCGAAAGTCTAGAATTTAAGAGGCAATAATTTAAACAGATAACGAACTGAATTTTATACGATGATTGACTGTAAACAGTAGGATATTAAATACCATGTTTTTTTTAAATAATTCTATAAGGGCACAGAAAATTCTGAAAGTTAGGAAGAGAGACCTTATGTTCACTACTAGACGAGTGAAGGATATACTCGTAATGGTACTGATGTTAAGGGAACGTAAGATTAAAATTTTATCAGATGAACCACCTAATGGCGACGTTTTCTCCCAGTCAATCGATTCTGTACAATTCTGACAGGAATCCCCAACCCCAGTCAGATGTTTCAAAACATCCTAAATTTTAATAAAATTCATAAATTGTTGAACATGCATTTTTTTCCGTGGTGGAAGTAATTTAAATAAAAAAACTTTTTAACTCTTCCACAATGTTATTACACCTTTCGCCCTTCATCATGGTCACAGATTATTTAATTTGTTTATCTTATATATATTTTGACATGACCGTGATTCGACCCTGGACTATCTTGCTCAGAAAAACACTTTACTTACTTAAAATTAGTTTTTCGGCAGACGATTTTCTCGCGAAAATTTACTATGATTATTAGGCCTGCCGCGCACTGGCAACTTGTTTAAAGCAACTATTTAGTTGCTTTGAAGAAGTTCGTAGAAAACAACCGCAACTAAAAAGTTGCCCGTGTGCGGGGCTGAATTCAATACCTTGTGTTTCGTTGGAAGCAACTAAATAGTTGCTGTCAACAAGTTGCCAGTGCGCGGTAGGTCTTAGTCGAGATAAGCCATCAAGCATCCTCTGTAAAAGATGATAATGCTCTCGGGGTCAATATTATTTGCCAGTGTCGTTACAAACTGCACACTAGGTACATATTGATATTTCTGCTACTTGGAAATTGACAGTCTGTCTATTATATTCCTGACACGAAGGCGGTCGTTAGTATTCAGCAGAGCGCCTTTTCGTTTCACGGTAAAAGTTCTTCTGCACCTCCCTCGCTCCTTCGTCATTTTGTATGGTGCTTCTTGGACTGTTGTATTGTGCATTTTACTCTGTCGTTCCATCGCGTGTTTTTCTTACCACAGCCACGTCCATGTGATGCATCCGATTATCATAATTATTTGGCGTTACTCATTCGACTTCTCATTGTTTTCTCGTACGTACAATCATCGGAAAAAGGAAAATCTAAATTTAATAAGAAAAAAAAACTGCAAACTGCAATGCGTACCTAATTAAGATGAATTATTGTAATTGTTTCATTTACTCGCTTTGTGGCGTATATACAAGAATAAACCATACCTACGGCAATTATTTTTTCTATAATACAGCCTTCACGAAATGACGAAACTCACTTATAAATTAGTTAATATTATACGTGACTAGATGACTCAGTAAACGATCCTTTCGAATATGTAACAACTAATGACTCTAACAATTCATTACTGATGTTCGATTTTTAAATGGAACAAACCATTACGGGCTTACGACCGTCTTCTACTGTTATTTCGGAGGCTGGCTTAGTGTGATCAATTATTATTCACCGTTTAAAAATCTACTCTAAGGTCCATTTTTAAGGCCCACTTACTGGCATAGAGAGGTAACAAGAACCCTCCACTGCCCTCGATGTTGCGCTCCTCCGGTGCCGTTAAAAAATACCATATTTTGAACCCAGGATTAGCCAAATCGGTCCAATCTTTATACCTAGGGCGATTTTATGAATACATTACTATTTCTTTTCGTATGACACACGGTGTTTTACTAAATCAGTGCAGACATCGTCACCCATAAGGACCTAAACCTGAAGTCTTAGATTCATCGTCTTAAACAAGGTCGCTTTTCCAATCTCATGGGAACGTCGCTGATACGAGATGTAAAAAAATATCGAACTACTTTTTTTAAATAAAACTCATTTATTATTATCTTGTACCGTGAAAAACTAAACTAGTATAGCGGTTATAATAATATTATGTTTTTGACGTTTGACTTTTTTATGAGAGGAGAGGTATCTGTTTATGTATCATATTTTTCTCCCGGCAGGAGTTGACGTTTGACTCATGTCAGTTATAGGTCTGTTACGTCAGCCCTGTTTTTCCCTTTCCGCGTAGTGATTTTAGTAAATTTACGGGAAAGTACGAGTAGATAACGATTACAGTTTATATTTTATTCAAAGCATAAAATTTATATTTATCGGGATTTTCTAAGTATAGAGTTGAGTTTTAGATACTAATTATCAACAAATCGTTCACTAAAAATGTGAGTCATTTTTAAATAAAATTTTATAATAACCATGGCGTTATCAAAATGTATAATATATTTTTAACGTAAAAGCAACGATTGTTGCGTAGAGAGAGAAATAAATAAATCAATAAATTGCACGCACAATTAGATTCAAGTGAGCACTATTATGTTGTGATATACACATAGTTTTATTTTTCATTCACTAAAATTTACTCATAAAGACAAATTTTGTGTGCAACGACGGAATAATCAAGTATTACATTTTTCACAAATAGAGCCATTTTGTTAAGGTTTGAATTTTTAGAATAAAAAACGGTATGTTCACGGAAAGGTGCGCAAATTCTACGTAATCACGTGAACGAAGCTCCTGTTCGATGTAGAACGATGGGCAGAGAGAGTCGCGATCCGAGCATTCCGCTCAGCTGTATACATTATGTGGATTATCTAACACACTCGCGGATATTATATTCCGATCGTTTCGACCGATATTATTATGAAGGCGCTGGTTCATAGCACAACGTTTCTATTATATTTGGTGTCTAATATTTGTCTTTGCTAACCTCACATACCATATCGATGATTAAACATTGTACTGGTGTCATCGTATAGACGTGAGGTGGTGGCAAGCAAGGATAATCTTGCACAATTTTCCTGTTGCGTAAAGACCTGGCTATTTTGAAATTAAGGGAAAAAAATATCGATCACATGATGACATCGTCAAGGACAGTTAATTGTAAAAGGCAACAAAAAGAATTCAACAGATTTTTCTTTGCGTCAAAATTGTCATCATCCCATAATAAAACCACGTCGTTTTAGCACGCAGCATTAAATTTCATGTTGGATTCGATATGTTGTGAAATAGGTTCGAATTCTGCCGGAGTGTCGATATTTCGACGTTTGGTACACGTTGATTGATACTCAAATCAAAATGGGACATAGGATAGAAATTTATTAATCTAAAAGTGTTCACTTTCTTCTTTTCTGTGGCCTGTTGTCTTCCTGCTCTCACATAATATTTCATATCGATTTTGTGTGTTTAAGCATCCAAAAACAGCTCCGGCATTTTGGTATTACTATTAAATAACTAAGTCAACTGTTCGATTTAAATATTTGTTAGCAATAAATGAATAAAACTATATCGAAAACCTTCGAAATAGTTGCAGAAGATGTTCAACCAAATATGTAGTTGTTCAAATTTAATCGTTAAAATGACCAATATTTTAATAGTGTACCTAATTTTCTGAAATTTAGTTGGAAGTATATATTAGAAGGTTTTTCTTTCCTCTCTTATAATCTCATCAAATCGAACAAAAGCGGGCGATTGTTGTATCTTGCAGGGGCAATAACAACACAAATTTCCATATATTTTGTGTAGCATGTAGGACGAGTGCGGAGTAACGAGGTCTCGCAGGTTTCCAATAATTACCGTCCACTTGACGAATTGGTGACGCACCGCAGGTCACCAGCCGGGTCAATCATACTGTTTATGTCCCGCGTTGCCCACCTCTTTGTTCAGTTTGCATGCTCACCTCTGCACCTACGTGGCTGGTGAAAATAGCCATCCAAATTATTATGATTGATGTCCGCGCCTACAACTATTTTTATCCCAATGTTATTATTTTCCATGCTGTCTTCACCGTTGTGTTTATTAAATAAGACCCTCAATTCCATACTAGAGCTTTCCAGGAATCGGGAATTCCTTTTTAATCGCAATTTCGGAGATTATGATTGGACTTTCCATTGCCTTTAGTGCTCAATATTGGAATGGAATCAGTTCTGAGCCTTACAACCCGTGCTGCCTCTAAGAGGCTTCTCCATCCTGATCTGCCACTGGATGTTTTTTTTTATTTGATTTGTTTATTTATGTCACCTTTCAATTCCAATTATGCTGCCCCAGAGCCGGATAGTTACTCTTTCTTACCAATGAGATCTTACCTTACCAATTCCGCGAGGGAACGCTCGAATGTGTATTGATTTAACCCATACTACCTAATTTTCATTACCGTAGTAATTTCACACACGGATCTTCAAAAATTCACAATTACGTCTTCCGAATCTGAGATTACCGACAAATTGGTGTAGTGGTTGGTAGTCCAGTGGTATCAATCGGCGGCTTTCATACGTACAGCGTGTTGGAGGTCGTAGGTTCGAATCCCGGCATTGCCGACCATTTCCGCTTTCACGACAGAAGCCTTTGCTTAGTGTAAAATATGTCAAATGTGTATTTGTGTTCACTTCGAGTGAGCATAGATTCATTTAAAAAAAATCACTTTTTTCAACATAAACCATATGTTATGAAAATAAAGATACCCGCCTGTATACCTACTAATCAATTAAAAAAGTGTGAACGTGCATTCTTGGTGGAATCAGTTCAATAAAGAAGTTTAAAAGGAACAATTTGTTATTCCAAAAATGATTTAATACGCAGTTTCTTTGTCACCCGTGACCATGCAGGACCAGGAGCCTTATTCCCGTAATCAATCGCATTTAAAAATCACTTAACGATAAGATTAAGACATGATCGCAATCAGGTCGCCCTTGAATTTGACGTTTGTAAGATAGTTACGGGAATGCCGATTACATAGAATTTCATACTAATATTTCAAACATAACGAATTTTTAAGATATCTGCTAGATATCTTGTTTTGTGAATACCAATCCGCCATTTTAATATTGTCAATCAAGATAGGAGCGTATTAAGACCGCTACGAGAATAACCCTACAGTGCCTGCGGAACTATAGTCAGGGTATTAAATAATTTGTGGAATAATATCATATTGATTGTTTCATTTACATTATGTACTTAATTTAAAAAGAGTTGTGTTAAAGCTATGAGAGAAAACGAAAATGTATGGTGGAATCCTGCTTTGTGTGTTTACTAGTGAAAACGGCAAATCTTTATAGAGGACGTAGTAGAAGTAACGTTATTTCTTGTTCACCTCAACTTGAACTAGAAAATCTAGTACTTAAACAGTTCGGAAATATGAGTGACCTGTGGATCCAACCAAACCTCAGACAAGAGCTTCTCACCACAAATCTAAAATAAGCCTTTCTTGTACGTATTCATTTCATCAATTTATATGAACGTTGCGTTGTGGAACAAAACTGATTCATTTTGTATTGATTGAAATAAGCAGGCTGACCTCAACAAGTTATCTCGTTCGCCTTCTGGACCAGAGATTCTTTTGTTGTGGCTTATCAAATTAAGACTTTTTTATTTTAAATCTCGGGTTCGATTTTCGAAGAAAAATTTTGGGGCTTTGTAAGTCGAACTCGGGATCGGCTTCCATTCTCAGATTCCATATTCGATTTCGCCTACTACTTAGGTTCTTAAAGCTTTTACTTCTTCCTACATCTACATGTCATATATTGATGCTATTGAGAATAAAATACTGTTTTATGCATTCTTCTTCCTTGATTTATGCCATGCTGGATGTTACTTCCCAACTCGAGTATCGTGTGGCTGGTTATTTCAATCGACTGATCATTTTTTGGACATGTTTGTACCATTCCCTCCTTCGCTTTGTGCACCATCTGACGATATCTTCAGTTTCACACATCTCTCGCACTTTTATGCCTCGAGTCATATTATTGTAGTTCCTGCTGGGCATCCATATTTCGAATTTTGCAGGAATTATATAAATTTATTTCAAGAAACCGTGTAATATATTATTTTGCATTATGGGGTATTCAATATTATTTGCTTTCTTTGCTTATTGGAACATTAGTTCGTCTCGGGTTATCATATTTCAGAAATGTGACGGTGCGGTCCTTGAGACTGTCTTGTATTAAATATCCTCCCCGAGTACCCACGTTCTCTCTCCGTGGTGAACCATAGCGTACCGAAATAACAATCACCGTCCGCGTATGTAGGTGAAACGGTTTCTCGTCATACTATCTGCCGCTAACCTGTCTCTCACTCATTGCCGTGGCCTGTCTGTGGCCACATCAACTACATCTTGTCGATTAATTGGAAAATGGACGAGACGTATTCGTATTAGTGTCGAATGGTGACCGTGATCGATTATTCAAACACTGGAGGACTATTATTGCCGTGAGGCCATTATTCGTACACAGAATATATTATTATAATGGTACCGTAAACTGAGTCACCGGCCTAGATTAGTATATCCACTCTGTTAAGCGTTTACTAAGATTTGTTACTGTCCCATACCTACTTCTATCAGGTTTCTTGTGCCCTATCACGTTGTTGGTTTTTGGGTTGATGAAAGCATCTCTATCTCTTGCTGGCCGGAACAACTCCTGCGCTCGCCTTATCCGTGTCCAATATTGCGCAACCAAGAGATTTGCCTTCTATCTTGCCCATCAATATAAGTCGGAGAATTCCATATTTTTATTCTCACGCACATCTGTGTGATCCAAACATGAAACCTTGCGGACTTTGATATTTTGCAGCATCCCTCTGTTGCAATCAGCCTTCCCGAGTCCCGAACAATGCTTTTAAACGTATTATAATATTATCGTCATATTTTTCTCCTAAGACTCAATACTTCTTTTTTGTATAAAAACACAAT
This sequence comes from Mystacides longicornis, assembly GCA_963576905.1. Classification (NCBI taxonomy): domain Eukaryota; kingdom Metazoa; phylum Arthropoda; class Insecta; order Trichoptera; family Leptoceridae; genus Mystacides; species Mystacides longicornis. The sequence continues at coordinate 10,425,921 of OY756428.1, forward strand.
TTGCTGCTCTGTCTTTAACCTCGCATATTATATCGGCGGTTCGCAATTTTTCTGTCAGGCTTTTTTTAAGTAACAACGCTATCATATACCTACCTTGCAAGAAACACGAGCATTGTTTGAGACGAGATAAATCGTTTTATCGAGAACAAACTTCGGAAATTCTTCGACATCTTTAATTACCTATATCTGATCATCACATAATCAATACACTTCCACTTATAGGAATATGAGTACTTTGTTAAACTTAGCCGTTGTCTTGAACTTAAAACAAAGTGTTTCTTAATTCTCAAGGACAGACGTGGAAAATAGGTTTTTTCTTTTAATACTGGTCTTTTCGAGACTTTTTCGAACTACGAAAGACCTCATGAACATTACTGTGAACGTCTTTATGAAGTCCCCAGACTCTAGTCTCAACGTTCTCCACTCGGCCGCGGTACCGTTCCCCGCAGCGGTTCTTTTTGTTAACAGTTGCGCGTTTGTTGCATGTCCATCGACGGTACACTACTTAATATTTTTATCATCGCCAAATATACGATTGATTTCATATAAATTTCCGTTGGCCACAAAAGCTAACTTTTTCAAATATTTGATGCGTGTTCGCTGACAGTATTTCACAAAGTACTGGATATTGACTAAGGCCCAAAAAATACAAGCTTCAAATGCATCAGAAATATTTCGAAATAAAACAATAGTAGCACTGTATCACAAAAGACACTATTATACGCCTGTACGATATTTTTCGAGGAGGTTGACAATAATGCCTGAGATATCTAAGGCGAAGGATAGTGGTCGACAGAATCACTGGTCTACTTCTCATCGAGGTCAGGAGGTCGCGTTAGTTAATGGAAACAGTTTTCCACTTCTTCAATTTTTGTGCTAAGGTCTCTTGATTTCAGAAATTAAAAATTGTTTCTGAGAACATAAAGTCTCTTTGGTGATCCTTTGAAATCTCCAGCATTACCACTTATGGTATTCTCGAATCATAAGGACTTTGTTCCTTTAACAACACCTTCTTAGTCTGTTCCTCTGGATGTCCCCAATTTCCTTATTCTGGATCGTGCTTCTTAAGAATATTTCCCAGCTTGTTAATCTTTATTCCTGTCAGTGTTTCATCTGTTGTATCAAATATTTGTCAAATTTTTCTCAATATTACCTTTCAGTCTATCAAAGGTGACTGACAATTTTATATTAATGAATTATTACTTTTTTTCAAATTTGAACTACTGCAAACTTAAGTATCATCTTCCATTGTTGTTTCGAAGGCTGGATTATTGTGATACCTTCAACGTTAGCAACATTCACTTAGCGAGGTGATGAAATTTCAAATCCCGAACGAACCCATTGTGAGAATGTTTTAACAATTTGAAATATGTAATATCCAATTAATTGTTATCCGTTTAATGTGATTACACTTAAACAGCCATCAAAACAACAGTATGAATGATTCAAATAAAATAAATACTACATAAATAAAATTAACGAATTGAACGTGCATTCTTGGTGGAATTATTTAAATAAAATAATTTAAATGAAACAATTGATTTGTTATTCCACTATATTTATTTACCTGACTAGTTTCGCAGGAACAGGTCCTGCATGGTCACAGGTGACTTAGAAACTGAGTTTCTAAGTCACCTGTGTTTCTGAGTTTCTAAGTCACCCGAGTTTCTGAAACTGAGTTTCTAAGTCACCCGAGTTTCTAAGTCACCTGTGACCATGCAGGACCTGTTCCTGCGAAACTAGTCAGGTAAATAAATATAGTGGAATAACAAATCAATTGTTTCATTTAAATTATTTTACTACATAAATGATTAAGTTGAAGCGGTTGGTAGTCTTGTGGTTACGTCGCCAGCTTTTGTACTGCTTCGTGCAGAGGTAGTGGGTTTGATCTCAGGTGCCAACAATCTTCCTCTTTAACGACACTTACTGTGAAAGAGTCAAAGAATGTTCACATTGAGTGAGCACAGATTCATTTATTTAAAAAAATATATTTTACATTATTTATTTCATATGCATTTAAACTGATGAATTAAATTAATTTGTTTTCAGCTCTGGCGCTATTCGACCATGTCAATCTCATATATGGTACAGTTAGTGAATTTTGCACGGCGACCATCTGTCCCGACATGGCGGGCCCTGGTGCCAGGGCCTATCCGTGGTTCGATGAGAAGGGGAAGAAAACGAGGGTTGCGGCACCGCAGTACATCGACTATGTCATGACGTTCACGCAGAAGACAGTTAGTGATGAATCTATATTTCCTACTAAATATGGTGAGTTCAAACATCCACTTAGAATTTCTAAGCATTTTCTTATAGATAGATAATTTATTGAATCAATCGTTACTGATCTCATGACCTAAGGCACCAGAATCTTTTTTATTTGATCTCAAACTGAAGTAATAATGATGTGACAGACGCCTGTTATTGGACCATCGACAATAATTATAATATTACCTATGCTTTTTTGTGTTGGCCAATGTTCTGTAGGATTCATAATATTGTAAATGGAATAAATAAAATCGTAATAAATGAAAATTTACCAAGGTTTTTGTATTACCGTCACAACAATCTTTCAACCGTTTCTCACTGTTTATAAATCCCATTACGATTGGAGTAATTTTAACAAAAAAAATTGGACACTTGTCATTTTTTTATAGGTAGGTATCTATTCCTGAAAAGGACACGAAAATTTTTTAAAAGAAATTCTTCTAAAGACTGATGTACTCCTCAGCGACATTTTTGAACATTTTTTTACTATCTTTATTAGTGTTGTCTCGGAACAGGCTTAAGTCTAGTGAGGCAATATATTCCATTACATATATTTATATTATATTGTATTATGTACTTTTCTTTTGGAAATAAATAAAAAAAAAACTAAGAAGGTAGTCTAATTTGATAAAAATAATCAAAATCATTAATTTGAGTATAAATATGTTGCTATTGTTTTATGGTTAGAAAAATACTGGTATTTACTTGTGACAATAGACTAGCAAAACCTCCTTTAACTGATTTCGTACAGATATAAGATTTTTAAGTAGAATGCAGTTGTAACATTCACCTTCGATTTATCCAGAATGTTTTTGAAAGGATACTTAATCAGAAGAAAGTAATTTTTCGATGTGATTGTGTACGAAATGAATAATAATAGCATATTGTGGTTGTGTTTGTTTCAGCCAATGAGTTCCCGACCTCCTTTGAAAGTATAGTTCGTAAGATATTGAGATTATTGTTCCATGTGATAGCCCACCTGTACGCGGCGCACTTCAGAGAAGTGGTCTTACTAGGTTTACACGCGCATCTGAATCTTACCTTCGCACATCTCACAGCGTTAGACAGGTAACTACCAACTATCACATATAATATTCTTCACTAATCATTAATCTTAGTTTATTTTTCAATATGTGAGTTTCAACACATCTTAAAAAAAAACATAATTTTTAATATTAATAATGATGTTTATATTATATTTTTTTTAATTCAATGGAAGTAGTTGGTAGCCTAGAGACTCAGTCTTCGACTTTCATTCTGCTGGTCGAAGGTTCGATCCTCGGTACTGACCATCTTCTTCTTTCACAACAAAAAGACCTTAGTGTCCTTAAACAGAAAAACCTCTGCGTAATAATCTAACGGGTCACTGTAGACTGAACTAGTAAATATTGTACCATCATGATTCTGGACTCGAAAATGTGCAGGATGTGTGAAGATTCACTAGTGACACCATGCACTCCCTTTGTGAGTGCTTACCTATGATGCAAATTAGACACAAAATCCCTGGCTAAATTTCTAATGTGCCCTACTATCCTCTAATTGTTTGAGGAGGCTGGACTGAGGGATGAGTTCTAAATGTAAGACTAAATAGTTCCATTATAGGGCGCAATGACCACTGCCTCCTAGGGGGCAACAAGCCTACCAAATAATTTCAAAACACAAGCTTTGTTTTTTGTGAATTTGTATGCACTTTGGGAGAGCCCAGATTTACTTCAGAAATATTGTCTTCATAAATAGAATATCAGTCTGATTGTACTTTTTTTGTTTTCAGGCGATTTAATCTAATTGAACCAAAAGAAACGGAAGTTCTTCGTGACTTGGAGATAGCCCTTAGATTAACAGATGATGCTGTAGCTTCTGCGACAGAGCAGCAGGTAACCCAAGGTCAATCTCAAGGTCAAGGGGAGAGTGTGGCGTGTAGCGGAGCAGTGGACGGTGATGCCAGCCTCAGGCCAATAGTGGAGCAGCCAGGTGTGCGCATGGGAGCTGCCCCCGCCCCCGCCTAGTGCCCTCCACCATTTCTGGCAGCTCTGGCCCTGGCTCCCGCCCTGCTGGGGGTCTGCTGTCTGCCTTATCACGACCTATGACTCGCTCTTATCTGTCTGTCCAACCAGAGAACAATCAATATTTCTGTGCTCACATCTTCATCCTATTTTATACTTGTATGATTCCTGCTAGGGTTTTAGAGACGTCTCTTTTCTAGGCTGTCGTTAAATATTGTATCTGTTTTATTCATTTCACAATCAGGCCAATATACTCTTTTTCTCGTCTGCAGTTGTTCTAAACTGTTGAAGAATAGCCTTTGTGTTTGCTGTATTTTTAAATGTAACAATAGATGATCCAGTGTAAATATTATAAATACAATAGTGTTGTAAATGATACAAGTACCAGAACCGTGTTGTTAGTAATTGTCTTCTGTAGATTTTCTATGAGGAATGGGTGTGTGAGGCGCTCCCCCATTTGTTGACAATATTTCTCTTTCTTGGAGCTGTTAAGACTAGCTACCTTAGAGATAATCATCCTCGTCGATGTTTTGACATTCTGTTGTGCTAGACATAGACACACTTTGAATTATCACAAGTATTTTATAGTAATGGATTTGTCCATAGTTGATTTTATTGGATTGTAATAGTAATTCAAAATGGGAGTTCCCTGGTTTCTGTCAGGCAGTTGGGAGACAACTGTGTTACATATTTTTAAATAAATTATAATATTATATATTTACAATTCTGTGATCCAATACCTTTTTTATGACTTTTGATTTTGTGTATGTCCAAACATTGCAGGGTACAGTGTCTACTTACTAAATATTATTTGTCCAATTCACTTTGACGTTTAATCTTTTGACGAAATTACTTTTAGCTTTGCGGTTTACTCCCCTTCGATTGAAAAAACAAAACTACACACACACACACAAAGCAACAAGTGCCTTAAATACATGACACAAACATGATTTATAATATAATAGTATTGTTGCTTGACAGGAAAAAATGAATAAAACCAATTCCCTTTTTTTTGTAGATATATAATATATTTTAAGCCTGGCCATTTGCATAACATTTGGGTTAGAATATTGTATCCTACAATGGGGAGATACAAGACAATAGGGAATATTTTTATAAGTTGTTGATAAGAGGCGTTGGTCTCCTATCCATATCAAACCGTGTTTGTTTTTAATAGTCCCATAGACAAAAGAACTAATTATCTGTGGATAATATTTTATAATGCCATAACTTGTTATGAATGTAGCCACCTCCTGTTGGATGTCTCTTGAAATCACAACACACGCCAACGTTTTGCTTTCTGTCTGTACGCCAAGAAGCGAGCGTATCGTCACTTTATATGTATATTATTTAAATGACTCATTTCAGAAATGAGCTAGTGTGATATATTATGTTTTATTATTTGAAAAAAAAAACCTTCCGTGGTTCTTTGATAAATAATATAATTATCTAAAGTTATATATATATATATATATATATTTTAATTATTATAAAAAATCTAATGTTTGCCTATAAAAAGATTTAAAAAAAAATACAAGAGTGAAAATGTTATATAATGGTAAAAAGTTTAAGTGTATGTAAGTTGAATTTATGTTATATATATATGAATATAATGCATAGGTGTAAATATGTAGAGTGAAATAAATATTTTATAATAATAATAAAGAAGAAGAAAAAGAAGAAGTGAATATTTTAAAACAAAGATAGAATATGTATTTTGATCAGCGGAGCTGCCGGCTGCCGCAGACTTAGTGCCTGAACATACCTATTAATTATTATTATATGTATGACTTATAACATGATATTTGTTAGTGATTATATGGGGTTATTTAATGTATCTGCTGATACCACTGCTACCACTACAACTATTCACAAACTAACCTTAGTTACTTACACTTAACTTAAGGTACCTTTCTTCACCACACCTACCATATCACACTAAATTAAGAGATCAGGTACTTACCCAATCATTTTATACAATATTTTCATTCATTCCCATATTGTGAAATAGTATTGATTAAAAAAAATTAGACCTTTTAGATTGAAAAAAAAAATAAAACATATATGAATATATTTATATTTGTTATTGATGTAAAACGTAGTGAAACAACCTAGTCGCTTGTACTTAAATGATACTATCCTAGTGGCCAGCGTAGTTTAGCAGTGCATCGGTATTTAGAAAATAATCTCCTATGATTTTGTGACATTCAAAAAACCAAAATTATGTAATATGCGGTGTTGATTGTTTAAATTGGAAAGTTGGATTTAATCAAACCATCAACTATGTAAATACCCACACACTCACATTAATATCACGTTATTTGTCCAATTTACGTATGCAATAGTGAGCGTGTTGGCATTTGCATTTCTCGATTAACGTAATAGGTTTAATAATTAATAATCTGAACTCTTAAAGAATGACGATGATAAAATAAAATTGATCTCAATTATAATAAACTTATTTAAAGAAAAACATATCTGTTTCTGAAAAACTTCTTTGATCATTGGATGTGTCCGCTTTTGCTTGAAACAACGGCTGCATTTATACAATTTTGTATTCAGTGTCTGTAAAAAATAAATCACCTATATTAATGATCTCCAAAACGAGTGATGATAATTCTCTGTGAATACTTTAAAATCTGTCAATTAATAATTTTTGTATAAATGTTATTTTCATAAGAGAATTTGCCATGATTCTGTAATTTTAAATTATGTACGGGCGCACATGACGAACGACACGAGTTTAAAAATTGATTGTCATTGGGTTCTTCTTGCAAATTTTAATAGCTGTGCTTATTAGCATTATTGACCTTTTTAGTTGTTCCTTATAGCTTTTGAAAATATTGTGTTTCATAAAAGTTGTACATTATTATTATTAGTTCCAATGTGATTTATCTTAGATGTGGTAAGCACACGTTTTTGTATATAATAGGTTATTTTGAATATCGTTCATTTATTTATGTAAAGCCTGGTTCACACTGCGGCAGTATTTATTCGAGTGGCGAGTTGGTAGTTACTATAGTGTGAAATGCTTATAAAATGATGATATTCTAGTTGAGTCAATATTCATTTAAAATATTACGCTTCGTTAAAATGACCTTATTTATGACATATGTTCAATCTTGTCTTTACTTTTTTACGTGTATATTTAATAAGATTTTTTTTCTTACATATTGTATCCTTTTGCATTTTTTTAACATTAAAATAAAAAATTTGGGTATTTTAATTCCATGTTTGCGTACTACTTGACTCTACTAAAAACACATTTATAATTTTGTAGTCAAGGCAAGGCAAGTAATAGTGCATGGAAGCAACAGCTTTCCTATAAAAATAGTAAAACATATTGACTAAACTAAGCAAAACACTAAACTAATAAATTATCGCCAATCGACTAAATTACTAGCGCAGTCTGTACTAGGCCTAAAAGTGGCAATTTATTAGTTATCAGTGCTGTGTTGTAGCATTTTGGCCAAGAATTAAAATAACAGGAATAACTTGGGTGGTGAATCTTTAATATCGTTGCCTCTTAATCAATGCTTGGCTCAATCAATCAACCACAAACAGAGACAGAAGTATCACTGCCTTTGTTATTTCTTCGTAAAAAATTCTTTTACCAGTCAAAGGTGTAAAGTTCGTAAAATTATCACACGTTGTGAAAGAAAATCTTTTCATCGACAAATTTTAACACATAACTAGAAGTTTGTTATTTATTATCCAAATATGGAAAGCAACTCAAGCAGGGGTATTCATGAAATAGTTTAGTTTGAACTAATCTTAATTATTTTCTTAAGGGCAATAATAATGTTATAAATTTTAATTTTGTGTAAATGAGACGATTTCCAATTAATATTAATATTCCCATTTTTACCCATCTTACGTTTCTATAAATTTTGGATATTTTGAGTTATAAATCGAGAAAAGTTTGAAAGACTATTCAATTGAAGTTCATTCTAACATAAATTTCAGTTTTGTATGTTAAGGACTCGTGGAAAAGTGCGAAAAACGTGGGTTTAGGTGGAAAGCACTCTTAAGTCTTAAATATTTGACTAGTTCCAAACTTAAACTTTTTCTTCAATAACCATGCAGTTGTCTTTTTGTTTTAGAGAGTTTTGTGTCGTATATCATTATTATAAATTAAGTCTACGATCCTGTGGTGTAGATGAAACCAGTGTTTATGTGACGACAACATGTGTTATTTGACCAAATGTTATGATTATTTATTTTATTAATTTATTATTATAAGTATGTTTTCTCTGTGTTATTATTCTTGTGTTGTTTAGTAAAAACCCATGTAAATAATAATTATTATTGTATTTTTTTTCATTCATTTGATTTTAACACATTTCCGCATGTACAAATCTTCTAGCAGTCCATAATGAGATAACAATTTTAATATGAACGCATACTGAACTATTGCAGAAGAGTAAATTATTAAAAAGTTAGAGTATTGTTAAAATTTATCAGAATTCCTTGTGGCAATGATCTCTATTTCATTAAAAAAAAAACCATTCAAATTCAGGTCAAATCTTATTATAATGAAATGTTTGCTGTCATTATTTATTTATTTTAATTCATACAAACTTACAGTCACCAAGTAAAATATTACAAAGTTTCATTGAACAAGTATATAATCGACCATTTCATGTACTATTTTACCCGAAAATCTTTCATTAAAGGTAGCTTAGTGGTTCTTTCCTTGAGGTGTACTGAATTTTGTTGGTTCGAGTCCTGGATCTGACTATTTTGTTCATATTGTAAGCTTTGCTAATTATAACAGACTTTGAAAGATTTTTTCTATTCACAAGCACACAAAACATTGATTATTTTTTTTTGTATTTTACGAATCATATATTTTTTACAATTGAAAGTTTTAAAAACATTTTTGAATACGTAATCTCCTTTAGTATATTTTCTTAGTACAATAATTTTCGTTATGGTAGGTTTGACCTGTAATAATTTTCTCTATTAACATTTTTAAACTATTTCGTATTGTTTTAATAAATTTGTGAAACACAACCGGCCAATGCAATATTGAAATGATTTAAAGATGTTGATTGAAATGGAATGATTTAGAAACTAGGTACAAAGAAGTATTTGAAAAAATGAATATTGGTAATAGTGTATGTAATAAAAAAAATCTGTGATGAGCATTGAATTTATTTCAGAGATCATTGAGTGACAACAGAATTATAAATTTGTAATGATTGATTGGAAGATGTGATTCCTATTGATTATTGTTGAAAGGTTGCCACCGATTGAGCAGTGGCTGAATTAACTTATATTTGTTATGAATAGTTACGGAGCTAACTGCTCATCGTCATTGGGCACGAAATAGAAGTCATCTGGGAATTTCAGTGTATGCAGAATTATTAAGTTATTTTGAATGCACTGAAATATCCACATGTCTCATACCTATTTTGTGTCCAACGACATCATGCTATGCAAGGTACTTGTAGCCAATCTGTTCTGTAAAAAATAAATCTTAATAAGATGTTTATCTTTTGTTTTACTTTACTTAACCATTCCTAAAAGATCACTACCCTATAATATAAAGAGTTTATGCTTTAATCAGTTTCAACCAGTCTCTTCTATTCCGAGCCGACCAGGAATAGAACCCAGGACCTCTATGGCAGTGGTTCTTATCCTTTTGGAAGTGCTGAACCCCACCAGTTTCATAAGAAAATTCAATGAACCCTTCTTAATTTGAAGAGAGGTTCAGTGATAAGTTTTATTTTACCGGCTTTCCGTCCGATTTCGGACGATTTGAGCCCCAGTTTCAGTGATAAGTTCTTAATATGAGTCAGGTGTGTGTTTTGACCTCTGCCAAACTCACGAGACTGACTTACCGAACACCTGATGTTCGATCGAACCCAGGTTAAGAACCACTGCTCTATTAATTGATACCTTGACTACTAGAAGATTGCTCAGTGTTGACAAAGAGTCGTACTGTATTGGCTAAGTGTTTCAATGACTGGTTTGGACAATTTCAAATGTGATCATTACTGAAAATCTTCTTAGAGGTGTTACTGTTAGAACTTATGCATGGCAATAATCTTTGGACGTCCTTCCAGGTTAGTTGCCATGAGTCTACACTATCCACCGAGATTGATTACTCGACATACGATATATTGCATAGTTCAAAGAGAAGACCAATGTTGGTGAGGATCAAACCATGCCCCGCATAGAGCATGGACACGAAATAATGGCATCTTAGACTCTAAAGAGTTCCTTTTCTTCCATTTTTCTGGCTTTCACCCCTAAAGGAGTATTCCAGCTAAAGAAGAGTTAATATGATCTCTTGAAATGTATGGTTTTGTGTAAATGCACAAGAAGATTGTGCAAACTATAAAAAGAAAATGCCAGGAAAATAAAAACGTAATAAAAAATTGTACCATCTAAATATATTGGAACACGACATTCTTAAATCACAAGGCTTAAGCCCTAACACAAACATGCAGAATTAAATATTTACAATAGGCATTAGGTATAGGTATATTGGGTATCTACAATTTGGACAATGATGCATTCAATCACTCCTCGGAAAGTTTATCTTCTTTTATTTCTACTCATTTCCTTTGTCTAAAAACTAAATATCACTCAAACTTAAATACTAAGCACAAAACAATCTTTTGAACACTATTTACATACACCACAGATCTAACATTAAAATATCCAGACTTTTCAGAAATCAAATTTGTATAATTACAAGGATTAAATAAATCCTTAATAGTTTGATTTGAATCATTAAAGCACAGCTAGTTAAAAGTTGAGATGGTTCGTGCATATTGAAAGAATGAATGCTAATAGAATTACAGAATGATAAGGTATAAAGGTAGACTCCCACACTATGGCTACATCGCCATATATTTGTCAATTTTCTATGATCATAGCGTGTGACTAGGCTATGTTGCGCCGGCAGTCATCGATGGCACCATATAAATGTACTTATGTCATATTATTACAATATATATGTAGCATAGAAATATGGCGTTATCGCCAGTGTGAGAGTCTACCTTTAGAAGGCGTGGTCGACTGAGAACGATGTGGATTAAACACATTGATTCTGACCAGGTCAGAAGTAAAAGAAATGGTATGTTGATGGAAGATGCAAAAGAAATGTGCTTGGGAGAAGTTCCATTCTCTTTGCCTACCCCTCAGAGGACATGGCGTGATGGGTATAAAAAAGCTACTTCAATGCTATAAACAGATTTTGAACCAAAATCTCATGTTATTATGGTAACATGCTACTCTTTTGGTGCGATGAATGTGCAATTTTCAGGAAACTAGCAATGGCTTAAAGCAAAGCTAATGAAGAACCAGACTATTTCTATTAAGAAATAAATAAACCATATGTTGAATATGAAGCAAGTAAACACAATCACCACATCAGCGAATCGGCTTGTAGCTTCTGAATATAATCGGAGAATGTCTGCAGTTTATGTGTGAGTGATAATGCATCATCAGCCAATCTTCATGCCATCTCATCTCTCCTTGTGTTGTAGTAGTGTGAGGAGGGCATGCTGGGCTGCTTGGCACTGGGGCTGTAGAAGGTATCCGGCTGTACGTAGGGGTCTGTCACCGGCCTCTCTATGCTGTACATCTTGTTGTGATAAATGTTTTCCTGGTTCTTATTATTCAGAGGTTTTATTATGAAAGATCTCGTTTCTTTCCGCTTCTTCCTCAGTTTTACACACACCAATATAACACTGAACAATACACCAAATTCAACCAGGCACAGTATGAACACGATTATGAGGAATACGATGTAATGCTTTTGATACCAAATTTCCACTTTTGACAAACAACCCTGAAATAAAAAATACATACATACTTAGAGCAGAGTATAGAAAAAGTCCAATGATTTTAATATACATAAAGAGATTTTACCTGTTCATATCTGTATGGAATAAAATGCTCGGGAAGTAGTTCTTGGCAAATAGATTCATTGGCTGGCTTAGGATCCAGATAGGAATAGGAATCGAGTGTGGGAACACAACAGGTCAGTGGCACAATGAGATCGCGAGGACCAAGACGGCGTAATTGCCACATGGACATATCATAGTTTCTACCATCCGTCATTCCACAGCATTCAAACTGAAAAAAGTAACAAAACGCTAATTATTATTACTTTATCATCATCATTGGCACTACAGCCCATCGTGAGCCTCGGCCTATTATTAATTTATAATATTGGTAAAATTAACAGGAATCTTTTTTAAAACAACGGCATGTTACATGTTGGAAGGACCAGGGACTTATAAGTCAGATTAGACAAAATGGCCACCACAGTCGACATTTCTTTGATATCTCCACGCATGGTAATATCGTGAATTACACAATGTTCTTTCAAATTATGAGCTGAAAATATATTAATCTGACAGTTTATCACGTTGAACCATCAGCATGGCAGCCATTTTTGTTATTCTGAAAGGCCCCAGAAGAGTAACAATAAGCTACATCTTACTAGATAATTTAGATTTATAATAAATTGCTGAGCACCAGTGTGATGACTCTCAACATCAGAGATATCTGAGAAGGCACAAAAAGGAGAAGATTAGTGTAATATTAGAAAATTATGAAAATACCATTGTTTGTGCCAAGTCCATGGCAGCGGTGAACTGCTCATGCCCTGGAACACCGTATGTTGATTGCAACACACCTACAGCTCCTCCACGAGCTCCATCTAATCCCAAACATCCTGGCCAAGCAACCACCATCACACAGGCAGCACATTGGGCCACTAGTACTATTAGTATCATCAAGAAATACTGAAAAAGAAGTATTTTATTTTACATTTATTTGTCGATTTTATTGAAGACGCCTCTTGTTGCCTCCTTACGCCCCTAAGTGGGCTCAAAAAGGTAATATGCTATGTTGTTGTATATTGATTCAATACATTATTGATGCAAAATAAATTTATAGTCCACATTAGAAGACTTTGAAATCAGCAGTGTAGCTTAATATAATAGGAAATACTCAATTAACACTTTCATATTTATGTAAATTTGCTCTCCTACAACTGATTGTGGAAGGGAAGATAGAGGGCAGGCGAGGTATAGTTATAAGTAGCTAGTATATAGAAGGACAAATACTCACAAATGTTAATATACAATATCCTCTCGCGTATGTGGCCCAACACCCAATGGCTCCAGCGGAACCCATGAACAGTCCAGCTCCTATGATGGCTAAAGCAGCATAATAAAATGGTGGCTGCGGAGCCTCATGGTCAGGTAATGTCAAAAGCCGGGAGAGCAGTATTCTTGAGGTGTCACATAATAATAGAAATCCCAACACAAGAAATAGCAGCCCACAAATCTGGAATAGAATATATTGTAATTTTGACTGATCTTATTTATTCACATTATCTGACAACTGTGTATGAATACTGAAATCTTCTTGTTGAAGTCTAAATTCTAAAAAACAAAGGCCTCTCTCCTAGACAATTAAAAACTATACAATACTAGCTAGACTTTAGCTACAATTTCATCCATGAAACATACTACTACAAAAGCTATTTTGAATATCTTTAACCATTTTAAGAGCGCAAGCAAATATCATTCTACGTTTTTTTTTTTTATTTAAATGAACAATGTCATTGGTTTGAAGGTAAAGTTTAGAACTCAATTTACTCAAATACTTCATTTGTTCTCTTTTTATGAATCTATTCGTGAAAACAAAATATGCACTCTTTGCATCTTTCACAGTGAACTACTTAAAACTTGTGTCATGAAAGAAGAAATGTCGACACCTGGGATTGAACACACAACTTCCAGTGCATTATGAAATTCGGCGCCGTAACCGATAGGCTACCAACCACTTCAAGAGAATTTGCTTGTAGTTTTCATTTGTTTCATCAAATACAAATTAATGACAACCATTTTAAGGTAATTGATTGACTATTAATATCATGTTAATACATGAAATAAAACCGGAGGTTCTTTAGTATGTTTTTTATAAGTATTTACGTATATTAACATAACATGCATTTCTTATATCAATGAGAAAACATAAAAAAGGAATTAAATTTTTTTTAATAAAAGTTTCAAAACTTATAAAAAAAAATATTTATGCATACATGTACTCCACCGGTTGATGCATTATTTGTGGTTAAATTAATGTATAATTTAAAAATAATAATAACTCATTTACATCCGACAAAAACATTTGAAATAAGTTCATATTATACAAAAACATCATAAAAAGATGAAAAAAAAACTGAAATTTTAAAACACAAAAAAAAAAATTAAAATGCTTACTTACTAGGAAAACAAAATTGAAACTTCCCAACATCACTTTTGAACTTAAAAACTGTCTGCAATTCATATTTTATTTGTTTAAAAAAATTATGAACACATCCAAAGCTAACACAATAATTTAAACAATGGACAAAAACAGTCGGCACGGATTGTTGATTCAAAAGGGAATCCAAATAACAATAGGGAGGAAGTTGCACTGTGATGTAAATAAATTAGTATGGCTGAGTGGGGATTAGGAATTACTATATTGTTACCATCAATAATCACTATAATTTGAATAGAAATGGAAGAGACAATAATTGCTATTACAACTTTTACTAAAATATCGTCAAACAATGGTGTTGGTGCAAAGTAAACATGATGAGAGCTACAGGTGATGTGTGCTATACCGGCTCCATAGGAACATATTTATTAATGTTTGGCTGGTCATACCATTTGGTCAGGGGAGATATGCTCTGATGAACACTGGGGTAACTACTAATTAAAACAGTTATACATGGAATACTCTATATTTTGTACACTATGGCTGTTTTTATAACTAATAATTAGAGCCTGTTTTGTGACACAGTATGCATGCATGATCTATTCTGATATTAATTTATTGAAAAATAATTAAAGTTGATATGTTTGTTGTTGACGAGCGAGATTTTTTTTATGTTATTTTATGAAATGAATCTGAGTACACACCCTAAGTGGACACAAACACATTTTACGCATCCCTCACACAAAGCAATGCTTTTGTTGTGATAGAAGATGGTCAGCACCAGGAATTGAACCCACAGCATTCAGATAAAAGCCGGCAACTGGACCTCTAGGCTACCAATCACTTCGAATCGATTTGTTTTATTTGATTTTACTCTAGATCTATACTATTCATTAAAAAATATTCCACAGTGAGTAAAATAAGCAATTAAGGTGTGCGCTACCTTATAAAAGGCAGAAAAACACCCTCAAGTTAATTTAGCGATCTTTTGTCATTTTTTTATCAAATGCATATTATTTTATATTTGTATACTGAAAATAAAATACGCACTAAGCGCAAAAAATGAGTTAAGAGTATGAGGAAATGTTCTATAAACTATTGCGCATTGCCTAAATACTGCACTTAGTCCATATCGATGATCTAATGGTGTAAGAAAACGGATCCAAAAATCATCATAGTACTAAGTCTGTATGGGGGAAAAATCAGTTTTATTAGTGCGTATTTTATTTCCACTATACATTTTACCACTAATTATTTTAAAGCATTTTTAGTATAGCACCATTCAAGCTACTAATGTTTTATTTTGAGGAATTAGTTACATTCTAAATATTGTGTTTTTACCATTTACGGTAAAAATTAGAACCTAGCTCTGCAAAAGTTCATTTATAATAGTTGAATGTTTATTTTTAAGACTTGAAATATACTTAGCTTAATCTCCAGGAGCAAAAGTAAAAGAAATACCTGAATCTCTATGCCTGTCTGAGCGGTTCCCCAAGTTTTTCGGTTTTCGAGCCCTTTTTAATTATATTAAATATTTTAAAGGAACTTGAGTTATAGGTAATGCTATAGTCAAAATTATTAAATACCTACAGAATCTTTTGTGCCAAGTAATATTTCATAGGAAAATGCGCACAGTTTGGGAAAGGATACATTGTATATAAGACACAGGTAATAAAACATGTTACAAATGAAACCATTTAGTTTTGTTTTTATTTATTTAATAGCACCAAAATATTCTTGAGGTTTAAAAATCCACTGCAATCTGTCTTGATGATCCACACGACGTATCGTCTTGTTCTCTTTCAGCAGACTCTTGCAACTCTGAAACAAAATATATTATTGCTTATCATCTGTCACATCTTCCGCAATGAAAAATATGTCTTCCTACAGTTAATTGTTCAACTGTGGTAGAAAAACTTTTGGTAGGTGAGGTATGAGACGCAAAAGAGCCTCGTGTCTGAAGAATCTGCGAGTGTGGTTTTGTGTGTCGGAGGCTGCAAGTTAGAGCTTGTGAAGATTATTTGCAGATTGTCGCCAACATCTGATAGGAGTGGCATAACACGAAGATTAGATTACTAACATAAGATTTACTATTTTGTACCTTAATGCCAGTGATCTCCTATCCTAGATAAGAATGCAAGTTACTTACACTAAATATGGAAATTTAGTAAACTAATTATAAAAGAAATTAAACAATTAGTTCTCTTTATCATTCTTTTTATGCTATCAGTCGGTAGGATTGGAACCTGCGTACATTGGAAATTTTGATTACTGATTAATAACACAATTTTTAATACCTAACACCTGTATAATAATATAGTAGCAAAAGAATAAAATCCATGGCTCACTAATCAGCCTGCCCACATATATTTCAATAAGGGAAAGATGTAGTCTATTGATGGATTTGAGGGGGTAATTTATTGATATTTTTTTTGTGGTCTCACTCAAAGTGAAAAAAATACCCTTTTGACATCTTTCACAAAAAGCACAATGCTTGTGTTGTAAATGAAGAAGATGTTCAGCACCAGGCATTGAACCCACAACCTTCAGATCAAAAGTTGATGACTGAACCACTAGATTATCAAACACTTATGAATAGCTCAGGAGCACTGTTTGATGACTACTAACCTGGAGGCAGATGCAGCTTTTCAATCACAAACTTTTTTCTCCTCAATTTAAAGGCCAGATCAAACATTCTTGCTTCGATGCCTACAATAGATTTGAGAGCAGAAAATTTTGTAACATAAAATAAGCCGTGGTAGTCCTTAAGTGCTGGATTATTCTCTCGCGGTGTTCCGGCAAAGGAATCAAGTTTGACCGAGGTATCCACTAAGAAGCGCAGGTGATGCACAGTGCCTTCATACTGGAAAAATTAAGACAATACTTATCTAATTATTTGTGCTAAATTCATCTGTGCTACTTAATACGCCATAGCTATGAACTACCAAACTCCATGAAAATATATGATGTTTATTGCAATTAGATTCAATTAAATCTCCCTTTACGCCCCCGTTAGGGGCATACGGAGGCAACAAGAGCTCTCCATTGCGCTTGATCTTGTAATGTTTATGACTTCCTCCGACACCATGTCTAAAAAAAAACATCGCTCTCCTCGTCCAACTGACGTTCGGCATCCTTAACAGATGCCTCAGCCAAGTCCATTTCCTTTCAATAATGGTAAAAGTGATGGGCCTCCACTGGGTGCGCCGGTGTAATAGCGTCGTTCTTGATGCGATGGTACCATCTTATACCTAAATTCTCCTTAGGCTCTTCATTTTGAATGCGGAGACTTTTTGTGCCTGGGCTTTGGTCAGTTGCCAGGACTCACACCAACAGAGGAGAATGGGCAACACAACACATCAAATAGTTTACATTTCGTCTCGACACTAAACACCGATGCTTTCTATATTTTTAGAATGAATCAATTGTAATTAGTTACTGTTATGATATTCACCTGCAAGATGTGACATGGAATAGTGACAAATACAACTGCAGAAACAGTATTGAGTAAAATTTTCAGAAGCTTCAGAAACTTCTGTAAGGCACGTCCTTCGTGTTTGGGATTATCCAAGCCATCTCCGTGACTGCACCAAAATGGTGAGCCCAGAGACTCAATTCCAATTCTTAATAAGTTGTTCTTTTTATTTGACTGCTCATTTGTACTTGTTTTAGCTTGTATTTCACTACGAATATATTGCAATAGCTCATCATATTTTGAACCTAAAAAAATACAATATTAACTTTAATCATATAATTTGTAATATTTTACAAATAAATTCATAAATGTTAGTAGTCTTATCACTATCCCAACTGAAAGCAAGTGCTATCCCAACTAGCAAGTAAGTGCATAACTGGGACATAATAATAATATCCTGATTTTGTATTTGTACTTTTTTTTTACATTTAATTTATTTCCAATAGTTCTGTGTTCACTTAAAGTGAATGCAAGTATTGACATTTTTGACAAGAGTCAGCACTCACAAGCTTCAGTATATGAAGAAACCAAAGTTGGCGAGGGAAAGGCTATCATCCACTTCAAATTGATGTAGATCAGATGAAAGACATTGCTATGACAGGTGTACTAAACTGATTTAGAACTCATTATGATGAATTTAAAGAAACACAATTCCCTTCCTTCTTTTTAAATGAATCTTGAGCACTTTAATCTAACTCAAGCATACATAGTCAATGCATAGTATTGTCTCTCTTTGCTTATCAAATCTATCTATCTATCTATTGTACATGGAGAAATTGAAGTGGTAGGTGGTCTAGTAGTTTCAACACCAACTTTTTACTATTTCGTAATGAAAACCGTGGGTTTGATCCCTGGTGCCGACCATCTTCCTCTTTCATGACACAAGCTTTTGGTAGTTTACTGTGTAAGATTCAGAATGTATTTGTGGTCACTTTTGGGTGATCACGGATTCGTTTTTATGAAGAAGAAAAAAAAAAAACATAATCTTGCATAAAAGAGTCCAACAGCAATATATAGACAATTGAATGGAGAATGACAGAACTACAAGGAAGATTCTTGACACAAAGCCAGGTGGGAGACATAATGTGGGTAGACTAAGGCTGAGGTGAATGGATGGCATGGATCTCTCAGGGTAATGGAGGTGACTAACTGGAGAAGGCGGGCGATGGACAGGGGGGAATGGCAGAGAATTCTGGAAGAGGCCAGGACATAGTGCCAATGATGATGGTAGACAATTGATGGAGGTACACAAAAATGGAAAGTGATTGAAAATAAATAAGGATGATAAGTTACTTTTTGATTGTTGACTGGAATTATCGTGTGGTTTAAACCTGCCGATGGACGCCTTCTTCAAAGTGTCAGAATCCATTTTGCTTCCTAAGTCGAAATAGTGACCAAACTGTGATTTGGTCTCTATGACAGTCTCCACTGGGGACATGTGCTTGTACCTCCAAGCTATTTTCATATCATCCTCGATATTTTCTTGTGTGGAAGAAGACGAACTACTATCAACATTCGTAGCGGCAGGCAAATCTGAAATCTAAGGAAACATTTTAATTTTATATTGTGAATAAGACTACAAGGGTCTGTTATTATATTTATTCAAACTCAAGAAGATGCAGTCCCTTAGAGCTGTTATTTAAAATTAAGACCAACACTATGATATACTGCGGCAGTTTTATTATAAACCATTGTTAAATTATTATGTTATTTTGTGACCTTTGCAAGATCAAGTTATAAAGATGACAAAAAATATAAATGAAAAATACATTAAAAGTTCCAGTTTTCCTTCATTTATTTATTACTAGCTTATACCCGTCTTGCTTTACGTTTTTGATTCCGATTGTCAGGTTTGATCGGTAGGTAATTAAACAGATTCTAGTCTAGCTTCCCATTGCTTAACATACCTCTATAACTGACATAAGCACAGAAAAAGAAGAATGACACTTTTACAATTTTTGTTTTACCGACCTCATAATATTATACGAACCTACCGACATAATTTGCAAGTTTTCATGTGGTTTCAGTTTTCTGTTGTTTGAATCTTAGCTACATTCCCTACACCCTCTAATGTGTGATAATTTTAGGCATTCCACCCATAGAGGGTGATTTGTGCTATCTGTCAAACTTCAAAATGGAGGAATCATTTTGCAAATTTTTTCATTAAATCTTTATTTATTGAGAATAATAAGATTTGAATAACATTTATATGTATAACAAATCAATCTACAATTATTTTATTACATTTTCATACCGTAATACCAAGATTCCATTCAAAGTTTACATGAGTAATTTTGTTTCCAAAAGATGGTTTACTGTCTTTTTGAGAAATTTGTATGACGATCCTAAAAAAATAGAGTTTTTTAAATAGCTCTAAATATATTAAAGTAAATGCAGCAAATTGTATTTAAGAACCTTCTCAAGCAGTTTGCACGGCTCTGCGCAGATTCATATCTGACGTAGCATTTGTATTTTGAGCGTGATGCTCACATATACGGTAAAAGTCAAACAAACATTTCTGAATTATTATGTAGATTTATTTAATTATTTATTTTCGGTTTTTCTTTCATCAGCCGGCATTACAGTATTCACCTATGCACAGGCAGATGTTATATTCTTTTAACTATTATTACTGTACTGTTTGCAAATGACAGTTTCAGTATATTACTAAATAAATAAAAACGTATTTCATAGAAATTAATTAAATTTTTTTTTTACTAAAAATGAATCTGTGCTCTCTCGAAGTGAACACAAATACACCTTTGACATCTTTCACACTAAGCAAATGCTTGTGTCGTGAAAGCAGAAATGGTCGGCACGGCCAGGATTCGAACCTACGACCTCCAATATGCTGTATGTACGAAAGCCGCCGATTAATACCACCGTACTTAAATATATGGCTGGGAAATCTTTATCACACCTCTTTTTCTTTTGCACAGAAAAAACTGACTACATATACATAAATTCATTCATAAAGTTTAGATGAAAATTTTTCCCCACATTTTGGTATGAAGTATTTTGGGAGAAAATTACAACACTTTCCTACTTACTTTATAGGTATTCAGAATTTAGTTTTTTTCAAAATTGTACTAGAAAGATTTGCTCTGTGTTATGAAGCAGAATTTCAGAAACTTACAAATTGTTGGGGGTCATTGTCCATGGAAGCAAACAAAATTTCGTGTCCCATCACCACACCTTCTGACAGAAAGTATTTTAACATGGTTTTGGCGTAGCATCCACTCGTATCTTCCTCTGAAAAACATTATTTTTATAATAAAACCAGGTAGAAACAAAAGCAAGTTACAAACAGTATATTCAATAAATTATATTTATCCAGAAATTATTTTGGTAAATGTAATACAGTAGAAGTCCAATAATCCGGCACGTTCGGGACCGGCTCGGTGCCGGACTACCGAAAATTCCGGACTATCGGGCGGTAATTATAAGAACAATGTTTAAAACAAGCCGTACCCGCCAGTGACCTAATGGCTACTGGCGGCAGGCTTCTACATACACATCGTAGGATCATTGGTTCAAAGCCTGCCTCCGACATCGCTGGAGAGGTAAAAACCTGGATCAATGGAACCTAATGGTGAATAGTTTCTATGGTGTAAAATGATCATTCTAAACCAGCCGCTAATGCGAGGGCCATGGTTCCAATGGTTCCAAATCCAACAATCTTCATCTACATCTTCAATATTGGCTTCAAATATTGAAAAAAAATCCATCATAAATAAAAATCAAACTTTTTTAATTTTACGGAGCGATGCCGGAGTATCGGGCATTCCGGACTGTTGGATGCCGGACTAATGGACTTCTACTGTAACTACAAGTTTGAACAATTTCAAAATTGAAAATGATGGGACAAAATTTCAAGGTCCTTTATTTAATTGGTGTGTATATATAAAGGTTGGGCCTGAAAATTAACAAATCTAAAACACAAGACAAGTGATGATTGAGGACTGATTGAATAATATTTTTTCCTTCAAGGACACCTTAATTCCTAAATTCATTTATCTTGGGTCCACTACTACCAAGCAAGGAGAGAAACTAAGGTCAGGAGAAGGAATTATGGCTAAAAGTGCCAGGAACGGTCTCAACAAAATATGGAGGGCCAAGAACATAACTTGAAACTTATAAGTGAAGATTGTACGCACTCTTGAGTTTTCAGTTCTCTTTTGAGAGTGGAATTGTGGACTCTATGAACTAGAGATAAGACGGAATAGACACTTTCAAAATGTGGTGCTAACAAGAACAATGAAGAACATCTCAATTCTACAAAAACTACACATTAAGGTGAGACTATCATTTCTCGTTCGTATGAAAAAAAATATCCACATGACCATACTTCATAGAGCCTTACATCTGGCAGCAGACAGGACATCATAGAGAGCAATGGATCGTTGAAGAATATATGATAGCCTCATCTCTTAGCAATGAGGACAAGGATTAGTAAGGGAAGGTAAAAGTATAATACATATACCACCATAGTATTAGGACACATATTTTTGTGCATTGAGTTCATGGCAATAAGTTTAATTATGTAATTATTTTTTTTTTTTTTACCCATCACGCCGTTTCCCGAAGGGGGTAGGCAGAGAGTACGGATTTCCACTCTTTCCTATCCAAACAAACCTCTTTCGCTTCTTCCAAACGCATAACTTACCACAATAATTCGGCAAAATTTGGTTTAATAGAGTCTATTCATACAACAACATATACAATAAGCAGCACATTTCATATGTTATTTATTTCCTACTACACCGCCATCTCTTGGATTTATTTAAAGTTACGCAAATATAGAGGAATTTATTGTTTTTATTATAAACGTATAACCCGTCGAACTTCATTCCGCATCCAAATCAACAATAATTATTATTACATAATACAATGAATTAATAGCTAAATTTAATTCAGTTTTATGTCATAAACTGTATTTACTTGATTCATGTAATAAGTCAAAATGTGTGTATTCTGGGTTAGGTCGAAGTTCGACAGGAGGGTCAGCTAGTGTGAAATATGTATAAATAAATTGTTCTCAAACATAATTGAAAGACTAATATTAAAGTAATAAGGGTTCTAAATAAAATATTATACCTATTAATAAAATGCTCCCAACTTGCATCCCTCCACCTGAAAATAAATTATTTTAATAATTTTTGCTTGAATACATTTATACAAATAATATTGTTTCAGATGAGAGCCTCATTTTGAAAATATTTTATATTACAAGATATCATGAAAGGACTTCTTCATTTGAATAGAGTTAAAAGTGTAGAATTTATTTAGAAAAAAGTAAAAATAAAAGTCTAACCGATTACATAGTCCAATGAAGGTATTCCCGTGGATGCAATCAACTCACGATTAGGTGCTAGTTTGGTTCCGATTATTTGTTTATTGGGAACCATATTGGAACCTTTTTTTAACTAATGTACAGTTTTGTAGTCTGTAAACAACACACCAATACAAAAAAGGTTAAAATTTAAAATTAATTATTAAAAAAATAGAAGTGAAATGAAAAAAGGCAATCGAACCAAGTTCAATAATTTTTTTTAGATATTATAAGATCGTTTTTATTATTGTATAAGCAGTAAAACCATTTTTTTTTGTTTGTACAAGAAAATTAAATTTTTTCAAATTTATCATATAAAATAACCTCAAAATCATAAGGAGTGGTGAAACTGTGTTCTTAAAATCTCTTTTCAATAACTTATTGTTTTATTAGAGTGGTTTAAAAAAAAGTTCTAAAGAGTATATATTATAACCTAAAATTAGTTAAAGGTTTCTAAATTCATTGATAACATCTTTTAAACTTGTTTTTTTTTATAAACTCACCCTAAATTTATTTGTTTCATCAAATAATTTATTAATGTAATAAACTAAAAAAGTAAAAAGTGTGTAAATGTTTTGACTTTTAGATGACGCATTTAGAGCAATTTTGGATTTATGATTTATGACATGACAACTAAACGTCAAATAATCAAAATATTAAAAAAAAATCTATGGTTTCATTTCATTACAGTATTACAGTATATTATATTATCTATGGTGCAAACGTCCATGGAGTGCAAGGAGTACGGTAGTACAATTGTAGTTGAATCGTTTTCCGACTTATTTTTTTAAAGGTTATTGGAGAACTATTCGTTTTACAATCAATGTAATTAATTAATACGTTGTCATGTAATAAATAAGATGTTGAAAAAATTATCAATGGGCCTAGTTATTGTTGTGTCACATTTCATCACATTTTTTAAATAAATTTCATATTAACTTTTGAAATAAAATATCGGCATGTTAACAAATCGAAGGTTAGTCAATTGAATAGTAACTACCCATAAAAATATATGGTTTCTTATTATAAGTAGTCTTATCAGTAAAATGTTGGTAAACTACAGTATAATATAACAGGTCACTGGTAAACTATCATAGTATAGATACTGATTAGTAGATCCTAGAGTTAATGTGATGGCACGTTTTTTTTTTCAGGTATTCTACCACACCAAGTTTAACAGAAAAGTTAATTTAAGAACACTTTGTAGTATTTACTTAATGTTGCAGTATTATTTAACAAAATATGGATGTGAAAAAACTACTTTTGTATTTCATTACATTTGCGGTGAGTATAATAAATTATTTATAATATATTTGGTGATAAATTAATGCCTTAAATGTTGAGAGGTGATAATAATAATTACTTAGGGAAATAGTTTTATAAAACAACACCTATATCTTTGTTAAATGATAACAATATTCATGAGAACAATCCTGGCGTATAGGGTAGATCTAGAAGGCGTTTCTGGAGTGATCACGTAGAGAGAGAGAGAGATCCTGAATGGATTATAATAATAGCAGCTGACTATACCAACTGGCAGACGACCACCCAAGAGGTTGAGGGATAGCTGGACATCCGCTTCCCAGGAAAATGAAGATCTGAGAGAAGACAGGACACAGTCCTAACTGAAGAAGAATATTCATAGATAGTGCTTGATTGTTTTTCACTTAAAAAAAAACAATTTGTGATCTATTTCGCTAAAATTTGTTGTTTATATCATATAAATCTTACACTAAAACTTTTTGTTATCTTCTTTTCCTGTGTTTTTCTAATCAGTGGTAGCAACCATTATTTGCATCACATCACAGCTAACTTCAGTTGAACCAATTTCATCTAAGTTACTATTATCAGTTGATTATATGTTTCAGGAGCACCTTGTATTTTTCTGATTGAAAGACGAGACTCGGATATGAACTCTTTTGGATTTATACTTTTATGTTTTTCAGGACCTGTTTGCAGTTGGACTGGTAGTACCGTACATAAATGCCCATGTGACGTCTATGGGAGGTTCTCATTTTATGGTGGGGCTTATGGGGTCATGTTATTCAGGCTTGCAATTGTTTTCTAGTCCTCTAGTTGTATGTATAACACTCGTAAATTTAACATAATATAGCCATGTAATATAAACATTATTTTTAAACTGTTACAATTTATTCTTTAGGGTAGTTTTAGTGATGTGAAAGGAAGAAAACCTGTTTTGATAGTTACCCTCATTGTCAGCAGTATTATTTATTTCCTGTTTGGTATTGTTTCTTCAATACACATATTACTGCTTTTTCGCATTGCTTTAGGTAAGTTAAGTGAACCATTTATTTTAATCTATAGATATAAAATTAAGCCCGTAGTGGTTTATTCATAACATTTAAAATCCAACAGTATTAGTCAGTCATCAGTTGTTGATATATCGTTAAGATCTAGTCCTTAAAAAATGGCCACAAGAATCTAGACAAACTTAGCACGTTGTGTATAGCTTATAACAATTTATTTATTTGAAATCCACTCAACCAATGATTGCTTTTACGTACAATTTACAAATAAAAAGAAAAAAAAACATTAGTTACGCATCACAGTAAAGAAAAATAAGTATCTCAAAGAATTTAATGAGCCAAGCGGTACCTATCCTTTAGCATTTTTTTGAAACTATACAAGGGTGTAGAAAACATATCAATTTCGCCAAGATCATTACCCCACCTAAGTAACCTTTGCATGGGCGTTGGCGAAGTTTATATAAAGCATCAACTTCGTAAAATATAATATTTTATTACAATCTATTGAAATAAAATTACCTATCTACTTTTTTTTTGTTTTTGATCTGTAACTTTTAAATTAGGCAGTTATGGTAGACTTTTTTGTATATTTTATTAAATTTCATAGTTAATTCCATAAATTATGTTTTTTAGGAATTTTCAAGCACACACAAACCCTGAGTAAAGCAGTTGTTAGTGATATTGTTAAGCATGAAGACCAATCCGACGTCTATGGTAAAATGGCAGCAGTCTCGGGATTTGGTATTGCCGTGGGTCCAACTGTGGGCGGCCACATAATGGAAGACTTTCCCAAAAATGGGTTTACCATATCCTGCTGTATTACTTGCTTAATATTTATGATGAATGCAGGTACAATCATATTATTTTTTTACTCTAAATCTTCTAATGTCCTTTTTTGTAGTGCTTTGGTTTAACTGTGTATTGATTAAAGACAGACAACTGAAAACAACAAGTCAAAAATTTGATCTTTGACCTATGTGGTTTAATCTGCCGACCCTAGAAATATGGCCATGAAAAGGTACTTCCCTAGAATAGTAATCAGTACTAATTAAGACTGTATGTGAAGATTTTTTAACTATGTCACTTTTCCTTCCTCTTTAACTCAATTCACCTGTCTACCTAATAATATAATCTAAAAATGTGACATACGATTTTGAAAATTTTTCTCAATTGAATGTCGCTTATAAATTAATATCTGTAAGTTGTTTATATTGCGAGGCTATTAAGCAAAAAAACAATTCCTTTTTTGTTAAACAAAAGAAAAGATTCACATATCTTATAGTGGCTACCAATCTAGTATGAAAACCATGTTGAAATATTCTATTTTATAACGATGTTACAATTCTCTACAGTACTATTTTTACATGAATTGTGTTTTCTATTTCAGGCGTTGTTTACTTTCTAAGCAATAAAAAGAAGGCAAAAAGTGCTAAGAAAAGACACGATGAGAATCTTCCTCTAATGGAGATATTAGCAGATGGATGGAAGAAGTCTATTCAAGAACTTTATGACGTAGAATGGTCCAAATATTGGGATGTGTTTTTGCTCAAAGGTCTAACTAGCTTTAGTATGGGTATATTTTATTCCAACTATTCCCCCCTTTTGAAACATGAGTTCGACCTTTCTCCCAAATGGATTGGCTACACAATTTCCTTTCAAGGTATCATTGGAGCCGTTTGTAGTTTTTTTATTAAATATATAAATGATATCTTTTACAAAAATGATACAGAATACACACAAAGAAACTTCCATTGTTTTCTTCTTTTGTCCGGATCATTCCTATTCATTCTACTCTCAAACACTTGGTACTTATTCGCGTTATTACTCATTCCATTAGCTTTAGGTAACGCAATATTACGGATAGTTGGCTTAGAGGTAATCGTTCATAAATCTCCTGCAAATCAAAGGGGCTCTCTCATAGGAGCATCTAACAGTATGCGATCTATATCGGGAACTCTAGCACCTGCAATAGCTGGATATATTGGAGATAAATTTGGTTTGAAATATGTTATGGTTGTTTCTCTAATCACAGCGTTAATTGGTACTGTGATAACATTTGCGTACAAAATTTTAAATGCTCCTTCGAAGAAGGCTCATAAAAAACTCGGTTGATTAACTTACTCATCTATATCAAAATAACATATTAAAGTGACTAATCAATCAATCAATCAATTCTCCCTTTTACACCCCACTCAGGGGCATAGGGAGGCAACAAGAGCTCTCCATTGCGCTCGATCTTGCGCAATGTTTATGACCTCCTCCCACACCATGTCCATGTCCCTCAGCTCTGCTTCGAAGGAGCGGAACACAGTGTGAGAGGGTCTTCCTCGTCTTCGGGACCCTGATGGGAGGAAGAACAGCGCTCTCCTCGGCCAACTGTCATTCGGCATCCTTAACACATGTCCCAGCCAAGTCCATCTCCTCCCCACAATGGTGGAGGTGATGGGCTCACGCTGGGTGCGCCGGCGTATAGCGTCGTTCGTGATGCGGTGGTACCACCTTACACCCAGAATTCTCCTTAGGCACTTCATTTCAAAAGCTGAGACTTTTTGTGCCTGGGCTTTGGTCAGGTGCCAATAAAGTGACTAATAAAGTACAAAAATAATGATTAATCTATTAAACGAATCACATTTAATTTGGGGCAGTGTTATAACTTTGGCTAACCATGAATAATATATTAAAAAAAATATTGATCCAGAATAGAGCCCGAAACTTGTTTAGAAGATTGATGCCTTGGTAGCTAGAACACAAGGTCGGCAATGTGTGCTATTTGTTCAATGTTACTTAATCCACATTTGCAGACCATGCAATGCAATTCTTATGTGAACTGCTAAGCGTCTTCCAAATTCTGCCCACATTTTTTAGATTGACAGTTTTTGCTAATTTTAATTTTCATCATTCTAACTAATACTCAATAATACCTTTAGAAAGACATGCAAAGACATAAGCCAGCTCTGATTAACTGAATTAATCTTATTGTAGGTCGCATAGATTGCAAATGCATTTATGATTATGAAAAGTGAGACTTTATGTTTCAAACTATTATTTTGTATTTTTTCATTCCTCCGATAATTGGTGAACAGAAAGAAGTCAAGAGGTGTTCAACACATCCACCACAAAAGAACCAATTATTTTTTTAGGGTGTGACTTTTATAATTCACCTAGGGTAAATGAATGTGATATGATTTTAATGTAGGTATATGTCTTGTTAAGATTATTTCAGATGTTATATATTTTTTATAAATATATATTGGGTA
Organism: Mystacides longicornis; assembly: GCA_963576905.1. Lineage (NCBI taxonomy): Eukaryota > Metazoa > Arthropoda > Insecta > Trichoptera > Leptoceridae > Mystacides > Mystacides longicornis. Next base: position 10,454,762 of record OY756428.1, read on the forward strand.
CCTACGTATTTTCAGTGCCATTGACATTTTATTATTGTTGGTGTTTTGAAGAAAATAAAAATGTTTTTTTTTTAAATTTGTTTTACTTGGCTAAAAAAATATGTTTCTTTTTCCATATTATTGACGAATTGACGATAGAAAATAAGATCAAATATAAGGCTGGAAGTATGAGATATTGTGACGAGAATGACATGGATCAAGCAATTACTGATCCCATCCTCGAGGAAGGCCTGGTCAGAAGCCTAAGAAACACCATGAAAACTGGTATGTCACTAAGCTGAGGTTAATTGGGTAGCCTAGTATGTACAGGGAACCAGATTCGCGCTAAAAATTCAAATGGCGTCAACAATTCAAATGCGCCTAAAATTCAAATATATTCGGTTTGCAGAGGGTAAAATGGATTCGGGGGTGTGTGCGAAGATGTATGGGGGGCTCTGCCCCCCAAACCCCCCTATATAATTATGTTCTAACCTAACCTAACCTATTTTCATGACTGTTAGTCATGAAAATAGGCTAACGAACCTATTTTTTATGAATTTGGCTCAGCCAAAATGAACACAAATACACTTTAGACATCTTTCACAGAAAAAAAACGGATAAATAGAAAAAAAAAACGAAAAAAAGGTCCGCCCCCACTGGGATTCGAACCAACAACCATCAATACCAACGGCGGCGACTATAACCGTAGGACCATTGTGAACTCGATAGCGATGTCGAAAAACTTTAATATCTACTGTTAGTGTCACGCATGCGCACTTTATGCAAGGATTCTATTGGTGCGAATCTGGTTCCCCGTACATACTAGGTTACCCAGGTTAATTGGACTCGATATTATAATGATTGACAATTTAAGGAGTGTATTATAAATGCACAAGGTATCATAGGCTAAGAACACGTAGAAAGCCGATTCCGACCCGCGCAAAGAATGTTACTATGCATTTGAATGGGGATACCTACAGAAAAAGCAGGAACCCGCTTTCCGGCATGCCCATTTAAATGCATTGAAACCATAGACAACAATCTATGAGCGGGTCGGAATCCGCTTTCTACGTGTTCTTACCCTTATGCATGTATGGGTTCTTCTAGAAAGTTTCTCTTCTATATAAAGGCAAAACCAATGCATATTAAATAAACTGTAAACACCTCTTGATTTATTTATTTAATTCTTATGTGTGCAGTAAGCTAGTAAAAACTGTGTTTTACGGCACCATAGCCGACTAGTAAGTAATAGTCGGCTATGACGGCACACTTAGTTCACAATCGTTATATTATTATCACATAGCTTCCAAAAACAAAACGATTGAGTTAAAATTTTGGATTTTTGTACCACAACATGAGTCATAAAAGGAACTCTGCATTTCATTATGTAAGTATGATGGTTTTGACAAACCTCAGCAACAGGCTTTGCCATTTTGAGGTGAACAGAATTTCATTTCATGTTATAAACATTAATTTTGAAGAAATGAAAATATTTGAGTAATATATTTAATAGTGTCATATACGTAGGTTCAAAAATAGGGCTTTATTTTATTCATACGAGGGCGAGCTTACCACAATGAGGTCTTGGTGCAGTGAAGTGAAAGAAAATAATATAGAAATCTTATATTAAGTTTATTTAAATAAAATGTGCACAAATTTCTAAACAGTAATCACAGCGAACTCTGATTATTTTAATAACTGATAATTTTTTCATATGACAATATTCTCATTCGAATAAAATACAATATCTATGGATTTGTATTGCATAGATACAAATTAACAACAATACGATCTTCTAGTTACAGTAGTCTATGATTATTATGGGAGAATCAGCTTTAGTCAGTTTTGTAAAATGGCTTCTTCGGTACGGTAGTATCGCGTATTTACTTATAGTTGAACGTATTTTTTCCGGTATTTTCAATGTTATTTCTACTCAATTGTGGTATTTCGAATTACGCCAAGTAATTTCTAATTTACTCTACATTTAATAAATCGTATTTGAACAAATTTTCTGAAAGTTTGGGTTTAATAAATATTTGAAAGTTACTCTGTGTCGATATATAACCGATATAATAATTATTAAAACGTTTATGTTTTGATATTTCAAACATTATTATAAATCTTTTCTGTGAAATAACACTGATTAATTTATTTAAACATTTAACTTACAAGTTCAAAAATTAATCGAGTGCGTAAACAATTTGACAGTTAGTGCAACCGAAGAACAGTGATCATTATAAACAACCTGTTAACAGTCATGTTTTTATTTGAATTTCAATGTGATGCGATTTATTTACATGCCGATTTACCTTTATTTTGATTGAATTATTGTGTTAAAAGTCTTCTAATTAAGTGAAGTATTCTGAAAAAAGTTTATTAAAACGATTTCTTTAACCATGTTTATATTCTGAATGCAGTCAATACACAACATACAAATTGTTGAAAGGCTTTTAATCAATTTGACTTGTAACTGTTGTTCCTTTTTGTTATTTGACAGTAAAAGTACTTTGTGTCTGCTTATAATGAGTTTATGTGATTAAGAATATAGTGGCTGTAGGCCATGGTTTCCGCGATGAACCTGAGGATGGTGGTGAGTTTGGAAGAGTAGTGTGGTTGACACAGTGGATCATATAGCAGGAAGTGGGGGTGGGTGTGTGGAGGCTGGAGGCATCCTCCCGCGCCCTCCTCCCCCTCTGCAACAGCCTCATCAACCATGTACTGAAGTCTTACACCCCAAGAAACAGGCGGTGATTGACAGACTTAGGTAAATATAATTTCTTTCCTTAAGACTTTAAGATTTAATTACTGCAGGTGCAGAGGTTGTTGAAGTCTTATGTATGGCCTAATCTGATTATGACTTTGAAAAGTGCACACTATGAACCAGTTGGAAGCATTTGAGAATGATGTTGCTTCGCATACGGAGAGATTACTGCAACAGAGAGTTGCTGAAAAATATTAAAGCCCATAAGGTATATCTGGGGCATAATGTGGAGACCTGAAAGGGTACAAAATTAAACATTTACCTATTGTATAATAAAAAATTTCCTTTTGAATCTTTGCCTGTCAATTTTTTTTTTGACTAGTTGATTCGTCTATATCAGCTAGTTATTGAATCGTAAATTTCTTGGGAGCGACCATTTATATGTACAAATGAATAATACGTAGCTATTTTATCAGATTTTTTTTCATTCTCTAATGTTGATCAAAGGGTTTCCTAATACAATTTTTATGACTTACAAAATGTTATCTTAAAGGACTTGTACGAAAATCATAAAAGTTCAAAAACTCATTCAACAAACATTCGAGAATAAGGTCCCTGCACTTGTTTTCGACTGATTCGGCAAACATTATCAGAACCTTTCTTTGAATTTAGTGTAGGTATACTATTGTTATTTTGATGTTAGGTATAAAATAGGTATTTTTGTAACTTTATAAACTAATGATGAAATATGGAATAGCGTCATTGGCTTCATCATTCTTTTTGGATGTAATGCCATTATAAAAAATAAAATAATGATGAAATAATATTGTCTGTTGCATCTGTCATGCTGCTGAAGATAAAGATGATTATTTTTTATCCACTATGCCATCGTATTCACTGTTACCAAAAAATGTGATGAGAAGTTATATTGGCCTGTAAAAAAGTCTTTTACTTTACATTCATTACACTGAATTTTTCAACTATTGTTTTTAGATTTTGCATTCCTTACTCGATCTCTTTACAATCTTCTATTCAACACCAGTCTCGCTCAACTTGACTTCTTTCAATTTCTTCTTTTTTGCCCTTCCGCATTCTGAATGTAGTATGACCTGCATCACAAGATCATTTTGATTGTTCGGGTGTCCATTCTTTTCGCTTCAAAAGCTACACTAAAACCGATTCATGTTATTTATTTAAGTATTCATGCAATTAACGGCTTTCGCCTTTTACGTTATTCTAATTCTATCCAGCCAGCTATACCTCAATTTTAAATTACAAGCATTTTAATCTTGTTAATATAAGAACTTGTTTGTGTTCCAGCATTAAGAACTGTTGATCAATAATACGGTCTGTCTGCTTCTTTATTTCATATAAAGTTATTTTCACACTGTTTCAGAAAACAAGGAAAAAGCCTTATGATAAATCTTTATTATTAATGATATAATTAGTAAACGTTAGATAGGTTACCTGTGTGAACATTCCATCTATGAATGTCCAGTTAACAATGTTACATAATGTTGTTTGGTTAACCTTTGTGAGTGTATCTTTTAACCACAAGCAAATGATAAGCAATAAGTATTCTCTTGAGTTAAGATTTTCTCAAACAGCTGGTGGTAGAGATGAATGAGTTGCTTGTGGAACTTGATATTGGGGTGGAGGCAAAGACACCACCTTATGTGGGTAAATTGTATTGACTTGAATACATAATAACAATTACCCTATATATTACCAATATTCTTTATCCAATATAACAATGGTTTAGTATTGCATCTTAACTGATGATGCAATGTAGAATTCTTTTATCAATAAAAATTTAGGTACATTATTAGGTATTATGTAGTACTGCTTTTCCTCCCATCAGGGTCTTGAAGATCCTCTCATACCGTGTTCCGTTCCTTCGAGGCAGAGCTGAGGGATCTGGATATGTTGTGGGAGAAGGTCATAAGCAATGCGCGAGATCGAGCGCAATGGTCACAAAAAGGAGAATGGATTATGTATAAATGAAATTGAACTCAATTTAGGATTTTAACAAACATTATCAAAAATTATTTATCACAATTACCTACCTAAATGTAGTCCAACTTAAACAAACATTGTATTTACTTATTTAGAAAAAGAAATATTGCCCCCTTCAAATGTAAAAAGCAGAAACTAAATTTAAGAATAAAATCAAAAAATAAAATACATATGAGGAAGAACTTGAACATAATCGTCAAAAACGAAAAATATACCTACATAAGGTCATTTTTGACACAGCTTGTATACAAAAATTAAACTTCATATTGTAGGTTGTTGTTGTTATAGGTACCTACCTACCTAAATCGAAACATGTTATAGGTAGGTACCTATTATATAATATGGAAAAGTTTGTATCGTTTTCATTCAACAGGTATAGGTACCTATGGAGGCGTTTTTGCTTGGATGTAACAATTAATTTTATTGTTAACTTTTTGTCCGTATTTAACACCACAAGCATTGTATAAACGGAAAGTATAAAGTCAATATAGGTACCTATTTCATATGTTGCTTTGCTATTGCAGATATACCTAATAATGATAATCTATCTCCGACCTTCCCTTCAAGAGATACGCCTTATCATCTCTATAATAATGTCTTCCTTTTAAATCCACACATAATATTGATTTGTAGCTTCAAGTAGGTATTTTAATTTTAATGAGTCCATTTTAATTGTCCATTCTAACTATGGATTTTTGTAGAATTTTAGTAGACAATTTGAAATATTATCCGCTTTAATGTGCTTATTAAAGAATGCATTGTTTGCAAGTCGTGTTTTTTTTTTCAAACAATATACAAATGAACTTCGTTAAAACTTAATGTGTATGAAAAACCTGTATCCATAGGGTCAGATCTTCGGGTGCTTATATTAGAAATGATATATAACAAAGTTCAAAGACACTCATATAACAAAGTTAGGTAAATCGAATTTTATTCAGATAAGATCAAAATGTCGTTTATGTTTTTACTTTTTTTTTGTTACACTATACACCTAAACGATGGTTTTGTGTGCAGTAACTTTAACAACTTTTGTCTTTAGGTGGCCATGTTCTAATCCGCTAAATTTCCTTTTATGGAAATCTTTGTCAAATAAAAAAAATTCAACGTCCCTGACCGAACTCGAATGTTTGTATCGAAGTTACATCCATTAAAACGATGATATATTTGACAAGTCGGTAAAATACATACACGCATCTCGAAAACTCTATAATAACTTTCACTTTCCATTATGAATGTCTCTTTTGATGATTTTATTAGATGTAGTGGATAAGCCTACACCCATTTCACTTTTTCCCATAATATACTCCCCAACCCTAGCCATGCCAGCCTATGGTTTATCGGAGGTGTGATAATTTATTTATTTATTTATTTATTTTACGGCCAGTAGGCCTTTTACAGGAAAATAATAATTTGTACAAGAAAGATAGAGATTACATATATATATATATATATATACAGCACTTAGTTAGATATAAATAATAATACAAGTATACAATAATTATGGCAAGTTAGAATACTTAACAACAATCAAGAAATACAGCGACAACAATACGGAATAGTATGATGAACACTGCATAGGTGCGTACACTCGTACATACACACTCAACCTGGCCGGCGCAGTCCGCGCACAGCTCAGGGCCGCACTTTACAACATTATTACCATTCAATCAACCAAAAATCAAATTTAATTGACATACTCGCTCACTACAAAATAAATTTAGAAAAGGGGAAAAAAAACAAAAAATAACAATAACCAGTACACTTGCGTACGTAAGAGAAAATAAATTCATATCAACAAAAAAGCCTTTACAAATTGGCTGCCACCCTCGCCTTAAAAGTAACCAGCGAATCACCAAAAATGTCCGAAACATTTGCAAATTGATTTCCCAATCTAGACAGTCTATTAATAGGGGAGTTAAAAGCATAATTTCTTCTTGTGTAATCAACATAAAAAGTTTGTACCTGCCTAGTCGATCTACTAGGAACATGAATGTTGAATAGCTCTAAGATGTCAGTACAATCTATATTCGCATTGAAAATTTTGTGCAAAAAAGATAAATCCAACATTGTTCTTCTATCAGAAAGACTTCTAAGACCCATCAAACCAGAAACAAAATCGTAGTTTAACTGTTCCACGGGAATGCCAAGCCTAAAGTTAATATGACGCAAGAACTTTCTTTGCACCCTCTCTATTGACGACACATGAACCATATAATAAGGATTCCATACAACGGAAGAAGACTCTAAAATGCTTCTTACCTGTGCCATGTAAATAATCTTAATAGTGTTCAAATTGGTAAAATGGTCTGCACACTCTCAACATAAATCCAAGCATGCGCATAGCCCTCTCGCAAGTGGCATTGACGTGCCCGACAAAGCTCAACTTTCTATCAAGTAACACTCCCAGATCACGGGCAGATTCAACAGCACTCAAGATTTCACCACTTAACGAATAATCAAACAAAATCGGCCCTCTCATTCTATAGAAACGTAAACACTGACACTTTTTAATATTAAGTAACAGCGCATTGCGAGAACACCACTCGCCAAATCTCTGGATATTATCCTGCAATAGGTCACAATCGGTACGACTCTTAATCTCGCAATAAATTTTTAAGTCGTCTGCAAACAACAGCACATTTACACCCCTAAATATAGATATTGCATCATTTATAAACAGATTAAACAACAAGGGGCCGAGATGGGAACCCTGGGGTACACCACTTAAGACCTCGAAAGAGTAAGAAGAGTCTCCGCACAGACTCACACACAAACTACGTCCTCTCAAATAATCTCTGAACCAACTCAGCATCGGACCAGAAACACCCATGCCAGATAGCTTATTGAGCAAGATGGCATGGTTAACTCTGTCAAAGGCCTTACTGAAGTCGGTATAGATTGTGTCGACCTGTAGTCCCCTCGACATGGCTCCTGTTATGTATTCCGTGAAGACCACTAAATTTGTCTGTGTTGATCTCGACGGCATGAAACCATGCTGGAAAGGTGATATAACACTGTACATGGTTGGAGCAATCTTACGCAATACTACTTTTTCAAGCAACTTAGGTATCGCTGACTGTATGCATATGGGGCGATAGTTTGTTATGTCTTGCCTATCACCAGACTTGAATATAGGAACCAAGTAACTCCGCTTCCAAATCTCTGGAAATATACCCTCAGACACTGATCTGTTGAATAAAACAAACAATGGATAAGACAGACCACGCATTGCACCCTTAACGAAAACTGGGGGAATGCAATCGGGACCAGAAGATTTCTTTGGTTCCATAGTCCTTATACAATCCACAATATCACGTATTTCAATGTCTAGTCCAGATAACTGCAGATTTACGTCAGATGTAAAATCAGAACTACTACACACGGACACCTGATCATCATATATAGCTTTGAAGTAATCTGCAAATAGTTGCAGAGAGTGCTGAAGAGAGTGCGAGACCAAGGAACCATGGCGCATCGTGACCGGCAGTGATGACACATCACTCTTCAAGGATCTAGAATACTGAAATACCTTTTTTGTATTAACACGTAGTGAAGATTCTATATTTTGAACGTATTTTTCATAGCAAGATTTTGCCAACTTGCGGCATTCACCTCTCAGATCCCTAAAAATATGATAATCCGCAGCACTCCCTGACATCTTATAAATCATGTGAGCTTTCTTCTTTTGAGAAATCAAACGCTTAAGTTCGCCGTCAAACCACCTCGGGTAAGAGTCTCTTTTGATCGACCTAACCGGTACATATTTCGTGATTAAATCATTAACTAAACGATAAAAGAACTCTACCGACTCATCCAGCAAACTATTCTCTAAACATGACCAGTCAACTTCGAACAGATCGCGGTTAATGGAATGGAAATCGGCAGAATCATAATCATGCTTTACATCAACATAATCAGTATCATTCACTATACTAGAGTTTATTCTTATGTTGAGAGGGGGATGGTGCGAGTCGATCGGGAGAATCGACACACAAGACAACGACACTCGGACACATGGATCATCGCTCAAGACCAAATCTAAAATCCTATCCCTTTCATTCCTGTTATTGTTAAGTTGGTACATATTCAAAAAATTTACAGAATCTACCACCTCTCTCTCGCATTCAGATAATAACAAGTCTCCATTTGATTGTTGAGAACAATCCCCATTAGACCAATCAATACCCGGCACATTGTAATCACCCACAATAACAAATTTGTGATCCGGATAAATATGACAAAGGTTCTCTATTTCTGCAAAATGGTCACTATACAAGCTTATATTAGAGTTTGGGGGAATGTATGCACAGCCAGCTGTCAACTTTCTACCACGGCATTATACCAATATTATAATGTAATCATAACAAATACACATATGACACTTGTATCGTGAAAGATGAAAATGTTCAAAACCGAGATTAGAATTCAGAAATTTAGTACGAAGTCAAGAGTCGATTATTTTAATAAAATATAATGTTAACAAATTAATAATGTCTTGCATTTTTCAACAGGCGGAGAGTGGAGAGCTATCGTCGCCGGCAGACGGAGTGTGTGCCCCGCTTTGACCAGTCCTTCAGCGGCGTGTGCGAGCAGCAGAACCTTGAGACGTCCGCCCTGCAGAAACGCTTCCTGGAAGGCAAATCCAAGAGGACTGTGAAGAAGGGCGGAGACAGGCAGCAGGTGAGGCAGGAACAGCAGCAACCCCAGTCCCTGCAGCTTCAGAACCAACTCCAAGGGCAGGTCCATCCCCTTGGACTCACCTCCAATTTGCACAGCAGTGTACACGTGGTATGAAAAGTATTTTATCATTATTTTTTTATTTCGTGATCTAAACTATCTCAATTTGTAAACATCCATTCTCTAAACATTGAAAATTGCTTGGTTGATATAATGCAGCTAAAGCAAATTAGTTAAATAATTCATAATTAAATAAATGAAAATTCAAACAATGATAACTCCTCTATTTTGTCGACACGTCGTGTTGTTTTTTTTTTCGGTTCGGTAATTTGACCGAAAAGACGAATTGCGCGCTAACGTTCACACATAAATAATTATGTCAAGGTCCTCTCACTGCGGCACGAACTCTCGTCATAGGATTTGTTGCGTATTTTGCATCTAACAATGTTATTCAGTGTCGGAGAATAAAACTCTGATATCATAACAACCTTAGCGGAGGCATGTAAAGGTTTCGTACACGTAGCTATACTCGATTGACCTCGCTAGTCTATTTGCCTAGGCAGCAGACTTATAAATAAGTTGTTTCCAGTTCCATCTCGATATCGTCTTATTTGGACTTCTGCCCCGTTCACTCAGAGATATACTGTAACACCTTTCTTTAATAGTCTGTCCATTTTTCTATGCTTCGTTTGGCAACTCTCGATCTTTCGAATTTTCATTTAACTTTTCCCGCAGCATGTCCAAATCCCTCAGCTCTGCTTCGATGAAACGGTACCCAGTACAAGACCGGCCTTCATAGTATCATTCTTTCTACACTCTGTATTTAGTTACAGAATCGGATTTTAACAGCGAATGACAATGCGAAAGCTTGAAGATTTTTTTAATAATTTTTCTATGGCTTATCCAAACAATGACTATGGGATTACGGATGATTTTAGCAAACTTATGCGGATAGTCATTGTAACCTACTCTGTAAACAGATGTTAGCGAGACTTTTTTTTACTTAAGATCTATGTTCTCATAGGACATACTTAACAATGTATTAATCACAAAGAGTGTTATGGGGATATCTCGATATCATTCAAAATTTTCTAAATTGATAAACTAATGCTTATGGTAACGGATAAACGGTCACAGAATGATAACATAATTCTCTAGTTCAGATATCCCTTTCTCATTTCCGGCCACTTTCTCTCCCTGTAAGATCGTGTCGCAAAGAGGCAGATAACACTTAATCTGACATTACCTTTATCTTTTTCATCAGCTTTCAAATCTTTGTCACTAAATCAACATGCTGTTATCTGTCGATCTCTTTAGTAATAATTCACAAAGTAGGTAGGTATATACTACATATGTATCATATCCACCACGCCTAAATTTGAACATAATTTTTAAAACAAATCAAATCGTTTTAGTTCTAGAAGACTGTTTTCATCCTCATTCTTCAGCATAACCCCTTTTGCTATTCTTTGGTCTCTTCTACATACATGTCTCTATACTGCCATTAATCCTGTGACATTGTGTGCGTTTTCCTATGTGACCTATAATAACCATGGCGTTATCCTATTTATGTCCTGCAGTGGGCAAGCGTTGGCTGTTCATAAAATCTATTTAGGTGTAGATATAAATTCAGTTTAGTACTTATTTACGTGGAAGACCTTCCCATACCGTGTTCCGTTCCTTCCTGGTGGGATGGGGTCATAAGCATTGCGCAAGATTGAGCGCACTGGAGAGCTTTTGTTGCCTACCTATGCTCCTGTATGGAGTTCAAAGGGAGTTTTGATTTTGATCTTAATTCTGTATTGCACATTAAACAAAAGGCACTCACCGTCTTACTTAAACATTATTAGAAGCAAAGTTTAACGGCGTGATTTTCCAGGTCGGTGTCTCACAGAATCTGCAGATGAGAGCGTATGTCTGTTTTGATAATGAAGTTGTTAACAGGAAGGAAAACGGTTGTTTTGAAACTGCTCTTGGTGGCCGAGTGCATCATATCATAATAATACTAATTATTATTTATAGTTTTATCTGACTTCATGAAGTTTCATCGTATGCAACGATTTCTGCTGATTGGACATTCATGTTACTTTCCAGATAGACAAGGAGTCAGGTAGATAGGTCAGAATAATCGTAAAAATAGCGTTTTTTTATAAATGGTGTTTCCTTTATAGGTTTAAGGCAATTTTATCACCTATATAGTTACATAATCCTATCGTTTTCTTCATTTTTTTTTTCAAAAATGACTTAATTGATTCTTGGGAATGGGGTGTTATCGTTGCCAAACATTATAGAATTGGTAAATCACAGGTAAATCATGATTTCTTTCTCATTCTTACCATTTATTATTTTTAAGCCTTCATATGTTTGTATGAATAGTAGGTATGTGACTGGCTGTCACTTTATTGTTAGATCTTTATTTTCACTTTCTATTAAGCTGGGAATATACACATGCCTGTAGCTGGCACACTTGCATGCCAGCTCCTGGCACACGCCACCTACTATCAAGGCAACTACCTATATAGTAGCTGGCACACTTGCATGCCAGCTCCTGGCACACGCCACCTACTATCAAGGCAACTACCTAGTAGCTGGCACACTTGCATGCCAGCTCCTGGCACACGCCACCTATTATCAAGGCAACTACCTAGTAAGTGGTTGCCTTGATGGTAGGTGGCATGTGCAAGGAGCTGGCATGCAAGTGTGCCAGCTACAGGCATGTGTATCGCCGTCTTTAAGATAGAACTAGCAAAATTTGCGGGTCTAAATAACAATGTTACCTACCAGTACCACCATGTTAGTATTCTTCTGCGGTTTCAATATTGTAGATTTGTTGACACTATGCGCGAACAACTCCCCTGTTACCTTTATTTCGATATTTGAACTGCATTCCATGTCCTGGCAATATTAGCAAATTGTATCAATCATTGACGAAATTATCAATGAGTATCGGATAAATATATAACGCATTTCTAATTAAAGTACGTATGTAGTTTCGAAACTTAACTTCGTTTTGATTACGATTTTTTTTTCATATTTCATAATGAAACCAATAAAAACATTTTCTTACTGAATCTCGAGAAAGGGTTTCCTTTGGCTGTTTTTAGCAGTCACCTACACCATTTCCCTATCAGATCCGCTAAAATTAAGCATCAACTAAAATTTTGAATATCGCGGGCAATGTCAAGTGATTTCAACCAACCCGAGCGATATTTTGTATGAACGATTTCCCCACGTCAAAATTATCATCATGGCTGCCAAATAACCTTTTTCTCAAACAAAATCACCTTGATCAAGAAATATAACACTATTAACATATCTTTTATGATTAAAACAAGAGCAAAATAATATTTTTACTGAAAATAATAAATTATTTTGTTTTGATCGTTGTTTGTAAGAGGTATCTGAGAAAAAAATTGACAAGAGTAGTTTTGACATAAAAGCGGTTCCTCTAAAAAAAATTTTTTGAGGGTTTTTCTAAGGTGAATTTTTTTTTTCAAAACTTCGCAAACATACAATTTTTAATACATAATAACTAATACACAAAAAATACGACACATAAACCAGCAAATATGATAATTAAAGTGGAACAGTCTGTTAAAATTAACGTTTTTTATACCTATATATTTGGTGGCGGATTCTAAGCTTTAGGGAATCAGAGTGATCGGTTGTCGAGATCGAAATTGCGAAAGAGAACACCCAACCGAGGGTCGAACCCGGGATTTCTTTGTAATACAAAACTATTCTGCCAATAACGTCTACTGGAATTGACAACGCAGCATTGTACCTATACTCGTTAAATGGAATATGGTTGCAAAATGTGTTTGTATGTGATTTACCTTCATTTGCCCGATGAATGTTTATGAAAATATTTTATCAATGAGTGACGTTTTATATGGAGGAAGCGAACACATCGGGTAGCTATTTACGTTGGTACTGCAGCTGATACATGGCTGCGTATATACTTATAACATCTACATAATAATATGTCAGTGGATTCCTTATCGGTTCCAACATTGCTCTACCTATATCATCTGTGTACCTATTTCCTTCTTACTTGAGATAGTTACTTACATGTTTTTAAAACATTACCGCTGATCAGTTAGTATTTGATATACCTACCTAATCAAAATATTACCTATACTTTATATTATTCCCTTTACGTGCAGTTTCCTCGAATTCAAATTCCAACTTTACCGACCTTGGTAGCCTAGTGTTAATAGGCGCCGACTTTTGATCAAGAGATCTCGTATTGATCCTCATTCTCTTTAAAATTCTACTCGGGATTGGCCTGACATAGATTGAACGGAACCGATTGGCTAGAAAAATTAGCCTCTGCGAAATTCTCTACTAATTAACCCCTTTTAAATAAATAAATAACACTCTTATATACATAGGTGTCAGTATAACCGATTCCAACCCCGAGTAGAAATTTCATGCCAAAAAAACAGAATTTTTTTAAACCGACCGATAATTGAACCCGATCTTTTTGATCAAAAGTAGGCGCCAAATGCCTTCGGAAGTCGGTGAATTTAAGTTTTTATCCTTGAAAATCTTAATAAAAAGCTTATTTTTCATTGCAATTTTATCTGTAGGCCAAATGCTCGATAATGAATCTTAAAAATGGAGAGCTATTTCCCGATGTCATCGCATCACGCCTTAACGGCTTAACCGATTTCGCTAATTCTTTTTTTGTCGTGTAGGCTTTTATCAGGAGAATGTCCTTTTAGAAGAAAAAAATAAGAAAAATGCACGGAAAATTAGAAAATTAAAGAAAACTCTACGTAGACAACCTTATTAGTACTTTTTTTACCTTGTAATTTTTATTCCAATTTTGAAATTTTGTCAGAAATTGTCAATTAGTGCGACTGACAGAATGCGGATGGAATATACATGGTTTAAAACAGACGCATCGTTCGGAATCACATTGTTCAAATAATGATAATTAATTCATCACCATACAAATTCGAATTCAATATTCATAGTTAGGAACACAGGACAACGTCTGTCGGGAAAGCTAGTATTTTTTATAAAATAGAGGAATAATTTTATGTGTAGGTACCTATATTTCCGCGAATTTCATTTAAGTACCTGGAATTAGCCTGTTTTGAATGGATGTTACGTAAGCTTGGTGATTTCTGAGTAAGTCCTAGACATTAACTCAATACTACGGCTCGGCTTACCATTTCCTAGTGCTCGATAATAATTATTAACCATCAGAAAAATAGAGAGAATCATTAATAGATGATAATTTGCTGGACATCCTAAATTCGCGATACCCCTAGCTGTGTTATGATTCCGTCGAACATTTCATTAACTCTTGATAAGTAGTTTGTTGTTTGAAAGAAAAAACAAAGTATTTATAGTTATCTTCTGTTTCCATAAACAAACAATTTTATTACTGTACCTACACCAATAATACGAGTGTTGAACGTCGCTCGAGTGGCAACTTGTTGAGTAAGTACGATTCATACAATGATTCACAATCTGATGTTTTTCATTATTTCGTGACGATTGATTGGTTTATTCGTCATTATTTGGTCAGTAAATAAATTAATATTGCGCATTCGATGATACAATTCCACAACTTGGAGACAAGACCGAATGGCGAATTTTTGAAGGACATAAAAGAATCATATTATCAATGTTAAAATGTCGCGTTATATTTTAACAGGTTCATCTATAATAGCTTAAAGATAACGCTATCTATATATTAATACGCGAAAGAAAAACTTTGTGACTATTTTTACGTAAATTGCGCGGACGCAAGAGTATGAAATTTCGCACACATATAGTTTATATAGAGAAGAGGTGGCAAATGCTAATAATTGCCTTTTAAAGAAGAAAGATAACACAAAAAACAACAAAATACAAAACAGTTACAATCACACACAATATTTTTTTCATAAGCATTACAGTGATAAAAAGTAGGTACATGTCTGACATTTGTTCAGTATAATAGAAGAATACAATAATATGAGAATACATTTAATTGGCTAATGGATGACTGACGACGGTTGCCAGAAAGATGATTAGAAATTTCAATTTAAAATGACACATAAGAGGAGAGGTATTTGGAATACTATAAGTGATTAAACAAGACGATAAGGGTGTGATATAATATTATGTATTTGATACTCGCACACTTTTCAACAGACTACTTTATAAAGATCATTACTTTCTTAGATTTAAATGTAAAATGAAAAGCGCCTCATAATGGGCGCAGAAAACTTTTGGAAGGCGGTATATTCAAATGGAAGGTTGAGCTGGCAATGGCGGGATATTAGAAATAGTTTTATATTATTTGTCTTTAATAATTATTAATAGAAAAAACACTGTAGATACAACATTTCAAATTTGACGTATCGATATTTGAAATAGCGCTCGCTCAGTCTTTGACAATGGAACCTTATAAAAATTATAATGTATAAACTTATAATTTAAATAAGTTAAGGTCGAATTTCGAGCACTGGTCGACGATGAAATTAAGCTTCAGTTTGTTTTCCAAAATTGGAAATCAGCTCGAGATATTTACTAGCATGCTTTAGAGTTTTAACAACTTTGGACGCTTTTGGTACGTTTGGATTATTGTTTTACTTATCAAAAGCGTTTGAGCGCATGAATCGCAATATGTCGAGAAAAATGTTCAACATAGTCGATAATGATATTCTTAAGCGTCGTGCGTGGAGAGTGTCAACATGGTAGCTGTGGCCTGGCCCTGTCTATCTACATACGAGAGTACATAGATACCACTAAGTGCTCGTATAATAATATCCCTGATTATAATCGCATGTAGTCGAGTCGTCCAGACTCCAGCAGACAATCTACCCATGTACCCACACCGCACCTAGCCGCGTACAGAGAGACAGTCTATACAACTAAACCCGATGTCATCCGAATGTCTCTGTTAAGCCTGGTTCAGACTGCGCATGTTTTTTTAGAAACTGGACTATTATTAATTTACTTTTGTGTGACTACCTCCGAACCCCTAGTGAGTTAGATAATAGGAGATACAGATTTTAAATTGAAATCTTAGACCTTACTCTCCCAGCATCTAGCCTATATCAGTAGCATTCTATGTTCTTTTTCTCCATTACGGTCGTTATATTCATACTCAATGGCCTGGTTCATTGACAGGAAAGCTCCCCAAACCCAGTCTCCCTTCGTTTTGCTTCCAGTACTGATTTGAGAAGGGCATATTTTTAATTACGGAAGACGTTAGCAGAAGGAAGCTTTTCTTCTTTAAACATCTCAGCTGAACAGCCTCGTTAAATCTCAGCATTCTGCATGAGATTTCTCTCAAATACGGATTATTCTTCTGTACAACCTGTCCAAAGACCTTGATTTTGGTTGTGACTTTCGATAGTCCCTTCAAGTTTGTTACTCGTTACACTACTCACAATAGTGCGAAAGCTATTTTGGACAGCTGCAAGTGTTAGGTAGGTACTCTCTTCGACTAATTACTAAGTACATATTATCTCAGTGTGTACAAGCCTTTACAGTGTATGGAGTGTGTATGACACTCCGTCGTCAGCTGGACGTCCATAGGTACTGCGAAATATTGTTTTCAGCCGAGACCTGCGTTAATTATCACAACGCGCCTACATACGTGGGTGACTATTATGATTGTTGTCGTTGCAATATGTTGTAACAATGCGTTTGTACGTTAACGTAGGTAGGTATATTATTGTGTGTGGGACCGGAGCCGAGAAAGTGTGTATTTTTATAAGAAGAATGGCGTGCCAGTCTATAGAGTCTAGAGAGAGAAGGTGAACACTTTCAAAATGCATGCATGATATAGTTAGTTTAGGTCTGTCGCCGATCTCACTGCTCGATGCAATCCGCGCTGGTACCGCATACTTACTTACCTACCCAGCTAACAATGAATCTCCTCTGGTTATACTGTATTTACCTTAGATTATGTTTGGCGCAGCCAATCCACTTTTCCCAATGGCCTTAATAAACTAACAACTTTTGTTGCAAATACGTATTGAAGTGTTTAAATTCATTACTGGCTAACGTAGTCCCTATTTTCTGCAAACCTTTAGTTATCGTTTCATCCAAATTTATGAAATTAAACTTAAATAAATCATCCGATCTACTATAAAGGTCATAAAGAACTCATCTGGCGCGATTTTTTTGCATCATGACAAGCATTTTGAACATCTCATAGTGGTTCTAAGGAATGAAAATTGTTGCCATATTGCAAACGTTGTTTACTTTTTAGTAATTGTGTAAACTAGCAGTTGAACGTCGCATTAAAAGACTTCGTGGTTAAAATTATTCGATCTTATTAGGATATGTAGGATGTGTATACCTCAATAGAAATACTAAAACAGTGCTGTACAAAACACTCCTACGACCAGTGCTGACATACGCCTCTGAAACCTGTGTGCTCACTAAAATGAATGAGCAACAGCTTGCGGTCTTTGAGAGGAGGATCCTCCGAAAAATCTACGGGCCAATAAATGAGGGAGGAGTATGGCGACGGCGATACAACCAAGAACTGTATGATCTCTACAAGGATGCCGATGTCATACAAGTTATCAAAATAGCAAGATTACGCTGGGCTGGGCACATAATACGAATGAACGAAGAAGCCCAGACCAGACGATTAACCCTCACACATCCCGAAGGTCGTAGAAGAGCAGAATGACCCAAGCTACGGTGGATGGACGGTGTTAACACGGATGCAGGTGTGATTGGACTGAGGAGCTGGAGGACGGCGGCACTCAGAAGGACGGAGTAGAAAAAATCTCTTGACTCAGCCAGGGTCCACCCAGGACTGTCGTGATGATGATGATTATAGGATATGTTATATCGTAGATCTGTGTGTAGTTTCGGTAATTTTTCGGAGAGGCTGATGGTTTTTGTGGTATTTATGGTACTCTTGATTTATCCACCCTGTCGATTTGTTCTCTGAAACCGCCTTCTATCTCTGCCCCAGCGTACTACAGCCTGTCATCTTCATTGCAAACTCCCTCCTTATGTTCATTTTGCAACTGTAACCACTAATTAAAAGCATTATTGTTATGATACACTTATTTGCTGTGATTGTAGCTCTCTGTGAGAATCCCATGATGTATGCTGTGTGCGCTGTCCCTCCGCATGCTGTTACGTGTACCTACCTGCCGGCAGTTCCTTTATCTTTCTCCTCCGTTCACGTTACATGTGATTGGTTGCATCATCATAGGTGCCTGAGGTAGAGTACGCCGTATGTGACGCGCTGGCCCGTAATTATATGCGTGTTTTTATTTGCCGCTGCCATCCTTTGACCCCGTGTTCATTGTTCGTTTGCCTGATGCCTGCACGCGTAACCGTGATAAAAAATGCTTATTAATACCCTATCAGTTTGTTTATTATCGTTCAGAAATATACTCCGTTTTATTCGGCGATCTTATATTTCATAGTCGGTCAACTATTGACGCATCCTTCAAAACCAGACGAGCGGTCAATAAATTATCTTGAACATTCAATTTTTGCGTTTGTCAAATCATACCTACTAATAATTTTACAGTATGAGTAGGTACATATTTTTATAGTATAATAATTGTTTACTATGATCTTCTTTCGAATATTGCTCTATCTGGTGCCGATCCATCATTAGATATTCCGTAGCCATGACATCTGTCCTGTTATTCCAGCACCTCTTTGATCTTGCCTTTTACTAGCCTTTAGTTGGAGTGCTAATGGGTTCATGTGGCTTGGTGTCCCTTGATTCCTCTACCCTGTGACAGATGATGGTTCCACGCTCATCTGGTTGGTAATATTTCTTTACTAACAGTACGCAATCAAGAACATTTTTAGTAATGTTTATGAGTAACTGTCAATTTATTCCTCTAAGTATAATAATATGACGTTGTCACTTGTATGTATGTAGAAGACAACGCTGTCAAGTAGTGTGTGTTAGTTGCATATGAGCTCTTGGTCTTAATGCAGTGGTTATGTTTACCTACCTCCATACCTTTCCGTAAACTGTCGCTCACTCCATAACGACTTCCTGTTATAAATCAATCCTTTCTACAGGCATTCTTAATCGGTGATGCATACAATTACTATCTTAATGAATAAGGTTCTTCGAGTGACAATGGTTTTTTTTTCAAAACATGATAGATTCTTTAAAATTCGTAGCGCGCACTCGAAGAATTTCATACAAATCAATAAATAATACAGGCACTCACTTCACGAGGTCCCGGGTTCGATTCCCAGTCGGGTGTGAATTTTAAAGCATTTTTTTCGATATTTCAACCCGGGGTTGGCCTGTTTTTGAGATATTTGACGAGACTGTTTGACTGAAAAAATAAGAACAAAAAAGTATGCAACCTATTTTGCTTTTCATCTTCAAAATATGGCTATCTCTTTTACTGATGTATGTAACATTCCTACAATTATATCTGCAAGGATCAACATCAATGTAAATATAACGTTATGTCTGATGTGATGATATCCGAAAATAAGTAGGTACATACATACATAACTTTATCATTATAAAGGAAGATATCATCAGTGTCATTAATACTTGCGTATAAGAAAGTACCTATATACTATGACAGCAGTCGCAGTCTTTAAATTTGGTTGCTCTCTTGTTCTCAATAATTTCCAACTTTTTCTCTATGTTTCATCAATTATTAAATTTCTACTTGTTGCATACATGATATTTTTCGAAATGTTGAACATGTTGAGAATTCTCATGATTAGGAGTTTCGGAGACAAACATTACCACCTAATGGCGAACGTTGTTAACGTAAAGAGATCACACTAAGCCAGCCTTCGAAATAACAGTAGAAGACGGTCGTAAGCCCGTAGTGGTTTGTTCCATTTAAAAATCTAACATTGGTCATGAATTATTAGAGTCATTAGTTGTTATTTTTTTTACCTATATATAACCTTACAGGAAATTGCATTTTTTGTGCGCAATGCGAATGTCAAATTATGCGCAAAGAGAGATGAGAAGGGGGGGGGGGGAGAGTTGTCATTCATGTTTTTTGAAAATTTTAGCCATATTATATCATACATTAAAGACTCACTTTGAATACTTAATTATTCAAAAAAACGTTTATTTTGTTGATGTGTCGTGTTTTTTTGCACGTACACCATCGTCCAACATCAAGTAAGAACGTGGAAACTTCGTCATAAAACCCCAAACCTTTAGGCATCGTTTAATTAGGAATGACACATTTGTTACGGTTTGTTAAAAGGTCAGGAAGAGATTACACAAACTACTCCATAGGTTATTCGGGACAGGATATCGAACAACCACTATTTATTCTAGAAGTTTCCATTGTATACATACAAGTAGTGCTGTCCCCTAACGCCTTCAACAGTCCTCAAACTTTAGAACGAATTCATTATTATAACCTATCGGAATAATCTAAGTCTTTGTGACTTATTTGTTATGGCTTAATCCGTCACCGCCAACATAACTTATATGACTAAATTAAAATTATATACCTAATCATAATTTGCCCTTTTTACTTCGATAATAATATGTAAATCTATCAGACCAAGAAATTATATCTGGGTACCTATTATCTAGTGAGATTATAAAAACGGATTATGACAGATTTTTTTTATGTATGAAAAAATATAGTTTTTGCATCGCGAGGTATAAATATATTATAAATTCACACTTTTCTTTACAGTGGTGTCAGTATAAGTGGTTGAATTTATTACCTAAGGCAATTTTTTCCAGTCAACCGGTCCCGTCCAATCTCAGACGAGCCAACCCCGGGTAAAAATTTCAAATGAAAAATACTTGGCAAAAAAATCTGACTCGGCTGGGAATCGAACCCGGTACGTCAGAAATTACCGAGGTTGGTATACGTCACAGTATCGAGGAATACATTAGATTCAGTACCCCCAAGTACCAGTCGAAACTATACTCGAACGAAATGCATAATTGTTATAGTTTGCGTATTGATAAAAAAAAAATGTCGAAATGACAGTTTGTATCCGAAAACATCTTATAGTAGGCGAATCTAAGATATAAGATCGTGAAAAAGTGATGGTAAAGGAGTAAATCATAATCCGAGTCAATATCAAATCTTTGATTCGTCATGAAAGCTTATCTCCATACAATTCGATAGAATCGATTCGAAACTGATCCTGTTGGGACCTGTACTCGTACTATGACTTAACCCGCTGCATAGTAAAGTTTTGGAGAATGACGCTTTGGGGCGTATACACTGCACCGGGAATTCGGATGTGTCGGGGTGCGATATTGCATGGTGGTGGTAGTATTATTGTGTTGTGATATCGGATAGCGGGTATTTTTGGGGGGCGAGCTATTCGGATACGACGGCGGAATGTACAGGTGTGCAGGCAAATGTCGTTGTACGGATGGATCGTGTCTGCCTTCCCTAACTCTTTACTAATCTTTACGAGGACTCGATTCTCCCTGTTTTTTTTTCTGTGTTTCTTCAAAATAACATTCCATTGTATGTTATCAAATTTAAATAAATGTTTTCTTTGTTACAGCAACAGAAATTCTTGAAGAGACCCGCTGATTCTGGTCTCGGCTCTGGCAGCATAGTGAACATAGGATCAGCGCAAGGTTCCCCGCCCGGCAAACTGCAAAGAGTCAATTCGGGCGGAGCTCAAGAAAACCTCACCAAGTTCTCCGTTGAAATAGTGCAACAGTTGGAATTTACCTCGGCCGCAGATTCCCAACCGCAGCAAATCTCTACTAACGTCACGGTGAAAGCCCTGACGAACACTTCGGTGAAGAGTGAGTCGGGCACTCCTCTGTTAGAGTGTAAACGAGAGCCGGACAATGATTTCGCGGACCTCGACCAGTGCGCGGCCGCTCTCGAGAAAGACAATTTTCCAGGTTTTTCAGATCTCATCGGGGAGGAGGCGATCGATGCTATCAGCACGTCGGACGCCTTCCAAGATCTCTTCGTCTTACCAGATTTATCGGAGTGTAACGAATTTATGAAAGAGTTTGATTTTGAAGACAAAGTCTTAGTGGATAATGTGAATAATAGTGATGACAGAAATAGTTTAATTAGCGATAGTAGGATAGTCAAAGTGGAAGAGGGCACTCAGGGTGTTGTGAAACGTAGTGGTAGTCCCAATGGTTTAGTGAATCGAGGCTTCGTACCACGGCCAGGTGCCGGAGGCGGCTATGGAGGGGAGCTGTCTCCGGCTGCGCAAACCCTCAAGCAAATGGCGGAGCAGCATCAGCACAAACAGATGGGTCTGGGATCCCGGGGGGCTCGCTCTCCTTATGGCGAGTTGCAGGACTACCTCGCCGGACAGGGGGGCTTTAGGAAACAGGATCAAGTGAAGCAAGAACCGTTTCCTCCGTCCTATAAGCCGTATTCTCCTTACGGTAGTCCTAGCCCCGGAAACGGCAGCCCGGGATACCTGCCACGGGGGGCCATGGGCGGGCCTTCACCGCCTCGTCCGCCTTCTGGTCCTCCCCCGCAGCCCAACAACGGCAGCTTACACATCAACCAGGCGCAGCATCTGCACATCTCTCATCCTTCACACGGGATTCAGGTGAGCTTTCACTATATATTTAACATAGGTATCAGTGTAATTGAAAATATTCGTGATTTCCATTTTTCATCGTTCTGCCACATAATAGAATATCATCGGATAAAAAGATTAAAAGGAGTTATTGCGGGGTGTGATACCGGGCGGGGCCCCGTTCGCATTTTGGATGATTTATTTAGAGTGTGTACGTGATCCAAATCTAAATAGTGTCCCATGTCGTAGTGAAGAATTATTATTTCTTGACTTGTCTGACTTGTGCTATACAAAGTTGTCTGTGAGCGGATAGCGCCGTACAAAGGGTTGAAAGGATCGTTTGTCATAGTATTCCCGTTGATTAAAGTGCTGCCCGTCCCCTGGCTGGAGGATAATCTTGGTGGGCGGCAGGCTTCCCCGCCGGCCCACCCCATTACCCGCCGCACACCCACCTACACTGTTCATATTAAAACGTAATGGAAAACTTCCACGTGAATTTCTGTAGTACCGCAGTACTCTCTCTCTAGCGGCCCTTAGTACATGTGGAGAGATGAGATCTTAACTCGTCTAGTAAATTTATATTAGTTATTTAAAAAAAAATACGCCTATATTGTGTTTTACTATGTTTCGTTTTATATTATTGAAATGTTTTATCTTCTCGGATTAATTTAACCCGATTAAACCCTTATGGCACACGTTATATTTTTTCCCAATCTTCATTAAATCCTTTTGCTACATCTTTTCGAAGAATCCAATTTCCGGGTTTTGTAATGTTTCTTCAATTTGTTTTAAATTTTCTAGACTCTTGTAATAAGTCTAACAAAATCTTTATAAAGATCGAAGTATTGTTTGACACATTATTAACACAAATTCAGCTAGCTGCACAAGGACGACAGAGAACATAGTAGTATAACAAGCGAAATTCATAAACGTTGATCATTTTGTAATTAGAAATAACCTTCTTTCTGTGTTTTTTTTTTTTTTTGAAATTTTCATAATTTTCTCCTTCAATATAGTGTACACCAAAATAATTTTAAGAGATACTAAGCATTGAAAAGAAGAAATCTTGATGAAAAAGTATTTGAAAAGTTAAAAAAAGAAATTTAGTTATTTTTGCTCCGATGCTTATTTGTTTTACTTGGTTAGGTACAGCCCTGAATGACGTCATACTTCAAGTTAATTACTACTTTGCTTTGAAAATCCAAGGTTTTGGCTAAGGAATAACATCGAATTACGATCTTTTTTGATTTCTCAAATCCTGTATAAGTGCATATTATTAATTAGGCAGTTCGTCCTTAATTCGATATTTTCTATGAAACACTCCAACCCCATGTAAACATTTTTCATATTATGGCAAATACCATTATTACGGAAAAAAACTTATATTTTTTATATTTTCAAATACAACTGTTGCTAAGGGAAGAAACGTAAAATAATTGTCCGCAGTCCTCTACGTGATTATCTAAAATTTGAACCCTTTAAGGGATGATGCAACTGAATTATAATTTATAATCAAGTAATTAATGACCCATTTCTATCCTTGTCGTCCGACAGGCTTTGCTGCTAGTTAGCTGGTTAAGTAATAAACTCATTTTATCCTTATGAAACGTTTTGGCAGCAATACACCCAAAGTCCCTAATTTATATTCCTGTAGGATTGTGTGTGATGCGTTTGCCTATTATTTCCTGTTGCCTCCTATTATAGGTGCTGACTAAGTATCTAGTGAGTGCTAGTGGTGCGCGTCACTAGCGCGCTAGGTATCCCTCGTCTGGTGACAAGATATCTGTTGCGGGCCGCGCGCACTCTGATGGATGGACCCGCCAAACGAACCGGTTTTACTCTTGTTTGTTACATTATTGTTTATTTTTTAAGTCTTGTGGTAAACTCCGCACTCGCTACCATACACTACACACACTCTCCAGACTCGCCAACGGAGGGACGTGCTCTTTGATATTGAAACTACGCGTATACCTCACTAAATACGGTTAATTTTTTAGATTTTTTTTTGTCTTTTTTAAACTCTGTTTTTTTTCCTCCGTGTTTCTGTAGATGTTGGACTACCTCTGTAGTGTTTTTCAGTGATGTTCCTATCATTTCTCGTAGATCTTTTCTTTTATTTTATTAAACTGCACATCAGACAATAGCACTCAACAAGAGATATAATATTATGATCAATTGCATGATAGTTTTATTATGACGTGCAACGTCGAGATTATCAATCAAGTTATCTCTGATATTTTTATCCAAATTTCTCAGATATTACAGAAATTATAATATTTTCTCTGGTACCTAGTTGTTTCTTTATTCTTCTACAACCTTTCTTGATGAAGAATCGAGCCACGTCATATTACTCATTCTTTTAGATGTCCAAAAAAACCTTTTTTTTTAAATTTATTCCATCCATACCTACCACGTTCATTACTTTTCATATCACATAGATTATTAAATTCTTTTCACAAACAGTTGGTTAAATAAATAAATTAACACTTCTCCATACAAAGGTGTCAGTAGAGCCGGCGGAGCTTATTGCCTCAGCCAATTTTTTTTTCCAATGAACCGGTCCCGTTCCATCTGAGACTGGTCATCCCCAAGTAGAATTTTCTAGTTTCACCGAAAACGAACTGAATCTAACCCAGAACTTCAGTCCAAGCCACTAGGCTATCGAGTTCGGCTAAGTTATAGTTTAGTTTCTCTAAAAGAGAATATTATATAATAATATAGTCCCAAATATGTATTTGGTGGTTCTAAAATACACCCCCGCCCCCCCCCCCCCCCTTCGAGGGACCACCGCAAAAACATCGTCCGTGCGTCACTAGTCTAAGTCCATGTGCTCACACGATATAACATAACACGTTCGTTACCACTTGGCACTTCATACAGCTGATGATTTCGAAAGTCAAGGTTTTCAACTTTTTGATGAATATTCCTTCTCGACAACTATTTGCCGTTTTTTCCATATTATTGCGTCGCTGTCTTGTGTTATCTCGACAATTGATCAAACGAAATGGGCGAATATAAGACAAACATTTATCGATCAAATGCGCGATTATTTTTCGCGAAACATTTTTAGTCCTCTTTTATAAGGGCATTCAATTTTTTGATATTGAATAATTAATTCACTAAAGTAGATGAATTTAGCGCAAAGTTGATCCTTCGCTCCCCTTCTACCCACAGTTAAACAAAAGCAGGTTAACATCGAATGAAAAAAAAACTATTTTGCGTTGTTGTCATCTACTTTGGCGGTGAATATCTCGATTACATAGAAAAATAAATCTAAAATCATTCTGAATAATCTATATTTAAGAAATAACTTAAAAGTAACAGATAAGGAACTTAAAATTTATCAATTTTATTTCGCAAATTTTCAATCACGTATTTTTTTACCAATTTGTCGTTTGAAATCGTTATTTTTTATTATTTTGATAGATAGGTAGACCTTCTGGTTTTGTATGAGAATAATTTTGAAGAAAGTATTCCTCTAATTTGAAGGAAAATAATAATAATAATAATTGAAGGAAAAATACATATAAACCAAGAGTGGGTACTAATGTATCTTTCAATATAAAAAAAAATCCTGTATTCCTCAAGTTATTGACAAGATTAGAACAACACAAAATTGGCATTATTTCATGACGTTTTAATTTAACCTGCTATTTATTGTTTATAACTGTGGGTAGAATGGAAATGCTCAATTTTGCGTTGTTATCGTCTACTTTGACGAATGCATTCTTTTATAGACAAAGTATAGCCGGCGGAACTTATTGCCCGAGGCAATTTTTTTCAGTCAACCGGTCCCGCCCGATCTGAGACAGGCCAATCCCGGGTAGAAATTTCAAGTGAAAAAACACTCTGACAAAGCTCTGACCTGACCGGGAATCGAACCAGGGGCCTCGTGATCTGAAGCCCACGCTAGTACCTACTACTGCCGAGATCGGCAATTTTTCAATATCAAAAAAATAAAATGCCCAAAGTATAAATATGAAAATAAAGAAGTTTCTAAAAAAATCCCTCATTTACATCGATAATTTTTTATCTTTCATTCACACAACTCGTTTGATCAAGTGTCGAAATAACAAATTGTATGTATGTATAGTAGGCAGCGGTCAGCAGAGAGTTGAGTAGTGACCGTTCGCTGTACATTTTTTTATCTCAGCAGCCCCCTTATCTTCGTAGGCAGCGTGATAAAATGTAATTATTATTGAATGTTATGAATTCGTATGTCCAATCACTGAACCTGAACCCTCAACACGACACGCCGTGTCCGTCTGTCTCTTATCGAATCTCCGCAATTATTTCAAACTAGTTTTTCCAACAGACGTTGTCCTATAGTCCTACTATGAATATTGTAATCGAATTTGTAATTTATACAAAAATTCGTTTATAATGGTTTTGAATATTAAAACAATATTTATGAAAGCTTGAAAGAAATTTTATCAAAAATATGCGTACTAATTTTGGTTTTAAAACTCAATAAATAAAGTAAATAGAAATTGTGTTGTTATGGAGTTTTTCACGGATGGCGTTGTTGTCAGTAAATCCGTTCCATACTAACTTTAATGTTATATTTTATATTATTTACTATCCATTTTTCAAATTTTTAATAATTATTATTATCTTTTATACATTAATTATTAAATATTGTTGCATACATGAAATTTTTCGACATGTCGAGAATTCTCATGATTGGGAGTTAAGGAGACTAAAAGTTAGCACCTAATGGCGAACGTTGTTAACGTAAAGTGATCACACTAAGCCAGCACTTCGAAATAACAGCGGAAGACGGTCGTAAGCCCGTAGTGGTTTGTTCCATTTAAAAATCAAACATCAGTAATGAATTGTTAGATTCATTAGTTGTTACACATTCTGGAATTAATCATGTTATCCGGAGCGGAGAAGAATCCAATAAACCCAGCATCATAAATATCTTTTCGGCCGATCTCGAGTTATGAGTGTTCGCACTAACCCGACTTTCTTTTATATTATAGATATTTTCAATTTATAATACTACGAGGCAAATCTTATAACGTAATATGTACAATGTTTGTTCTCTTATTAGGTTTAAAGCACATTGGATAACTTGAAAGTTCTCAAAACTCCCAACAAATGTCTCTAAATTTCGGTAATAAAATAAAATAACTACCTTCATGGCTAATTCCTAAACGAAGGAATAAACATTGCGCTTCTAGAATCTCTGTTTGGGCTTCCGGGTTCAAATCCTGCTGTGGTACCTATAAATGTTTTTTTACCCATCACGCTGTGTCCTGTAAGGGGTAGACGAAAGAACGGACTTCCACTCTTTTCTATCCAAGCACACTTCTTTCGCTTCTTCTACCGACATTCCATTTCTCATACAGCCTCTCCTATTTCACTCACTTCTGCCCTGGCCTTCCTTGAGGACGGAATCGATGTGTTGACAACCTTTTTTTTCTTTCCACAATACCCAAACCATCTAAACTCATTGACTTTCATCTTTGTCACAACACCAACTTCCATACATACTACATTCCATCTTACTAAACCTAAATGTTTTTTTGTTTTTCCAAATTTCTATAATCGGATTTTTTGGGAATTCTAACTTTACTATCTGCTAATAATGAACTTTGCTAACGTACAAGTGAGCGCACTAAATATATATTTTTTCTGACACGTTTTGTTAAACGCCCTGCCCTAAGTATATGATAGCAAGAGTCTATAAAGTTATAGCAAGAGTCTATAAAGTTATAGCAAGAGTCTATAAAGTTATAGCAAGAGTCTATAAAGTTACCCAGGGGTTAAGGAAAGGTTATCAATAAGCTATAAAGGGCTACAGACGACTCTATTGTGCTTTTTGAGCAGTTTCTGTGATAACGTAGGACGCGTGCTTAAGAAACTAGTCGGGATAAAAAATACGTGGAAAAATTGTAGTAATTTTGAGTAGGTACCTACTTATTATTAAATTTATTCTCTTTCCTTATCCCGTGAATTTTATCAAACCGATAAAAAATGCCCTCTTTTCTATTTCAAAAGCTACTTTTTGCACGATGATTTTCGAGTCTTTATATGTAGCTTAGTAGGTACCTACGTGTTTGCAAAAGTGATTGTTCTTGCCTAACGATACGTTAGATTCGCTGTGTAAATATGCCAACACCCAATCCACATTCTTGGTAATAATAATTAGCACAGATAATGTTTGAAGTTTATTAGTAGTAAAGTAACCCGACGTTTATATTGATCCTTGGGAAATAGCATCTACGTTGAAGCGAGGCTCAGGATATAGCTGAAGCTAGGCACGTATTCCCTGAAACTAATAAGATCCGCTTACATTTTATATCATGTAATTTCGGCTTTTATAGCTCATGTCGCTTAATTCGCTCCTTCGATACATAATATGTATAACGTTTTATGTTACGCTCTATTATTGCTTGTTTTGAAAATTTGATTCTCAAAAAAAAAAAATATCGAAAATAAAACATTAGATAAATAATTCACTAGATTTTATTTTTCTTCATTTTTTTTCAAGATGATTTATTCCTTTTAAAGATTTCGTCAAGAATCACTTACTTTTGTATAATATTCGTATCGTCAATATATTTTTCTAACGCTAATACATAGATCATATTTATTGGCTGGCTGAGTTGCCGATACAGAAATACAGCTCAATTTGCAATTAAAACCTTTAATTTTTTTTAAATCACGTTTAAATAAAGCTAATTCATCTTCTTCTCTGTTGAAAATTAACCTCCCTCCAAATACAATTAATTAGGTTGGCCATTTTTCGCGAAAAAATATCGAATTTGTACAAATATTCCGAAAAATTAGGAAGATAAGTTTCATCATCGTTGAAGAAGAAAAAAATAAAACACTGATAATTTTGACTACACTCACTGATTTATCTTAACATAATAATTCAAAAAAGTTGGTTTAAATGGGTTCAATTCTTTCGACGGATGTATACAATAGGTAAACATACATCACATGTGATGTACTTCCTACTACACCGCCATCTTTTGATTTTTTTTTTAAAGTAAAGCAATTATAAAGGAATTGTTTTGATTTCAAATTTATGACCCTTCGAATTTCATCCTGCATCCGAATCAACGATAACTATTACATAATGTAACGAATTATTAGCTAAAAATAATTAAGTTTTTACATCGTAAATTGCATTTTATTCATGTAATAAGCCAAAATTATTTTTTTAATTGGGTTAGGTCGAAGGTTAACGGGCGGGACAGCTAGTTTTAGATAAATTTATGTTTTAACAGTTCAAAAAATGAACAACAATAATTATTATGGACTGTGAATTTCATAAAGGCAAAAGGCATTTATGTTCATTCACGTCTAATATTTTTTTTATAAAAATGTATGTTCTCTGACGAAAGAATGATGCGACTTATGAATTTCATATTTGCAAAACATTCATTTATATTCATTGAATTAATAACGACACGCGAAATTAACTGTGTGTTTACATGTTGAAATGTCTCGATTTGTGAATTTCATTTTCAAATTAATAAGAATTCTGAATGTCATATTCGCAAGAGTATGTTCATCGAACTAATGCCGACACGACAAAAAAAGTCATTGTTCATTGCATGTTTACATGTTGAAATGTCGCGATTCATGAATTTCATTTTCACCAGTGAACACTTTAATGCCGGCTGATGAAAGCAAAAATAAAAAATAAATATGAATAAGAACGACGCGATTTATAAATGTTATATTGGAAAAGCATTTGTGTTCATCAAAATAAAAATCACGTGACAAATACCTAAGCTTATTATTTATATACATTTAGGTACGTTTTAGGAATGACGCGACTTATGAATTTCATATTAATACAAACAAGAACGTCGCGACTTATGAATTTCATATTCGCGAAAAAGTCAAGGCCATCGACCTTGATAAAAATGCATAGAGATCACATAACACGGGGGCGGGCGGTGGGTGTCTAGAGGGTAGCAATTAGGAGATTGAATCGGGTGGGACGGGCGGTGACTTGCCCTTGTGCTCGCTTCGCATACACACAGCTTAGTATTGATTAGGACCCCAACCTTCTGTCCTCCCACACCGACACCCCTGACCGGACTCCTTCACTTGACCGTTGCATAAAGGAAATGCTCCCAAAATCGCCTGCCATTTTTTTTAATCTTCACTATAATAGTAGGTAACATATCTTTTTATTTGCATGTCGGCTAAATTGTTTGTCAAACTTAGAATAACGTATTAAGTAGGTACTTAGATTTTTCGGATCTTAACACCATTTATGCTGTTATTTATCGGATTTGTCTCCTCCGGGCTGGCTTGCGGTGTGCTGGGGGCCTTAAAGGGAGAATGTGTATGTATGATGGTATTTATAAATGTTGAGATAATATTATGGTAGGTATAATTGCAATAGAAAAAAATCATCAATTTCTTTTTCCCTTAAAATTAATCCTAATTCTCAGAAGTGTCATCAGAAAGAATCTTTGTTTTTGTGGTTCTGATTGACTGGAAATGAAATTATAAGCTTAGGTTTGTAGGTGACACCAAGTTTACAGGTCATCTAGTGATATATCTTTTAGAAAAAAATAGTGGTAATAAGGCAACAAATAAAGTTAAAATAAAATAAAAAAAACAGTCTTATACTTAATTCTACTGCTCTTGATACCAACATTTTATTTTTAACCGTGTAACCATACACAGTAGTCTCCGAAAACCGCTTCATTGTAGTAAAAATGGAAGAACTGTAAATGTATAAGATCGTCGTTCAATTTATTTGAAATTGACAGCCACCAAGCACTTTCTGCTCAAAAATATCGGAAAAAAGTTCAGTTGCTTGTAATTTTGAGGTGCTTCAGCTTCAAAAAAGTATATTATTTTAGTTCGTATTTCTTTTAAAAATTCGCCACAATTTCACCGTTTTCCCACAGAGATTTCAATTAGATTTATGAAACGGATATAGCGGTAGAACGCTTGACATTCCTGTTAATTTACTGAGAGATTCGATTCTCAGTGCTGATCTTGCACATTCTAAATTTGCTTACTGTGACAGATGTGGAAAATTTTAATATAACATTCTGAGTTTGTCTGTAACTCGATACCTACTTATTGCTTAGACAAGTAAATCATAGAGAAATAACAAAGAAAACTGTCTCGGATAAAAATAATATCTCGCAATAGTTCATAATAAAATAAATTTTCATATAGGTATAAACATTTTTCTGCTTTTTTTCGACCTAGCGTTGTTCAGTATGACAGTGGAGAAATTATAGCGCAGTGTTTCAAGACTCTGCCACGAAACAGCACGCCATCGCTTTCGAGTCAATGCCAGTACGACGGAGCTCATGGCAAATAATGCCTGCTCCGATAACCATCGATGGTCACCAGGTCTCCCGGGTGGATAAATTTAAGTACCTGGGAGACGTATTGGTATGGCAAGTGGCGCCTTTGGAAAGACGACCAAAATATGGAAAGCGTCGGCGTTTAGTGTCGAGACGAAATGTAAACGGTTTGATGCGTGTGTGTTGCTCATTCTGCCGTATGCGTGTGTGTCCAAGCACTTACCCAAAGTAGAGACGCAAAAAGTCTCCGCTTTCGAAACGAAGTGCCTCAGGAGAATTTGGGTATAAGATGGTACCAACGCATCACGCTACCGGCGCACCAAGCGTAGCCCCTTCATTTATACCATTATGGAGAGGATGTGGACTTTGCTGGGACATGTGTTGAGAGCCCCGAAGACGAGGAAGACCCGTGTTAAGCTCCTTCTAAGCAGAGCTGAGTCATAAACATTGCGCAATGGAGAGCTCTTGTTGCCTCGGTTTTGAATTTTTTTATAAATATTATGTCGTCTGACAGGCTTTGTTGCTAGTTTGTGTATAGTTATTGAGACTCCTGTAGGCCGTATATGTAGTTAGCTACATAAACCTCGTTCTTTAAAGTGTGTTCGAGACTACGCTACGTGAAAATCATTTTGGCATGAAGGTTGTCATTCAAAGCGCTAACTCGTTGTGAGGTTAAAATCGTTCGTATTTAAGTTTATCTCTATTGAGCATGACAATTATTATTCACTACAATGTCACCGTACGCCGACGTTCATTATTAAGCATCGTTGCTTGATCGTTGCTTCGTTTCATTTCAAAAAGAAAACAGTCGGTTTTCAGAAAGTATGTTCCTGTTTGGAATAAGTTGGTCTGGCGAAGCAAATATTGGAGTCCCGAATCAAAGTATCCTTCTTTTTCCTTCAATGGTGCTACAGAACAAATCGAGCTTGATCTCTATAAAAATAAACTTGCAAAAATATAATTATTATGATTTGTTCCATTTTAAAGTTGGACTAGAAGATTGAAAATCATCAACCATTTTTCATACGAAGATTTTCTTACGCTGTTTTGTAAATTTCTCAGGTTTGCTTCAAATGGCTCTTAACTCGATTATATCTCTTCAAAGCTTCACAGTATGTTGACAGTCGTTATATAAGGTACCTATTTGTAACGATTAAATAATTATAAATTAAATAAATAAACACCTTTTAATAAATTTATTAAGATAGGTAATAAAACAATTACCCATAAAACGGATTGAAGTATCCAATAAAATATAGTAAAATCTTGTTCTTAAATCTTGTAAAATATGACGTTAAGTTTAGATCATCACATTTTATTAATTTGATGATACTAGTTATTGTGAGAATATAGAAATTCTTTGTAGCTGGCATTTCTAGGACTAAACTGCCTTATTTTATTTTATCGTGGCAAACTTGTTGGCAAAACTGTTTGGGGTGTGGGAACGGTTTACGCTGGTTCAGTGGTAGATAGTGTAAATTAACTCGTAGATTTTTGAAGTTCTTACTTTAGTGATAAAGTGTATGATAATTTAACTAAAATGTAAAGCTTTTCATGATATTTTCACGTGTTTTGGGCTTAGAAGTTTTCAGCTATCTATATTTTATGGAATCTTTGCATAAAAATGATTAGCCGTTCGTGTGTTTCGCTAAAACTCGAGTACGGCTCGACCGATTTGGCTAATTTTGGTGTCAAAATATTCGAACAAACTCGGGGTATTTATGAACGATGAGAACATACTATGGAAAAATTTCGAGTTTCAAAAATTTTGACTTCCCGTACAATGTCTTCCCGTTTGTCAAATGTTACGATTAATGATCGTTTTTTTGTGATTACTTGAATGCTAAGGATGTGGGTGATACGAAGTTTATTACCGAGTAATCTCTATCCGCGCGCCCGGCTTTCTTCGCGCGAAGTTCTTCGCAACACTCGGTTCGTTGGCTATCGTGGAGTGAGTCGATTGTACTGTGGTAGGGTCAAATGGACCAGAGTTTAGCCGTGGCGTTGAACCGTGGGTACCCACTCAGGTATGCGATGGAACAGGCGCTGTGGAGAGGCAGCGCGCGACATGGCGTTAACTGTTTTCTAGGTTTAACGGAAGTTTATTATAGTCCATTGCTATATTATAATCTGTAGTTGCGAGGCCTAACCATCGTTTTATACAAGATCATCTCTACCCAATTCTGCATTATGACAATATGTACCTTCCATTTGACAATCTCTTATACCGAGAGTATTACTGTAACGTTTAAGATTGTTTAAAAGAAAACCTTCGTAGTAGTATTGTGCCCCATACATTGCATCTGTTACAAGGTTATCTTCATAGTAATTTGTTATGTTCGTCCTAACTCGGTATTTTCGATTAAACAAACCCATGCGCAACATTTATCATACAATTTTTTTTTCATTGAAATGGCAAAACTACACCGACTATGAAAAACTATTATTTCCGCGGAAAATAATGTTCCTACATACAACTGTTGCTACGGGAAGAAATGTCGAATCATCCTCAATGCGGTAAAGTAAAGTAATTGAGACCCTTTAAGGGACATAACTGATGTAAAGGATAATCAAACAATCAATGACCCTTTTCTTAGCCTGCCTTGCGATATAAAGTACATAGCGTCATGACCTTCATTGAAGTGCTCATCTAATTGAGCCTCTTTTGGGTTTTGGGATATTTTTTGTCAAAACAGGCTACGAAATTGATGAACTTAAATCTGGAAAACTTTTAAAGAGGACCATTTTCAATTAATCGAGTTGAATATTTATTTATTATGTTCTCCAGACAGCTGGAAGCTGGTATAAGGAGAAAAAGGTACAATGTTTACATAGATTTAACTGGTGTGTGTTTCGTAATTGTTTATGTACTGTCTTATTTTTGTATAAATTTCACTGTCTGTATATTAATGTTGTATATTAATGTTAAAATAGATAATTATAATAAATCAAGTAGGTACAAATACAAAAAGATTAGAATTACTTAAACATACAAACAAAGCATGCACGCAATTAAATTGAGAAAAATAATACATAAACCTCATAACAATAAATTGAAATAAAGATCAACATGGTAAAGTAATTCAGGTTTTCGACCTCCGTAGCTTATTAATCTACCTAGACGCACTGAGCCCGGAGAAGGTATCGTCGCCCTGATTTTCTTTAAATTTCTTAAAATTGCAATCATGGGCTAGCAGCATCTTGTCTTAGATTGTGTGGGAACGATAGACAGGAATATATTTTGTTCCAGTGTATAGACATGATTAAAAAATTACAACAAGCTTCATAGCTGTATCTTTAGGAAATTTTTAATTAATATTAATTGAGTATTTGGTTTCTCAATACGTTGCTTTCCATTATTTTGATATACCTACTTATTGGCGAAATTGTATCGTGATACTGAAATGAGATATTTTATGTGTAAGATGGTGGAAGTTAGCAGGCTAGTATAGCAAGGGTGGCTCGGCATCGATCCGAAGAGGGATGGTTTGGTTGGTTCAAGACACTTTAATTTCAACCCCCGGGGGCAGATTTTCCTAGGGGTGTTTCTCTAAATTCGTAATTTCTCTTCGCCTTTCTTCAACGGATAACAACTTTCCGAATGCCCTCACACACACCCACACTAGATGTTTTTGAATAGGTAACGACCTCCAGTATAAGAAGAAGGAGATATAGAATTTACAGCATCAAGATAATCAAGTGCTATGCCAAATCATTACCGATGTGTGTAAATTGAGGTTATTGATTTTTTATTTAGTTACCGGCACTTCTCTCATGTTCTTCAGAGGCGAAGATAATGGAACGTCCCTATTTTCAATCCTGAAATACTTCCTTCGCTTTTTTCAGCGACAAACCAATTGACGTGCTGTTTATCCTGTGTCTTTAACCTCTAACCTACAGAGTTATTAACGAAAAATAATAAGTTTAGAAGTAGGTAGTCAAATATTTGAAATTGAAGTACCCATTCTTTCGAAATAACCATTTTTGGCACTTTTCTCAATCGATTATATAATATACTTAATGCGATTCCTAAACAAACAAAACTGAAATTAACGTTTTATTGTAGAATGAATGTTAATTAAATAGTTTAGTTGGTTTGATTGCGGAAAATGTGAAATCAAATCTTAATAATAATTTGTTTCATTCACCTAAAAAGATTTTTTTTAAGGAGACGGCGCAGTTCGAACTAAACTCTTTCGTCAATAAGGGGGCTGGTCTTCCTCGCTTAATTTCAGTTATTTCTGCTAAACTGAAACTTCCGCCGATGCAAGACATCATCGAAACTTCTTTTTAACTTAACTGTTTTCCAAGTCTCGAAAATATAAGCAAACATGAATTTTTCAATGTTTTTCGAACACAACGATTCAAAACGATTCTGCCGATCTTTATGTGAGAAGACTAATTGCCCAACATGTTACAGGAATTTTGATTCGAAAGTATGTCCATCGTCCAGGGTAGATTTATTCTCTGTGTATCGTTTTAGATTTGTTTAGTTTATGTTTGCAGGCAGCTGGTATTGTTATAAGCAAAAGAATGTAGATAGTTGGTAGCGGAGCAGAGTAAAAGGATCTCATCGGTATGGAGTAGGTACTATGGTGTAATTGCACGGAGTAACGGGAATCATGCCAACCAGTAGATGATACAAATAGGTACCGTGTCTCATTGTTACCATCCGCCATCTACATGCCTACTTGCCCATCTTACGGACCGTCTAATATGCAGCGGTGTATCATCCATACCTACTACCTATTCATCTGTATGGTCTAGCAGTGCAGTTTGTTCGTGTGTAGTGTTGTATGTACAGTCTGCACTGACTGAATACTGTGAAGGCTTATGTCGCTCGTATGAATGGTATTTGATCCGATTCATTATGTCGCTGAGAGTTGCGTATTGGAGAAATTCTAAAGAAGACTGTCATTTTTTTTACTGGGCGCTGCGCATCTCACATTTGAACATGCCGATCAACTAATATCGAACGAAAACTAATGACCAATACTGTAAATGTTTAATGTTAGTTTATTTATAAATCAATCGATTTGTCGTTATGTAGGTACCTATTGTGAAATATTTAAATTAATGGAAAGATTATAGAAGACTAGCTCCTCACAACCTGATTAAAAATCATCGTGTATCCACTTATTAAGATGGTACCACCGCATCACGAACGACGCTATACGCCGGCGCACCCAGCGTGAGCCCATCATCTCTACTATTATGTGGAGGAGATGGACTTGGCTGGGACATGTGTTAAGGATGCCGAATGACAGTTGGCCGAGGAGAGCGCTCTTCTTCCTCCCATCAGGGTCCCGGAGACGAGGAAGACCCTCTTATACTGTGTTCCGCTCCTTCGAAGCAGAGCTGAGGAATCTGGACATGGTGTGGGAGGAGGTCATTAACGTTGCGCAAGATCGAGCGCAATGGAGAGCTCTTGTTGTCTCCCTATGCCCCTAAGTGGGGTCTAAAGGGAGTTTGGATTGGATTTGGATC
The DNA here is from genome assembly GCA_963576905.1 of Mystacides longicornis. Taxonomy (NCBI): domain Eukaryota; kingdom Metazoa; phylum Arthropoda; class Insecta; order Trichoptera; family Leptoceridae; genus Mystacides; species Mystacides longicornis. The sequence continues at coordinate 10,492,394 of OY756428.1, forward strand.
CACTTATTGTCGTTATGTTTTCAGAAAAATTGTCATGGTGATTAGCGAATATTTAAAAATCATTTCAACCACCCGGCTATTTTAGGACACACGAAAAAACTGTAGCAGACAAAAATGGTCATAACAGTCGAAGTTTAAGCGATGAAAAGGATAAGATATTTTTTCTTTCCTGAATAGATTTTTATTCCTTTTATTCGTGAGAACCTACGACTTTCGAAATGAAAGTCGGCGAACGGATATGGACTCCAAATTCCACAAATCCTCGCCATGCTGCCCGGTTCTCATTATTTTCTGTGCCCTTGGAGGGTTCACCTCGTCTGTTGTTGTTCTATGAATAATAGTTGAATGGATAGATGTAATTAACAGCTACAAAATTTAACAACTTTTTTATATTATACAATTGAAGAAATGAACGCGAAGCATTGTGTTTTACAGAATAAAACCTTCGTCGTCTCACTGATACGACTTCTCAGCAAAAGTTTTGTTGTTAAGGTAACGGGTCGGTGTTGTAAGGTGTTCAGATTACACGCTTTGAGGGATGTTTGTCGATAATTCCGTTATATTTTAGTATCGCGGATGTTCTAAAAATACCCCCTCTGGTTCAACCCTTGCTCTTTATTCACGTGTAAGGCCGCTGGCGGGCATGACCTACGTGGTGAAAGCATCGCTACCCGCGGTGCCGTTATTTCGTCACTTGTATCGATTATCCTCCAGATTTAGAACTACCCATGCACGTACCACACCAACACAGACGGTTCATCATGAATCACTGCACTCTGATTCTGGACTATCATAGAGACCCACCATCATATCGTGCAATACTCTCTAACACTTCGGAGAAAAATATTATTTCAGAGGGCGCAGCACTCCATTTTTGCCCTTGGCTTCCAACTACCCGTGTTCGCTGCTTTCTTCCTTCAATTTCAACCATATCTTTCCATCAAAGCTTGGATCTCTCTCCATTGTTGTGACGGGTGGATCATTGTCTCCCGTTTTCTTCTTCTTTAGTCGGTCAATTTATGCCTAGGATTCACCATTCCTCCCGGTCTTCAACTACTTCTACTGATCGGTGGAGTGTGGTCCATATTACCCGCTTGATGGGTTAGCGTTAGATCGTTTCATGGGTAGGCAGATAAATATCTTGCCTTCCTTCTACCATCCCCATTCTTTTCCATAGAACTCGTCTCCCGTGTTTTACTGCCAGATTATCTTTTGTGTGGCTTGTGTCAGATCTTTTCGAACTTGATGACTACTTTTGCATAAGCCTCACGGTCTTGTGCTGCTTTCTGTTACCCACTCTAATTATAGTACTTATAAGGATCTTTGCTTAAATCTTACGCAGCTAGGATTTCGGCTTTCTGACATATGTTTTTTATCTTTCTTTGTCAGTTCAGAAGGTATGCAGGATGTGATCGGTATCATTAAAAATCTATTAATTGCACATGATTGCTAAGTATTTTAAAATGTTAAAAATATTTGATTGATAGATACCTTAATTTGTGGGCACGCTTCAAAAGATATAGTTTGATAATTTCTAAAGTTTTTCGAACAATCACGGTAATAAGGAACTTGATGAGAAAGGCACCATATTTAGTAGAAGACCATAGACGAAGAGGATTTTCTACGCAAGGCGTTCATTTTATCAAAATATGTCGTATCTGCTTAAAGTTTTGATTCTAAATACGCGACATGAACCAATTGAGCGTAATGGTCCATTCGGTATGGCTTACTCAACGATGCGCTTACGTCACACTAAACAGAACAGCAAACAATACGATTGTAATAAGTATCGCAATCTTGTATGAATGTATGTATGCATGTAGAGCTCTCCACCCGCTAATCATTCATAAAACGCGCGCAATTGACGCTACGGACTTATTATTAGACACAAAGAAATAACACGGCTATTCCCGTACGGCGACTCTCAGTACTGTTGGTCTATTTCCAGTGGACGTGACGCTATTTATAGCCCCTCGACTTCTTATCTCTACGCTGCTCTGGCGATGTTACTACGGGGGCGGCAGTACAGCCTGATGCCGCCACCTGTCGGCGGATGATTTCAAAGTACCGTACAGTGGGTGGTAGTCATCGTGCGAAATTCCACACTTGCACTTGTGATCTTCGCTTTTCAATTGCTTTCAATGTTATTATGCAAATTATTACGGTGATATAAAGAGGATGTTGATCGTTTCAAGAAACCTTTTCAAATCATAAACGTCTGCCGAATGCTCTTTCATATATGTAGGTATTTCCAAATGATAATTTAAGGGTTTACACTTGGAAAGGATCTCCATTTTGTTATATTAATTTTTTCCCCTTTATCTTCAGGGCAGCGAGGCCTTTGTGTTTGTTTGCTCCTCTTGCATGGTTTTATTTTTGTTTGTTTTAATGTGAAATTGTGATGTTTTTTTTATGTCATCTTATAATATCCATGGCGTTATCAAAATGTATACCTAATATATTTTTAATGTAAAAGCAACAATTGTTGCGTAGAGAGAAATAAAATAAAATATTCAGAATAAATCCAGATTTCTTTCAGCGGCATACCACACCTTAAGGTGCGTTTATACCAAACGAACAAAGACTCTGAGCTTGAAAATAAGAGTATATTTTCCTAATCGTTGATATGGTCACCATGGAAACAACAACTTATTAGTAGGCGATGACAGTTCTTTCTGTTTATTATTTCCTTGGTGACCATATCAACGATTAGGAAAATATAATTTATTTTCAAGCTCTGGCACTTTGTTTGTTTGGTATAATGTTCCTTTACATAGTCAGATTCTCTTTTTAAATTGGTTTTAAAAAGTAGCTATGTTGGATTCGTGTTCTTCTCTTTCGGTTACGTCATCTTATTCTTTTTTCTAACATTAACAACCTATTTTTTTACTTATACTTTGTGCTTTTTTGTTTATTTCCTAACCACTGTCATTCCTATTAAACTTATCCCTACAAATCATACCCTTATCGACAGGTTCTCTTATGAGACGCCACAAAATCGTAGCGTGCTTGTCGATACTTGGATTACGTTCACCGATTGTTGTTAATTTTTGCTAAAATCTTAAATGACATTGGAGTAGAGTGGTCGTGCCCTGGTACACGCGATTCATCACCGCGCCTGTTACAGAGCAATTAAAATCAAGGCTGCTACCAGTTGTTTAATAATCATCGAATTACTTGCTAATTAGCTACGCAGTTCTGCCATTGTGAAAACATTACCCATGTACGTAAGTGTGTGCCTATTTGTTACAGTTTCTTGCTAATGTACATAAATCTTCCGAACGATTGCATTGATTATGTATTCAATGATTTCAGGGCGAAGAATATATTATTATCCTTTATTTACCGGGTTTTTAGATGTCCTCTGGTTATCCAAATCAGATGTTCACAACCCTATTTATTGCTATATAACCCAAACCTTGGAGTAGTTGTTTCACGGTCAATCGGGCTGTGGAGGCGGAATGCAACAACGGGTGTCAAAGAACTTTATTTTATCTTGGATTTTTAGAGGGGACAGTCTTGAAACCTTCAAAGTGGTCCATTACAGAAGCGCAGATCAGCCAGAGGAGATGACCACACACATTATGAAGGAATTGAAATCCTGGAAGGGCTGGATGAGCTGCAAGAAAAGCTGGCGCCTAACGCCATGATATTGCTTGCTTTCAATTTTGGATTTTCCTAGAAATTTTAAGAGAAAATGATATTTTAATAAGATTTAGGTATCCACTAAATGAAAAATATCCTTATTGAGGAGATCTATAGTTTTTCAGCCAATTTTTTAATGAATCCAGTCTCACTCACAGCGAACGCGAATACACTTCGATAGTCGTAATTGGCGACACCAGAATTCGAATCCACGATCTACAGTACGCTGTACGTACGAAAGCTGTCGAGTGATACCCCTGATCTACCAACTACTCCATATTACATCAATATCTACGGATTTGCGTATAACATCTCAAACAAGATTAGCGAGGATGCGGTTGGTGATGTCGAGACGGAATATCATAAGATATGGAAGCCATATAAAACATCAATTTTAAAAATTTTGCTTCGCTTGAGATCACTTATAGAATTTTGGGGAAGGAATTCGGACAAGTGGCTCGATGATCTAAGAAGTATTCCGAAAGATCACCAACGCACCTTCTCGATTTTTTTTCTTGAACGAAAAGGATAATTATAGCATTCCGGAATGTTTTTAACATCGATATTATGAAAATAAAGGTACCTGCCTGATTCCTAAAATTAATGTTCTTGGCTTGCTGGCGTCTCTTATTTAACCCCTTACTGCATGATTTTTTAAAAATTAGCGAAAAAAATATATTATGTGTAAAAGATGAAATAAAAAGACACGTATTTTTTCATTTTTCAAAAAAATGATTTTTACTATTATTTTTTATTTTATTTTTATTTTATTTTGACACTTCTACGCAACTTCATGTTGCTTTTACAGTATATAATAATATTATAAACTATATTATGGTACATAATATACACTTTCAACTTCAACTTAACTTATCCTTACATTTTATATTCGTGTGGTTTTAAATCAAAATAGAGATGACCAAAACATATTAATATTACACCTGCAAACTCAAATACATGATATTATAAAACCCATTTTACTTTCATTCTATCTGACATTTCAAAATTCACGCTTACATACCACCACACACACACATCCTCACTCGCTGCATTCACACATACACCATTGTCCATTAGTAATATAGCATGTCACTCAGTGTTGGTGACATCCGAACTACAGCGCCACTACGGCCAGTTTCAACAACACAAACTATACAGGGAGTTCGGTCACTCGATACTTATCAAATAACATTTTCTTAAAACGATTTAGCGGTGTTGCAAAAATATCGATATCGCCTAATCGGTTCCCCTCCCTTAGCATTCTTTGCATAGGTACATTATAAGTATAGTTTGTTGTAGCAAGATCCGTGCTGAAGGTACACCTACCCCTGGTTGTTCTTTTTGGTATGTGTAAATTCACCATTTGTAAAATTTGAGGAGAGTCTATAAAACCGTTTATCAGTTTATATAGGAATACCATATCAGATATGGATCTTCGTACCGAGAGAGTCTGCAGTCCATACATATTTCGAATTTCTGGGTAATTGATTTCGTTTAAGGGAATTCCTAGTCTATAATTAATGAATCTCAGCAACTTGTTCTGTACTCTTTCAATATTGCGCACATGAACATCGTAATAAGGAGACCATAATACCGAATTATACTCCAAGATTGGTCTTACTAAACTAGTGAACAGTAATACAAATGTATCCACACCACGGAATTCTTTGCCTATACGCAATATATATCCTAATGTTTTTAAGGCTTTTCCAACGATCTCCGCGATATGTGGCACAAATGTAACCCCGACATCAAACAATATTCCCAGATCCCTTATTGTCATCTGTGATTCCAGAGGTGTACCATCAATTGTGTATTGGTATATGACAGGCTTTTTAATCTTATAAAAGCGCATTACCTGACATTTATCTATGTTCAGATTAAGATGATTACACCTACACCATTCAAACAATGAATTTATGCTGTTCTGCAGAGCAATGGAATCCTCTGTAGTTCTGATCGACTTATAGATCTTAAGATCATCGGCAAACAACACAAAGTGCACATTCTCCAAACTACCGAGAAGATCGTTTACAAAAACATTGAACAGTATGGGCCCGAGATGTGAACCCTGCGGTACCCCACATTATAAATTATAAAAAAATATTTTGGATCATATATGGCACGCTATGCAGTTACAGTAACAAAAATACCAAAGTAAATGACTATAATTATAATTGAAACACTATTCTTCGTGAAAGATTCTAAATCAATTTCTGTCTCAATTCAGGCAGAGGTTTATTTTGCATTTTTTGCAGCTTATAACTGAACTTTAGACTTTCTTCTTCTTCTTTTTCATCAGCCTGTTTCCATTCATTGCTGAAAATAGGCCTCCCCCCTCTTCTTCCAATCATCCATGTCCTGAACTTCCTTCATCCATGCGCAACCATGGCGGATCCAGGGGGGGGTCATGACCCCCGTGACCCTCCCCCCTGGGTTGGGCCAGGCCCTATATTTTAAAGTACAGTACTTACATTTATTAATAAAATACCAACTTTAATGAACTCTATAATGATCATAACAAAATTATGATTTCTTGTGGGTCATGACCCCCTCCCCCCCCCCCCCCGGGTTATGGAAATGACCTTTTTTTTTCAGGAAAAGTTAAGTTTCCAGATACCAAATTTTGGAAATGACTTTTTTTTAGGAAAAGTTTAGTTTCCAGATACAAGATTTTGGAAATGACCTTTTTTGCTATGTGACCCCCTCCTGGTGCCAAAGCTGGATCCGCCCTTGTGCGCAACCTGCAATCATGGCGATCCGTCCGTCCTGGCCTGAGGCCTACCTACATTTCTTCTTTCTTGTATAGGCTGCAATTCCACCACTCTTTTGGTCCATCTGTGGTCCGGGCACTTGGCCACATGGCTCGCCTATCATATTTAGAACGATATAGACCTCATGAAAATTCAAATATATTGTTCCAAGTCATTTTTTGTCAATACAATTGGTTTGACAGGCCTTTGCTTTGTCAAGTATATTGTGAAAACTGTTTGATCCAAGATGCAGTCATCAAAAATATTTGAAATACTGGATAAGAGTACCATTATTATCAAAGTCTTTGGAAACCCTCCATCTCACAATAATATGCAACAACATCTGGTGATTTTGACTTCTCCACATAAGTTTATTGGTAGCAGAAGTTGAAGGAGTTTCTTGGATTACATTTTCTTCATCAGAACTGCTTTCTTAAATTTTTGGAATTATTTCATTTTTGGGAGTACTCTTTTAGGGAGTTTGGGAGTATTTGAGGGTTATCCTCATTATCTGACAAATCATCCTCGCTGATAATACCATTTTGGTATTCCTATTACGTACTGTGTAGTTTTGTGCAATAAACGAACATCCATATATAAAAAAATACACTTTAGTTGACATGCAATTTACAACTTATTTGACGAAACGCGTAAAAATATTGATACAACTGCATGATGGATCATATATGGACCAAAAACTTTTTACACAATATCATGCATAATTTTGAATAAAAGTGATAATTTATTAATTACCTAATCAATTTAATAGTAAAGGAGTGTATTACAATTTTTTTACCATTGAAATTTAGAAAAAAACTAGAAAAAAAACACCTTTGAATATCACGTATCTACAGTTAATAAAAAAATTCCAGTTGGAAACAATTGAGAGTACACATAATGCAACCAGAGGCATCTAGTACACAGTTGGATAACTAATAATGCAGACGATAGACAAAGCTTTGGTATTATTGCTAGAACTGTGGAATATTTTAATAAAATCTTGTATTTTTTTGCAAAAAAATATTTTGGATCATATATGGACCACCATGCGGTAAGGGGTTAATTATAACCTTTCTTTTGTTTTTATTAATTGCTTTATCCTTTTAGGCATAGTCAGGCAGGCTCCTTGGGTTCTTTGAAAACCCGCTGATCTCTAAATAATTTTTTATCATTTCTATTGACGAAAGTTTTTTTAATCGTAACTTCGATTACCAGCGAATTTAGTCCTTGGCCATTGGATTGGATTTTTTGTCTAAGATATTAATACTACATTAGTGGTCGACCAGTGCTCGTAATTCGACCATAACTAATTTAGATTATAAGTTTGAACATTATTAAGGTTCCATTGTCACAGACTGAGCGAGCGCTTTTTCACAATTTTCTTTACAAAACAATGACATGGAGACGTCAAAATTGTTATATTGATTTATGTACAAAGTATTTTCTATTATTATTAAAGACAAACAACATTGATCTATTCTAAATTTGACCACAGATAAACTAAAGAATATATCGTCGTCGTACAAGAAAAAGTGACCAAGTGCAATTTTTGCAAAATTGTAATAAATGACTATCTGATGTACAACTAACATAACAATGCCCTGGAAAAAATGACCAAGTTGATTTTCACTGGTATAAATGAAATCTAGACATGGTAAAATTGACCAACTGCGTCGATGACAATATTCATAACAAGCAAAAATGACTATATGCAATAGGTATAGGTATCCAATGAGTATAAGCAAGAAATAAAACGGTTTGATCAAGCTGTGCGATAGAGGAACTATTCCTCGTGAGTTTTACGGATGGTACAAATCGCTAGTAACACAATTAATAAAAAAGACAGACTGCCAGAACCAAGTCTTGATTCTGAATCAGAAACAGAATAATATTTTTATGTCTTAAACTTTTTCTCATTATTTTTTCTTTTTATTTTTAAAATGATAATAAAAGTATTTTTAAAAGAAAATTGTGTTCTAAACTATCTTTTTTTTCACCTTCTTCAATAACCAAAAGTAAACTAATGTATAAAAAGAACAGCAATTTTCTTACAGGTAAAAGTGACTATCTGCTTTATATATTTTTTTAAAAATAGGTGTTAATTGTTTTGAAAAGTTTATTATGTCATTCAAAAGGTATTAAATAATTCTATACATATAAAAAAAATCACCTATGTGAATACGTTAATACCTTTTTTAAGTAATAAATAAAAATGAAAAATGTTTAAAATCGCTCTCCTGTAAAATTAATACATCGACAGTTGGTCATTTTCTCCTGTACGACGACGATATGTGTCTGTGTCGATGTCAAATTCATCGGAGTGTGTTTGTATCAAAAATACATAACATTACAGTAGTGTTTGTAATGTTTTATTGATGTGATGTATTTTTTATGCATATTTAAAAAATATATATATTAGCATTCGCTACTCCTCTATATAAACTATAAGTGTGCGATATTTCATAATCCACCGTTCGCGCAATTTACGTAAAAATGGTCACAAAGCTTTTCTCTCACGAATTAATATATAGATAATACACATACCATAACTTACGTGGGCTGTACTAACACTTCTATATCGGTTTTATTTTATAGAGCGGATGGGACGATATTTTTTTATTGTACTTATTGGATAAAAATGCAGACACCATCGTTTTGGTTCTTGGGATGTAGTTCTAAAAGGGTTAATGATCGTCCAGTGGTCAGAGATTTAGATTAAGGAAAATTCTTCACTTGATGTAGGTATAGCACATATATATTAATATACTTACTTCGTATTCCGCATAATCTACTTACACCAACACAGAACCGTGGTAGTATGCGAATTGCTGGCATTTCACGGAATGTCTCGAAACCTCTTGGCTTTGCTTATTTTATTTTATTTTCGAGAAATCGTAATCCGACGCTTGTGTGTTATTTCCTTCGTTCGTTATTGTCTACGAGAGAATCTCACCTGTTTTTAGCCCCTTGTAACTCGACTCTTGTTCTTCAAACAATCTATCTCACTTTTAAATCATCAACTATTATCAGTTCATCGCGGAGGTTTTAAATATAACTCAGGAACGATCCTGGCTTACACTCACTAAAAACAGTGTTCGATGGATACCTTCTGTTCGAAATCTCGCCATGTAGCATACACTTGAAAAGTTTGTAAGGGATTTCCGTAACCCTCTACCACCTATTGACAATCTTTCTAGAACCTCTTGCATACGATCTAGCTTTCTACCAATTAGGTACTAATTTTAAACGGGTTTTTTTTTTTAGTTGTTTTTGACAATTTCAATCTCTTGATCCTTCCAGGAACACTTAATTTTCATGCAACTGGTTAATATGGAGCATTTGTTATAACAACCCAATTTTCTAAAATAAATAATGCTTTTCTATACATAGGTGTCAGTATGGCCGGCGGAATGTAATGCTTGAAGCATTCTCTACCAGTCAACCGGTCCCGTCCAATCTGAGAGATTCCAACCTCGAGTAGAAATTTCAAATGAAAAAACACATTGAAAATTACTGACCCGACCGGGAATCGAAGTCGGAGCCTTTACCACTAGGCTACGTTTTTTTTTTTTTTAGTTAAAAGTGAATCTGTGCTCACTCATTAAGCAAAGCTTGTGTTGTGAAAGTGGAAATGGTCGGCACCGGCATTCGAACCCACGACCTCCAATACGCTGAGCGTACCAAAGTCGTCTGATACCACCATTTCAAATATATTATGGACCTCTTTATTGCTATTTATTTCATGGAATACCGAATTCACGCGGATACTTAATAATATATTATTAAACGCTATTGTAAACACTATACTTACCGATGACAATAATAATTATGAGTAGGTAAGTTTAACAAATATTTCTCGTAGTTGGATTGGCTTTGTGATAATTGAAAATACCGAACGGTGGTCACTAAGTTTATATATGCTTTTTATTTGAGTTCAATCATTCCGCTAAGAGATTTGAGAAAAAATATGCTCCTGATTTTTTAAGTATTTTCTCTTCTTATCTTTTGCACATTGGTCGTGCTTGACGTTTTACTAGTAAGGGACATATTATTGTAGCTGCGTTCAACTCGTCGATATGCTCGTAGTAAGGTAGAATTTTATTCCGCTGTGTTTGATTTTGAATACAATTAAAATAATAATATTATCGTTCAAGTCTGGTATATCGAACTGAAATGTATGTGCATAATTTACAATACGCCAGTAACAATACTCCTACTAAATACTTACACTCCACACTCGTACACTTCTCTTATTATTATACTTCATATCGTCGTTGCACACGAAATAAGAGTCATGTTAAAATTAAACGCGTGAAAGATAAGATTCAAGTGTAAGTTTTAATGAAATTCTACGAGTTATACAAATTCTATTCGATTGTACTATGTATTCCTTTTTCTCTCTCTTTCATTTGGTTGATATCATTTTTATCTCATTCACATATTTTAATCGATTTATCTGAAATACATTCTTTCCCGTCTATCTTATTGACAGATTCCATCTAATGTCCAAAATGTGAAGCCTGTCACCTATTTTTTTCTTATATATTGATTGAACTTTATTGATCTAAAGTCGAACTCGTTTATGTATTGTTGATATTGTTTTATTAGTCTCTAATTGTTAAAAACTTATATTGATCCATTGCCGGCCATTGCACGGTATTATTGTGTCTATATTGTGTTTTGTTTCCTAGAATTCCTGTCTAACGTTTCTGATTTTTTATCCGTTCAACTGATTCTTATTTTGTGTTACATTTAAACTTGTACACTCTCGTTATCGCCGTATATGTGAAAAATAAATAAGCATGCTAGTACATAAGTTAAACGAATTCACGGCCCTTCAGTCCAGTATTAGTTTCGATGTCCTCGAGCAGTCGACGCCATTTTAAATTTTCAGCCAGTTTGTCTCCCCTAGATATTGCAGATCCTTAGGTCAAAGCAATCGAGCTGTCTCAACATGGCATCAGGTTTCTACTGTACAAAGTTTCTTCAGTGAGGTGTTTGTCCCTTATTTTTTTTTGTATCCCCAACCAGCGGAAACGGCATATCTTGATGAATTTGGTGGTGGATCATTGTACCTATCGCCAGCTTTCGTCTTCGTTAATCTAGAGATGCGACGTAAAATCTTAATTTCAAACACCTAATCACTCTCATCGATTTTTTGTGTCGTTTTGAGACCACGTTTCACATGACTCATTTTTAGTGTGCGACTTCCATATTGTTTCTACATATTATTATTATTATTGAACTTTTTGTTTTTTTTTTGTACCAGGTGTGCCTTGTGTTACCGTTTGACTTTTCTTTCGGATTTTTTGACAGTAGGTACACACCTATACACTATGTACCTAGGTTAGAGTTTGATTTTGTATGTACCTTCATGTACGTACGTGCCTATCATTGTTTGTTCCTGGATGTACGTCACCGTCCACATAGCGACGTCCGTACAATGAAAATTTTCTAGATAAAATTAATTTTATGTTCAAGCGATAAGTCTTTTATTTTGATAGCTGCGTAGAGAATCTGTTTTATTTGAATTTCAAATTCAATTTGATAACCTACACAATGGCGAACGTGGTCGATGTAGTGTAATCACTCTATACTAGACTAGCTTTTGAATTTAGCCCTTACTTATTCTAATTAGTTATTGTCAATTAAATAAAATTATCAATATTTATTAACCCACATTGGTAAGGTAGGCAAAAAAGCTCTCCATGCTCTAGATTTCGCGCAGTGAAATGACCTCCTCACACACCATTATCAAATCCCTCAGCTCAGAATCGAAGGAATGGAGCACGGTATGAGACGGTCTTCCTCCCCTTCAGGACTCTGTTTGCAATTCTAATTTGACCAAATGTAAATTAATAAATAAACTGTTTTCTATGTATAACTACATAAGTAGGTACATACGTTTCAGAATAATTGGCGGAATTTATTGTCGTAGGCATATTTTTTCTAGTCAACTTTTCCCGTAAATCTTACCCTGGGTGAATATTTCAAGTGAAAACCACTTATTGCACGACCAGGTATTGAGCCCGGAACCTCTTGATCAGATAAAGTGCATAGTGCCTATACTACAATTAGGCTACCGAAGTGTAGTGTTAGAATATATTAAATTTTAAATTTATATATGCCAACAAAGAAAATAGAAGATCACTGAAAATCCAACGATTAATAACTTATTAAGATACTGTATATCGCAGTATTAAGATAGCACCAAAAATGTTCGAAATCCTTTTAAAACTAGTCGAGTACACTTAATATATGTATTTTTACTATAACAGTAATTAAATTATGATATCCTATTTGAAACACTAATGAAAGGAAAGATCGAGATAATTTTTTAACAGAATTGACTTAGTACTTATAGGAATAATTTGTTCTCTTTTTACTTTATGGTAAAAACCCTTAATCAATGTTTTGATTTATATCAAAACTATCGGGGTCATAATTTTGAATTTCATTATATATAGCTGCCTTTGGCAGCTGAGATGTGATCAATATGATGAATGAAACGGGTGCAATATTGAAGGTGCTCATTGACCTTGAAACTGCAAGTAGTGGAAATGCAGTTTTCCCGCTGAAAATCAATAAGCACTCTGTTGATTAGAAAATAGAGTGAAGTATAGTAGACGGACCTAGATTTAGACGAGTGTGTATAGATGGCGGCGCTCGTCCTGTGACGTCGTGTCTGTGTGGGTGCGCCGTGTCGTCGTGATTACCACCTGTACCTGTGTGGAGGTAAAATACTCGATCAAATCCCGACATAACGGAAATGGGAGCGCGCTCTTGCGTGCTGTATCTATAATACTTACTTACTCGTACGTATTAGTGTAAAGATTGATACATGCTATTTTAACTATTACAATATCTTATACAATAACCCTAGTCGCTAGCTCTGTAATGGTGGCGTCATTACTTCTTTGGAGCTGTAATTATAAACACCTCTAAATATGTATATATAGGTATACTCACACTTACTATCATTTTCAAGTTCGCGTACATTTATTATTAGTGTACATTTATTACATAACTAGCAGTAAAACCAGTCGGATGACAGGAATAGAAAAGGGTAATTAATTGTTTTATTGTCCCTATATCTGTGATATCGTCCCTAAAGAGGGTAACAATTTTACTGCATCGCATTGAGAACTGCGGACAATGCTTAATACTTGCCAGGAGGAATCTGTCCGTTATTCCTAGAAATTCTGATATCCATCAGTACGACACCCGACACAGGCAGAACCTTTGGGCCATAAAACCAAGGCTATCAAAGGTTTCGAAAGGGTTTCGTTGCCATAGTGTCCGTCTATACAATTAACAACCAGCTGACGTGAGACTGTTGGAGGCGGAAGCGTTTGAGAGAAGGGTGAAGACGTATCTCGTGGATAAGTCATTTTACTCAGTTGACGATATGCTAAATGAGACGAATTGTACCATTTAGCATTGATAATAATATATGTATACTAACTAGACATGACATGGGGTTGGAGAGCGTGGGGAGGGGGGGGGGCGATTCGGGGGTGTTGCTGTGCATTTGAATGGGGATGCGCACAGCAAAGGCGGAAACCCACTTTCTGGCATGCCCATTTAAGTGCATTGGGACCATGGACGGCGGTCTTTGGGCCGGTCGGCGCGTGTCGGGGTCGGCTCTCTGCGTGTTCCTGCCCTAAGACTGTACTTTTAACACCAAATATCATGTATCTGTTGTGTCTGACAAGAGCATGGTTGGGCCCTTTACACCCGCCATGACTCAACATTAAAATTATTATGATTTTTTTTTATGATTCCCGTGTTTGTAATTTATACTTATTGTTATAATTTTTGTTATCTCCTGTTAATTTTATATGTGATTTAATTAGTATCTAATATTTCCCGAAGACTCATGTTTTTTTTATTTCCACTGAATTCATTCACTTTCCGATTAATACTTTATGAATGAATAACAATGTCTTCTAAATAATATCCCCAAGTTGTTTTTTTTTTCGATAATTTTGAAAAAAAATGATTCGATGATTGATTGAGCGCAAGGATTGAGTGTTATCGAATACATAAGAATGAGATAACCTAAATGTGCATTGTTCAACTCAGAAGACAGGCTACGATGTCCGTAGCATGATGACGGATGTCTGCTTTAAATATCTTACATTCCTTCCTATAATTAGGCAATGGTAGTTATGAAAATTGGTTCTGTAACTCTACAAAAATCTCGTTTCATTTTGGTTTGATGTTAGTAATTTCGCAAGATTTGGTTAAATGCGGAATAAGATGCATCGTTTCTCCAGAAGAGGGATTTTTGTATAATCTTAAAACAGGCGATATAGTGCGTCACAGTGTGACGTGCGTCCTCATCTAGTTTTACAGCAACACAATAATAAAGTAATTATTGTGTTTGTTTCTCAGGCTAGTCCCTAGTTACTATGTATAGTACTAGCCAGTTGTCACAGAGATTGTTCGGTTATGTCACATGTCTATTTATATCTTGCTCGCATAACTCTTTAGTTAGCGTTAGACTCTTTACGGGCGTATTTGGATACTGCACCACTCTGCTCTGCTCTGTATGAGAGTGCTTCTCGCTTGCACACTCACTTCCATGTAATAATCAGCTGTGTATTGTGCTTTTATGCACAACAATGGTTACTCGATGTTGTAATCTTTGGATGTAACGATGTAGGTATAATTTGCTAAAAATTTGTTTCTATTTTTCTGTTAGTATGCCTGGCGACAGGCTTTTGGTTCCTTAGGGGGCGTCCATAAATCACGTGAGCCCAAAAGGGGGAGGGGGGGGGTCTGGACAAAAATCACGAAAGATCACGTAGGGGGAGGGGGAGGGGTCTAGTGAGAAAATCACGTGCATTTATTTTTTCTGATGAATTGAAAGAAACACAGTTGCACAGTTGCTTTCATAAATTAAAAAAAAAAATACGAAAATTAAATCCATAGTTCTTAATTCTTTGTATAATTCCCGGATTGACTCTTGCGTATAAGAATACCAAATTTGGAACTCGGCCTATAATAATTCCCGGATTAACTCTTGCGTATAAGAATATCAAATTTGGGACTCGGCCTATAATAATCTCTGGATTAACTCTTGCGTATAAGAATACCAAATTTAATCGTAAAGATAATGATTTTTATCCGTATAAACGGCGCGGCACCCGGGTGAACTATCGTTTAGTGAGAGAAACCAGTGTGAGTGAACGTCGTGTCCGATAATGTGTCCGCGGTCCGCACTCACCTCTCAGCCATACGAAGTAATGTGTATCACCTACATCCGCGTGTGTGCGTCCTCTAATACGAGTAATTCAGCTCAGTTAGACTCCGTTCTGCCCACCCGATCACCTTGAAACTAGCTGCACCCTGGGCCCTCTCCACAACCTTTAGCACCGTCAGCCGTACTCTGCATTCTTAATTACCTGGAGCAAGAACGATCTTGTAAACTCATCTATGACGCATATCATTTATATAACGGATTGTATAACACTATAATCTATATACGCTGAAAAGGATGAGTTTTGGGAAAACGTTAGTGATATTTCAGAGAACCGAGGGGATAACGAAAGATTAATTTTAGCGGGTGATCTGAATGGGTGGGTTGGGGTTAGAAGACAGGGTTATGAACGGGTCCTGGGTGCATATGGGGATAAACGGGTTAACGACAATGGAAATAGGATATTAGATTTATGTTTAGAAATGGACCTTTTTGTTGCAAATACGTTTTTTGCACACAAAGAGATCCACCGATACACGTGGCAAAGAAAGGATGAAAAAAGTATGATTGATTTAGTGTGCGTGGATTCTAGACTGAGGGGTTTGACTACGGATACTCGGGTTTTTCGAGGTGCTGAACTAGGGACGGATCATTTCCTTGTGGTTGCAAGAATTGATCTGTTCCGTGGTTGGCGATCGAGACCGAGAGAAGTGGAAAGCTCCAAAAGGATACGAATCGAAAAGTTGAATGAGGAAAATTGTAAGGATGAATATGTGAGTCTGATTGCAAACACTTTGAATAGCTTAGAATCAATTGATTATAGCTTAGAGGAACGTTGGGAAATTTTAAAACAATCCATAGTAGATAGTGCGGTTAAAGTATGTGGGGAATCTAAAACGGGCAGGAATAAAGGCGATGCATGGTGGGACAAAGATGTGAAAGCAGCTGTGGAAAAAAAACAGAATGCGTGGAAGAATGTAGTTTGTGCGAAGAATGAATCCGACAAAATAGTTATGTATGATATTTATAAGAAAGAGAAGAATGCAGTTAAGAAACTTGTGAGTGTGAAAAAGAAAAAATTAGAGGATAATGAATGTAAAAAATTAAGTGCGAATGTGAATGGTAATTTAAAGCTCTTTTGGAAGGAAGTGAAAAGGAAAAGGTCTGGGAAGGATGAGAAAGTGAATTGTTTGAAAGATAAAAATGGATGTATGCTGACACAGGAAAAGGATATAGGTTTGAGGTGGAAAGAATATTTTGAAGATCTGTTTGAAACTAAGGATGGATGCGACAGTTTGTGTCAAGTAGGTATAAATGGACAGGATGATGAAAGTTATGAAATCAGTATGAATGAACTTACGAATGCGATTAAGAAAGCAAAAAATGGGAAAGCTTCAGGTTGCGATAGGATATCAACGGAGCTTATCAGGTATGGCGGCCGAGTGACGCTTCAGTGGTGCTTGGAGCTTTTCAACTTGTGCTGGACGGAAGGCCGTACACCAGGTGACTGGAGGAAAGCCATTATCTGCCCTCTGTACAAGGGGAAGGGCTCCCGGTTGGACTGTGGCAACTATCGTGCAATCAGCTTGTTGAGCAACGTGGGTAAATTGTACAGTAGAATATTAGTAGAAAGGGTTAGAAAAATAACTGAAACGAAAGTTTGGGATGCACAAGGGGCTTTTATGAATGGGAGGGGATGTGCCGATCAGATCTTCGCACTGCGGATGATTACGGAGAAGCTTTTGAGTAAACATCAGAAGCTTTTCTGTGCATTCGTAGATTTGGAAAAGGCATATGATAGGGTAGATAGGGGTAAATTATGGGAGGTTCTATCAATCTATGGAGTGAACAACCGGTTGATTCGTGGCATTGCTTCGCTATATTCGGATAGTACTGCGTGTGTGAAGGTGAATAGTCACGTTTCACCGGAGTTCTGTCTTACGAAGGGTGTGAAGCAAGGGTGCGTCATGTCACCATGGTTGTTCAATTTGTTTTTTGATTTTTGCGTCAGTGGGTTAAAAGATATAAATATAGGGGTTGAATTGAATGGAATAAAAGTATGTGCGCTTATGTATGCCGATGATTTAGTACTTATGGCTGAGTGTGAAAATGATTTGCAAGAACTTGTGTCAAGTGTGTTTGAAAATTGTGCAAAAAACGGTCTAAAAATGAATGTCAGCAAAACAAAGGTTTTGGTATTTGAAAGGGATGAAGCAAGAACGAATTGCAAAATAACGGTAGAAAATGAATATCTTGAGCAAGTGAATGAGTATGTGTATTTAGGAAGCATGTTTAGTCGGGATGGAAAGTGTGAAAAAGAAATCGAGCGTAGGAAAGTTGCTGGTTGCAGGGTGGGCGGTGCACTAAGACCTATAATGAGAAACAACAACGTCTCACTACAAGCAAAGAAACTAGTGCATAACGCAATCCTGTTACCATCGATGATGTATGGTTGTGAAACGTGGACATGGACGAAAAAAGAAGAATGTAGTATAAATGCAGTAGAGATGAAATCTCTACGAAGAATATGTGGAAAAACTTTATGGGATATGGAAAGGAATGAAAATATTAGGAAGGAATGTGGTATGGAAGTAAGTGTTGTGACAAAGATGAAAGTTAATAAGTTGAGATGGTTTGGACATGTGGAAAGAATGGATGCAGACAGAATGACAAAGAGAATTCATAAGGCTGAAAGGAAAGGTGTAAGAAAGCGTGGCCGACCGAGAATGACGTGGATCGAACACATCGATTCCGTCCTCAAGGAAGGCCATGTAAGAAGTAAGAGAAATAGGAGAGGGTGTATGAGAAATATTATGTCGGTGGATGAAGCGAAAGAAGTATGCTTGGATAGAAAAGAGTGGAGGTCCGTTCTCTCTGCCTACCCCTTACGGGACACGGCGTGATGGGTAATAAAAAATAAAAAATAAAAAAATCTATATATTAATACGTGAAGCAAAAATGTTGTGACCATTTCTACGAAAGTTGCGCGGACAGAGGAGTATGAAATTTGCACACTTATAGTTTATATAGAGAGAGCGTGGCGATGGCTAATATTTTTTTTTAAATTATGCATAAAAATTAGAGGTGAAACGGATAGCATTTTAGCCGGATACTGGATGCCGGATATTCGGCCAACTAAGCAGCCGAATAACGGATAAACGGCCACCGGATATCCGGCGTATGTTTCTGATTGGTTGGTGCATCTATATGGGATCATTGTCGAAAAAAACATCAACCGCATTAGTTAGTCTGGGTTAGTGCGGTGTGATCATGTTTTTTTCCTATGATTAGAGCATTTAGATTTTTAACTTTTACACTCGGACCTATGGTCGTAGCCAGGATAGCATTAGTGCAGAGGCTCCCAATCTGTTTAGGTTTACGGCTCCCTTAATATACATTCCAATCCAAACTCCCTTTACGCTCCACTTAGGGGCATAGGAAGGCAACAAGACCTCTCCATTGCGCTCGATCTTACGCAATGTTTATGACCTCCTCACATACCATGTCTAGATCCCTCAGCTCTGCTTCTAAGGATCGGAACAAAGTATGAGAGGGTCTTCCTCGTCTTCGGGACCCTGATGTGAGGAAGAACAGCGCTCCCCTTAAAATATCAGTGTTTTCTTTTTTCAAAATTTATAATATTCGCAGAATGTTAAAGAAGTCTTTAGTAGAGCCTGGACAGTGTGTGAATTACCGTGGGTACAACGCATGAAATACACTTACGTAGGCTGCACATACCAATTGGACTGACTCCGTTGCCGGAACGTAATTGTTCTAAAAATCGCGGAATCTATCTGCATATTCCAGCAGGGTGATATATGACGAAACTTATTTTTATTAAACTTTCCCTATTTACGAAGACGAGCTAACCCGATTGCTACCTCTTTATAAAGAAATAAGTATTCATTCTTCATAATTTACCCCTATTGCAGTATGTTTACTAATAGCTGTAGAATTTTTCTTGTGATTACAAGGTGTATTTCTTATGTATGTGACACTTACTAAATAAGTCAATTAGTTATCCAAACATATGTTTATTACTATCCGGTATCCGGCCGGATAGGTGCTTGTTATCCGGCATTCGGCCGGATTGCATTTATGCCGCCGGATAGGCCGGATACCGGATAGTCGCCGGATATCCGTTTCATCTCTAATAAAAATACATTAAATCAATAAACCATTACAAACGCTACTGTAATGGTGTAATGTTATGTATTTGATAATCATACACACTTCTATGTATTTGACATTGACACAGACGCATATATTATTTTGTTTATCTGTGGTCAAATTGAGATATTGTTTGTCTTTAATAATAATAGAAAAAACTTTGTACATATCAAAATTTCAAATTTGACGTTTCCTTATCATTTTTTCTAAAACAAAATTGTGAAATAGCGCTCGCTCAGTCTTTGACAATGGAATCTCAATAATGTTCAAACTTATAATCTAAATTAGTAAAGTTATGATCGAATTTCGAGCACTGGTCGACCACTAGTAATTATTAATACACGTTGTCATAGTGTTTTTGTTGCGTATGTACGTTGAGAATTACAACTTCCCTTATTCATATTAATTATTTATTTATTCTACAAAAAAAAACATAATGTAACGCAATTATAATTCCGATTCGACGTGTAAATGAGATGGCTGATTTAAGTAGGTACCTACCTAAAGTTCTTGTCTTGGAGTTTCTATTCGGGGTTGTAATCCTGTCTCAGATTGGCTGAAGTCCCGCTGACTATAGATACTGATAGCTTTGTTGGTATGGAAGTGTTTTTTATTTTTTTTAAACTATAATCATTTTCTTACAACACGAACCTACCTATTTATTTTCTTGACTAGTCTGTCATCTCTTCCTACAGTGCCTAACTCTTTAGGAATACGTCGTTATGCAATGGGTTCCTAGGGAGCGGTCCGTCGTCTGACAAGACGACCGTCTTTTGAAAATTGTGACCTTTTTTGGTTGCTACGTTGACAACAACATAATATAGATAGACAACGCTCTACTGACTTTATTCGCCGCTGCTGTTTCTGGCCGCTAAATGGCAGTACCGCATTCCTAGGAAAACAAATCATGACTGATGATAATAAAAGGACCACATAATATCAAAAAAAAAATAAACATAGGTAAGTGGATTTCATCATGGCAACAAAGCTTGGATTGTATTGAGAATGTTTAAGCTCACCGAACAATCTGTGCATACGAAGTGATAACGTTTGAGGATTACTTCCATACCGCTGTATTATAATAAGGTGGACGTTCATTTAAATGTATAACCATTTTAATTTATTTAGGTACATCCGGTGAACGAAAAAGTATTTCCAGTTCGAATAATAATTAGAAACCGGATTATAAAATGCAACTACAAATGGTTGAAATGTGCATCATAAGCTTGCAACTAAATTGCCAAAATTAGCAAGCAAACGTAATTTAATTAAAAAAGAAATTAGCATGTTCTCAATAATTTTCACTGTTTAATTTGTTTATTCGTAAAAATATTCTTTGTTACGGTGTTGTTTTTAATAATATCCCGTGAATTATTTACCTCGGTAGTGGTGCTTACTTCTGATTAATCGTGGGTTCGACTCCCGGTTGGGTCAGAATTTTTCCAAGTGCTTTTCACTTGAAATTACTACCTGGGGTTAGCCTGTCGTGTGTAAGATTGGACGGGACCGGTTGGACAGAAAAAAATGCCTCCGACTCAACCTACTGACACATTTGTTTTGAAAATTATTGACTTTTATATATTTTCAGTTCAATGCGGCGCATGGCTTTGTGGACAATGTAAAAATACTTATGATAACGTTAATGTTTTACACATGTTTACTTTTTCTTCATTTTTAAGATTTTTTGTAGGTACTGAATAATAAAAATTTATTTGATTTTTTGGCTAAAACGGCGGCACAAATAGAAGGCGTTAGTCTTAAACTTCACCGAGGGGAGGAGAAAATTCATTTGATTTTTTGGCATAAACAGCGGCACAAATGGGAGGGAAAGGGGTCTAAAAATGTGCCAAAAAAAAAAAGAAAACATCACGTGGTTAATCCTGAAAAGTCCCAAAATATAAATTTACATAGGTACTATGCATACGTCTCTACATATTATCTCGCAATAGGATTATCAAAGATCGGAGAAGATCATGTAGGTAGGTAGGTACAGGCGCAGTGGTTACATAACCGAGCGGAGTCAGTGTTACGTATCGGAACGAGAGAAACTCTGGTGACCATTGGAACACACCGTCCGTCCTGCCTCTGCCTACATTCTTCTAACTCCGACATCTCCATACTACACTATTAGCGGCGGACTTATCTCTCTCAGCCCGATCTCACTTACATACAGACAGACCTACCTAATAAGTAGGTATAGGTGAGCCCAGTGGCGTCCATCTGATTATTCAGCAACGACAAAACATCCATCACTATCCCATAATATTAAATATATTTTTAGAGTTGTCGTCTTGTGCTCAAAAGATCTACTCAAGGGCGCTTAATAATCCGTTTTTCATAAATGCTAATTTCGTAATTTCATCATACTTTTCTAAGTTGTTGTGCAGGCGTATGAAATAGTCACAGGAGGCAACGCAGACATAAGTCTCCAATGCTGACTCTCTTTTCATATCAGCAAAATTTATCAGATTTAATAATTGCGGGAAGACAATAACCCTCATTATTCGAATTAAGTTATTGAAATAATTCCTTTGGGATACAAGTTCCATACGAAATTTTGTTAAAAATTGTCATTCCATTTTTTTTAAGTTTGTAATATTAATTTATAAAATCTAGATTTTTCAGTTTTTTTTTTCATTTTGCGAAAAAGGCATTAGTAATGATAAAATTAAAAATTTGTAATTTAACGAAAAAAAAAATCTCCTTCGATATAGAGGAAAGCGAAAATATTCATATGAAAATAGGCAAATTATCAAAATATGCAGATAAATAATAATTCAATGCACATTTTGCTTTGATGTGGAAGAAAGTTATACGTTATTCCTATAGACAGTGTATGAGTGTTAATATTGAGTGAATAAGTAGGTACCTATATTTTGACATTGTATTTTTATGTTGTAAAAAAAAATCTCCTTCGATATAGAGGAAAGCAAAAATATTCATATGAAAATAGGCAAATTATCAAAATATGCAGATAAATAATAATTCAATGCACATTTTGCTTTGATGTGGAAGAAAGTTATACGTTATTCCTATAGACAGTGTACGAGTGTTAATATTGAGTGAATAAGTACCTATATTCTGACATTGTATTTTTATGTTGTAAAAAAAAATCGTTGACCGCACGCCTCTGAGAGGGCACAATCTGGATGCTTCGGTTTAAACCGAGTATTTTACGGGTAAAAGGAATTTGTGTATTTGGCTACCTGCTTCCTTCAGATGGGTCCTTCGTGTCATACTGTTTTTTATTTTATCACATAAATATTGGAGCGTGTCCTCCATCGCATCATCAGAGCGATTTACTTGGAAAGTTATTAAGACAATGAACCCCTCCTCTCTCTCTCTCTCTCTCTCTCTCTCTCTCTCTCTCTCTCTCTCTCTCTCTCTCTCTCTCTCTCTGTGTGTCTCTTACGAGAACACACGCCATGTACACGTCGCACATCCATACTCATTATGAATAATATTGTTATTAAATACTACATACTCACTGTGTCTTACGAACCTACAACACTAACTTGCACATCTGCCATACACAGTACATACCTAGATATAACCACACTTTTATAATATCGAACCGTATAATTAGAATATCTGTATAGTAATTCCATTGTGTACTCGTTTTCGTATGTCATCACATCACGCATAAACAGCAGACCTAACGTTCCTTCGTTGATCCTTGCATATATAATTGTAGTAACGTTGATACAAATATTTCCTCGTATAGATATATTTAATGTTTTTATCAATCAATCAGTAGGTATACTTAATTTTAGACCCAACTTAGGGGCATAGGGAGGCAATAAGAGTTCTCTCGTTCGCTTGTGTTTTTTTATAAATATCAAAAATGACAGGATCTTCATACTTAGTAAAATTTCAGTATGTAAAAGAGATAGCTGTCTTTTGAAAATGAATCATCTTTTGAAGATGGATATCCGAGCTAGTAACAACAATATGTAAGGACGGATTTCATTGAGTGTAGATGACATTGTCAATACATTCATACTTTTTTCTTTTACTTGTCTTGTTTCGTAAACATTGGTTTGTACCTGCGCATGTGATGAACATGGTTGGAATGTATGTTAAGGATGCCTAATTACAGTTGGCCGCGAAGTGGGCAGTTTTCCTATCATAAGTTTACGAAGAAGAAGGATGACCTTCTTATACAGTGGTCCGTCTCTTCTAAGCAGAACTGAGAAATTTAGACAGTGTGTAAGATCGAGCTCATTATTTTGCCTCCTTACGTCCCTTAGATATTTATTAAAAGAGAGTATTGTTTAAAAAAAAACCTTAACGCATTGTTTCGGTATGCTATAAATAAATAACACTCTTCTATACATAGGTGTCAGTATAGCCGGCGGAACTTAATGCTTGAAGCATTGTCTACCAGTCAACCGGTCCCGTCCAATCTGAGACAGGATTCCAACCCCGAGTAGAAATTTCAAGTGAAAAAAACACATTGAAAATTTCTGACCCGACCGGGAATCGAACCCGGGACCTCTTGATCTGAAGTCGGAGCCTTTGCCACTAGGCTACCGAGGTCGGTATGCTATACCTATGCTCAAGAGCATCTAGGTTAAGCTGGCAAAGAATTGAGAATAGTAGGTATTCAAAAAGGTTGCCTGAAGGGTTGTCTGAAATTTTGAAAACTAAGTTTGAGTGACCTTACGACCAACCGTCTTCATACAATTTTTTCGTTAACAACATTCACCGTTTTAGACGATTCAGTCGATAATTTTATAATCCAACCGACCATTTTGAGAAATGCACAAACATGATGAAAAAAATATGTCCATTGCAGGATATGAACGATATCGTTACTAAGGTTATATGTAAATGCCGTATTTTCAAAGCAATTTAGTATCTTTGGCATTTAGGAGAAAGTCGGGACAAAATATACGACTTTGCAAACGGGTGTTATCTCTTGCTCATTTAAAATAGAAGATCTCAGTTGAAGTTGTTGGAAGCCTAGCTGCTCAAACTGAAGGTCGTGGATTCGACCATCTTCCTCTTTCATGATATAAGCTTTGTTCTCTATCGAGAATATCAAAAGTGAATTTGTTTTCACTTTGGGTGAGATTAGATTAATTAAAAAAAAATATTGTTCGAGTGCAGCTAGCGACATCTGTTGTAAGTGAGCGTACAGCGGTGAGACGGTGAAATAATCAGCATACTACGTAAGGTTAGGTTGGGTTAGTCGATCTCCGATGTGGGCACATAGAAATCCTATCACTACGGCAACAGATAGCCGGGTGAGTCATGCCTCATTCCATACCTCATGTCCCCAAACAGATTACACCAAACCAGCCAGCGTATGGGTGCACCTACCTACTTGGGGAACATTGTTGTAAATAGTGTTACATATTATACACAGACAGATGAGTCTTTAAGATAATGAGAATGTACTATCTCTTCCTGGTATCTGATGAGTAGACTCATCATTATCAGGACTCAGGAACAGTTTTTTGTCCCCACTTCTCTTATGTTTTTTGTTTTACCCATTACGCCGTGTTTAAAAATGAAATTGGATTGATATTTTGATTAAAATTCAAGAGTTATCCTCCAGCCAGACCTTCCTTGAGGACGGAATCGATGTGTTCGATCACTTCATTCTCGGTCTGCCTTTCAGCTTTTTAAATTCTCATCCATTCTTTCCACATGCCCAAACTATCTCAACTCATTACCTCTCATATTTGTTACAGCACGCACTAACTTACATACTACATTCCTTCTTGGGATTTTATACAAATAAACATTTTGTGATTTGCAATGTTGACATACGGCTATGCCATAAAATCCTAATGGAATGGTGTAAGAAAACGTGAACGACCGAGAATGACGTGGATCGAACACATCGATTCCGTCCTCAAGTAAGGCCAGGTCAGAAGTAAGAGAAATAAGAGAGGTTGTATGAGAAATGGTTTGTCGGTGGAAGAAGTGTGCTTGGATAGCAGAGAGTGGAGGTCCGTTCTCTCTACCTACCCTTGGACGCGACGTGATTGGTAAATAAAAAACCCTGAATAGCTTGGCTGAACGTTCTGTCCATTTGCGGTAATTTTCTCGACCATGTGATCTATTTTGGTTGTAGTGAGCGCATAAGGTCTGTGTAGGGTTAAGATTCGATGAGCCGAAACAATACCAATATACATAGTAGAATGGTTCGATGGTTTTGTCAGGTTTCCTCCTCGATGTTGCGGTGCCGTAATAATTAGCGGCAGACGACCGCTGGATGGAGCGGACGATGACGTCAGGCTGTCGGCGACGAAGGCCAGCTCTCGTCGAGGTGTGTTTCGTCACTTTGAACGTGATTATGTGCATTCTAATATGCTGTGGACTTTTTATTCACTGGCATCGTCATGTATTTGTAGCACTGTTTGACAAAACACTCCCTGTTACTATGCACGCCCCTATTAGGTAGGTTTTTAGAGCAAATCGTATCTTTGGTGTCGTTTGCTTTTGCTGATTCCACGAATCTCAAATAGTTACGAATTTGATGAACTTGAAGACGTGCAACATCAATGGTCAAACTCGTAGAAACGAACGGATCAAACAAGTTTATGGAAATAAGTAGAATTTTCGGAAGCATGGAGTATCTGAATTCTTTGAAACTAATTTGATGGCTCATTTAAAACATTTTGATTCTCCTGTAAGTGTAGGTATTAATATTATACAATATATTGTAGTTTCTTTTTGGTTGACCTTTCTATATAATGAAATTTTCACTTTGTGTAAAAATGCGTTAGTCGAAATTCCTATCCGATGTAGCAATTTCAGACGGACCGGTTGATAGAAAAAATGCATGAGGGAATAAGTTCCGCCGGCTATACTGACTCTGATGTATCGAAAAGAGTCAAATATAATATTGAACTGGTGTAGTCAGATAGGACGATGAGTGTCATTTCGGAGTGTACAAGGATTTACCTTGACTTTCGATTATCCGGTTTGTACGGACCACTAAAATCAATACAAGTGTTATGACGCTTGTTTCTGCAAGCGAATATTAAAATGTTATAAATTTCTGAAATTTGTTGCACAACTATTTTCCAAGGGTAATGGAAATGTTCTGTTCACCTTTAATTCATTAAATAATTTTCTTTAAAACTCTTTATTAAATTTTTTGTTGTTGTTGTCTATTAATCCCTCGATATTAGTTGGATTCTTTTACATAAACGATCATCAAAGAGGTTGTTCGGAGCAAGTCGTATTACACCACTAGACGCCATTGTTTTGTTTTTCTGATTCAACATCAATCACTTACGTATTTTCATAGACAATGTTCAAATTGTTGGGCAACAGTGTCGTTGCGAAATATACTGGAAACAATGTCTTTACAATCTCTTCGTAGTAAGTACTCGCTTACATTATTTACTAACCCATTCTGTGTATGTAGTGTAGATATCTCTCGAATGCCTACTTGGGTTTCCTAAATCTCTCGCACGTTAGCCAATGATGATAATTATTATTGTGGCTCGTAGATTGTTGGTTCGCAGTAAAATTTGAGCGTCCAGTAAACCTATACGCTGGTTCAGACCATAGATTTTTTTACAATAAAACTATTTAGTTGCACTACTCCTATATCTTTTCATAGCAAAACGGAAAACCTCATTGAACAGCTCTTTTGACAGTTCGGTTGGCAAAAAGGAATGTATTGTTTTATAGCGATTCGTTAGTAAATTCAAATAATATACTGGTGATGGTCCATTTCAAAATAAAAATGAAAGCGTCTTGTATAGCTCTATCACAAAATTTGAAATAACTATAGGTAACCTACAGTACTCCTTCATTTTTATTTTATTTTTGTTTAAGAAAAAGGGGTTACATTTGGTCCAAACTACTTTAAAAGCATTAAAACTCCACTAAGAAACATCACCACTATTTTGCCAACCAAACTGTCAAACGTTAAAATATTTGGGATTCGCTTTTCCTTTGAGTCGAGTTTCTAGGTTTTGTACATAAGAGTTATATGGTTCAATCACCCATTCTGAATCAAACTCGAATGGATTTTACCTGTCAATAATAATTTTATGTAATTTGCATTTCGAGTCTCTTTTTAGACTTTGAACGCCAGCGACACTTAACTCCGAATCACGCTATTCTGATGAGCTAACACTTTTCCTGTATATTATATATAATATGTACCTATTCTTCGTGTAAATTAATAATATGTCTAGAGATGCATAATGGGTCTTTAAAAAGAGCGAATAACAAGAAATGAATTAGGTATTATACTTTTTGAAAATCCCCACATTTCGAAAATTCTCAGCAATTTTCATTGGTTGTCGAATTCAAAATCAAACTTGATAATTTGAATTTGACGACCAATTAGAGGTAAGAGGGGGCGTGGTTGCAACGTTTGGCCTGATGGGTTTCAAAGTTTCCTTTCCATATTTTAGGTGCTCATTAGAGTATTGTAAGTGGTGCGATGTAGTTAGGTGCTAATTTCACAGGTAGCTGGCCAGACATTAGAGGAGTTAATTGTAGCTAGTGATCGTATACTCAGTATTGGCGTTTTTATAGCGACATTAGCGGGGTATTATGTAGTGTAAACTAACAAACAATTCAATATTATAATACTTGAGCGGTGTTTTATGGACTCGTAAAATGTATCGGCGCACTACGAACTCTTGTCATAAAAATCATATTCATTTGAATAAATTTACATTTGTTTAATTCGTATACCTACTCAAGAAGCCAATCGATGATTTTGAATATAATGGGTTTATTTATTTTTTTATCTATTGCTGGGCTGAAAATATCTTGACCTGAGCTCACCATGCATCGGTTGAATTCTGAAGGGAGCATATTATTAATAATGATAATAATATAACACTTTTCTATACAAAGGTGTCAGTATAGCCGGCGGAACTTATTATCTGAGGCAATTTTTTCCAGTCAACTGGTCCCGTCCAATCTGAGACAGGCCAACCTCGGGTAGAATTTTCAAGTGAAAAAACACTTGGAAAAACTCTGACCCGACCGGGTATCGAACCCGGGACCCCGGATCTGACGTCCACGCCAGTACAACTAGGCTACCGAGGTCGGTAAATATTCCTATTAATTCGATAGAGGTTCTATTTTATTTATCTATATAATATTTGTCTTGAACACTGACTGACTGACTGACTGACTGACTGACTGACTGCCTGACTGACTGATGTCATTAACGCCGCTAGATGGCGCGCCACTCGCAACTAAAGACAAATAATATTATTCTTCTAATACAATATGGCTGACAGCAGTGACAACTGACAGTAACATAATGATATTATTATTGCCTGGTGGCTGAGCACTTTTTTTAAAGGTCTTGACGTAGAGAAAAACAATTTTTTGGGTTATTAAAAAGCTCACATGCGAAGTCATCCATAAGAAAGCAAAGTGTACCAAATTAGGAAACTTTTACGCACAGCGGGACTTCATAGTGAAGAAAAGCCTTTCTAATGTCATGAGTGCAATAAAAAGTTTGCGGTTTCAAGTAATTTAAAGAATGACATGCGAACTCATAGTGGAGAAAAGCCATACGAATGCAATAATTGCAATAAAAAGTTCAATCAATCAAATAATTTAAACAACCAATGACATGCTAAAAGCTATTTGAATGGTAAGTTTGCAATAAAAAGTTTAATTTCATTTTTAAGTTTGCATAAATAGTTCAATCAACCGTGTGCTGTAAAGTTTCACTTGCGTCGGCCAAAAAATTGACAAATCAGGAAACTTTTACGCACAGCGGGACTTCATAGTGAAGAAAAGCCTTTCTAATGTCATGAGTGCAATAAAAAGTTTGCGGTTTCAAGTAATTTAAAGAATGACATGCGAACTCATAGTGGAGAAAAGCCATACGAATGCAATAATTGCAATAAAAAGTTCAATCAATCAAATAATTTAAACAACCAATGACATGCTAAAAGCTATTTGAATGGTAAGTTTGCAATAAAAAGTTTAATTTCATTTTTAAGTTTGCATAAATAGTTCAATCAACCGTGTGCTGTAAAGTTTCACTTGCGTCGGCCAAAAAATTGACAAATCAGGAAACTTTTACGCACAGCGGGACTTCATAGTGAAGAAAAGCCTTTCTAATGTCATGAGTGCAATAAAAAGTTTGCGGTTTCAAGTAATTTAAAGAATGACATGCGAACTGATAGTGGAGAAAAGCCATACGAATGCAATAATTGCAATAAAAAGTTCAATCAATCAAATAATTTAAACAACCAATGACATGCTAAAAGCTATTTGAATGGTAAGTTTGCAATAAAAAGTTTAATTTCATTTTTAAGTTTGCATAAATAGTTCAATCAACCGTGTGCTGTAAAGTTTCACTTGCGTCGGCCAAAAAATTGACAAATCAGGAAACTTTTACGCACAGCGGGACTTCATAGTGAAGAAAAGCCTTTCTAATGTCATGAGTGCAATAAAAAGTTTGCGGTTTCAAGTAATTTAAAGAATGACATGCGAACTCATAGTGGAGAAAAGCCATACGAATGCAATAATTGCAATAAAAAGTTCAATCAATCAAATAATTTAAACAACCAATGACATGCTAAAAGCTATTTGAATGGTAAGTTTGCAATAAAAAGTTTAATTTCATTTTTAAGTTTGCATAAATAGTTCAATCAACCGTGTGCTGTAAAGTTTCACTTGCGTCGGCCAAAAAATTGACAAATCAGGAAACTTTTACGCACAGCGGGACTTCATAGTGAAGAAAAGCCTTTCTAATGTCATGAGTGCAATAAAAAGTTTGCGGTTTCAAGTAATTTAAAGAATGACATGCGAACTGATAGTGGAGAAAAGCCATACGAATGCAATAATTGCAATAAAAAGTTCAATCAATCAAATAATTTAAACAACCAATGACATGCTAAAAGCTATTTGAATGGTAAGTTTGCAATAAAAAGTTTAATTTCATTTTTAAGTTTGCATAAATAGTTCAATCAACCGTGTGCTGTAAAGTTTCACTTGCGTCGGCCAAAAAATTGACAAATCAGGAAACTTTTACGCACAGCCGGACTTCGCTTTACTAATGCAATGTGTGCAATAAAAAGTTTGTGAACTCATAGCGGAGAAAAGCCATACGGACGCAACCATTGCGATAAAAAGTTTAATCAATCAAATGATAAAATCATGATAAAAGCCATTTAAATGCATAGTTTGTATGAAAAAGTTTACCAAATCAGATCTTTAAATCACAGACACGATTTCATTGCCAAGAAAACTCTTACTAATGCAATGTGTGTAATAAAAAAATTTTTTTTTGCATTTTTATAAATAGTTATAGTATCATGTATAGTTATAATCTATCATCGAGTGCTTTACAGTCACACAAATGTTTCCATGAAAAAGTTTACCAAATCACGAATCTTTAATCCACACACACGAGATCATAGCGGAGAAAAACCATACGAATGCCATGTTTTCAATAAAAAGTTTACACACCTAGAGTAATTTTTTAGAGATTTTCATGTGAATTTGTAGCGTTGAAAAGCCATTCATATGCAACGTTTGTTATAAAAAGTTCACGTTGGTTTTTTGAGTTTTCATGAAGAATTCAATTAATCAAGTGTTTTATCTATAAGAATTCGGCAATACGAATGCAAAGTTTACATGAAAAAGTTTAATCAATCAAATCGGTAAATACCCACATGCCAAAAGCTATTTGAATGTACAGTTTGTAATTAAAAGTTTAAGTTGTAGGTATTTGAGTTTTCATAAAGAGTTGAATCAACCAAGTATTTTGAAGTCTCACATGTGAATGCTCACAGCTATGCTATGAGAAAGTAAAGTTTGCATAAAAAAGGCCATAGATGGGCGCCACGGGCGCCTTTAAAAAACTAGTTATTTATATAAATGACTTGCCTAGTATTATTAACACGGACGCTGATATTGTTATGTTTGCTGACGACACCTCTTTAATTTTAAAGGGTGGAAAAAATTATGATTTATCCTATAAAAATTCTTTAGACACTCTATCTAACTTGGAAAATTGGTTTGTTGATAATTCTCTAGTCCTTAACATGACAAAAACGAGTGCCATTGGCTTCTCTCTGGGAAGATCTGATGGGACTGATGCAGTTAAAACTGCATTAATTGAAAAAGGAATAGACCTGACAGACAGCTGTAGGTTCTTAGGTGTCACGGTTGATAAAGGTCTTCAATGGGATCCCCATGTGGATCAGCTGTGCACAAAATTGAACTCGGCAATTTATGCCATCAAAAAGATAAGGGAAATATGTGGAATAAGCACCGCTAAATCTGTGTACTATGCCTACTTCCACTCGATTATGTCATATGGGGTGATGTTCTGGGGTATGGGATCTGGTGCAAAAAGAGTGTTCATCCTACAAAAGCGAGCCTTAAGAACTCTATTGGGTATGAGCCCTAGAGACTCATGTAGGGACGCTTTTAAAGAACAGCGCATTTTAACATTGCCTGGTTTATTTATATTTGAATGTTTAAAGTATGCTCATAAAAATCTGTCAAACACTCCACAAAACTTGAACTTTCATCACCACGACACCCGCAATAAAAGTCTACTGAGGCCTATTGAGCATAGACTAACAAAACTGTCAAAGAGCTTCGTTTGTATGAGCGTGAGGCTTTATAATCGCCTCCCTCTCGAACTCAAATTATCTGACTCTGTTTGTTTCCAGAGGGAGGTCAAAAGGTATCTTGTTGAGAATGCTTTTTATTCAACTAATGACATGTAGATTAATTTTACCTTCTGTGTTGACAATTTGTAATATCTGTTTCTTTTTCTCGACTTTGTTCTTGTCGCTGCTGCATGAAGTGGCCTTGTACATTGACGAGATGCCAATGGGACCCTTTACACCCCTTTGGCATCGAATTTACTTTCTACATAATATTGATGTCTTTGTATAATGAAATTTATTTGTCTTTTATGTACTATTAAATTGTAAATATTTTAATGAACCCGAGTGCCTCGTGAGGGGCCTATGGGGGATGTAATAAAGATTTGAAGATTTGAAAGATTTGAAGATGGACTTGCTAGTGAGCCAATATAATGCTCCCGAAATATAACATAGACGTTTTGGTCTTTTTGCCACTTTTTTCATGACATTTAACAATCCAGTCTTTCGAATCTTACAGGGCACTCTTTGGACTCAATATTTTGGCAAGATTGATGCGTTTAATTTTTCGAACGCGATGAAAAATCAAATTTTCGTTATTACATTAGATTTTTCAACTAGGCAGGTAAATGATTTGTAGGTACATAAAAAGTTTCAGAAAAATCAATTTTGTACATAAAATTAAAACCGTGAAGAACATCGATCTCTGTATCAACAAAAATAGCACATTGCAATTTACGCTGAGCTATTTCGAACAGCGCATTGATTCATATTATTATGACTATAATCAACAGGTCTTACGTAGCATTCGAACCCCGATGAATGCAGATATTGTATTAGTCTCCATCTGTTGGTTGCTTGAATAATTACCGGCGTGCCAAACATGCATTCGTACACAAGCAGCATGGCACATTACAATGTTGACGTTTTGGGCGGCCGCCTAACTTTCTTATCTGCTCCTTGAGGCGTAACGTCGAAAGATGTATAGACGCAGCATCGAGATTCATTCATTTTCTTGATGTTTTCATACCTATGGATATTGTAAGACAGTTTATTTTTAAAAATCAATTCATGTAGGTTGTATATTGCGCATATTATGCTGAATTGAAAAACTGCATCTGTTCTTCTTCTATTATTAGTATCATAAAATATTAGTTCTTTGCGGCATTACCAATCACTTAGCAATTCTCTGTCTTGGGATATTTGAGACAGTTCTTCGACACTTCTTTATTACTGTTCAGTCGCATATGATATGTTGTCGAGTCTGGAATGATATATCTAAAGATGATAATTATCTGAGTGGTTGTTGATACTAATACCTCTATAACCCTTATCTTGCATTTAAAGCTCACTTGAATTTATGTGTGTATATTAAATGTCTTGGCCAGCTTATGAATCATGGTCATTTCCTGCGCCTTACAATCATATATTGATTGTAATGTAATGCATACATTTAACTACTTTTAGGAGAAATTCGTGAAGGTATGGGTAAATTGAAGAAATCATACATACAAAATATCAATGTATTTCAGAATTCTCAATAATTTACACATCCAGTCCAAAACCAAATTTAGAATTTTCCATAGTTACAAGGATTGTAATTATTTTCTTATTATTTGAAAACGCGACTCTCGTGGAATCGAAGACGTCATTCAAACAAACAAAATAATTCTTGATAATCATTATGCAATGCGGTTCATTAAATCAATACACCGAATCTCTTACGTTTGAACGTAGCGCGCTAGACTTAAAAGAGAATGCCTCGGTGTTTATTGGATCGATAGTGCACTCTTTCTCTACTCCATCGAGCAGAACACGAGTGTGTCATTCTATAGCCGAGCGCATACCTTTACCGGAATAATAATAATACAAACGAAATTAACTCTCAAAATGTGATGACCTTAGTGTGTCCTCTTGACAAAATATTTGTCCTCGGTTGTGCAGCGATGCGTGATTGATCCGAGGATCCTGACACATAGCGTGTTAGCAGTAGGTCGGCGTGTTATGATTACGCTAATCACAAGTGAGCAGGGTCCTTCCTTACGCAACACACGGATAGCCCTTTGGGTCCAGGCGCAGGGTCTGCGGCGGAGAGACGGGACGGCCAACAGGTTGTTAACCCGCAGGTCGAGCCGGACGGATGCCCCATTACAAACAATCGACTCGCGTGACCGCCTCACGCTGTAGCGCTCGCACCAGCACGCACCTACGAGCCGCCGAAGTAGCGCCGATTAGACTCTGCCCTCATGTTCATTTGCCCATAAGACTCCGCTTCACTCCTATTCTTGCGTTGCGACCTCTCGCTGTTACGCCGGCCGGACACTTCCCGATGCGCCTGTGTTATTTGAATAGATATTATGATATGATGATGAACACAATGTGACTCGTCTCTTCATGATTTCGCATTCATTGGTTACGTTGAACTGGAGTCATGATAGCCGCTGTAGTTGGTAACTGTTCTGCAGAGTTTCATTCTTGTATGTATGTAGAATAACCATCCGTGATCTTACCTCCTTTAGTTTTGTCGCCCGTAATGTGTACGTACATATTTCTCTTTTTATTTCTAAGTAACAAGATTTTTTTTTACGATTTTGATGAATTATCCATCATTGATTACAATTATAAAATGCGTGTTTGAGGTTCCTTCAAACTACATACCAAATTCAAAGAAAATTTAATTATTAATTTTAATACTTAAAACATTTTCAGCTCCCTTTTTTCTAAAATATATTTCTATACGGCAATGACTCAGATTATTGGCAAAATATCTGGTGACTATTTTTTTTACACTTTTTTTTTTCGAAGCCGAAGTCGTTTTTAAATAGTTGAATAAAAATCAACCTTCAATCTCACTTAGTTTTTTGCTTTCATTTTTATTGTTAAAAATCTCACCCATAATAAACCTCATTCCAATTGGTAAACTTTCATCAGAGTACTTTGTCGAGTAGTAAAAGCTCAGGATGAAGATTTTTAAGGATAGATTATTATTTAGTTATGATAGAACATTCCTGTGTAATTTGAGTCATGATTCTGTGTCACTGGAATCATGTGTCGGCTTCTGCTGAGTGCTGAGTATACTCTCTCAGCTAAAGCGTGAGTAGTGCTACTGTGTATCCCATCTTCAATGTGACTCATGGCTCATTCTCGTCAATATATTTAAAAAAAAAAAGCGAATACATTTTCTGTTGACTTCTTCTTCTTTTCAGTTGCAAAAAATTGGTTATTCGTATTCCAAATTGTAATAATAATTAGAGAGCTAGGTTTTAAAAGCAAGAAAATGCGCACTGTTCCCATTCAGATAACCCGGAATCCCGTGGTGTTGAAAATATTTTTTTTTCTGACTTCATGTATTTGGGCAATTCTTTTATTACAAACGCTCTATTCTATTAAGGTAAAATATATAAGTCGGTATCAAAATATAGGTACCGTTTTCTTCTATCGAAATTCGCCGTGGACAAATTCACTGGCTTTGCTTGTCTACAATACAATGGATCGATTTCGGGTGGAAGGCCTCATTAAATTAAAAAAAAAAAAACATGCAGTGGAGTCAGCTTTTTTCATCCGGAGGTAGGATATTCTACGTTTCTGGCTTTGGTCATTTAGATTCTAGAATGCCATTACTGTGCAGATCGTTATTGCTTTCTATCATCCTAATTTTCTCAGGTCTCCCTCTATACATAATAAACGACGTTGAAGATTTATAAACGTTTCTTTATTTACAGTGTGATTTACAGCGACAGAAAACGGGGTTTCTTGGTTACTCAGATTCGCAAGATATTATGCTCTGATGGAATGAATCGAGATACTCTAACCTAACATAGAGGAGTTAATGAAAAAAGAATAACTGTTCTTGGAAGCGAATGGATCACGTTCGCGATGATTTCATGTCTTCGTGAAAATCGCCGAGCAAGGTTAGACGAGTGTCTTCCGCGAACGACCGATGTCTATTGCCTTGCGTCAACCTTTATCCGGTATCTGGGAATAAGCATACCTTGAGGAAATTGTACTACGTCATAGAAGTTGATATTCACATTATATGTAGTTTCCATTGTTTACAGATCGTTACTGTAGAGTTAATTGCACCTTAGCGTCATGGCTGATAACGTGGGTGGTCGTTTATGAAGAAAAAGCCAGAACTGAGTGTGGGTGTTTTCTCCTGTTTACGCCTTCACTTGATAAAGAATTGATGAAGACTTTCGTTGCTGAAATAACCTATTAGCGGTTTGATTATCCGATTTGTATAAAAGTTTTGAAAATTTTCTTCTAAACTGTCGTCAGCAATTCGAAGAGAAGTTGCTTATGTGAACTCTCAGCTGTGTCGGCATCTTTTGGGATATTTTCCTCGACGGCAAGGGATGATTGTGCAGATCCATTAACAGTGTCTGGTAATTACTACTCTCCGAACATGGGACTTTTCTTGTAGTATTTATAACTTCGATTATTAAATTTAAGAGTCGATTGAACCAATCATTTTGCTTTATCTTATTTCACTCTACCAAATTGCAATTAGGTATCACGATGAAGCAAAATAATCTCTATATATAAAAAAAATAGTGCCTTGTTCCTCTTGGCCATCGCATCACGTGTAAACGGATGGTCAAATTTCGCTATTTTGTTGTTGTGTTTGCTGTTATCAGGAGAAAAAATAAGAAAGTTGCTCGTAACGTAAGTAAATTTAAGAAAACTCAATGTAGGTAACCTTAGTAGGTACTTTGGACTATATTTATAAATTTTTCTACTTTTTAATTTCACTAATTGACGTTTGACAAATTGTCAGTTGATTGATACTGTAGTTGGTGCGATTGTCACAATGTGTCCTGTAAACATCTTATAAAACAGATACATTCATAGTAAGGACACCAGGGCAACGCCTGTTGGGAAAGCTAGTAGGTATGTTCTACAAATAATCCCGATTCAAATTTGAAAGGGAGCAATTTTGGGAATTCGTTACCCTCGGTGGGTAAGTAAAAGTGACGGCTCGACGTTGCCGTCACGTGGATGGGAGGTGAATATGGTGGTGGGGAGAGGTGGCGGGACGCCGGGCACAGCTGGAGGCTTCGTGGGAGGAGTGACGCAGAATCAATAGCAACGCCGCGGCGGCGAAACAGGAAATTAGAAAAGGCGGGGATTTTCATTTCGTTTATCTCATTATTTTTCACTCAGGGGTCAATTATTATTATATTGGCTCATTCTACTACCTAACTCATTCCCTCCCTATAAAACCTTAAACATTATAGAACCTCGCAATAAACCTTAATCGACGCCCTTTCAAATGCGATTCTGGCGTCGTATGGACCTTAAAGATCAATTTCCTCTCGATCATCTACGAGTTGAGTATCTCTGAGAGGTGTTTTTTGGTCTGCGTTCGGGGGTTACTGAGTTTCTTTGGTCACATCGTCTGAATGTGGAAAGAATAATGGTTATAGAAAGGTACATTTCACCTGTGCGAGGTGGTGTAGAGAAAACGGAAGGAAACCTGTACTTAGCCTCATTATGCCTGGTACGTTGTTAGTACTCAGCAGACCACGTTTTGTTTATACTTCATACATGCGTAAAGTTTACTATTCTCAATAAGTTTTTAGTTGAGATTTACGAATGAAATTTATCAGGTTATGCTTTATATATACACGGCTTTCCCTGTTTCTTTTACTGCTGATCGGACGGAATTGATGGCATCCCCATTTCTTTTTCTTCAGTCGACCTTTCCTTTTCAACCTTTCGTTATAGTATATATACTTTATTTATTTACTTATTCATTGAGTTACAAAAGTCAATAAAGTATATACAAGCGATGAATCTTCCCACTAGAAAGAAGAAGAAAGTCTAAGCATGTCTTGTGCAAGACTTATATACAATTTCTTAATAAAAAAAAATATGTTTTTAATAATCCACTTTAAACACTTCTACTCCTTGCAATCATTACAATTATAACAAGTGTTCGAAATTTTGAATTTGAGCCACTACGGGCTTACGATTAGCTTCTACTGCCGTTTCGAAGGCTGCCTTTATAAAATTCAGTATTGTAATACGATTCTTTTGCCCGTGTGATCACCTCCTGATTCCTAGATCCAACTTCTAAATCTCGTCCGTTTTTATCCGGGTATATTTTATTCTTTATTGCCATACTTTTTCTATGAGTTGGTTTTGTGATTTTCAATCTAATTTCTTTGTTTTTCTCTCAGCAGGTTTCTGGTGGACAGCATATGCAATTAACTGGCGATCTGGGACCAGGCAATGTTTCAGTGGCAGCTCATCAGGGGATGTACTTTGGCCAGCAGCCTGGGAACAATTCGCCACACCAACATCACGCTACTCCAGGTGAGAGATACATTAAAAATATTCTACTACATTGAGTGATACACGAAAGATACTTAACCACATTGAGAGATACATTAAAAATACAACTACAATATTATAAAAAAATCTCAGTATTTAGCAGTTTACTCAAATTCTTATCAATTTCCCTGATTGAGTACCTATGTCCAAGGGCGTCTATATATACTCCCCAATCTCTAGGGGGGGGGGGGCAGCCGAGAGATTGAAAAATGTAGGCAACTGCAGAGCAACCAAAGTTCTAAGACCGTGATTTGCCGTTAAATCCTAAAAAAATCTTCATACTCTTGACTATACTTAAAATTCATATATTTCTCATCCTCCATAATATAGGATATAAGGAAAATAGTCTATGACTAGGTTCAATTGGCCCCCCTAGGCCTCGGGCTGGCGACGCCCTTGCCTATGTCTATTTATAAACACAGTAACTTTTGTTTAGTGTTATCTTTTAATGTTTTTAATAAATTTCTAAATAGTAAAATTTCAGTAAAAGTGAAAAATTACCACTGTGTGACGATATAAAGCAACCCGGGCATCAGTTAGTGTATTATATTAACAAAATGTGCCTCATTTATAATTTTTTTGTGTTCACTAAGTATTTAAATGTATAAATGTTTCATTTAGCATAATTAATTTTACGATGCGATCATAAATTGAATAATCATAAAACCTCATACTTAATTATATTATTTTCAGCGTCTGGTGCTTCCAATAATGACACTTACACAGTTTCTCAATCTCAAACGATCAACTTCACCCAGCAAAGCTTACGGCAGAGGCAGCAACAAGCTCAACAGCAAGCCACGTCACCCATGGCTCCAGGCGGATCTCCCGGAAACAATAATATGGGAAATGTCCCCACTTCCGTCAATGGGAATGTACCAAACATGCCAGGAATGGGAGTGAACAACCCGGGCATGGGTATGAGCATGAGCAACATGGCGATGGCTAGGGAGCACCATGCAAAGTTGTTGCAGCAACAGCAGCAGCACATGTTGAGGGCGCAGCAACAACAGCAGCAGATGGGTGGTCAGCTGAGACCACCTCCGCCCGACTACAAGGCAACACAGGGACCAATTGGATCATCTCTAGCGCAGCAGCAAGTCAGATTCGCTCAAAATAGCATCAGGAGAGCTATCAACCAGCCCATTCCTCCATCAGGTTAGAAAATATCAAATGTTTTAGACATCTTTATTGTTAGAACATATTCCAAAAAGTATTTTGATATTTGTTTGTTTATATTAATGTGTATTATTGTGGTTAGGTTTTCTTGTAAGATTCTTATAACAATGACTAGTATTCTCAAACTCACACTCCAACTCAACGCAAGAAGCTCTTGCTTAGAACTTCAGTTGCCAGTAGTTACGTAACTAATGTATTGGATAAAACATTTTCAGAATACAGAAATGTCAAAAGTCTCAATAAAAGTTGGATACGACGCAACTCAATCGTCTGTTTTTCATTTCAGAATAATAGTCGTTGTATTAAAAAGTAAAAAAAATCAGCACTTTTCTATACAAAGGTGTTGGTATGGCTGATGGAATTTCTTGCGTAAGGCAATCTTTTCTAGCCAATTGGCCCTATCCAATTTGAGACAGGCCAATCCCAGATAGAAATATCAAATAAAAACCACTGAGAAAAATTCTGACCGGAATCAAAATAGAGACCTTTGATCAGAGATTAGGGCCTATTCCACTAAGTTACCGAGGATAATAGTTTTTATTTTAATCATCTGCTGGCTAGAATATGTTCTAAGTAAATTTTGTATTTTAACAGTTACAACACAAAATTGAGTGTTTTTCATTTTTTTATAAATGAATCTGTGCTCACTTGAAGTGAATACAAATATACTTTTACCATCTTTCATACTAACCGCCGATTGATACCACTGGACTACCAACCACCCCAAAAGTTACATTTTTCAACTGTTGAATTTTTCACCCTTTTAGTAGTCAAATCATCATTGTTTATTAACATTCTGATGAAACTAGTTTAGGTAGGGCACATTCGGCTGGAAAATTTTAGATTCATTATCTTTTATAAATATAATAATTTAAATGAAACAATTGATTTTTTATTCCACAATATTTATTTACCTGACTAGTTTCGCAGGAACAGGTCCTGCATGGTCACAGGTGACTTAGAAACTTTATAAATATGTCTAATAATGTTATACTCCAAAAAAATCCTTTAAACCGAGCCTATGAAATTAGTTTGACAGCCTCATCATTGGTTTTGTTATTGCTCCTATTGCAGGTCCCATGATGAGAGGGGGGATGGTGTATGGGGGAGGTGGAGGACGCTACATTGGGCCGGGCAATGCTCAGGGACAAGGGGTTCCTGCAGGAGCCGGGCTGCCCGATTGGAGGCATCAGTTACTTATCCAGCAGCAACAGGACCAGTTTGTTAGGCATCCTAATATGCAAGGATTCCAACAGCAACAGAATCAAGGTACCGCATTTCTCATTTTTATACATTCTTTGCTAAAATTCAAGATTAGAAACAAATCACCGCCGGATGTAGCTTTGATGTATGTATTTATGTTAACATGATGATAATGAGATCAAACTCAGATAATTTTACAAATCACTATTATAGATTTTGAAACGACAGCCAATTTAACCCTTCTTGCCCCACAGCGGTTTTTTTTTTCATTAAAAAAGTGAAAATTTTATCACATAAGTCACATCATCACAAAAATTCATTGTATTTTGATGTTTTTTTTTCGCAGTTATATTTTTTTATACTTTTGTAAAAAATTTCAACTTCCGAACACAGGATATTTTCAGAATAGCCAAAGTTTTGATTAGCAATACTGGCATGGTGGACATTATGGACTTTTGGCTAAATTTCTACATCGTATAGTCGTATAGTATAGTCATAACTTTAAAAAAAATATCTTATACATAAATTTTATTTGTAGGTGGCTTCTCCGTGAACAACGCCAGTATCCAGCAACAACTTCAGCAGCAACAGTTACTCCGCTCTCAACAGCAGCGCCAACAGATGATGTCTGGACAGCAACATCCACACCAACTGCCTCCGCATTTGTTAGCGCAGCAAAATCAATCTCTCTCTATGCAAGGACAGGTATGCATTCTATAATAAGGATTTGTGTATAGGATAGATACCTATCTGAGGAGCAAACATTCAAACCGTGTTTTGTCACACAAATATGAAAAAAAGATAGAGACAAAAAACGAATTCCGTTTAAACTATAACACATAGAATGTTGTTTACTTCTGTTATATGTAAGTCATTAGTAAAAATGATTTGTAAATAAATGCCATTAATCTATCATTAAGGAATATAGAGTAAATAAGGTTTAAAAATTGGACAAAACTTGTTTTGACTGAAACTTGTGGACATATCACTTTTTGAATGTATGAAAAGCAGCTTTATAATTTAAAACTTATGGACATATCACTTTTTGAATGTATGAATGTATGTATGAAAAGCAGCTATATAATTTTAACTAACAGTTAAAACAGTTAAAAAAAAAAAACAGTTAAGTCACAATACAAAATGGCGCTTTGTGCTCTGTGATTGGTCAATGGAAGACAAAACTCTTTTTGTTTGAAAATTTTCATTTCACAAAACATTGTTTGATTGAAAGAACACTTTTCAAATAAGTTTTTGTGTGTGAGTTATCATTTTTTGTTGATTTCGTTTATACTACTTGATACTATTGTTGATAACGAGTAATTCTGCATTCATAACTATTTTTTTTTGTATTTGTGACAAAACACGGTTTGAATGTTTGTTCCTCACTGTTGTATAATAGGATGGATTTAAAACTCCTTTTCAATTTGACCAATCTCTTGTCTGTTCTTCAAAGAGATATACAAGGATATTTTGGTATTCATTGATAAGAACGTGTTTTTTTTTGTAGATTTTTAACCCGATTTCAGTTTTGCTGTATAGTCTATGAATTATCTGTTGGCACAAATTGTCTTCTATGTGACACAACGCTTTATTTACAAAATACCTAATAATATTCTGATATTTACCTTTTTTTAACATTTGCCTTAATCTTGTATTATTTTAATTCCAGGTACATAATATCCACATGAATCAATCCCAAAGTATCTCCATCCATCAGAACAACGGGGGTAATATGAATGGTGCGGGAGGGCCTTCCGGTCCCAATGGTCCCCAGCATCAGCAGCAGAATGGACCAATGTCCTCAGTTACCAGTTTCCCATCCTTGCAGAACAATAATGTGATGTCCTCCTTTCCTGGCCAGCCGGCTGATTTCAATTTAGATTTCCTGGAGAATATTCCCTCTGGTGATTCTTCCAATTTCACGGCGCAGGAGTTACTCAACTCTTTAGATTCCGATCTAGGATGCAATTTGCCAGATATTATTTAAACTTATGTTATCTAAAATTTGCCGCTGTCGAGCGAAATTTAACTAAGCAGTTCCTGTAATCTATTACATAAAATTGAATCTAGAACTTCATACAATAAGCCAGAACGCGTCATAGCAAATACCATTTGAAGTGGTTGGTAGAACAACTGAAAAAAAAAAACAAGTCATCTTGCTAGAAAGTTGTAGGAGATTACTTCTTATATAAATTATGCATAAGGTCAACTTTCGCTCGACTTCGGTGTATCATTCCTTAATAATGAAACCAAATTATGTAAATAATGAATGAACGCATCTTTGGCCATAATGTTTTGACATCTTTATATCGTGGTGCACAAAATATGAGTCATGTTAAAATTTCAAATCATGCAAAATTTGACTTATAAAGTTATTATTCTTTTATTTACACTTGACTTATATTTAGTGCACACTGACGATGTTCTAAATTTATAGACTGACGGAGTCTGCCATAAACTTAAGACATTGTTTATGATTCTAAATTTCATAACTAATTATAATTATTCATATACCTATATAAATAAATAATATTGTAGAGAAATGTTTATAGAACAATTTATTTTTTATATTAATTTATTTGTTTCATTAAAGATTTTTTTATGTTTATGATTCATTTCAATTTTTACATTCACAAACCGTATAGGAGTCCCCATATTTTTTGTTTAATATCAAAAATTACGTTTTTTTTAGAAATAAGTGTACAATAATTCCTATTATGTTGTATGTAAATGACATTTATATCTCAGTAAATCCAAAATCATTTTGCAGAATTT
This sequence comes from Mystacides longicornis, assembly GCA_963576905.1. Taxonomy (NCBI): domain Eukaryota; kingdom Metazoa; phylum Arthropoda; class Insecta; order Trichoptera; family Leptoceridae; genus Mystacides; species Mystacides longicornis. The sequence goes on from OY756428.1 coordinate 10,536,235, forward strand.
TAATAAAAATATATTGGTTTATTTAATAAATTAATCTTCTAACACATTCATTCAATACATTCCATTCTCTTTCTTTAGCACATTGCATAATTATGTTTAATTTTCTTCCAATTTTAACTAAATCAAATACTATAAATTTATTTTTACCAACATTGTGGCTTGACATTTTTCACCATTTTTCGCCACAACAATAATAATAATAATTTTTATTGTGATAAAGATTTTACAAATACAATATTATAATAATTATTATTAGCAGTAAATTTTATCCATGTTAAATAATTTGACAGATCTACAAAATTAAAAAATATATATTTTACCCAATAGATAAATGCATCTGACCATAACTAAAATATTTAGCAAATTTGTTAGAGGATGACATAGTTTCATTATAATTTCACAGAGTTGTGTACAGGTCAAATCTTTTTATAGCGAATACCGAAGTAACGAAATTTCCAGTATAACGAATCATCAATTTGGCCCCCTAAAAACTTCCATATAAAATGTACTGAACCAAAATTCATTGTAACAAAGTCCATCTCAGTAAAGCGAAATTTTTTGTTTTAAAATTTTAAAATCATGTTACAATTAGGCAATAAAATTTCTCCATCTTCAGTTTGTCCTTGGCATTGGCAACTGTTTGCCTAACATATTTCCTTCACGTGATTGATAAATCCTTGAAATTTGTCTTTGTTCTCACTTAATAATATCAATAATAGTTTATTTGACATCAGTACCTAGGTATAATATTATAGTGACACAAAAAATTAAAAATGTATCATTTCCTATATATCCATCCAGTATAAGGAAATTTCATTATAACGAAATATTTTTTATGGTTCCGTGAAGTTCGTTATACCGAGATTTGACCTGTATTATGCAAATTGGTTATTATCGAAGCAAATTTTGCTTTGATTCGATGTAAACTTGCTATCTTGAGTTTAGCGTAGTCTCGTTTGAAGACGATTGCTTTTTTTTTTTCATTTTAGCACTTTTATTGAACAACAGATTCCTATTTATCCAAAACTGTGTGATGAGGTACGATTTCTCTACCATGTTTAGAATTTCAAAATATTTGACGATAAACGCAGCTCTCTATTATCAGTCTTGAAGATTATCATATCAAAATTTTGCAATACAGCCAGGGGTATTCACGAAAAAGTTCAAACTAAACTTTATTGTTTTCTTAAACGAGGAATTATAACAATAAAAAAAATTATATTTAGGTAAATGAAACAAATCCCAATTATCATTGAGAATAATCTTCACATTTTTTCCGCATCTTGTGTATCTATAAATAAATATTGTATTTTTTCTCAGTTATTGATAGAGAAAAATTTGAAAGACGTTCCAGAAAAAGGAAATGACTTAAAAAGAATGCTATTTAAATTAAAGTTCATTCTACAATCAAACATAAATTTCAATTAAATATGTCAAGAACTCGCAGATCGTTAAGTAAAATTGATCAAATAAAAATACCAAAAACGGCTGTTTTCGTGTAAATCCTTTATTAATATTTTAAAATATTTGAATTGTTTAACTTAAATTTTTTCATGAATAACCCTGCTGATTCTTAATAGCTCTCACACAAGTTGATGAATTAAAGTTCCTTTAATTAAATAATTATTAAGATCAATATAATTAAACTACTTAAGATAGGATTTTAAAGCACAATTTATTATTGTGACTACTTGTACGTATTCCTAGATGAATCTTCATAACAATAAACTACGTAATTCCTGTATTGTGATAAAGTTTAACTCATTCTCACCCACTGTACACAATTTTTTATTTTGTGTCATTACGGAAATAAATAAATTTGTAATGATGTACATATTTGTGTACAGTGGCTGAAATGGGTTAACAAATTTGACCTACCCAAGGCGAATGTTCAGATTAAAAAGGCTCATACAATGTTTTTATGCAACTATTGTGATTCTTGGGCTTTTTTGTGTTGTATTTATTGTTACAACACTACAATAGGTATTATGTAATATTGGCTTTTGGACTAAATATGATATTGTACAACCATTGACACCATTTTATAATTTAATATGAGTTAATTAAGTTAAATAATGAATCATTTGCAGTTGAAAATAATGGAACACTAACATAGTATATTGGGACCACAAACCATTGTTACATCGAACCTGTTTTTTTTTTATGTGAGGGGTTTCTTTAGTTTTAGGGACCAATTTATTGTTTTATTCATTGATCATTTTAGTACAAATTTAAATCCCATATAATTCGACGGAAAATGATAATATGCGTACATTATTTAACCTCTATTATTTTACAACTACTGTGAATAAATCTGTAATTGCTGATGGTTTCGTGTGAAGAAATAATAAAATTGTAAAGAATGGTTACATTGTCCCACACATAATATCATCAATACCACTTTTGTGACCCCACATAGGGGCAACACGAGCTCTCCAACTCAGCTTGCGCAATACCAATGGCCTCCTCCTACACAAATGTTGAAATCTCTCCGCACTGCTTTGAAGGAACGGTTAGAATAGCATAGAGGTTAAATAAAATACTGTAAAAAAGTTGCGAAGAACAAAATCAAGTATGACATTTTATTAGTGTCCCAATTATCCTTAAATAAATTGTACATAATATTTATATAGAGAGCAATCCTGGTAGTGCAGTGTGCCTGCCGTGTGTTATATAAATAAATAAATGAAATGTACATTTTGATATTATAGCAATAAGCAATACATGTAATGTTTAAGAGTTATTAAGAGAAGCAATGTAAATTGTGACTAGAGGGAAATTTTGGGGCGAGGTTCACAAAATAAATAACAATGTGCAAAACTTTCTTCGCTTGTTTTAATCGTCCCGTCATTGGAACACACTGAGAACATTGGAGTTAATAATTATTCTCAAAACACATATCTCATGCTTTTGCATTGAGTTTCCAAAACTACTCCCCTGTAAGTATCCACAGAGAATAATAAATGGATTCAATCACCCTTCTTATTGGCCCAAAATCACATGTGTTTACTATGGATTTGCCTACCAATGCCGAATGACCTGGGCAAACTCCTAATGTGCCCAGATAAAAGTAAAGAGTTAAACGCCAATAAAATGTTCCAATTCTTCCAGGGGGTGGACTGAATGACGAACTCTAAACGAAAGCCCAGTGACAATAGTTCCATTATGGGATGTGGAGATGGCAACCTCCTAGGAGGCAGCAGGCCTGGCAAATAATATTCTGGGTAGACTATAGAATTGAAAAATATCAACCCTGTATGATATTATGTATACAGCAAAGAGAGTAAAAATTGTATGTGAATCTATGAAGAATATGTGTATTAAAAATCCCAGTGTTCTTACATACTAAACTTTTATGATGCTTGTTAATTAACGTTCTTCAAGATTGGAGTCTTCACATCACGAAATTATAAACATAGAGCAAGTATAAGACTTCCAAGTTTCATAGTTGGGAGTCATGATTCTGTCCTGTTACTGATGAACTACACATTAAAAAGTTGATGTGTGTTTCTATAAATTGTTGCAGCATTGTTATTGTTTTAAAGACTGAAAAAAATCTGCACTTCCAAATAATTCAAATATCAATTGATTATATTACATAGTTGAGCATCTTTATCCATGGTTCTTAGTCCTCGAACATAAGGGTCGTAATGGGATAAAATTCCAGGTCAAAAGCGAGTGTCTATCTCTGTAAAGTGATTCCAAGTTGTTACTTTTCTCTTTTCACCACTGCGGCACTGACAGAGTGCGCTTGGGGAAGGTTAGCAGGGTGAGGCTTCTTGCAAAAAATAGAACTTGCTTGTATCACTGTTAAGTTCACTCGCAGTTGTGTTTACTACTTGATACTTTGCAAGGGCACATACACTTGCTACTTCTCAAAGTGGAAACGACTCATTAATTCAAAACCTATAAACACGACGGCTCAGTGTATTTATGTGCAGCTTATCAAGTAACTACTAGAAATGCTTATGTAAAACCGGCTCAATATTTACCCTTTAAACTTCTTATTTTACAATATCACGAATTTAAAGAGTAGTTTAGCCGACTACTTTTTAATGGTTTATTTCTTCATATCAGACTTTCAACTCGAGGCAAAACAAAAAAAAATATATTGGCATATATTTAAAATTATAAAACTCTTACCATATCTTAACATTTTTCTAATGTAGGCGGTGAATTGTCAAGGGGTACTCAAAAAGTCGATGCCAAAAAACAATCTTAGCTATTTACAGGAAGAAAACCATTGCCTAAACTTGATCATCTATTTAAAAAACGATTCAGCTTTCTCAGTGCCCGTCTCCTAGCCACCACTCAATTTTTTGACAGGAAATTTCAGATCAAAAGAAAGTAAGTAAGGTAAGTAAGATACTATTTTCTAAGAACTCTCTTCAAAATTTTCATATTACTGCTTGATTCCATCGAGCTGGGGGGTCGGTCTCGTGCGTGTCGGGTTTGCTGCCGATTGGTTTCCTTCGGGCTGACTTGCGGTGTGCGGGGGCTTTAAGGGAGAATGAATGAATGAGTGAACTATTGAGTCAGTAGGAAGGTACATTTAACTACAAAAATAACCAAACAAAATGTGTATTTAATTAGTTATTATTTAAAAATAATACAAATATCAATCAATAGGAAGCCAAAGAGACTTGTCTATTTGTGACTTGTGGCTGTTTATCACTCCAAGATGTCTGCAATAGTTACTAAACTCAAACTTTCTGTTGTTGTTGAAGAAGCTCCTGTTGTGCTTGGGCCACATTCTTCATTCCTTCTTGGATGTTGTTGAGGTTAGACTTCCAGGAATAGAGTAAATCCCGCAACTGCTGCCACTGTGCTTTCCCAAAAGTCCTATGCATTGTACTAGACACGTGAACTTTTTTGTTGGTTTCATCCATTCGGGCTCGGACCAATTTTGTCCTTAGCACTGCAAATGAGATGGGTATTATTTTCCAACAAATCTAAGGCTAGCAACAAAAATTATTTTATTAAAAATAAAAATAAATAAATAAAATAAACTTCTGAAACTAGTTTTGTTGAAATCTCTGACTAATAAATTAATATGAATTTCCCACAATTTTAGCGTGTTATTAAAAAGTATAAATGCGAGAAATGGAATTTATATTAGAGATGAAATGGATATCAGGTAACTATTCAGTCTCCGGCATATTCACCAGAGTAATATTATCCAGCCGAATACCGGATATAAAAAATATATATTTTCAGGTAGTTTTGAAAAAACCCGAATTGGACAGATCCACCCACGGCAACGTTACGCCGGATATCCGGAATCCGGCTATCCTTTACATTTACATCAAAGAGTTATACAATTATAATTGCAAGAATCAGTGATGATTAATATCAAAGTAAAGTTACCTTCAATAATAAAAGCTTCAACATCTTCCTCTTTGATTTGAAGTTCACTCTGGATAAGTTCAAAGGACATCTCAGGATTGCTCTCAGCAAGTTGCATGAAAGAAAGGAGACGCATCTTCTTCATGTTTTGTTCGTGATTTAAGCCTGATACATACAATAAAAAAAGTCACTTAAAATTCATGCTACATTTATATAAAACAAGTCGAATTTGTATTATCTGAAATGCTTCTTATGTAACTGCAACCAAAGTAGGTCATTGTGACATCCGTCAAAGTTATGACTAGTTGTCAAGGCTGATGTGTGTCATGTAAGCGTACATTTATACCAAACGAACATATGTAAAGCCAAATCTAGAAACAGAGCATACTTTATTCTATGGTGGATATTAGACACTATGGAAACAATCACAAGCAAGAATTGATTAATGGGCGACGACAGCTTAGTGTCCATATCAACGATCAAGGAAATAACATACTCTATTTTCCATTCTGGCTCTGGGCTCGTTTGGTATAAACGCACCCTAACTCAAAAACCTATTTTGGTGCCAGTAGTTTTGATTTCTAGGATTTCAGTAGTTGCCCTCAAAGTGCAACCAAAGTAGGTCATTGTGACATCCGTCAAAGTTATGACTAGTTGTCAAGGCTGATGTGTGTCATGTAAGCGTACATTTATACCAAACGAACATATGTAAAGCCAAATCTAGAAACGGAGCATACTTTATTCTATGGTGGATATTAGACACTATGGAAACAATCACAAGCAAGAATTGATTAATGGGCGACGACAGCTTAGTGTCCATATCAACGATCAAGGAAATAACATACTCTATTTTCCATTCTGGCTCTGGGCTCGTTTGGTATAAACGCACCCTAACTCAAAAACCTATTTTGGTGCCAGTAGTTTTGATTTCTAGGATTTCAGTAGTTGCCCTCAAAGTACCTGGCTTCTTTTGTGAGCGAATGCATTAGAGTTACAGAGCAGAATCTACAAACTGAGGTGTCAGATAGTCCAATTTTAGACATGATTCCGCAGTTTGCAATGTAAGTCCTTGTGAGGTGGTGAACTTATAGGAGTACCCTGTAATCAGTTGCTTTACATGTTTCAAGCCTATATTCCCAAATTTTGTAACAAATGTTATTGGCCTAGCTATTTAGTCTAGTTCTGTGGCACACTGCAATTGGACAACAATGATTACCATCATGGTTTAAATGACTCTTTTAGGCGTTAAAGATGAAATAAAACAATAGAATAAAAAAATTACCTTGAGAGTGGACAAACTCTTTGTGATTGTTGTAGAAAGACTGATAGCTGGACAGTTTCTCCGAGACAAATATGGACAGCAAGTCGTATATGAGCTCTCCTTCCAAAAACCTGACAGGTTTCAGGGACAATAATGGATCCAAGAGGAATGTGTTGGGGTCAGCCAGGGCTGTGACAATACACTTCATGGCGTCTTCCCTCGCGTATGAAGCATTCTCTGATGTGTAGGTTCCCAGAAGTTCAATCATTACTTTTGAAGCTAACTCACTGAAATTTCAAGATATATCTACATAATAATTCAGAAATGTTTTTTTATTTGCTTTTTACCGTATGTCATCGCATCACACCTAAACGGCTAAACCGATTTCACTAATTCTTTTTTTGTCGTGTTGGCTTTTATCAGTAGAAGGTTCTTATGAAAGAAAAAATTAAGAAAGTTGCGTGGTAAATTGGGAAATTAAATAAAACTCGCATTACCCCCTCCTTCTCTATCTACGTAATAATTCAAATGTTTTTTATTTGCTTTTTACCGTATGTCATAGCATCACGCTCAAAATACAAATGCTACGTCAGATATGAATCTGCACAGAGCCGTGCAAAATTCCGGAGAAGGTTCTTTAATACAATTTGCTGTATTAACGTTACTATATTTAGAGCTATTTAAAAAAACTCTATTTTTTAGAATCTTCATACAAATTTTAATAAACATTAAAAGTGTCATTCTTCTCTCTTTTTATGAATTGTGAAAGTTTCATTCTTCTTTTTCTGTGCTTATGTCAGTTATAGAGGTCTGCAAAGCAATGGGAAGCTAGACTAGAACCTGTTTAATTACCTACCGATCAAGCCTGACATTCGGAATCAAAAACGTAAAGCAAGACGGGTATAAGCTAGTCTATATAATAATTCAGAAATGTTTGTATATTTGCTTTTTACCGTATGTCATTGCATCACGCCTAAACGGCTGAACCGATTTCACTAATTCTTTTTTTGTCGTGTTGGCTTTTATCAGTAGAAGGTTCTTATGAAAGAAAAAATTAAGAAAGTTGCGTAGTAAATTGGGAAATTAAATAAAACTCGCATTAGCCCCTCCTCTATCTACATAATAATACAGAAATGTTTTTTTATTTTCTTTTTACCGTATGTCATAGCACCACCCTCAAAATACAAATGTTACATCAGATATGAATCTGCACAGAGCCGTGCAAAATGCCGGAAAAGTTTCTTTAATACAATTTGCTGCATTAACTTGATATGACCCAAGTAGGGAGGCTTGTAGGTGATAAAAATTCATTACTGCAAAAGTGATTAGATTTGTCTAGTAAGGGACAATGTGTGGGGTCTGCCAAGAGACCGAACGTGGGAACAGGAAACAGCTTCGCAAAATACCGGGTTCGGAGGGACATTAATAACAATTAGTGCCATTTTTAATAGATTTTGAAACCCAATAGTTGAATTTTTTTTGTAGGGATTTGGAACTCTGATTTTGAGACTCATAAATAAAAGCTTAAATAAACACCCGAGTTAGCCTGAAATTTAAAAAGCAAGACAAAAGACGTTCGTAGAATTTGGTAGGATCCTAGAAACATCACACGTGCGCAGATAGAGCAGTGGCGTCCGCGACACAACCCGGTAGGACAGTGACAAAAGTGTCGCCTACGTATATTCACCATCGCCGAAAATCTTACATCAGAGTTCATTTAACGGGGAATTTATACAAAGGCGGGATGCCTAAGATCCATAATCAGTCGCGGTCGCCAGATGGTGGAAGAATTGTATTTGTTTTACATGCTTAAACTGCGAAAGTCGGGTTTTCCATGGGGAAAGTTAAAGTATATAACTTCGGGCACGGGTAAAGGGAAGATATTATCAGGATGGTAAATAAAAACAGATTTAAGGAAAAAAAATGTTAACGGCTGAGCGAATTTTTTTTTTTTGTAATTGCAAAATAATTTAACCGAAACTGACCAGAACACACGCCACTGGCGGGGCGCGGTCACTTAACGACCTAGGACTATAGATCAATTGATTTATAGATCTTTCTGTGAATCGAGGGTGGCTATCCAGGGACGGTGTTAGTCTCCAGAAAGTTAACGCGGTCCAAGATTAGGGAACGAATTGGGGTAAATCCGCGAGTAAGATAAAAATTAGTTAGGAAAAGGGTTAGAACCATGACGATAGTTAAAGGTCGTTTCCAGTATGGTGAAAGACAAAGGGTTACTAGCGTAGAGTAAGAGGAAACTGTAAGGGGGGAGGGGTTTTTGAAAACTGGAAAAGTAGATGGACTAAGGTTTAGAAGAAAAGGGGAAATGCACACTTGAAGTATCCAATGGAGATGAGAACAACAAATATAATTTAGACATTGTAATTTTTTTTTGTTAACACCCTTCGCTACAGCGGGTTGGATGTGTACCTGAAAGGGGCCCTGGAAGGTACAAAAATTGAACCAGGGGTAGGGGGTTGTATGGTGATTGGTTCGAGGTCCGCGTGGACCGGGAGATTTTTCGGGAGTGGCATTTGATTGGTTGATATGAAATTTTGAAGCGTCTTAGTGGTCAGGTTCCAAAATTCGAGGAGTGCATCTCCTATATAACGCGGTAATAGAAGGGGAGGGAGGTGAATCGTAGAGTGGATCGTAAGGTGAATCTCGAGTAAATCGTAAGGTGAATCTCGGGTGAATCTCGAAGGTGAACCGTAGAGTGAATCTCGGACGGAATCGTGAGGTGGATCGTAGAGTGAATCGTGAAGGTGAATCGTGTGAGGAGAATCGTGTGTGAATCTCGCGAGTGAGCATCCTTATCGAGTTGATTGTTATCGGGAAATTGAACGGGCGAGTCATAGTTATGAACCCTTGTTGTACGAAAGAATTAGTTACGTAAAAAATTCTTTCACGCGAACTTACGAACCTGTCGTGCGGCGAGAGTTTAAAAGTGACTTTTCTGGAGGGAATCAGGTTATATCTCCGACGTGGAGAGGAGATAAATTCTCCGTGAGTAGTGCGCGTAAGACATAGTTCGCGAGTAAAGTGAGAAAAAGAAAATAATCAGGGCATCTACACATAGCCATATTCAGGGTGCGAATTTGTTTCACCATCTCCACTAAATTCTAAAATTACTTATTAATATTTATTCAAAGTTTTCAACAAAACAATATATTTTGGTGGCTAAAGAATTTCAACCAGACAGACATATTATTTTTATTTTTGGCATTATAATTAGTGAATGGTGCAACGGGATCATCTCGATAAATAAACGAACTAAGTAAACAGCTTATAATAATAATAAAGTGTGTACTGTGTGTGTGAGAATCCAAGGGAAATACTCGACGGGAATACTCATCTGTGAGGCACACGCGAGGGAGCGTAGGAGACCATTTAATGTATGTACCCTTTTTTTTTGTAAATCTTCATCAACGGCCAGGGAATTAACTTCAAGAGATTTAGGGAAGTCAGGGCTGCAGAAACCAACGATTCCGAGCGAATCGATCAAAACCAATATATATTGGTTTACTAAAATGTACAATGTCCTATGTATGATTGTTTATGTAAATGTTATGTTCTGAAAACCCGTATGCAACCCTTTGATCGGGTTCAAATGTCTCTAGTTTTTTTTGCCAATTATTTTTCTCTATATAATAGGTATATTGTTCATTGCCTTTTAATGTAGGTTCTCTCGGTTAATGTAATTTTCTTTAATTTTTTTTGTGTTTTTTTGTATGTGTTCTTTCACATTTTCTTTATTGTTTCTGTACATTTTTTTTGTTTTGTTTTTATATTTATGAATTAAATTGAGTCATACCTAAATTAGAGTTTTGAGTTTGAGTAGATTAGTAACCCTACCCCTGGGCTCTGTTTGGTAAATCTTAAGTACCTAGACTGGTGGAGAGAGGGAGATACCTCCGAAGACCTGAAAGAATTTGTAGATACCCGACCCCTGACCTCGCTGGCCAGGTAAGTGAGCTAGCCGAGGCCTGAGGGAATTGAGATAGCCAGCGAGGCGAAAGGGGCGGCGTATTAAACTTTATCTACTATATTTAGAGCTATTTAAAAAAAAACTCTTATTTTTTAGGATCTTCATACAAAATTTTAATAAACATTAAAAGTGTCATTCTTTGCTCTTTTTATGAATTGTGAAAGTTTCATTCTTCTTTTTCTGTGCTTATGTCAGTTATAGAGGTCTGCAAAGCAATGGGAAGCTAGACTAGAACCTGTTTAATTACCTACCGATCAAGCCTGACATTCGGAATAAAAAACGTAAAGCAAGACGGGTATAAGCTAGTACTTAATATACTTAATACTAAAGCACGAGCTCTGCTCAATTTGGGGGTAAAAAAATATATTAGAAAAAAAATGTATAAATTTATTATTGTGAATGTATTTTTTTAATGTTATTTATTTCCTTAATAAAAATATTTGAATTTGAATATTCATAAAAAAACAAAAGTATTATCTCGGCAAAGGCATAGTGAGATAATAAATCCCAAAATAAAAAAAATAAAAATATATCTATGTATTATTATTGTACTCATGTTATTGGTATGGGAAATAAAATAAATAAATAAATATTTTAATTCAACGTTTTATCAAGAAACATATTTGAATTTTTACATGTCTGTTTTCACGACATATTTTGAACTGAATTTTTTTTGTGTAGTAAAACTTTGATATAATTGACCAATAGATTTAAAATAATTAAAAACTTTTTTGAACTATGACCTGGGTAGCATTTTGTCTTAAATTATAATACTAGTTATAAGTACATAATATGGGTAAGAACATGTAGAAAGCCGATTCCGACCCGCGCAAACCGGTGCAAAGAATGTTACTATGCGTTTGATTGGGGATACCCACAGAAAAAGCAGGAACCTGTTTTCCGGCATGCCCATTTAAATGCATTGAAACCATAGACAACAACCTTTGAGCCGGTCGGCGCGAGTCGGAATCAGCTTTCTACGTGTTCTTACCTCTATGGCATGATTATCATGGCAGCTTAATTTTTTTAGATGTGACAATACTTGAATTTAACATTTATAATGTTGACATCGACTGGATTTTTTCCCCATTTTAATGGGCAGGAGTGCTTCATCAATCTTATATTAACATTATCAAGACATTCATCACTTATTTCAAAATACTATTCAAATCACCACAAAAGTTTAATTTACTTAAAAAAAAAGGAGAGAAAATGCAAAAAAGAATAACACAAAAGGATCAGCCTGGGCTGGGTTTCACAAGTTTATGAAATGGAATGAAAATGAAGATTGCTGTTGTACCTATATGAAATTTCAATAAAGAAAAAAATATGAACCTACCTGTTATGGTCTTTGAGAACATCGTGTAGAAGTCTGTATAATTTTTGCATCTGTTCAGAGGATGGAGGGCATGCTGAAAATTCCTTTTTTAGTTGTTCCACCCCATTGAACACATCCCTCACTTGGCCAACACGACATGCAATACCCACCACATGGTAGTACACATGATACCTCAGGGGGGAGGACGCCTCCAAGTTCTTGTACAGCCTCCATAATCTGCAAAAAATATGGAAATCACGAGTGTGGTAGAATGATAAAATCAAAGAAGAAGTGACAGAAATGAGTCTGGACAGAAAAGAGTGGAGGAAATTCTTAATCATTAGGTCATAAGAATCTAGACATAATTAGAATGTTGTGCACCAACAAAGCCAATAGGCAGTAAATATGAGACATTAACAAAAATGGATATAGTCATATCCTGGCGCCAAATACATGACAGCATTCGCAGTCTTTAAATTTGGATGCTCTCATGTTCTCAATAACTTCCAACTTTTATCTCTATATTTCATTAATCATTAAGTATCTACTTGTTGCATACATGAGATTTTTCGACATGTTGAACATGTCGAGAATTCTCATGATTAGGAGTTTCGGAGACTTAAACATTATATATTCGCTCTTCATGGTGATGAAGTTGTTTGTTATTTATTTAAAAAATAAATAATTTTATAACCCGATACGACTGCATAGTTCTCATTAATAATTTTACATTTGGTAAAATGTAAAATTCACATACCGATATTATCCATATTTGTTTCCTTCGCTTTTTGTGATGGGTTACCTGGGGATATCCACTTTGCGGAAGCGTAGGGACGAATATCTCTGTAGGCATTTCTTTAAATTGATCAATGGCATAATTTGTAATCCGATTATTTTGCGGGAATTACAAATTATGCCATTGTACGTCCTGGATGCGTACACTAGCTCACGTTCACATGATTTATTTTATCCTCCTAGGGGCCGAACCAATCTTGTCTCGAGTTCACGGGTAGGAAAAGCTATAATGATGCTTAATATTTTGTCTATCAATGTCAATTTGTTTAATATTAGTTATAACGAGTTTATTAAAAGGATCAAATATATTTTGTTGTAAATATTACAAATACCTGTATGTATAATCTGAAGGCTGTTTGTCGATAAGAAGACTGATGTTTTTTTTTTGTGTTTTATTTTTGTTTTTATAGTAGGTACATAAAGGATATTTTGTCGTTGTGTCGATGAATTTTGTTTTTGGTGCGATGGTACACTCACTATACCGGCGGGACTACACAGTATTGTTGACGTCTGTGCGTGTGTGTGTGTGACTGTCGGCGAAGTAGACTGTCCATGTTATTATATTGTCTATGGATTGTCCATTTTTTTTTCTTTTTTTTTCTCTCTTTGTGTTAATTTTATTTTAGTTTAAAAAAGAAAAAATATATTTATTTTGTTGTTCTTTTGTATTGTATGTGCATTGTTCACCGCAAAGGATTACTCTGTAATGGTGAGCAATGCTTAATTTTGACAGAAAAAAAATAAAAAATAAATAAAAATTACCACCTAATGGCGAACGTTGTTAACGTAAAGTGATCACACTAAGCCAGCCTTTGAAATAACAGTAGAAAACGGTCGTAAGCCCGTAGTGGTTTGTTCCATTTAAAAATCGAACATCAGTAATGAATTGTTAGTCATTAGTTGTTACATAATTCTTTGAAATTCTTAATGCCTACTCCTCTAGGGATACAGAATGATGACTAGAAAAATATATTTAAATACATACGATTGTAATGCGACCATGCCCAATTTTTGTCCCGGGGCTTTGGAAAGTCTTTCACTAAATGCTAGAATCAAGTTTTCTCCACGTTCCAGTGATATCTAAAAAAAAAACAACAAAAAATGAGTCGAAATGTATTGAATTTGTTATCTAATCTTATAACAGGCTATGTTTTGAACAATGTAGCCTGTCTCAATCAGAACAACTCTAGGTGAATCCTGTAACGAAGCAAACATGGTGTGTAACTCAGCTTTGAATGTGTGACCACACACTCCTTAACCTGCGTATGTCCAGTATATTTAATTTAAATTTCAACAAACATGCAAGGAGTTCTTGATCTTAGTAGAAATTAAAAATAGACTTACCGAAACCATTATGGAGACAATACTATTCAAAATGGCATCAATTTCCTCTTCATTTCCAATTTTAAAGCATGTATCACAAACACCAACAATTTTATGAAGATCATCTTCAATACCTTTTGGTGATTTTTCTTCGGAGATTTCTGCTCCGAGACTTTTGAAATATCTTCGAAGCTCTTGTGCCTGAAAAGATATGGTTCATATTATAGGTTATATTTGCTGCAGATGGTTTTGTGTATCTTCTCTAACAGCACAATATAAATAACAAAAGTATCGGGTTCCAATGAATAATTTTTAAAAAAGCATATGGTTTTTGGGGTATAACAATAATTGATAATGGCATCCAACATGATTATAAATGTCAAATCATTTGCCGAACCTACTTAAATGCAATATTCTGTGAAAGTCATTTATCTTTTATTTATTACACTTGTAAGGTTAGTTAGCATTCTATGACGAAAACATACATTTCTTTACTATCGAAAAAATAGCACAGAACAAGAAAATAGTCCGTATGCAGCAGTGTTATGACTGTGCAGATAACCTCAAAATAAAAGAAAATGGGAAAATTGTTAGTGTAAGTTATTAAATTCATTCTACATTACCTGGTCCTCGAGGGAAAGGTCCATAAACACAGCGGGACCTTGCATTTTGAGTTTTTAACTTATTTTATCAATAAAAACTAGAAAATGCAAAACGTCAACGAACCGACGAACCACACAACGTGTACAAAAAAGAAGTCTGTTTTACAACCAAACCCATATTAACAAATTATTTGTGGAGGAACGGAACATAAAGCTTATCACAATTTTCAACAGATGGTAATATGTACTGACGGGATTAAAGCTTCTACGGAAATCGAAAAGATGGCGGTAGCGATACTTTTGCAGAATCAAACAAATGACTCGAATAATCCCTCTTGTGAATAAAGTAGTTTTGCTTATTGGTAGGGGTACGTAAATTTCGTATTTACGAAATAGATGCGATAAATGCGAAATTTGTCAATATATACCATAAATGCGATGTTTTAATTTTAGTAAATTTCAGTGAAATATCGATAATTATTATATTTTAAAGGTAAACGATCAAGTAACTCGTCAAAACGAACGCTTTATTCTTGTGAAAATAATTGAAACTGAAAAATCAGTTAGTAGAAGTCGTCGATGTATAACTAAATTGTATTAATTGAAAGCGTATATTTTATTACATGTTGATATTTTATAAAGGTTTTCTACAATTGTTAACTGTACCACTAGTATAAGTTTTCGATGATCGAAAATCGAAACGATCAACGAAAGAGTTTCGAAAAATATCCATACAAAAATGATCGAATGATATGATCGAATGATTCGATCGATTTTCTTACACTATTTGCACGCTAATAAGCGCTTATTGGCGTGCAAATAGCTTTCGATGAAACTCGTACTAGCTCCACTGTTTATTAAATATTTAAAATACTCAAAGGTGTTTTATTATAGACATTTTATGTTTTATGCGAATAAATGCGAAATTTCACTTTTATATATTTTTTAAATGCGATATTACAATTTTTTATTTGCGAAAATTACGTATCTCTACTAATTGGTTATCTAGTACCTAGGTATTTAAAAATTACGATTGGCAGAAATATTAAATGGTTTAATAAGTAGGTACCTAGGCATTTATACCTACTTATTTGGCACAATCATTGCTTTGGTTGCTCAATGTGAAGGAATGGACCGGAATGGGAACGGTGGAGGAGTTGTTCCGGCTGGCGCGAGATTGAGAAGCCTTCGCAGAACAAGGGCGGATCCAGCATTGGCGCCAGGGGAGGGGTCACGACCATAGTAAAAAAGGTCATTTCCAAAATTTGGTATCTAGAAACTAAACTTTTCCTAAAAAAAGGTCATTTCCATGATCCAGGCGGGGGGTCATGAACCACAATAACTTGTAATTATAATAGAAAAGTAGGTATTTTTTAATAAATATAAGTACTGTACTTCTAATTAAAGGCCTGGACCCAGCCCAGGGGGGGTCATGCCCCCCCTGGATCCGCGCTAGTCGCAGAAGTGGTTGTGGTTGCCAACGTCGAGGAGACCTGATACGATACGACACAAGTAGAAGAAGAATACAGGGTTTAGGTAAATGTACCTAAGCTTTTACTGAGAGATAGGTAAGTACCTACCTCGTACCTATCTGCCATCAAGCTATTACAAATAATTGCAAAGTGAATTTTAGAATACTTTATCCCTCACCTACTTATATGAAGTAGGTAAGTACCTACATTTTTTTTAATGGGATGTTTTTTTCCATTTTGTGCCGCTAGAGGCGCCCTAGCTAATCCGATCTATTGTCAAATTCAGTGTTGCCAAAGGGGGCGATTTACTGCCATTTGGGCTATTTGGAATGAGAATATGCGACGAAAAATCCAAAAAACGACGGGTAGCCACTTGGGTTACTTCCCTTTTAGCGAATTTTCACCTATCGGATACTAAATGACCTTTTTTAGTGAACTCCCATCTCTCTTCGGATACTAAAATTTTCGGAATGACCGCGTCCCAAATTTTCAGTTGGGCTACTTTGCGTTTGAAAAACGGCATTGGCAACACTGGTCAAATTAACGTTTATAACCTCAACCATATGTTTAGAATAATCATTGTACCATTTCTTTTTACATACCTAGGTACTATTACAAATAAAATCATTGTTTATCTTATTTTATTTTTTATATAGGTAGGTACCTACCTACCTAAATACAAATGAAAAAATACCGTAACAGAAAACAATAAAACAAGAAGATACAGAATTGAGAATTATTTTCAAAGATCTACTGCAAATCCTTGTTTGTGCGCAGTGTAAAAGGACACACCATGGTTTACCTCCTAGAAAAAGCCACTTTTGCAATCATAAATAATTAAAACGTTAAATTGTTTAATTGAGAAAACAAAAAAGAGAGGAGATATATTAGCATAATATTCATCAGTCAATGCTAGATGGTAGGTATGTTTGACAGCTGTCATAATTTGACAATAGACCGGATTAGAACCGCTGCCACCTAGTGTGTAGGTATTGTCGGAAGCTCCCCCAGAAAACCTCCCATTAATCTTTGACTCTTTCACAGTAAGTTACTTAAAGTTTCTGTAGTGAAAGAGAAAGATGGTTGGCACCTGGGATCGAACCCACGACCTCCAGTACGAAACAGTACAAAAGTCGGCGTCGTAACCGCCAAGCTACAAATAAAACATTTTGGTAGGTTGGTATTTATAGCATAAGCATTGCGCAAGATCGAGCGCAAAGGAGAGCTCTTGTTGCCTCCCTATGCTCCTAAGTGGAGTTCAAAGGGAGATTTGATTGATTGATTGATTTATAGCAAGGGCGGATCCAGCATTGGCGCCAGGGGGGGGCACACAATCAAAAAGGTAATTTCCAAAATTTGGTATCTGGAAACTTAACTTTTCCTTAAAAAAAAAGGTCATTTCCTAAATTTTATATATTATGAAACTTTTGATCCAGGGGGGGGGGTCATGGCCCACAAGAAATTATAATTATACTAGACCCCCCCTGACCCCCCCTGGATCCGCGCTTGATTTATAGGTACTTACCCTCCTAATGGCGACGACATAATCGATGGAAAAAAGTTTCATCAAATCAGTAGGTACTATAATACAAACACAAAAAATGCATTTTTATTTAAAAAAAAAAAAAACTTTTCCGATTGGGTATTTTCTAAAGTAATGTACCTGTAGATCCTTTGCCAACTGAAAATTGTGAATACAGTAGGTAAGTCTAAATACCAATAGCTACTAAAGTAGATAATAAATTAGTTCTGCTATTTACAACTATACAACTAAGTTCTTCAATCGGTGTGAATAGCTAATTCCAATAAAATCACAAAAACTGTAGGTATAAAAATAAGTAACGCAATAATAAATGTCAAACGATTGGAAAGGATAAAAATAATGTCTACAAAACTCGTAAAATAATAATGCAAAGAAATACATTAAATAATGTAGGTATAATGGTTACATTATGTAATAATAATATAAAGAATAGAATTTGTATTTTACAAAACGTGAAAAGGAAAAAATAATTGGAGAATGGACAATGGAGGACATAATATCGGGAACGGCTTCTGGAGAATCGTAAATGCCAACTACTAATGGGTTGCACGCACTGTTCTCTGTCTAAATAATAAAGAGGCCGTGCCGTACCTACAGGACTCTGGCCGTGTTGCGAAAAGACACCCAACAATAGTGTTTTTATTACGGCAAACGCAACATGTTGAGGATAGATTATCGAGTTGTAAAGGATTCACAATACAGACAGGGACTTAGGAGGAAACGAGGAAATCCACGGATGAGAAAAACTAAAAAAAAAACATCAGTATCTCCCAATTCCGAATCGACGCTTTTGAGATGTGGTGCTGGGGTCACCTCCTGTGCATGCTGTGGACACTGGACAGACATGGAACTAATTAATCAATCAGGCATAAACGAGAGGCTGTTTACTGTGTATGAACGACGTTTTCTACACCGGTTTCTTCGGAGACAGCTTAGATTGGGGGCATCAGGGGTCGGGGTAGAGATGCAATGGGATGGAGTGATCGGGTGAGAGAGGAAACGGGGGGAATGCACCGGGGGCTCCGGGGTAAGCTGGTGAATGATGATGGTCACAATCCTCAGCATTAACGGACCGATGAAGATTATGATAATCATTTAAAATTTTCTCAGTTGCAAACGCAAAATACTGCACCTAAGGTCTGATTTGAAAGCTCACATATACCTACTTACCAATCGAAGGAAACGACGAGAATCATTAGGGACACATTAAAATCAATTCCTAGATCCTTCATACCAAAATTAAAAAAAGTAAGAATATGCAGTTCAACAAAGTCCAACCCAGTCTTCTTTGATGATTGCTTCCAACCTATACGGAATCTCGACATCCGTATTTGTTAGCTGCTCCTTTGAGATGGAGCTTACTCCACTGTAAGAAAAATAGAACCTAATAGCAAGGTTATGGAATATGCAAAATTTTCTCCTTGAAGAGCTCCAATTTGCATAAAAAGAATCGTTATTCAAGTAACCAAACACATAATAAGGAATTATGATATGCAGGCTCTAGATTTATAAATTCTTAAATTGATTGCAACAGTTAAATCAGATTTGGTGTTAAATAAAAAAAACGATCTAATTACGTAACTAAGACGGATCTGTATGGTCAACTCTAACAAAAAATACCTTTGTGTCCGGCTGACACACATAAATATAAAATGATAGAACCAAGCGGAGTCAGTCGTCAAGGCGCAAGGACATAAAATATGTCAATCTATAATTCACCATTCAGCCATACACCTACATTTTAAACATTATCCTAAAGGGTAGGTCCCACAATGCCCGCTGCAACACGTCCTTTTGTTCGCCAAGAAATAAATTATTTCACCCAGCTCCTTGTGTCTATAGAAAACGTCTGGCGATTATTGTTTTGGCTACGATTTATTACAAACTATATAGACCTTTCTTTAAATTCTTTCAAAATGCCCTGGTATGGTATCAGATACCTACCTCACAATGCTTCTAATAATAGTTTCCTTATAATCACATATTATTATTTTTTCGCCAAGATTGTATTGTTCACCTTTCTGACAAGACTTCGTGTGTGCCTATCCGAAGGTAATAAATGACACACAACCAGAGGTTATTAATTATCATTTTCTTTGAAAATATCCATTTATTACCCTCATTGAAAGAACCCTTTGGTAGGTAAATATATTTCGATAATTTGGCAAACTATGTTTCTTCGAAAACGTCGATAATTAGTGATAGAATAAGAGCATTTTGACAAGTTTATTTTGAAGCCATTAACTGTTGAAGAAATTGAGATGGCTCTTTTGGTATACTTGCTTGTATGAGCGAAGCCAATCTTATTAAAAATCAATCAATCAAACAGTGCCCCGTGGTTTTCAGTCAAGAAACCTATGTTTAAATAATTCAAACGTGAGAAAATTCACAGATTCAATTCGCTGCCAGAAAATATAATTCTAGCAGATAAACCACGATGTGAGCTGTTCAGACCGGAGAAAGAATCAAGAAACTTTAAGGTGGTTCGTATGACATTGATGGTTATTCATGAAAATTCAATCCACAGTGTATTCAATCTGACAGATCTTGAATCCGTTTTATTACCGTCAAATGTCTTCTTGGTTCATGGAAGTCGTTTGGGAACCTAAAACCTAACGGTTACGACGCCAGCTTTCGTACTGTTTCAGTTTAGTGAGAAGGCAGTGGGTTCGATCCCAGGTGCCGACCATCTTCCTCTTTCACGCCACAAGCTTTAAGTAGCTTACTGTGAAAGAGTCAAATAGGTCAAATAGTGTATTTGTATTTCCTTTGGCATTTAACAAAATAAAATAACACGCACATAAGTACCTATCTATTCTAGAAATGTCATGGAGAAGGTACATTTTTTTGTGTCTGATGGGTTACGTTGCTCGTCCGAAAGAATGTACCCGAGCAATTCGATCAAAATAAAATTCACTTCAATTTCTGTAATTCAGTGTTATTTCAGGCACCTATCTGTATATCTAATACTGATTTACATAGATAGATAGATTCTGAAAAATGTCATGATTGAGGGGACGTGGTTCAAAAGTTTTTCTCAACTCCTAGATACCTATTAGGTAGGTAGGTACCTACAATATCAACACCCCGAGTTGTCATTTTGAATAAAACGAATCGATGATATTATGATCGACACCTTCTTGATACGAAATTCTCTGGTTCTTTTTGAAAAGTTTAGAGATAATAATATGGGGATGATGGGCGGTATTAATTTCCTTTGAAGAAGGCGTCGGATGGAGATCCACCAAGGTCATACTTACTTGTGCTACTTGGCCTGCTATTCATTTTATTTCATGTAAAAACATTCTTAGGATTGTAGAAAGGAGAAACCTCTCGCGAAGAAGGAAACGCAATTAAAAAGAGATTTTAAACTCGACGAATTTTTGATAAAAGGAGGAGAGGAGAGGATATTTTTTTTTAAATAAAAAAGATGTTTCATTTGATTTTTTTTTCGCCTAACAAATCCCCATTATGAGACGGGAAAGTGGCAGCACATCAAAGGATTGGTATGAATGTTTTATGAAGTTTGATGAAAATGAAAGGAAAGAGTCCCGATGTGAAGGCGACCTACCCTTCTCCCTTCTTTAAAAGCTCCCGGCTCCGGCCCCGGCTTTCTTACTTCGGCATCATATTATTATAATCCTCCATCCGTAAATGTTTACCTACTCACGGTACACCTACACGTCTCAAACCCCAGACTCTTGGTGCAAACCCATCGATGCCAA
The DNA here is from genome assembly GCA_963576905.1 of Mystacides longicornis. Classification (NCBI taxonomy): domain Eukaryota; kingdom Metazoa; phylum Arthropoda; class Insecta; order Trichoptera; family Leptoceridae; genus Mystacides; species Mystacides longicornis. The sequence goes on from OY756428.1 coordinate 10,557,608, forward strand.
ACTTAATAACCTTCAGGATTATAACCTAGTGCTAGTGGGTACCTACCCCATTAGTCACACACACGCATCTTCAAAAATGTCTTAATGTTTTTAATAAACCCACATATACCTGTTACTTTCTCATCAATTTTGTTTGCTTTGTCCAGTGTTTTTAAATGTTCTACTTATTGGAGTTATTGGACGATAGCAAAGATGAATGTGAAGATAAGATAGCTCAGACATGCTGAAAGAATGTAAGCTGTATGCTAATAATGTATCTTTGGTCAGGTTTGAGAAGGTGTTATCGATAGCTTGGATGGATTCTGTTTTCAAAGAAGCCACGTCAGAATTTAAAGAATTACCTATAGAGCTTGTATGAGAAATTGAAGTAGGAAAATGACAAGTTTTTGATGCTTAAATTACACGTCATATCGTTATCGAATTTTTGATGGATATTTTGGACCACTACGGGCTTTGATCGCTTTCCACTGTTGTTTTAAAGGCTGCATGACGAGTGTTTTTAAAAGATCCCATGGTTTTGGAACTTATCCATTACGATTTAAACCTACAACCCTAGATATGCAACAACGAGGCGAGAAACTGTTAAATAGCTGGATATTATTATTTATTTCACTAGCAAACTTCTGAGACATGAGAACCTATAATAAACAACCTTTTTAAACCAGGAATTGCAAAGAGTAACCATGCACCCTACAATGTTCATAGATTGCGGGTTCTGTGTCGCATGATATATGGAGGCTCACACATTCGAATGGGTTAATTTGATGAGAATGTTATTATTGTATCCAAACTTTTTGTTAATATTTACAACAAAACACATCAATAGTGGAAGTACGCAGGATAACATCACACTTTGTCACCTACGCCAAAAAAGGGATTCAAAACTGTGTCCTTATTGAAAAGAGCCGAAGCGTTGTTCCAAAGTGGAATATCCTTTCTCTCCTCCATAGTTTACGTCTTATAAATACGTATTAAGTAGTCTAATCCTTCATTGTGTCCTGTTTGCGCTGTGGAGACATTATTGTAGTCCTGTCAAAGGCTTTGGGAAGCAGTTAACCCTACAATTTATTTTGCGCTACGTTGCACTTATTTTTGTACTCCTGTGTGATGATCCTAATATTATGAGGATACCTCAGGGATACCTACCTATATTAATATCCTTGAATGGTTATGAGTTCATCTACAAAACAGGAGCGTACCTATTTTGAATTTTGAATAAAACCTAAAAAAAAAGCTTATCCATGTTGAATTAGTTTTTCGTTTTTGTTGTTTTGAAATAATAATATTTTTGAATAAAATAAACAAGAAAACTACAACCTAAAACACCGGGAAACATATTGCAAGAATCAAGAACGTTTACTGATATTCAAAACGAATCTTGTGGAGTTTCATCGCCTTAATATCTCAGAGATGTACCTAATATTTTTAATCATTTTACAAATTCGAATTCAATATTAATTTTTAGGACCACAAGACAACGCGTTGTCTTGTTGTTGTTTGTCAACGTCTGTTTGAAATGCTAATAGTACAATATTTTTATGCCCTAACGACTTTTTTATTTTGAAGTAGTTGGTAACCTAGCGCCCCTAGCGGTAAGTACTTTCCTTCTGGAGGTCGTGACAACACAAGCTTCGCTTTCTGTGAAAGATGTCAAAAATATATTTATGTTCGATTTTTAAAAATATTTTTTTTTTTTAAATTAGAATCTTAATGGGGAGGAGTGGTACAAGACAGATTTGTTTGCCTTATATTGTAATGGTAGGTACTTTGGAAGGCAAACTACTTTTAGCAGTCCTCCTCAATTCTTGTTTAAATTAATTCTTTAGTTTAGTAACGTAACTTAGTATGAAAGGATCAAATTTAAATTTTCATAGTAGAAATAATAATTACTTAGTGTTTTTTTTTAACAAAATATATTTTGGCATCCTAAAAAAGTGTCCCACTCAAGAAATATCTTCTCCTCTTTTTTTACTCGGTTAAAATAACAAGTTTGCGGAACTCTCAAAAGTATCTTTTGAAAATTGTTATTTCTGCCTCCAATTTCGATGGAACGCCACTGTCTTTACAAACAAGCATATTACACAAAACTAGGTATAACAGTTAAGGGGCTATGTAACGCCAGATATTTTTCGTGTCTGAATTGGAATATAGATTCTGATTACGCTCCTAGTTCCAATTGGACCCCCCAAAATCATGGATACAAAAACTACTTGAGGGGATAAAATTTTTAAAAAATCTGTGAAAATATTTAGTTAAAATTGTATCTATCCATCTCAACTATCATAACGAACATAATATATCGCCATTTCATTTGTATCCTCTTGTTCATATTTTTTTTTGTGCGCAGTGGTGTAGCAATATACATACTTGTGAAATATTTTTGTGGAATAAGAAACATTTCTTTATTCTATCAATATTTTGGTTTTAATATTTTCAACAACAAAAAAAATCAAGGTTGTTTAAATGTTTTATTGTTTATTTACTTATTATATAAACCATTAAACCATTTTTAATTTGTTTATTTATTTATAACAATATACGATCAATGGTTTTTAAATATTGAACTTGCAAGGTTATCAGATGTGTTATATTGTGATGAATTGATTACATATTTATAATATTTTTTTAAACACATAATAAAAACCTTTCAAAATAATATATTTCTGCGTTGATATTATCTTCACATAGCTATTTACCTACATAAGTTCCACGAAAGTTTAATCACCCAATCTAAATACCTACTCAAACATGTTACATAAAATACTATAAAAACTATCAGTTAGGCCACTGTTAAAGAAACAAAACATACATTTCCCTTTATTTCTGACAATGTGACGTCAGAACTGCACAAGTTTGGGCACCTTGTATTTTTTTCTTTTCATATTCTTATTCATAAATAATATTCCTATAAATGAAATGAACTTTTTACTAAATCGCCTATATTATTTTGTATGTAGTTAGGACCAGAAAAAGACAAATAAATGCACCATGACTAAATATATAGGTACCTACCTATTATTATACCTACATCGTAATAATTTGTACAAACCATTTTTTGTAATGAATAACAGCTCTTCTAAAAGATGTGTTCATTTTTTTGTGGTGAAGGTCAGTTTCGAATGAGATGGTTTCATTTGGTTTGTACAGAATAAACGACACTCTGCTCTTTGAAAAATAAATATAGAAATACCTTCTACCTAATAGTGTAAAAAAAACACATGTAGGCCTTTTTGAATTGACCAAATAAAAATAACATAAAATCTATTAGGTATTCTTTATTACAGTATAATTGATATCGACTACGATAGCCTAGTTGCTTAGGTGCCGACTTCTGAGCAAACCCCGGCAATGATTATTGGGATTCGAGTCACGCCATCTCGGGTAAACATTTATCGATAACCATAGATGATCACCAGGTCTCTGAAAGGAATACATTCAAATTTCGGGAGCAATCATTACCAGGGTCTCGAAGACTGGGGAGTGGGAAGGCATCTGACAATGTGTTCCGTTCCTTCGCAGCAGAGCTTGTGGAGTGAGAAGAGAGGTCATTGAAGCTGCTCAGGATCCATACGCCCTTACCCCATCTATTCTCGATTTCAGATTTATGAAGAGTGGATACTCATATATTGTCATTTTACATGTTATAATAAAGACATCAAAATATGTAGGTAAGTCATAAGTACTTACCTACCTACCCGCGTACCATTGAAACTGAAAATATATTAAATAATTTATGAGCCTTTCATTGTTTATAATGATGTGGTGCAAAACATAATATGTTTTGATTTTTTTACTTTCATAGATCAATATTGAACGGTTTTTACCTACATCTCTCTCAACTAAATCTGTTCATACGGACCTAACCAATCGAGTGAGTTATAAGTATGTATGTAGGTAAGTCTAGGCTTCTATATAAACACTGAAATTGTGCATTTGAGAAGGTCCAATATTATATCAACCATCTGGTAACAAGTGTCCGTCTTTTTTAGGTACCTACGGATTTCGTGAGGGACTATAGTAAAAATAATAATATGACTTACAGCCATTGATGGGTGAAGTGATCTTTCATTCACTTGCAACCATATGTTTTTATCTTTTCATACTTACCATCTATCCCAAAAAAAAATTTTTTTTGTATTTACCATCCAATGGAACCCATCGACATTTTTGGTAAAAATAAACAATTCCAATATATTACAATTGTAAAGTTCGTCCGTAACTCCATATTTATCATATGACAATATACACCAATACACTAATCCAGCTACAGGAAATATTTTCATACTTTTAATTTCATCGGTTAGTCGCTGGTTTATACACTCAATACGTCTCTGCACTCAATCAAATGTTCGCGGTAAACATTTTTCCTGCATCATTCTATTTGGCGCGCGAGAATGGTGAGGTGATGTAGAAAATGTTACGTCTAGGATAAAATGGTATGAGGTTCCAATATGGGTATTCAAAGAATTAACGACTCTTTTCTATGCCTGTCGTCCGAAAGGTTTTGCTGCTAGTTATGAATTTAAAAAACATGAAGATGTTTCACAGTAATGTGTCGATTTGAGAATCACATGGTGCGTGTATTAGGTACTAAAACACGTTTATACAGACATTCACTAGGTCTGTGTATCCTAATATTAGGTATACTTTGAAGTCTTTCTTGTACTCCAGATGATGCGATGGCTAAAATATACCTACTTGAAGTATGTTTTTATAGATGTGACAATAATCTTTTTTTTTTCTCTTATTATATAGGAACCACAATAAAACATAAAAACACTGTTGTTACTTTCGCCGGGTGTTGAAACCTTCAAAATAACAAAAAAAACATAAAAATGTTGTACATTGTTCCATCGTGTCTCACAACATGTGCAAAAACGTGTAGGTATAATAATTATGTATTAGGTGAGATCAGATTCATTTTAAAAAATATATTATCCAAACACGCATTTTTAAATGAATCTGGGCTCACTCAAAGTGAACAGAAATACAATTTCGACATACTTTACATAAAGCAAAGGTTTTGTTGTGAAAGTAGAAATGGTCGGCACCGGGACTCGAACCCACGACCATTAGTACGAAAGCCGCCGACTGATACTACTGGTCAACCAACCACTTGTATAAACCTTCTATAATTATAGACTTTCTAATAAAATAAAATAATTAATCTTCATCTGAATTCTGATGTCTGATAGATTTCTTGTAATATGTACCTACATAGGTAGATATGCACTGCCAATAATTATTCTTCCAATTCGTAACGTAATAAGGTACTTATACCTACCTATTATAAACTTACAATACATAAAACGTTTGTGTTTACTTCATGTTTGGCCTAACTTCCCTATCTTATTATTATTTTTGTTGGTTGGATATTAGAAAAATCATGGATATCTAAATCTTCCTTCAGAGAGAGTCTAACGCCGTATTTTACTTAAACTCCCTCAATTCTTTGCAAAGGAATCTCTATCGCAACTTCATACAAATAGAATGGTCATATGGACCATTATGGTTCAACGCTTTGATATGAGCCGTGATGAGAAATTATCCAATGTATTGGAATATTTTAGAAAAATAATCTAACAAGACAGAGCTTTGGTAAGAATTTTAATTGGAAAATGATTTTTAGTGTTTTCTGAAAAATCTGAGGAAATTTGCGAAAAATCCTCTCGAACATATATTGTAAAATTTTCACCACTATCTTTATCTCTAAACGTATTTTATCCAAGTCATACAGTTCTCGAGATATGCGTCAAAAAGTGTTTGATAAGACTTCGACAAAACCTCAAATAACGTGTAAAGCATGCTTTTTATGGAAAATCGGCCTCGAACATATATAGTAAAAAGGTTTGATCTACGTATACACATAATCAAAATTTCCTTATTTATGAAAATAGAGTCTGGATTCAGCGGAGAAAACAGTGAAAAACGGCTATTTTGGGAGTAAGGCCCCTTAAGTTGTATTTACGTGCCCATAATTAAAATTACCTATATTATAACTAAGTAGTACGTAATGTAGTTATTACAGTCCTTTTGAAATGACAATAGTTTCAAACTAAGGACTAAATTATAGGTTAGTAATTATTTTACTCAATAGTAGTCAATATAAAAAAATAGAAATGTTTCAAACATTCAATATAGGTAGCTTCGTAATAATTATAGGTAGACAGGTATCAGAAATAGTAAAAGAGTTGTTCTTATAAATTTTATTCAAAATGCAATTTTTTAACGAATTTGTGCTCGCACTCAAAGTGAACACATCAAGTACAATCTTCGACTCTTTCACAGTAAGCTACTAAAATTTTGTGTCGTAAAAACCCACTAGGCAACCAACCAATTTAAACCTACACTTATGATTTTGCGCTATTTGATAGAATAAAGAAAATAATTGACAAAGAAAATCCGTACGTAGGTAGGTACACAGATATTTTGGTACCATTTTTTGATACTTATTAGTATTGTTTCGATATTTTGTTATTCCCTTTTTACCATAAGTGAACATCCCTGCAACAAGAATGCCCTAAATTTTACCCAATGCAAATAACCTTCACTAACAACCTAATTTATATTACTCTGCTCTTACTATGCTTTATATTACTATGCTCTGTAGGGTTATTCTCGTAGCGGTCTTAATACGCTCCTATCTTGATTGACAATATTAAAATGGCGGATTGGTATTCACAAAACAAGATATCTAGCAGATATCTTAAAAATTCGTTATGTTTGAAATATTAGTATGAAATTCTATGTAATCGGCATTCCCGTAACTATCTTACAAACGTCAAATTCAAGGGCGACCTGATTGCGATCATGTCTTAATCTTATCATTAAGTGATTTTTAAATGCAATTATTGATTACGGGAATAAGGCTCCTGTTTCAAATGTCAATATCCTTAGGCCGACTGTCCACGGTAGCGAATCGTATGCAGCGCGTACTCGTATTTTGCTGCATTTTATACGATTGCGTGCAGCTGCACATACAACACAATGAGAGTGTGTCCACGGTGCAGCAGCGACGCGCTATCGTCGCGTTATGTAGGATGCATGCATCCGTATTACCTACTGCCTATGGGTAAGAACACGTAGAAAGCCGATTCCGATTCGCGCCGACCGGCTCATAGATTGTTGTCTATGGTTTCAATGTATTTAAATGGGCATGCCAGAAAGCGGGTTCCTGCTTTTTCTGTGCATAGTAACATTTTTTGCGCCGATCGGCGCGGGTCGGAATCGGCTTTCTACGTGTTCTTACCCTATCGTATTGCATGTTATAAGTCTGGGCGTACGCGTACAGCGAGTGAATTCACGTGTTTATTTTTGTGCAGATATTAGGAAAGTATATGTAGGTATTTGTACAAGAAATAATACGAATTATTACTTAAAATGTTTTTTTTTTATGGAAAATGTATGGATGTAGTATGGATGCAGTACTCGTCGTGGACACACTTCAGTACGCCGGGCTGCAAATGCTGCAAGGCGTACCTACTTTGCCGCGTCGCGTACGCTACGTCGCCGTGGATAGTAGGCCTTTTCATTCTCCAAGAATGACCATCTCTACATCCATTTCAAATTTTTAAATCATTTCGGTAAGTACATATGTCTTTTTTTCATTACGTATCTAGTACTTTCATGAATGGCGCTGTAAAGTTTAGATGTTCTTTTATTGATAATAACGAGATGGAGATAAATACTTTTATTTTTAGTTTAGAGTTCATCAGATTCCTTTTATCTCTTCTCTGTCCACCTCTCTCACCTTCGTTTTCTTAATTAGTTTGATTCTCAAAAGTCACGTGTCCGAACAAAAGATTACAATACTTACCTACCTACATTTAGTTTAGGTAGGTTGTTGTAATATGCTTACCTGAGGGAAGGTCCTGGAAAATAATATTTCTTGTCAGCCAGGACAGTGGGCGCCATATATAAGGAGTTGGATTTAATATTATTTAACCATATAACACAAATCATAATTGGGCAGAGATGCCAAACCATCACTATTTTATTAAAAAAACAGCACCCATATAATTATGGAGTAGGCACCACAAAGTATGTTTGGTTTATTATTATTATTTTGTTTCGTATCCTATTTATTTTATTATTATACAATATATTTGTAACATCGTTGCTATTACTAAGGTACAATACTGATAAATCAAAACAAAATGCTACATAATAATTCAGAAATGTTTGTTTTTTTATTTGCCTTTGACAATACTTTTACCGTATATGTGAACATCACGCTCAAAATACAAATGCTACGTCAGATATTAATATGCCCAGAGCCGTACAAAATGCTGGAGAAGGTTCGTAAATACAATTTGCTGCATATATTTAGAGCTTTTTAAAAAAACTATTTTTTAGGATCTTCATGCAAATTTCTCAAAAAGACAGTAAGTCATCTTTTGGAAACAAAATTACTCATGTAAACGTTGAATGGAATCTTGGTATTACGGTATGAAAATGTAATAAAATAATTGTAGATTGATTTGTTATACATATAAATGTTATTCAAATCTTATTATTCTCAATAAATAAAGATTTAATGAAAAAATTTGCAGTTTGATTTTGAAGTTTGACAGTTACAAATCACCCTCTATGGGTGGAATGCCTAATTAATTATCAAAGTAGGGAATGTAGCTAAGATTCAAATCAGAGAGCTCTCTATGAAAACTTGCAAATTATGTCGGTAAGTTCGTATAATATTATGAGGTCGGTAAAACAAAAATTGTAAAAGTGTCATTCTTCTTTTTCTGTGCTTATGTCAGTTATAGAGGTCTGTTAAGCAATGGGAAGCTAGACTAGAACCTGTTTAATTACGTACCGATCAAGCCTGACAATCGGAATCAAAAACGTAAAGCAAGACGGGTATAAGCTAGTCTATAATATTTCTAAAAGAAAGTTGGGTTAGTACGAACACTTATAAGGGTAAGAACACGTAGAAAGCCGATTCACCCGCGCCGACCGGCGCAAAACTTGTTACTATGCATTTGAATGGGGATACCCACAGAAAAAGCAGGAACCCGCTTTCCGGCATGCCCATTTAAATGCATTGAAACCATAGACAACAATCTTTGAGCCGGTCGGCGCGGGTCGGAATCGGCTTTCTACGTGTTCTTACCCTAACTCGAGATCGGCCCAACAGATTCTTCTGATGCTTGGTTTATTGGATTCTTCTCCGCTCAGGATAGGTAACAGAATAACTAATAAAACATCGAAAAAGAATAGAAAATAATATAAAATTAAAATTAGTATGGAACGGATTTACTGACAACAACGCCATCTGTTAAAAAAACAACACACTTTTTATTTACCAAAACATTGGTACGCAGGTTTTTGATAGAATTTCTTTCAATCTTTCAGAAATATTTTTTTTCAAACCAATATTTTTGTATAAATTACAAATTCGAAATTAATATTCATAGTAAGGACTACAGGACAATGTCCGTTGGGAAAGCTAATATGTACCTACTTAAATAACAATGAGATAATCTTGCAATAAATAAATAAATTGCACATAATAATACAATCTTAAAAAATAGATCGAAGATAAACAAAAATAACGTGACACATAGAAATTAAAATATTACCCCAATATTGACAAAACAAACATTTCATAGGTATTCTACGATTCAATTTTTTCCATTGAATTTGTTTCTGCTTGTAAAACTAAACTAACAATCACTGAAAATTATATTAAAAAACTAAAAAAAAAATAGTTGACACTTTTTCTCTTAGAGCTTTAGCTTTGGTGTGGATCATTTCATAGACCAAATCACATGAAAAGTGGGTTTGGTGTTAGATAAGCCCTGCCATACTACATAAGAGATGGCCAGAAAAGTCAATCATGCTACCAAAATGCATACAAATGTCATAGACTATAAGGAAAGGAGGGATGTTTGTGGAGTAAGAAAACATTTTAAAATTATACAAAAAAAAAATGCATAAAATGTTGACGAACCCTGATTTAACCCTATGATGAGTTTTGAATTTCGCCAAACAAAAACATCCCCGATACATTCCACCAACACAGCCTTGCACCTGAGGACCGCACTCCACGTCTGCAATATGGCACTGGGTGAAGGGTAGTTTGTTTGGGCCATCTACCTAACCCTACGGTTTCCATTTTCTTTGCTATAATTATTTATATTAATTTTTTCTAAACGTTTTGAAATAGCTACAACTAAATTTTGTGTAGATTTGCCCGAGCATAAATATTTGGAGCGTTGTATTAATAAAATATTTTTTTCATGGCTTACTTCAAATCAGATTTGGAAAAATATTTTTATAATAATTTTATATCTATAACATCCAATCCAAACATCCAAACTCCCTTTAGACCCCACTTAGGGGCATAGGGAGGCAACAAGAGCTCTCCATTGCGCTCGATCTTGCGCAACGGTGATGACCTCCTCCCACACCATGTCCATGTCCCTCAGCTCTGCTTCGAAGGAGCGGAACACAGTGAGAGAGGGTCTTCCTCGTCTTCGGGACCCTGATGGGAGGAAGAACAGCGCTCTCCTCGGCCAACTGTCATTCGGCATCCTTAACACATGTCCCAGCCAAGTCCATCTCCTCCCCACAATGGTGGAGGTGATGGGCTCACGCTGGGTGCGCCGGCGTATAGCGTCGTTCGTGTTGCACGGCAATCTATAACATAACAGAATTATTATCATACTAGCTTATACCCGTCTTGCTTTACGTTTTTGATTCCGATTGTCAGGCTTGATCGGTAGGTAATTAAACAGATTCTAGTCTAGCATCCCATTGCTTAACATACCACTTTAACTGACATAAGCAGAGAAAAAGAAGAATGACACTTTTACAATTTTTGTTTTACCGACCTCATAATATTATACGAACCTATTCAAACCACAGAGCTCTCTCTATGAAAACTTGCAAATTATGTCCACAGATAATATAAATATACTGATTATGTCGGTAGGTTGGTATAATATTTTATTTTTTTGGAGGTCTATAATAATAAAAAAAATATTATACGAACCTACCGACATAATTTGCAAGTTTTCATAGAGAGAGCTCTGTGGTTTGAATCTTAGCTACATACATTGCCTGCTTTTATATTAAGTAATTGGGCAACCCACCCATAGAGGGTGATTTGTATCTGTCAAACTTCAAAATCAAACTGCAAATTTTTTCATTAAATCTTTATTTATTGAGAATAATAAGCTTTTAATAACATTTATATGTATAACAAATCAATCTACAATTATTTTATTACATTTTCATACCGTAATACCAAGATCCCATTCAACGTTTACATGAGTAATTTTGTTTCCAAAAGTATTTTTGAGAAATTTGTATGAAGATCCTAAAAAATACAGTTTTTTTAAATAGCTCTAAATATATTAAAGTTAATGCAGCAAATTGTATTTAAGAACCTTCTCCAGCATTTTATACTGCTCTGGGCATATTAATATCTATCTTAGCATTTGTATTTTGAGCGTGATGTTCACATATACGGTTAAAGTATTGTCAAAGGCAAATAAAAAAACATTTCTAAATTATTATATAGATTGTTACCTTAAATATAATGAATCCTGTTGACAAGTCATTTAAATGACTTAACGGGTTCCACTCATTTGTTGCGCTGTTTCTGTGTAGGTATATACTATTATATTCTGTAAATAAAGTCTCTTTTTTGTATTTTTTTTGTTTGCTTATGTAAATTTGTTTATTTAATGAAAGTTATATAAAAGAAGCACAAAGAAAATACGAACCCGTACCTATGTTTGTATGATTTAAGCCAAAATGGCACAATTTTTGGAAAGAATGCTATATAAATAGAAAGAAATGTACAAAATTTTTTGTCAGGATCTTCAATCAACTATTTATGAACCCCTTGTGTTCTCTGAAATTTTGAAAATCTAACTATTATCTAAGTAGATAACGTTGGTACCTAATGAAATTTCTTACAAAAGCAACAAAAAACGTGTTTTGAGAAGTTTTCACCCTTTCCAAAGGACGCATTTGACATACATATATATTTTCTGGTGTCAGGAAAATTGTTCGAATTTTAAAATGTCAGCATGACATTTTAAAATTCGAACAATTGTAATTTCTGACAAATAATGTATGTATCTTGTTTCAAAAATGGATTTTCGAATAGTTTTCATGAAGGTAGGTTAAGCAATATCTGCTTCGAAGGAACCTTTTTTGGAAATGGACCTTTTTAAACCTGAGAACCTTTATGGAGGAGATTAACCTAAAAATATTTTGCAAAAATGTCCACATCTACCGTCAAATCACATATTAGCTAGCAAGGGCGTCGCTAGCCCGAGGCCTAGGGGGGGGGGGCAATTGAACCCAGTCATAGGCTATTTTCCGTATATCCTATATTATGGAGGATGAGAAATATATGAATTTTAAGTATAGTCAAGAGCATGAAGATTTTTTTAGGATTTAACGGCAAATCACGGTCTTAGAACTTTGGTTGCTCTGCAGTTGCCTACGTTTTTTAATCTCTAGGGGGGGGGGGGGCAGCTGCCCCTCCTTGGCGACGCCCTTGTTAGCTAGTGAATTTGTAGGATTCAAACCTTTATCAAAAATAAGAATCAAGTATGAATCTACGCTGGTCCCAAATTGTCGGCGATTCCATAAGGACCCGTCTAATGACAGAAACGGATCGGACAACCATCGCACCGATATGACTGGCTGGAGTGATGACGTTTAGTGTATATGCGGCTAGGGCTAGACTCTTGTCATGGTATAAATAGGCACCTTATGGTTTCCAATAGGTACACAATAATATTATGATATAGGTCCACAGTAATAATAATGGCAATATGATTTGAAATTCACGGGAGAGAGGGTTGCGAAAGGGTTTCGCTTTTATGTGTGTCGGGATAATAGGGAACACCACTCCAATTATTTGCCAATTTGCCAGGATAATGGGTTGATGTTTGTTGTTACCATATTAGAGGGTACTTACCTATTGTGTACATACGTTTTATCTAGTGTTACCACAAAAATATGATTATAATAAAGTGAAGTAAACAGAATAAACAGAAATTTGATAATGTTTTATAAAATAGAAAAGTGCGGCATGAAAAACTAAAAAGGTAGGTATCTAAAATTACCAAATAATGCTAGCTAGCCTATACTTAAGATTTCTTTTCAATTTTCTTATATTCAATTATTTTCACGAGTTCTTTTTAAATACTAAAAAGTATTTTCTCTAGAGATATTAAAACACATAATCGATTACCTCGATGCGTTAGTATGGAGTGTCTGCGAGAAGACGTACGCGTGAGTAGGTTAGTTAGTGAGTTTGGACAGGAAAACTTAGAGGACTTCATTCACCCTCGTGTTATTTGGCCACTCCAGCCCCTCCGAATGACATATCCCTTCTTTCTTTCGAACATAATTTATGGTCGAGGGAAAAATAAAATCGTAAAAAGAAGAAAAACGGGAAATGAAAAAAAAAACACATATACTCCCACAAAAACAGAATTGCACACCATTTTTTTGTATTTGTGTAGCAGCTTCTCATGGCGTATCGTCCACGCCATAATGCAAACACCAATGTGTTTATTGCGTCCATTAAAATAGTTTATCTGCAATGATATGAAGGTCCCTTGTAAACAATATGATTTGAATAAATAATAAATCTACATATTATTCATGCACATCTTTTCTGACTCTGGAAATATGGTAGGTATTATATTGGGTAATATTACGAAATGATAAGGTTCAATGTGACAAATAAAAAACTACGAGCTATTTGGTAGGTACCTACGAAATTAAAAGAGATCAACAGAATGTTCTCTCTCTTTTACTTTGTTAAACTGTCAGTTGTTTGGCGGTTGACAGTATGCGGATGGAAAATACCTATATGGTTTAAAAGAGATGCATCGGGCGGAATCACATTAGTTAAAATTAAAATTTATCCTTATCATGGTGGTTGGTAGTCCAGTGGTATCAATCGCCGGCTTTCGTACGTACAGCGTTTTGGAGGTCATTGGTTCGAATCCCGGTGGTGCAAACCATCTTCTCTTTCAAGACACACAAGCTTTAAGTAGCTTACTGTGAAAGAGTCAAAGAGTGTTCACTTCGAGAGAGAGCACAGATTCATTTTTATTAAAAATAAAATCGAATTCCATATTCACAGGACAACGCCAGCTGGGAGAGCTAGTATAAAATGGAAGACTTAAATTGTCTGAGTACCTACAAAAATTACACACCTTCTAGTTAATTTTTTGTGGTCGTATGACTTGTTAGAGTGACCCTGTTGAAAGTTATCTCGAGGAACTTGAATAATTCATTACAATCATAATAATATGCTGTCTAACTAAATCATAATAACAACACATTCATAACATATGTTTAAATAGCTAAAAGTTATTATTAAAAAAATCGCCGCAGTTCGGCTAAATGTATAAAATAAAATAGCATTGTCACCTGAAATTTGATCTGGAAACATTGTTACACTTTCACATAACTTACCTAATCGAGTCTCGGTAGGGACTATTTAAGAACGTCTGTGTAAGTTAGAGGAAAGCGATATATAAATTCATTTAAACTAGTGGTCGGCCAGAGCTCGAAACACGACCATAACTAAATTAAATTATAAGTTTGAACATTGTCAAAGATTGAGCGAGAAGACTCCATTGTCAAAGATTAAGCGAGAAGACTCCATTGTCAAAGATTGAGCGAGAAGACTCCATTGTCAAAGATTGAGCGAGAAGACTCCATTGTCAAAGATTGAGCGAGCGCTATTTCTCTTTTTTTTTTTAAATAGTGACACGGATAATACGTCAAATTTGAAATGGTGATATCTTCAAAGTTTTTTCTTGTTTATTTAATACAAAAAATATTAATCTATTCTCAATTTGACCACAGATAAACAAAAAATCCATGTCAAAAAATGTCTAACACATCGAAGTGTGTGTGAGTATGAAATACATAATATAAAAGTAATGTGCGTAGTGTTTTTTTTTTATTAATTTAATCCATTTTTATGCATAATTTTTAAAAAATATTAGCATTTGACACCATTCTCTATATAATATTTTATAAGTGTGCGAAATTTCATACTCACCGTCCGCGCAATTTTTGTAAAAATAGTCACAAAGTTTTTCATTCACGTATTAATAAGTATATAGATTTAGTGGAAATAAATCTAGCTTTCTTTTATAGTACCACTGAAATACACAAACTTTTCAAAAAATAATTTTATGTTTCTTTCAATAGGTATGTATAAAATCCTTTATAGTTTTGTGACAAAAGAAGATAAAAGACAAAGTTAGTAGTTAATCCTGTTTCTAAGAATGTATTAGGTACATACCTAAAGAATTTGATGGGAGATTCTGATGAGGAGGAGAATGTATTGTAACGTAATACTCGGCAGAAGTGGAGGCCATCGGTTAGTCGAGTCTCTAATGGACATCCTCCTGTCTGCAGACTGTTTACTCTGCCCGCTGTCCACTCCTCCTGTCTCCACTCTTTATTTCTATCCTCCATCGACACACATCTCCTCAATCAGGACTGTTTTCACTCAAGTGCTTGGGAATGTCTCCATACCCATATATCTTTCACAACTAAACACGTTTTTTAAACGCTTTATCATTATATTTTACGTTGATTTTCCTTTTCCTTAATGCCATAGTAAAACACAAAAAAAACGTTTCCACCTACGTACTTATGTCCAACTTTGACACCATCTAACCTAACCGATGTACCTACCCTAACCCGGTCTCATGTGAAAGATAACTATGCGATATTGGTTTTAAGCCACTTAAACCTATTATGAGCGCATTTTAAGACAAAAAAGGAAAAAAACTGATCTGCCACTCACATCAAAAATTACATAATTTGTGGTTATTGCGTCGATCATGTCAAACGATCTTTCAGAATACGAAAGTTGCCCTCAGCCCTATTGGCGGTATAAAATAAATGATCTACAAAATAAAATGATCAATAAATTATAATATTGTACTTAAATAAATAACACTTTATTGAAAAGCAAAATTACAAATTTGAAATAAACATATTGAGAGTCAAGGGTGGACTTATCCCGATGAATCTCTTCCAGCCAACACACAACAGCCAATGATCGAAAAAGCAATAGAAGACGGACCGCAGTTCGAAGTGGTTCATGTTTTTTTAATACATACTTGATCTTGGGCTCTTCGTGAAAAAGGAAGATGGTTACAAGCAGGTTGCAAGAATTGTTGTTAACTTGAAATCTTTATATATAAAAATGGAGAGCTATTTGCCGATGTCATCGCATCACGCCTAAGCGGCTGGACCGATTTCGCTAATTCTTTTTTTTTTGTCGTGTAGGCTTTTATCAGGAGAATGTCCTTTTAAAAGAAAAAAAAATAGGAAAAGTGCATGGAAAATTAGAAAATTAAAGAAAACTCTATGTAGACAACCTTATTAGTACTTTTTACCTTATAATTTTTATTCCAATTTTGAAATTTTGACAGAAATTGTCAATTGGTGCGATTGACAGAATGCGGATGGAATATACATGGATTGAAAAGACGCATCGTTCAGAATCACATTGGTCAAATGATAATTCATCACCATAGAAATCCGAATTCAATATTCATAGTTCAACACAGCACAACGTCTGTCGGGATAGCTAGTAGGTATAATCATAAAAATGTAACAATATGAATGTCATGTTTACGCAAAAGTACAAAACTAGACCAGTCAAAATTATAAAAAAAAACAAAATTTTAAGCTATACAAAGGTGATTTTCATTGTATATTATGTAATTTGATAGAATCTAAACATCACGCGTCGTCCGAAAAAAAAAACAAAAAATTTCAACCTTTCATTTTGTATCATCATAATATTATTATCACAAAGATGCAGTTACTTTAACAAAAGTGTAATTCCAGTTATTTGACTACCGTTTTTTGTAGCTAAAAAAGTCAATACCGCTGTCCATGCATTGTCCCCTAAAATTTCGTTACGGTATTTCATATTTTTATGAAATGCAGATTTTTTTTTCAACATATTACAAAAAACCAATAATAGATGCAAACAAAAGGACTCTATAGGATATATGAAGGGACAACAATGTAACAGTTGCCCTTGCATATATTTTTTTTTTAACTTGCATTTCAAATAGTTTTTTATCTCTCTTTCTAAATAATAATATATTGCGATATCGTAAATTTTATGCATAAAAATAATACATGCAATAAACAGTATATAATATAGATTTTTTTTGGTAGTTAGTATAGGTAGTAACATTTTGACATTATATTGTGACGTACCTACTTTCGTAATCATTTTACCCAAGAGCCATCGCGCGCCAAAAAGTGTAATAAATAATAGGGGATACTCAACAGTGCGTCACTCCCGGGTGCTTTGAAATTATTATAAATATAAAAAAAAAACTTTTGGGGTAAAACACAACGATTTTAAACACACAAAAAAACCTTAAAAAACGTTTTGTGGATGATATATAAAATAATAATATAGGGTAAATGCTCCAAAAGTTGACACTTATCGAATATGTTGTTAATTTTAGCTATCACGAAGTATTCCTGTAAGTATGGGCTGAGAGAACAAAGCTACAACTTCTCTTATTATTTATTCTATCCAGAATACTTTTTGCACAGTTTACAGGTATAGAATTCTTCTTCTTCCCCTTAACCTATCAGTCTGGTTCGTGGGATGCCATTGACCAGCTCTGCCTCTATCTTTTTGATGGTTGGTCTGCGTTCCTCCGGTATTTCCTACGTTATTATTTTGGAAAGTCTCTCTGCACCCATTCTGCCAACGTGGTCTCTCCAGAGGTATCTACTCTCTATCAATCATTCGCTATAAATTGCAAAAAAGCGGACCTATAAATTATTTATGATAAAAGTAATACTTTTGAAACCGGTCAAGAGTTTATGACTTCGATGTCATCGCTCTGGTGAAACATTAAACCATATGATGAAATCAGGACGTGAATATAATCAACCCTATAACATCGTTAGGTGGAAGGCTAATCCATCTGAAGGGGAAAATCGAGGCTGAGGGACTGGAAGAAGGCAGTTTTCCTGGCTGCGAAATATAAGAGAATGGACTGGTTTCGTTATGGGGAACAGTTGTTCCGAGCGACCCAGAACAGAGAAAGATTCGCCACAGTGCCACATCGCCGAAGTTTGGACTACCTGACATGTCACCAATAGAAGAAGAAGCTCGAAAATACTACTCTGGTGATAATCTCAGCTTTGTAGACTATGGTGTGACTTTTGATATATTGTCCATATGATGTGCATGTAAGATTAAATTATATATGTAAATTAAAAAAATAATATTGTAAATACAATAAGTTGTTTTATTTCAATAGTTTCACAAAAAATAATACACATACATAAGGTATTTTGGCCAACTACCAACGACAAATATTCATCAAAGGGAGAAACTTGACGGTTATTGGTACGTTTACTCTAGATACCCTCTTTTTTAAAACGTTTATAAAAAAATTCAACGCGCGTGGTAGAATTATCGAAATAATGAGACGCGGAGTTGCAACTGTACTCTATTTTGTTTTGCGCACGCTTCGTCCTTTAAACCCTGGAAGGGAGTCAGCCTGAAGATAAATGTCGTTCTTCGATTCACCTTGAGGGATTCACGTGCTAGTTCACCGCAGTGTCATTGCGCACACATCATGTCAATTATTATTACATATTATATAGTAAGGAAAACTTTATCAGCTCGAAATATCATTTTATTTTATTTAGCAAAGGGATGATGCAGGGTATCTTTTGAAATCCTTTTTTTATCACAAAAATAAACACTCGTCTTAAATAAATATTTTGTCATTTTTTAAGCTTGTTTAAACTTTGATAAAAATAGGATCTTGCGTACACCATATCCTGCAATAGATAAAGTTTGTTTTCATAAGTAACTATTTAGGTATATCTATACGTCTTGTAGATTATAAACCTATTATTGCTTGTTGGCTGATAACTAACTAAAATTCTTTACAGGTTTTTATAAAGATTACTAATTTGAGAACAAGTGGGGTAATTAATGCTTGAAATAATTACTTTAAAATTAATATTTTGATTAACTGTATTTTTGACACATTTTGAATGTCTGCTTATGAAACTCCAGTTATAAAATGCTGTCCCATTTACATTATATAGGTTTATATATAGTTATTGAGACTTTTGTAGGCCGAGGCAAAGGGAGTTTGGATAGGATTGGAAAAAAGATATAATGTGATCTAAAAGTCTTGTCCTAGGTCAAAGTTCAGAGACTCATGTATATTCCATATACTATGAGCAATTTTATGAACTAAACTAGAACGTCTTTGTGCATAGAGATTTTCTGGTCAATATCGCAATTAAAAATCGAACATTAGTAATGAATCGTTAGAGTCATTCGTTGTTATTTTTTCTTTAAGATCTAGTCCTGAAAATGTCACAAGAATCTAGACAAAATTAGAACGTTATGCACCAACAAAGCCAATAGGCAATAAATATGAGACATTAACAAAAATGGATATAGTCGTATCCTGGCGCCAAAAGCATGACAGCAGTCGCAGTCTTTAAATTTGGTTGCTCTCTTGTTCTCAATAATTTCCAACTTTTATCTCTATTTTTCATTTTATTATTAAATTTCTACTTGTTGCATAAGTACCTACATGAGATTTTTCGACATGTTGAACATGTTGAGAATTCTCATGATTAGGAGTTTCGGAGACAAACATTACCACCTAATAGCGAACGTTGTTAACGTAAAGTGATCACACTAAGCCAGCCTTCGAAATAACAGTAGAAGACGGTCGTAAGCCCGTAGTGTTTTGTTCCATTTAAATATCGAACATTAGTACCTAATGAATTATTGTTAGAGTCATTGTTGTTATTTTTTCTTCAATATCGCAAGTTGAACATTATAATACACGCTATAATACACATAATAAGACGCTTATAAGAACAAATGAAGATTTTAAAAAGAAATTTGGTTGCAATTTGTTGATCTGGAGTTATATTTTTGAATTTAGTGCAGTGTGATAGGCTCCTGCACATAAAATTTGGCGACTGCTTTTACTTATCATCGATAGGGTGAAAGTTTGTGGAAGGGCTTATATCATTCGGAGTGGTGTGGCTGTACATTGTTCTATAGCTCAGGTCTAGTCGGGGTGGCCGCCATGTTGGAGGGGGAGGTAGAGGGTGGCAGATATATAACCAGGGGTAAATGGCGACATCAGACGAAGGGGTAAAATATCATGAAACACGATGCTTTTACTCACACCCATATAAACTATACACTCTTTATTCTATAACCTTCTTTCTATAAAATACAATCACAAAGAAATTATTACTTTCTGTTGTGTTGTTCCTTTACTAGCAGCAAAACCTGTAGGACGACAGCCTTAGAAAAGGGTTATGGGAACTGCGGACATTGTTTGGTTGATTGTCATAAAAACCATCGAATTACCGTCGAAAATTATTAATAAGCAAAATATTTCCCGTAGTCGGATTGTTTTTGACATTTGTATGAAATGTGTACAAAATGATTTTGCGTGGGATCAGATTAGTCGATTTTCAATATCGACTTACATATGAACTTCTCATTATATATAGGATACCTACTAAATTATTATCTTGATAGAAATTTTGGTAATATGAAAACAGGTCAAATTAACACCAAATTGTTATTATTTTTCGGTATAAAAAAGCCTACATCATCTCATGACACATCACGATGTAATTTTATCATGAGAGACCTTCGAACTATAGAGAAAGGAACTTTCTTAACATCCTACATGAGGACAATAGAACTGTTGTTTGATGGCGTATCTGAGATCTCTATTTACTTCATTATTATGCACAAATATAGACATCAGTCATTATGCAGTACAATAATTATATATTGTGTATTAAAAAAAGTTAGGTCGACTGTCATCCAATAATGACTCGTGCATTTCTATAATTATTTCGATCAAAATTCTTAATCATTCGTCCTCAATCACCACCATTACAAATAGGCGTTCGTGTATGAGTTAATTGTCTTCTGCTGTTCTATGTAAAACCATATCTATTGTAAGGATCTCTTACTTGATGGAAACATGTAGCATACGTGAACGATTCATTTTTATAACACTTGCTGAACGCTAGAAAAATACAATACAAAGAAATTTAGCCCGAGGTAGATTTGTGTATCCTGACTGGTAATAAAAGTTAAAAGAATCCGGCAGTGTTATGGTTTTTGAAGGGATGATGCTGTGAAGGGAGAGGGCTGAAGAGGGTATTTATGTTCACGTATGTGTGGGTGGGTGGGAGTGTGTGTGCAATCCTTCCGGAGGGTGGACTCCCGAGGGAGGTCGGGCATAAGACGAGGGCAGTTTTTTGCTGGGGACAATCGCCTCCCCTATGTGTCTACTGGCCGCCAACATAACATCGTACAAAAAAATAACCATTAACAAAACACTAATACAGCGCTCCGCAAACTTCAATACGTTTGAATATCTTTTTAGTTAGAAAATGTTTTTTGGTCTTTTATCACACAGTCACTGCCTTTTCACAGTGCCGTTTCTTCAGCGCAATAATTGTGGACGCTCAGAATTTGTGTGATCTTTATTAAAGGCCATCTTAGTAGGCGGTTTGTTTATTTATCATTCAAACGAGCTAACAAGCCAGTGGTAATTTTTTTCAAATATACGAATCTGAAATCACTTTAAGTGAACATAAATACCTTTCGACATCTTTCACAGGAAACAAAGCTTGTGTCGTGAAAGAGGAAGATGGTTGGCACCGGAGATCGAACCCGCAACTTTCAATTTGAAAGTTGGCAACTGAACCGCTAAGTTTCCAACCACTTCGATAATTTCACACACTTCTATTCTAGCTCGTTTTGTTGTTTTTCTAATTAATTAGGTATACTCAATATTGCTTGGGTCATTGCACAATTAACATACAAAAAAATGTGATACCTTATTGCCAACCGTATGAAGAAAAATAGCTGGTCTATTTGTTGTCAATCGTTGGTTCTAACTGACCAAATATGTCAAATTACTAATACCAGATGACTTAAGAAAGAGCCTAGGGTTAATAGATGTGTTTGACTTTGAGAATAGCCAACTTAGGAGGTCTAAGGGAGGCCTTCAACCGACGATAGACGCGACAGGACATGGAAAAAATACAACCAACGTTTAAATTTAAAAAATAATACCAACTTTGTTCGATTTCTAATATAGTATAATATAAGACACTACACTACAGTGAATGTTTGAGAATCTCTTTTGTTATTATCTGAGTTATCAGTTTTTGGTGAAATACTCTAAAGAAAGCATATAAGTAAAATGGAAGAATATTCTATGATAAGTAACTATATAATATGTAGATGTAGGTATAATACAAATAATATAGTTTATAGAATTAGTCTTTTAGGGATTACATATTATTAACATTTCACGACTTGTATTATTTTGAAGCAGACAGCATCAAACAGTGCTGGCCTTTCATACATTATTGATTATCCTCGGAAATATCAGCGAAGCCGGAAAGCATTCTGATTTGAGGGAGTAGAGACAAAACAGAAATAATACCCTTATCAACTAAAAGGGAAGGATTAATATTAATAAAAAAACATCTTTGTATCAGCAAAAAGCTTCAGTATTTTGTCATTTTGGTTAGTTTGATATTACATTATGTCTGCCTATGCTTTTTATCCTTCTAATATTCCTTTTCCTATCCCGGGTGAGTGTCCATTTTTCGTTTGACTTTGTCGTATTAATCATTTAATCATTTCTGATTACTCATATCTTCTGTTTTGAACCATATTCTGTTTAAAGACGGACTGATAATATTTAGAAGCTATGATAATCCTAAGAATTAATACCTACTTATATAATAAAATACTGGGATAACATGGCAACAATTTTTCTTTGACATGACTTTTTTTATTCTACAAGAATTACTCACTCAAAGGCTTTTCTAGTGAAAGTGGTCGGAACCAGGATTCAAATCCACGACCTCCAGCACGGCGTATGTAAGAAAGCTGTCGATTAAGCCGCTGGGCTACCAACCACATCAATTACTTTACCATATATATATATAAGTTATATTAAATTTAATCATTAATACATGAAAAGGCTCAACGGACCGTAAAAAAAGTATAAACACGTATGGATTATATGTACAATTTAGATTATTTATTGTCCAAAAAATATGGATGAATCTTGAAGAAGTTTTTACCGAAACTCGTCTTTTTTACTGAAATGATAGAAAATACATTAGATCTGTATTGTCTTTCAAAGGTGTCGATATGGCTAATGCCAGGCTTATTATAAAGCTGTGCTCAATGCGGACGGAGACGCGTCTATCTGGGGATGCGGAGGTAGTGATTTGATTTGTGGATTGTGTCAGGGGTTATCCGCGCGTTAACTCCAGGGGGCGAAGGATTGCCGTTCGTATCCTTGAGGGAAACAATACAATATAAAAAATGCCTTTGTAGCACTTTCACTCCCTCAACTAATAAAGATGCACTCCCAATATCCTCCCATCAACATTTGATTCCATCTTATCTTGCGTTCTTCATGTGTTGCCTCATAATGGTTAGAAATTTCATCTTCAGATTTACATATAATACTCTTCGCAGATAAAACCAGTCAGATATGGAATAGAATGAGAAGTGATCATATTCAAATATTCTTGAACGAACGACGCTTAACGGCTAAAATTGATTTTGAGTGGCTCGGATGATCCCGACAAAAGTTGGTGATCATTTGCAAAAAAATGTGGAATTCTGGGTTAGTCTTACAAGTTCTGCAGCTTACGACACAACAACCACTGATAATAGTTTTCAATCACGAAGATCTTTTATACCCTTACCTTCTATTTGCCCAGTCTACGTCGTGGTTTGGATGATACTTGAACGGACAAAACACCTCCTACGATGGCACCTTAGGAATATAACCAAAACTCCTGATTGCACTTTGCTACGCTGGGTAGCATTGTGAGATCATAGGATAAAAGTGAATGAAGGATAGGTATACAGAACCGGGAGATATGGAGATATATCTAGGAATGAATATCTATGGGCTCAGCTAAATTATGGAGATGAAGATATTAAAGACAAAAAAAAGGAGTATTGTGGCTTCATCATCTTTTTGGATGTAATGCCATTTAAATAAAAAAAAGGAGTATTGAGCGACAGTTTTTGAAGACAGTAAGAAATTACACACATTTCTGATGATACGTAAAGAATAATTTAACAGCACTTTGTCTATTAGTTATACGAATTATATTTGCAAAGCGATTTAGAATCATTCAATTCGACACCGGCGAGAATGTTTGAAGTTTGAGAAAAAGAACACATGGTGCAGCATTTAGCGTGTCATTACAGGCGAGTAGTAGCGTCCTCCAATTTCCATGTTTCTGTAATAATAAGACGGCGTTATGGCTGCAATCAAATTTGCACATGTGCACGACCATGGCTATTCCCAAAGACAACATCAATAACTCAACTTCCCCCTTTGTCCGAGAGACTATCATCAACATATCATTATACATAGGGTGGCTTCATATTATGTACGAGAGTATAAGTTGACAAACATTTTGCTACACCCCTAATGTGGCGTCATTGTAGCTTATGTTATTAGCCTAACTTTCTTCTTGACTTTTGAGTTAGAGGTTATGAGTTTTTATATACAGACATTCAATCAATTAATGTTCGATTTTTAAAATATATTTTTTACAGATTTGAACTATTAGGTGCTTACAACCGTCTTCTTCTGCTGTTTTCGAAGGCTCACATTTACGTTGACAATAATCACCATTTAGGTGGTCAAATTCTTCATAATCCCCGAAATTCCAAATCATGATGGGATCTTCGACTTGTTGAAAATTTTGCCCCCCTGCAGAACTTCAACCCGCATCCGTATCCCTTATATTAAGTATAATCTTGGTAAACGGTGCTAGAATTATTTAGTCCTGAGTTCCCGGTCAGGCCTGATCTAAAAAAATGCCTGCCACTGTCAACATTTTTGTGGTATGTCCATAACGATATTGAGAGTTGCGTAGGTAAATACGCAATGCACTTTCAAATGTATGCGCAGTATGCGCAATGTGCATGCTCAGCTGGGGTAAAGAGATGAAGGCTAAGGCGAGGGACAGGAATAAGGGACATGGAAGGAGCAAGAGGACAAAAGAAGTTATTGCTCTGAATTATATAATACATTGGCGGAATGCATGAAATATTTTTTTTTTTTTTTTTATTTATTAAAAATGAAAATTAAAATTACAAAATATAATATAAATATAAAAACATAGTATTAAAATTTTTAACAACAATTCTCTCTCATAAAGCATAAAGCTTGTGTTGAGAGAGTGTTTTGACTAACCTGATTTTGTATGTCACATTATTGAGCTTATAAAAACTTTGATACTTACATACAATACACATTCATACATACATCTCCGCGGCATCCATACTTCAAACAGTCATGTCTTATTATTGAGCTTATAAAAACTTTAACACTTACATACATATTCATAAATACATACCTCCACATTTATACATATTATATAGGTACACATACAATGACACCCCAATTTAGGAAGACAGATTAGAAGAACTAATACATGTCAAATTCAAAACCACATATGTACATTAGGTACTCTTCCATTAAACCCCCACCGTTTATTACATAAATAAATACCTACCTTATATATTTTCAGAGTTGAGTGTTTTAAAATGTGCTTTTATGGCTTTTATCATCTCACCGTAATCTTCAATCTCTCTAATTTCAGTTGGTAACTCATTAAAATATTTTTCCCCCAAATATCCGTGGTGGTGCTGACCAAAGTCTGTATTTCGCCTCGTCTGAAGGAACACGCATCTCTGGCGGGTTCTAGCACCAACCAAGAACGTGTGATGCCTTGGTTCTCTCAGTACCTGCAAAATAAAACACTTTTTAGTTAAATTCTTAAATTGCATGACATTAAATTCTTTAAATAACTGTTCAGTAGGATAGTCTCTAGGCCTTCTCGTGATGATTTTTATGATCATTCTTTGTGCTATTTCAACTGGTTTTAGAGCCGTCGCATACGCTGCTCCCCAGCTAGTAACCGCGTACTGCAGAAGCGACTGCACCAGGCCGTAATAAACTGAATACATTTGGTTGATTATCATATAGTTCCTAATCTCCAAAAATATGTATATTAATTTTCTAATTCTTTTTACTACTGTCTCTATGTGTGACTTCCATTTTAAATGTTTGTCTATTGTTATACCTAGATACTTGATGGTATTTTTCACCTCTAGCCGGGTACAATTATTCCCACAACGCTCCGTCCCGTGCACCAATCCACGAGTGTGGACCACCACACAGAGATCCGTCACATGCCGCTCAGCGCCGATGGTGAAGGGCATCAAATAAGTTTTATCAGCGTTCATAGTTAATATGTTTGTGTGAAACCATCGTGCGACCGCGTTAACATCCATGTTCAGCTTTAGTTCCAGTTCACTCAATGTCCTCGCACTAACAATCAGCGCGGTGTCATCAGCATAAGAGACTATCCTACCGTTCAGGCTCAGGGAGAATACATCATTAACATACAAAATAAACAACAAAGGGCCTATCACCGTGCCTTGCGGTATGGAATATTCAGAATTTGCCTCATCACTCATCACATCCTTTCCGATTCTCACATATTGTGGACGCATATGCAAATAACTTTCAAAAAAACTAAACACGTTTCCAGATATACCTATTTTACGGAGCTTTTTTAACAGTCGGCAGTGTTTAACGCTGTCGAATGCCTTTCTTAGATCGATAAAAATTCCAGCACACTTGTTTCCCCCGTCCAGGGAGCCGCAGACCAAAGTTGTCAGTGCAGAGATGGCGTCCTGCGTATTGGACGACTGTACAAACCCAAATTGATTACAATTAATTATTGAATACTCGTTAAGGAATCCTAAAAGTTGTCTTTTTTCAACTATTTTAGCAATATTAGATATCAGAGAAATAGGTCGATAGTTTGATACATTTTGCCTGTCCCCCGCCTTGTATATTGGTACAATAATTGATTTCTTATAAATGTTAGGAAAAATTCCACTTTCCAGACAGGAATTTACCAAGTGTTTTAACGGCTCTTTAATAAAAGACTTCACATTTTTTAACATTTCCACTGTTCTTCTTCTTCTTCTTTTCAGCCTGTATTTATCCACTGCTGGACGTAGGCCTCTTCCATACTCTTCCATCTCTTCCTATTTGCTGCCATTTGCAGCCAGTTTTTCCCCCCCACAGCGGCTATATCATCGGACCATCTTTTTTGAGGTCTTCCGACGCCTCTCTTATTCTCCCAGGGTCTCCATCTCAAAATCTTTGGAGTCCATCTTGTGGGATCTTGTCTTGCAACATGTCCTGCCCATTGCCACTTAAGTCTTGCTATGCGATCCATGATGTCTACCACTCTGGTTCTATTCCTAATTTCTTCATTTCTTATTTTATCTCTTAGGGTTATACCAAGCATGGATCTTTCCATGGATCGCTGCATACATTTTAGTTTTTCGGCATTTCTTTTTGTGAGGGACATGGTCTCCAGTGCATATGTAGTCACTGGCAGTATACATGCTTCATACGTTTTTCTCTTCAGACAGATTGGGATGTCCTTATTTTCCACTGTTATCCCGTCGAAACCCGGTGATGAACCATTCTTCAAACTATCTATTGCTCTAACTATATCATCCACTTGGATTTGATTAAATGTTGTCCATCTTGCAGCGGAATGTGCATCATCATCAGAGTGATGACCATCAGACCGTGCGCCCCTATTCCCGGCCATGGCCTCCCCGACGGTGGAGAAATAATCATTGAATATATTGGCGAAAAGTTTAGGCTCCCTCCCAACATTCTATTCTGTACCAGTCGATCGCTCCCGTCCAGTCTGAAATAGGATTCTAAAATTTCATGTAAAAAAAAACATATAGAAACTTGTTACTCGATCGGGAATCAATCCCGGTACCTTCTGATCAGAAGTCTTTGCCACTAGGGAACTAAGGTCGGCAAATTTATAAAAAAAAATATTTCGATGTCCTAGATTGTTTTGTCGACCTATGATCGGAATAAAATTAACTATAATGTAGGAAACTAAATGCAACATTTACTATGTAGATATTCGATTATATTTGTGTTTGTGTTTAGTAGTTTGTGGGTGTGTGTGTGTGTGTGTAGAGAGAGAGGTAATAATATATAAAAAAGTGAAATGTGGCGGTGACATTGTAATTTATATACCGTAAAAATACAATTTCTAAATTCGCGCAAATAGACACGGTGACAATTCCTACCATTCACATTGCATAGTCAATAAAATAACATAATAATATTTTTGAAACTTTTAACTGATGGCGAATTCAATATCAGCGTCGTTAGAGGTACAAAGATCGATGATCATTTTCTCGATAGTGAATACATTTATTACTTTGATCATACGAGTGTTTCTCGTACAAAGATACATTTTACGTCGTTCATACAAAGATACATTTTACTTCGTTCATACAAAGATACATTTTACTTCGTTCATACAAAAATACATTTTACTTCGTTCATACAAAGATACATTTTACTTCGTTCATACAAAGATACATTTTACTTCGTTCATACAAAGATACATTTTACTTCGTTCATACAAAGATACATTTTACTTCGTTCATACAAAGATACACTTTACAAGCATTATTCTTCTCTCGGTTTTTAAGGTGATTTTTATATTTGATCCACCACGGCTGATCAGCCTTTTGAATAGCCCGAGTCCAGAAGAAGATGGTCGTTAGAGGTGGTTCAAATTTAAAATTTAGCATTGGAAAAAAACAGTGTAATCCTTGGATACTGCATAAACTTCGCTTGTAAATTGTAATGCAGTGTGCTTTTATTGTTATCTAATCAGAGCAATACTAGAAAATATTACTATGTCCTTTACATCTAATAATATAGCGTTTTTGTAGTCATATATTACTGTACCCGCGTCATTTTTGTATCTCGTGAATTATAAAAAAAAAGTTTGCATTTTTAAAAGGCACTTAATGAAGAATGACTGCATTCATTGGAGCCATGGCTGCTTTCAGCATATTTTTTTTAAATTTATTAAGACCTACATCTGAGTTTGAGTGAATTTGGAACTAGGTATTTTATTTTATAAGGTACTAGATGACCCTTGCAAACTTCGGGTCAGCTACATCCTAAGCCCGCATATCCGAATAATCCGAATAATTCGAAAAATTAGTCCAGCCGTACTCGAGTTTAAGCGGTACACTCACACAGCTAATCATTTTAATTATTCAACTATGAATTATGTTGAATAAAGAGGAAGGATTACCTTTTAAGGGTAGATTATCAATCGTCAAGGACATACAAAATGCGGTTGTCGAAGGATGTTGAAAAATGTTAAAATTTGAATACGGAAGCTAGATCGCATCCCTTAGGTGCTGCGATGTTTGTAAAAAAATAAACAAAAATTCAGGATGTCATACGCAACGTGTTATGACGGTTGACATTTTTGAACCTTTGCATATGTTTGTAATAATTTTTAAGGATCAATGCGGTCACAGGAAATAGATTTGGGTCGATATGTGGTTATATGTCGTATATCTACCAGCGAAATTGTGTCTATGTGTTGAATAATGTTACGTCAATATGAGGGTTAACCAAAGATAAGGTAGGTAAGTACCTATATTTTTACCTAGAAATGATTGTGCAAACAACTGTGAAAGATTATAAACAACTACAAAAAAAATCCAACTCATTGGGTAGGAAACAACATTCATTAGTGTGTAGTTTTTTTCTATAAGTTGGTTAATGATTTGCGTCAAATCTCTAAAGGGGTAGTAAAAATAACTTAAAATATTCCTCTTCTTCTTCCTCTTTGATTAGGCCTACTATGTACCTATGTTGTCCTTTTAGGAAGCTGACTGCCAACTATCCCTACAATGGTCGTCCTGGAAGCCTGCTTACTTCTGGTATATAGTCTTTGGCGATTTTTGCTCTTGTTACTTCAGATCTGTATCTAGCTCTATCAGAAAGGGTTTTTCTGGAGATATTTTTCTGAGAAACGAGTAGTACCTACGAAGGAGGTTCTTAGTTCGGACATTGTCGGCTCTGAATCCTATACCGTAGGTCATAATTGGACGGATGCATGTTCTGTATATTCTGACCTTACTAGGGATATTCATAGATTAATTTTCTAAGGCATCCTCTGATATAAATATTCCATCATTTTATTTCAATTAATTGATTGCATTGCGTGTCCTTTTGTTAAATAAAATTTTGGGTGATTATAGACTTATAATTGGAGACATATGTGCATTCGGGTGTGAATGAGTGGTCATCTTTATGGGTAGATACTGAACATTCACGATATTATACTACATAATTATAATTATCTACATTATTATTGTCTTTGTCTATCCGTCTCTATTATTGTACCTCGAAACTATCGAAACAAATGAGAAATGTTGTTATTCCAATCAGACCACCCCAATGGCAAAAAGAAGACGGCGATCGTAAACCTTTAGTGGTTCAAATTTGAAAAAAAAATCGATTTGCTAATCGAATTTTTCATTCATTTAATAATGGCATCATAATAGTTGGCTCTGTATATATTTAGATAGGTACATGTGTTGAAATTAGGGTATTATATTTTGGCAATACGAATAACATTGAAATAAATGTACTTACACGGAATCACTTAAAATTAAAAAAAAATGCGTTGAAATCAAATAAAAAAAATTAGCTTCGAAAATCTATCTATATATTAATACGTGAAGGAAAAACTTTGGGACCATGTATTTTTACGAAAATTCGCGTATGGAGGAGTATGAAATTTGGCACACTTATAGTTTATATAGAGCAGGAGTGGCGAATGCTAATATTTTTTTAAAATTATGCTTAAAAATAGATTTAATCAATAAAAAAAATACAAACACTACTGTAACATTACATGTATTATTTGATGCTCACACACTTCGATTTATTTGACATTGACACAAACGCAGCAGTTATTCTTTTGTTTATCTGTAGTCAAATCGAGAATATATTAATATTGATCGTCTTTAATAATAATAGAAAAAACTTTGTAGGTACATATCAACATTTCAAATTTGACGTATCCAATATCCATGCCATTGTTTTTGAAAGAAAATTTTGAAATAGCGCTCGCTCAGTCCTTGTCAATGGAACCTTATAATAATGTTCCAATTGTTCAAACCTATAATTTAAATTAAGTTATAGTCAAAGTTCGAGCACTGGTCGACATTCATTTTAGCTATCATTTTGATATTTTGCCGTCATCTTGGTTAAAATGCATGTCGAATTCCAAGAAATCTTTGTCTAGCGTTGCGGGGGTTTTGATAACAAGGAACTTCACTTCTGGGCTTTTGAATTGCGTAATAATGTCAACCATGTGTGGGTGCAGAGCAAGACAAAAAACTCAAGACGAGTTTATTTAGTAGGAATGAAACGATTCGTCACTCAGCCAGTGTATGGGCAGGTTGTCCCTGTAATCTGATATCGCCAATATTGCGGTGAGGGCGAGGGGGGTGGGGGTGGAGAGCTTCCGTGTGACCCTCGCGTCATCTTCCACATAAGGGTAGCTACCCTGGCTCCATACAGACACATTCATATACCTAGTTATCTCACTAACAATATTGACTGGTATATTATTATAATGGTTACTCACATGTCACCTTAGGTACTCATATTGTACGTTGTGATGAATTAGAACTCTTTTCAAGCGTTTAAATTCTTCATCTTTTCAGTTGGCTCAACATAACATAACATGAGGGATACCTTGCGTATAAAAATAACAAATTAATAACTTTGGTCTCTAGAAGTCAAATTAAT
This sequence comes from Mystacides longicornis, assembly GCA_963576905.1. Taxonomy (NCBI): domain Eukaryota; kingdom Metazoa; phylum Arthropoda; class Insecta; order Trichoptera; family Leptoceridae; genus Mystacides; species Mystacides longicornis. The sequence continues at coordinate 10,589,422 of OY756428.1, forward strand.
AGCGGCCATAAAAGAGGAAAGCTCTTCACATATTCAGGAGTTTTCGTTGTCAAAGATATATGTATAATTTTTTATGGCCATCTTTTGAAAAGAAGGTCTCAAATTCGATTCAAATTTCATCTAAAAAATGTGATAATGGTGGACTTGAAGAAATTCCTTCAACTTAACTTAGCCATCATTTACACATTTAAGCAAGTAGTTTTCACAATTGAAAGAGATTGCTACATTGCTTTGGCACACAGCAATGTAGCAAGTGCGCTGATTGTTGTGTGTAAAAATTGTTATTATTACCATGTCGCAAGAATTTTTTCAAACGATTACATCTCCAATTGAAATCATCATTAAATTTACTTAAAGGTACATGAATTCGCCTGTATGATGTTATTTTTGGGACATTTTGAATGAAATATAAATTATTCATTGTGTAAGTTGTTGGATATTTGAATCAGAATGAATGATGTGGGGTGGAAACAAAAATAAAATGCAGTTCGGGTAAATTTTACACAAAAGCAGTGAATACGAATTCCCCTTTCACGGAAACGATGTTTAGAAAAGGTGCATATTTTATGAATCCACCAATGCATTGTATTGTGCAACTCACGGAGGACCCCTGTTTAAATCGATATTATTTCGACGCAATGACGGACACTGGTGACTGATTTCTGTTTTCTAATCGATTTGATAAAATGCGGAAGCTGCAAAATATAATATAATGGTATGGGTTTATATGGACTTAAGTACATAAAATGTCATTTATTTTTTTTGCAAATATTATACGAATATCTAACGAGTTAATAAATAAATAATTTCCAGTTAATACACAAAGGTTTATTAATTGTTACATTAACTCCAGTAGAACAAAATACCTTCTAAGGCAACTCTCCAATTCGAAATAGAAAAAACACAAAATGCTACTGATAGAATACATAAATCTGACAACTAGATAAATTTAATACAGTGTCCAATAAATTGCCAGAGTTCACCAATTTTCATAAGGATGTTGGGAAAGAGGTAATAGAGAAGGATATTATACAAAATATTGGTCTTCTTAAGCAACCATACACGTATCATGATGAGATGGTATTTTCTATACAATTTATAATTAACGCATAACTTGATTACATTATGCATTATTAACTTGATAAAAAAATGGTAATTGAGTCGGTATGGGCCTAGGCTTGATGAAAAATTGTATATTATGTAGGTACGTTGAGAAAGTAAATTTCAACAGGTTCCATTGAGGGTATTTGGCTATTTCATCACAAAATGAATACAAGATCAAAGCGTAATGTCAACCAATTGTCCAGCTTGTGCATTGCTCAGATTAACTGTCTCATAGTATATGTTTCTCTGCCGACAAAAGTGAGCAAGTTAGAAGCACAACCACCATGCTGGTTTTCTGTAGGTATATTGGACTATCTGATGGTCATTGGTCAGCTAAGATTTCCGATCGCTACATTTGTAGGTGAAATATGCCCGTATGGCCAACATCATAATAATGATATATTTGATGTACTCCAGAGAAGAATTTTCCAAAAATCTAGGACTATGCCTTTCTGATTCTCAATTAAAATGAAACCCATGTATAAAATAACAAATGTTCCGTAATGGTTTGTTCCATTTAAAAATCGAACATTGGTACCTAATGAATTATTGTTAGAGTCATTAGTTGTAACATAATATTATTCTTTAACAAATGTTTTGTTTATAAGTGAGATTCACAATACGTTTTTGATAAAGTACACCGTGTATAGAGCCCCGCAAATAATAGCTTTAATAAGTATGTTCTATATATTTTTGTATCATCGCATACAACACGGTGTCGTGTGTCTACGAGTAAAAAATAATAAAAAGTTGGATAACAATTGTCATAAATTTTAGTGCGGCGACAGATTGTCAATATCTGGTGAGAGGATGGGTTGGATGACTTATTTTGGGCTCTCCATAATGCAGGAGCACGTCACAATATCAAACAATCGAAACCCATTCGGCTAAATAACAATAATAAAAAAAAAACGACGACAAATTCTTCTTTTTAATCCCCAATCAGTCTATTTTTTATTTACAATGAATCTATCACAAAGGGTGTTCATACAAAATCACAATCCACGGGCACGCGAAACAGTTATTATCACTATAAAAAAACCTTTCTGACCCAGTTCTCAGCATTGATAAAAAATCTAAAAAGCCAGGCGTGAACGAATCTATGACTCACTTTTTTCCACGCGTTCGATTGTTTAATATTTTTTTTTATAACAAATGATGAGGAGACGGTACAAGGGATAAAACCCGTTCAGAACCCTTCGTTTAATTCCACCTTATGTAAGGGTTGCGGAAGGGGAGCATGGCCCCCACATATGAATGTGCATCGGGGTTGGTCCACAGCATCCCCTGCACGACGCTACGGCTCCACAACAGTGTATGAACCGAATGTGTGTTCTGGCGCTTGTTCCCTTTTCACCCCTGGGGTTGGTACAGCAGTTGGCGAGTAGCACACCGAAGACAGCTGCAAGTTTATACTCCACCGTATGATTTTTTTTCAACCTTGAAGCTTATGCAATAGTTTGACGTTTTATAGATACGAAATGCCTCGCGTCTCTATCTCGCTCCAACCTTTACGGAAACACGTTTTGAGTTAAGTAGGTGGATATAGTCACTTCCTTACTGTCTAAATATTTGCAATTATTATTCAATATTTTAAGCGGGAAATAACACAATTTCTTAAGTGGTTCTCTGGGATAGTGCCTTTTAATATTTTACTGTCTTAAAATTGTCCGCACTGAACTAAGTTGTTATACAAGCATATTATGATTATTTTCACATGCATTTGTGCAATTATTCCTACTTGCGATAACTCAACTTTTCGGGGTACACCATAATAACGATAGAAATTTTCAATCGGTTTCTAATAATATAAAGATTATCATTTATTTAGCTATATTGCCTATTTACTTAATTCATATTAAAAAAATATAATGAACAAAAAAATGTAAGCATTTTACTGAATACTAAATTAAGAGTAGTTCAGTATGCCTAGTATAAGATTTTGATGAAGAATTTCGAAACGATCATCAAAAGGGTTTCGAAATAATTTCCATACGAAATGATCAAATCATTCGATCGTTAGACGTTAGAAGACTATTTAAACGATAATAAGTGCTTTAACGCCGGCTTTTGGTCTTGGGTTCGATCCCAGGTGCCAACCATCTTCTTTCACGACACAAGATTTAAGTAGCTTACTATGAAAAAGTCAAAAAGTGTATTTGTGTTCACTTTGAGTGGACACTGATTCATTTTTATAAAAATAAAATAAGTATGAATTTAAATCAAAACGAACGTAGAGCCAGAGCTAGAAAATAGAGTATATTTTCTTAATCACTTATATGGTCACCAAGGAAATAACAACGAGAAAGAACTGTCATCGCCAACTAATTAGTTCTGCTTGTTATTGTTTCCATGGTGTCCAATATCAACCATAAACGAAAACCTGCCACTAGTATAGGTAAGTTTTCGATGATCGAATATCGAAACGATCATCGAAAGAGTTTCGAAAAAATTCCATACAAAAATGATCGAATGATTCGATCGTTTGATTTTCGAACACTATTTGCACGCTAATAAGCGCTTATTATCGTGCAAACAGCTTGCGATTAAACTCGTACTAGCCCCACCTGTAACCCTAGTATAAGTTTTCGATGATCGAATATCGAAACGATCGTCGAAGGAGTTTCGAAAAATGTTCATACTAAAATGATCGAATGATTTGATTGTTTGATTTAGAACAATATTTACACGCTAATTGTACGCTAATAGGCGCTTATTAGCGTGCAATTAGCTTTCGATAAAACTCGTACTAGCCCCACTGTTTCTAGATTCGGCTGTATGTTATTTTTGTGTAGGTAAATGCACCATTGGCGGGCAATAAGCTCCACATCAGAAATCATTGAAATAAACGAATACCTTTAATACGCGTATGTACTTGATAACAATTATTATTTGGATAACTTATATAGTGCTGTATGTGTAAAAGTTCCACCTCAAAATATTTAATGAATTCTTGTATAAAGAATAATTAAAAAATAATCTCATAATGACAAAATATTTTCGAGGCGACTAACATTTTAAAGGGCGACAAACTATTTTGTTGCTAAAAGAATGACTCGACAGAGATTAAACATTTTTTAACGATTCAACATAAGATAAGCATCAATACGCAAGGATTTATTTTATAGGCGAGTTAGGTAAGTAGGTAACGCAACTCTTGCAGGTGGACAATTGGAGGGGGGCGGCTGGGGAAAGGGAGCTGTGGAGGCGAAAGTTACAGGAGGCCAAGGCTCGATTTGGGCTGTAGCGCCATTGAAGAAGAAGAAGGTATGTAGGTACCTACTATAAAATAAATCATAATGTGCCGAAAAATATTATCAATGGGATAACAAACCTTGATGGAATCTATTAATAGGCTTCTATAAAAAAATAGAGTTCTTAAAATATCGCACAAAGTAGGTATTTTGTTATGATCATGTTCCTATTTTCTTTCCTTCTCAACTTTATACACAACCCATCGCATAATTTGAGAAAGCTAATGCTCTACTCACTATGTTTATCCGCCGTCAAGATTTCGCTACCGAAACAAAAAAAATCAATGTCAGTTTGAATTAAAACGAAGGCTACGAACTGCTTCTGATAGTTAAAATTATCCTTAGTGTAGTAGCCAACCTATTATTTTTACTTCCAGCTTAATATTTTTAAATATAAAAATTTTAGATTAGTTTTGACGCCGTGTTAAAATACATGTCTTTTTTTATTAAGGTTTACAGTAAGGCTGCGATGTGCTTGAAAGATAGGTAAACTTTGTGGATATTTTTAAGCCGTAAGCATAGAGTGTGGACTTCCATTCATTCCTATCCAGACAAATCTTTATCGCTTCATTCAAGAGCATAACGTTTCGCATATAGTCTATCCTATTCTTCGATGTGATCAGCCCACGTTAATTAAGGTCGGTCAAGTTTCTGTGCACCCATTCTTTCAGATTTATATAGGTATCCTTTTTTGTCGTTCATTCTTCATTCGTTCTCTCAACATTCCCAATGCCCATATAATCATCTCAATGCACTCCCTTTCAATTTAGTCACTACGCTAACATACACTCCACATTCCTTTCAAATATCATCATTCTTCACTTCTTTATCAATAGTCTTTTTCCGCATATCTTGCGTACAGATCTCACAGCATTTATTCCGACTTCCATGCTTAGTGTGAAAGATGTCAAAAGTGTATATGTGTTCACTTTGAGTAGGCACAGATTCATATAAATAATGAAACAAGTAGCTTTATATTATTGACAATCATTTTGAAGCCATTTCTATAAACCCAGTGCTATTAGATAATCTATGCATTTAGTTAGCGTGTTTGAAGATTTGTAGAATCGAGAATTTGGGTTAGAGTTGAAAAGATGTCAAAAGTGCAGTTGAGCTCGCTTTGAGTGAGCTCAGATTGGTTGAAAAAAAAATTGAAATCGTATATGAGTGAAACTAATGAAGCGGGTCCGTACCTATTATATCTGGGTGTGGGTTTTCACTTTGAGTAGGAACTCCTCTCCAGACTCTTAATTTGTTATTACGTATCTTCATCGAGAATAATTAACTACATTAGAGTTCGGGGAATTCAAATGCTCAATTCAACTACCATATAGTGTCTCGAAAAGGTTTAGCAGAGAGAACAGATTTCCTTTTTGTTTTTCAATCCAAAAACGTTTAATTTGTTTTTTTTCTAGTAACACGCCATAGAGATTTTTTGTTGTTTCTAAATTATGTGAATTGGTTATATTATACCATAAGATTTGTTCGACCGAGCTTACCTTGGTAGTCTGGTTGTATAGGAAAGGACTTCGAGGATCAAAATGTCTCAGGAAAATTGAAAAGGAGGAGGAAAATTGCTATATTTAATAAAATGTTAAATAATATGGGATTAGAAGTTAGAAATTAATCTTGTTCTTACCACTTCTTCCTCTATATCAGATAGGACTGCTTTCCGACTGCTCGCATCTTCATTTTCGTGGAAAGTGGATGTCCTACTCTCCCTCGTCGTCTGCTAGTTGGTAAAGATTCAGCTATTTTTATAATCGTTTCAGGAAAGGCCTTATAGATCCACCCCATCCCACAACAGCCTGGATATCGCTACTTCCTTACTCTGTCGTTGAGTGTTGTTGCAGAAATGTGGCGGAAATGATACATCTCTGCTGTATTCGTAGGAGAGACTCTTTATCCTTGTTGTATCATAGGTACCATATTATTTTTATTTTATTTTTTATTTTAACATTAATATACAGACAGTGAAATTGATACAAAAATAAGACAGTACATGAACAATTTCGAAACACACACCAGTTAAGTATATACATTTAAACTTATACACCAATGAAGTATACACATTAAATGTAAAAATGCAAAGTACCCAAATTTTAAGTACTCGGCTCAGATACTGGGAAAGGGAAAAGAGGACAGGGTAAAGGTAATGTATTGTTTCTGCTTGTTTTAAGAAAGAGTAGGAGCAATTTCAAATAAGTTTGCCCGCACTGGTCGGTTAGGATTGGTCTGATACAGGTTTTATATATTTTAACTTTGCTTTCCTTCAACACTTGTTTCTCCATACATAAGATCTTAGGTATCCAGCTTCAGCGGCAGCTTTATATGCCAGACTATTAATTTCTTCATAAAGTTCGCTACAGCTAGATACTTCAACGCCCAGATACTCAAATCGCGCCTCTTGTCCTATTGTATCATTATCTATTACGAGATTTCACTATAATGGATGTCAAAAACTATCAACATTTGATAGAAAACTTCTGACACAATGAGATGTAAAGGTTTAAAGTCTTTCCTAGGTGAAGAAAAATATCATCTCAACCATTAAAGATTCCAAAAGACTGGAAGAAGACAAAGAAGACATATGGTAGCTACGGTTCACATGTAATAACCGCAGAACAAGTGCTCCGAGGAGCCTGCGACAGATAAGAATCTGGCGTGAACACCGACGATAGAATTTTCTGACAGGACATTGATATTCGTAAAGATGTGATGGCAGAAATCAATCTGAGTAGTTAAAGGGGCTAATCTTCTACACAATATTTCAAATACTCCGCGAAATTTAATACAGGTTTTGATAAATTGATTTCAAAATTACCTTTAATTTGTAATGTGAAAAATTAAAGGGTACTCAATCCTTTTATAGGGGGGCAATTAGGATGAATTGTACATCAATTAACTATATAATGAAACAAATTTCCCGGAAGTACTTCCGCAATATATATAAAAAAGAGATGTATCAATCGATCGGTGGGTATAAATAATAACCCTTTTGTTGGTGAACAATAAGAGTTGGTCGTGTACAAACCCCATTAATAATAAATAAATAAATAATAAACCGATCATTGGTTTATAACATTAACCTTTCATAGGACGCGCGTCACCCCAGAATATTGTTTAACGATAAATTACACGGATTCGTGTGTTTACAATGTAACCTTTTATATTTTTTTATACTAAAACCCTTTCATATTATTTTTTTATACTAAAACCCTTTCATATTTCACCGGCAAAACATATTTAAATGCCTATTTAACGTTAATATTTGCGCACAATATCACACAACCGTACCCCTTTTATTATTATTATTATTAATATGTCATATCATAAGTACTCGCCATACCGCTAATTCTCGCAAAACCCTTTTTTCTATTTAAAAAAACCTTTATACCGTATATCGATATCTTTGTATAATAGGAAAGGGTTCTGTATTGTGTTGTAACTGTTTTCCTAGACGCAGGTATTTTTTTTTATAACCCTTTTTTATCGAAGACAGATTATAAAGGTTGTATTATTGAAGTGTTTGTATTTTTTATTTCTATTAAAAAATCTAAACCGTTCATCTCACTTTTACCCTTTTTTTAATGTGTATTACCAATATGGTGGATGAAAAAATGATCACCTGTTAAAAGGACCAGGTAACGTAAACAGATCGTTACGGATTTTTTTCTACAGGTACCTATTAATAAAGATGATCTGAATCTGCATTAAGCACCTGTGCTAGTTTGATAATCTCTGGGTTAAGCATTTGAATACATTAGACTTTATTAAAGTAGGTGTGGAGACGCGTGCCCTTAAAAGATAATAACAATAATATTAGAAACTATTGAAGTGGGGCAGTAATTTTATCTTATTTGTATGGAAATTGATACCCGCTATTTAAATTATTATTGTATCTTGAATAGCGGTAAAATTATGTTTTGATAAAAATATTAAATTCTTCTCTTTCTAAGTGGACCCTATTTGCATCTGAAAGGTTTAGCGCAACAAATAATTGGAATTGCAGGTTCTATCTTTCCTTCGTACATGAACATATCGGTCCTTTTTTCGCCCCTCTAGTACTCTCTATTCATTGAGTGTCTTTTTCTCAAGTGTTACTTACTCACACAGTTTTTCTGTAATTTGCCAACAATCGTATTGATTCTTTATCAAATCGTATCGATTCTTCATTGCGGAAGTACTCCATTATTGTTTTCTTACATATAGGACTTCCAGATATTCCTTTGCTTGATAGGATTGCATTTTAATTTAAGTACCTAATCAAAATTATGCCAAAGATCACATACTCATTGTACGATTTTTATTCATGCATATTGGCTTTCTTATGTAAAACCAACATTTACAATGCTGGAAACATTATTTACAGTTAACATATCTACAGAGGAAAGGGAGGCGTTAGTTTACTAACCTATTCTGGAAAGATAAGGTGAAAAAAGCCGACAAAGATTGCACATGTGAACTGGTAGACATAGGAAATTGGAGGCTAAGTTAAAAGGAAGCTAGCTCTATTATGACCTGTACCCCTAGTATAAGTTTAAAATAATCGAACGTTTCGATCGTTTGATGTACGAGTTAGAACATAGTTGCACGCCAATAAGATCTTATTAGCGTGCAAATAGCTTTCGACAAAACGCGTACTAGCATATAGATAGAAGTGTGTAAATAAGCTAAAGTTCATATCTTTGCTTTCAAGGTATTGGCCAAAAATATTCCCCTATAATTTTTTTTAGCTTGTTCAGTTTGAAACAAAGTTTTATTCTGGGAAATCAATTAAGGGAAATCACCCATTCGCCTTTCCCTTATAAAGCAAAGATATTTTATTGACTTTATTAAAAATTTTATAATGCGTTCCCAATGACCTCTTGCTGTTTACCCACATTTTGTCTAACGCCTAGATACGGACAGCTGAAGAAGCGTTTTGTTTAAAGTATTATCTTACCGTAAAAAGCCTCTTTTTTTAATCAAATTATATAATAATATGCCGAGCCTAGAAAAAGTTCATACTAATCAGTCATACATAATTTATGAGTGGACACGACTACCCTTTGTTGAAATTTATTTATTTATATGCACTCATTAACTTTTGAATAGGAATAAGAAGATATGATCTTTCATCTTATAAATTATTTATATACTAGCAGTTACAACCTGTCGGACGCCAGGTAAAGAAATGGATAAGATGGAAGAGATCACATGACAAATTTTCATTGGATTGCAACTCTTGTTGAATCATGTGAAGAACTAAATAAATAGAAAGATCATTGATTCTTTGATTGTCCAAAAAATCAGTTTTTTGGTCCCATAAAGGGTTCTTATCTTCCGTTAGCACGTTTAAGAACTACGGACAATTAGAAATTCAACAGTTTGTTGAAAGTAGGAACCTATGATCAAGTAACTACCTATCATTTTTTTTTCACCATAAAGCCGTGTCCCGTTAAGGAGTATGCAGAGCGAACGGGCCTCAACTCTTTTTCATCCAACTTCTTTCGCTTCTTCCACCGACATACTATATTTTCTCATACAACCTCTCTTATTTGTTTTGCTTTTAACCTGGCTTTCCTTGACGACGGAATCGATGTATTCGATCCACGTCATTCTTGGTAGAAACCGTCATCTTAAACCATTTCTTTCAGCCGTATAATTTTTTTATTTAGTCGGCTGTATATATTGTTATACATTTTGTATTTAGTCAACTGTGGGGCTAGTACGAGTTTTATCAAAAGCTAATTGCACGCAAATAAGCGCTTATTAGCGCGCAAATAGTGTTCGAAAATCAAAGGATCGAATCATTCGATCATTTTCGTATGAAAATTTTTCGAAACTCTTTCGATAACTGTTTCGATATTCGATCATCGAAAACTTATACTAGGGCTACTGTTTCACAGAAAATACCGATCTACGGACGAACTAACCAATTATTATATAATATAGGATCGCTTTACAGTAATAATGAATTCGTTATAAGTTTTATTTAGCCCTGGGTAAAAAGGAGGTGACCTTCCTAATTAAAACATTTAACCCTTTTTTTATGGCGGTATTATGTAACGGACAAAAAATGTTGTACACCGTGTCTTAACTGTTCTATGGAGCCCTACGATGGATGGGTCCTAGACAAAAAAACCAAATGCAAGTGTTTCCCTACCCCTTTTATTAATATAAACAAAACCAGGTCTCCCTGACGTGACTAACGAAGTATACAGAAGACCCACGATGGCTCCAGTGGCGGCTCATTTTATTATTTTGATACTAGACTCCTTAATAGCCAGATCTACATTTATATAAGGCATCCATATGTAAATTTCTACCCTTATCTGAACTTTTTCTAAAGTTAAGTAACTACTAACTGCATGTATACTTGAAGGGTTGGAATGAACGCAAGGCTGAACGCAAATTATTGTAAAAAAAGAAGGACTTAAAAGCAAAACGTAACCATGTCAAAGCACTTAAGTCACAATAATCTGGTTTGATCTGGTAAAAGGTCACAATCATGCCGCATGATGTATGAAAAAAAATATTTATCCATGATGTAAACGGATATTTTAATCATGTTTTTGCTAACACAGAATCTCGATTATTTATTCATTTTTTAGTCTTAAATTTCGTAATATGGTAAAGAAATTATATTTACCTATACACTATGAAAAATAAATTTTCATTTTCTTTAATAAATCGCTCCGTATATTGATTCTGTTGTAAAATTTCCACAACTCAGACGAATTTAAATAAAATAAAATAAGTATACAACTGGTAAGAGTTTTATCGAAAGCTTATTGCATGCTAATAAGCGCTTATAAATGCAAACAGTGTTCTAAAATCAAACGATCGAATCGTTCGAACATTTTTGTATGGAAAATGTTCGATCATCGAAAACTTACACTAAGGCTACTGGACCAAATAATGTAATTTTGAACACGGCTACTCTTGAAACTCGATTCCAATCCTAAAATCGTAAAATCCCAAAATGGTACTCTTGAAATGCGACGCTAGCGCACGATTGGATTCAAATCGAGTGGTGATTTGAAGAACATGTGAAATCGTGTAAAATTTGAAAATTGGTACTCTTGACGTCGTTTTGACAACTACTCGATTCCACGAAATTGTGTTGGAATCGTCTAACTGTCATTATTTACAAGATCGCAAGAAAGTAACTTTTTTGAAATCGAGAAGACGTATTTTAATTATATTACTTAAAAAAATGGCTCGTCTTGTATTATTTTTTAATATTTTGGAAAACGCGCATCATGTCGATATGCGTCAACGAAATAACTTGCGTTGAATAGCAAGATATTCGCAAAATGCGTTTAGCATGAGTAGTGGGGAATTTATAGCAAATGGAATATCAAAAAGGTGTATGAAGACTTGTACGGGATTTTGTAACCTCATATGGCAAAACCTTTAAAGTGATATTTTGTGTGCACAACATGCAACACGACATCATTACCATTGGAAGTCATGAAAATCATAATATAACCATACCCATAGTACCAAAAGTTCTTCTGTAGCTCATGACTTAGAGGAATGCAAGCCAGATATGATTTAGTTCATCAACTGTGGAATTCACATCATAGACGAATATGAATAATTTAAGAGAGTTTAAGAAATAACCATTTTATTATAAATAGCTTTTGTATTGTGAATTTTATTACAAATTTCACGTATATAATAGGTAGTAGGTATATTATGTAAATTGTCAAGGTTTGTAAAAATAACAGAATTGTAATTTAATGTAATACATAATAATTTTATTGACTATTTATTTTAGATATTTAAATTGTAAAAAATACAAAATAAAAAAAAATATTAAGGTTATTTTCTGTTGGAATTTATTTTTTCCTTTGCAATCTCCCTCAAGGCTGCCGCCGCTACAGCAGCCCGTGAACGAATGGCAGCAGTAGTTGCGATTAAAGATTCTGGCACACTGTTCCAATTTTTCTGCAGCTTCTTTAAACGCAATTATTGATGTGAAGCGTTGTGCTTCCACCCGTTTTTCTTCCATTAATGTGAGACGCTCTCGTTCTTAAAAAGTATATACTATTTTGATATTAAAATAAATCAGCAAATAAATAATGCTAGCATTTTTAATAATTATAATAAAATATAAGTAAACAAATAACGCAACACTCTTATACAGAAACGTCAAAATGTATATTTGAAATATAAATGAGTGTTTCCATTTATAGAAAACAAATCCTTAAATATTATAGCAACGTCAAATTATTATATTTGTTAAGTAGGACTGTTATTATTAAATCGAATTCGACTTATTTTATGTGTCAAATAATATATACCCCTCACGGGTGTCAGGTGTACTTCCTTACAGTTTCTTTCAGAATAACGAACATAACAACAATTATCAATTCCCAATAAACAGCGAAAATATTTTAATATTGCAATAACAAACTTGAAAGGAAAACGTTTTCACGGCTTGGAACGCCAATCTCAAATCCGATTCCAATCGCACGGAATTTGGTTCAAGAGTACCGTTTTGGAATTGGAATCGAGTTTGTGATTGAAATTGGAATTGGGTTCGAATCGAGTTTCGAGAGTAAGCCTGCAGGGATAAAATAAATATTATTCATAATTAAAACGATAGGTGTTCTAGAGCTAGATCTTCAAATATTACAATGATCCACCTCTGGATCATTGATCGCTACCCAAAACGCTCTTTCACCGTCTAAACGGCTCCCGTTAGGGCTCAGCAGGTTGCTCCCATCCACTGCACACCACTAACTACTTTCATTTTTTTTCATCGATCCACCCCTTTCGTTTTTTTAACGAGCCGCATTTTTTACGTTGCATAACCGGGACACGCGTAAGGGTTAAAAAGATAAATACATTATATTGTATTATTATTATCTTGATAATCGAAATTATTATAAAAAAATACAAGAGTGATGTCGTTCGTGTTCAACATTTAATGATGTAAGTATTTAACTTTTTTTATTCTTCAATGAAAGTAGTACCTAGGTAATAACTTTTTCATATAGATACGTATCTACTTACCTAATTTACTTAGATTTTTTACTGAACAATGTTCGTTCATCTTAAGACGAATTGTCATAAATTATGAATATACCTACCTAAGATTTTCAGTAGCTACTTACGAGTACGTTATATTTATGAAAGCGTACTACCCCTAAACTACACGACCACTGTAAGTAGATATCAAGCAGTAGATACCTTCATCACTGGAAATATGAGATATAGCGAAGTGCTGTAAACCTATACCAAGCTCCCAGGCTCTCTGTGCATTCCAGATTGAATAGCCAACGATGTGCAGAGAATGCCATAATCGCAGGCACCAAGGAGAATGAAGATGATGGACATCCAGGAGGCCGAAGAAGGCTTGGCAGACCAAAGCTGTGATGGGAGGATGAATTCAGGAAGAATGCTGAGCAACTTCTTGACTTATGAAATTGGAGGACTCGGAATCCCAAATAGTTCAATACATACCTACATAATTTTGAAGACTTTATCATGTACTACAGGAGACATTATTTAACTTCAATAGCTTGCCAAACCGATAAGACGACAGGTTATCAACATTCCTATTAAGAAAATGTATGACCCAATCTGAAATTGGTAACTCTAATACTTACATAAATATGATTTTTTTTAAGTTCACTATCCTTTTTTTTAGATTATACCCTCAGCTTTGATTTGAAGGTGCGGAGCATGGTTTGAGGGAGTCTTCCTGACCCTGGTCAGGCCCAGAACGGCGATCTTCAGGCTTTGGACATGGTGTGGGAGGGGGACATAGCAACTGCGCAAGATCGAACGTAGTGGAGAGCTTTTGTCGTCTCCCTATGCCCTCATGTGAGGTCTTGAATTATACTGCACACGCACCTCAAGAAGTTCTATATAGTTTGTAGAACGCTCTTGACAAACTCTTCTAGTTCAGTGTGCTAATATATGGGAGAGTATAAGTATACAATACATTATAAAAGATTAACCACAATTAGTATTATAATATCCAAACAACGCAAATCTATATCTAGCTTTTAGTTGTAATACCTATAATTATGCTTGAAATGTTTTTGACAATTAAATTGGCAAAATAAAGTGCCGATCATTTCACTTTGTTAATAAGAATTCTTTGTATTCTTAAGATATTTAACTTTTTATGGTAATACTGGTGATAGCAATCCCTAACATCTCGGCGTTTTTTTGCAAAAAGCGTACCTATTTTCTTCCTCCATTACCGTTTTTCAAAGGATTATTAAACAAAATGCATGCACTTACAAAATAGCCTTACCCACTCACTACTAGTCACTAGTGTTTAATTCTTTGTAGGTACAAAAATATAAGGAAAATGTTAAAGCAGTTGGTTACCTCTGACGATTAAGGGGTTATAATTTTTTTTATATAAAAAATGAAACATTGCTTGTATACTGCACGGGGGCCCAGCGCTTTTTGAGTCATTTATTTTTTCAACGAACTTTAATCATAATAGGGAGTTAACTTTTTTTTGTCGTAGCATAACAATCCTGATTACGGCGTAAAAAGTCCCGGAAATACGTTCGGAGGATAATAGGTCCTTGTAATAGTAATAGGTCGGTAATTATAGGCAGAAGGAGGTAACGGATGAGAGAAGGGAATTAATAAATGGAACTCGTGCCAAACATGGGCTTTCAGACGAAAGTAATAGATACCGACAATTTTGTGCAACGTAATGACATGCTGTTGAAGTATCAGCAAGTCTTACTTTCTTACAATAACTCTCACTTTCGATTCATATTTTTTTCAACCTTCTGATGTAAGAATCAGCTATTGTACCAGTTTTTATTATCAGCTATTGTAACTTTTTTCTGGTCAAAACCAAGGATTAGTTCGCTACAATTTTCTCCTATCGTCTTCTCCTAGGTTTCTCGTAGAGAGAACGGTATAATATAATAATATGCATTTTTCATGCCATGCTTTGAGCCTCAACTATTCGAGGTTATGGAATTGACATCTTTGCTCACTTGTTTCGTCCCACATGTTAAAGTAAGTTATTCGAAAGGTAATTCTTTTGCAGATCCTGTAGGTTATGTGGAGAAGCATATTATTATGCGAGAGCAATAAAACTTTACGAAAAAAACTCTATAAAATGAAAATGCTTAATGCTCGCCTATTTGAAAATATTGTATAATGAAGTGGTTGTTAGCCTGGCTGTTAGGACGCCCGCTTTCATAAAGTTTGGTGTGGAGGTCGTGGATTCGATGCCGATTCAGGTGCCTCTTACATGACACAAGTTTTTGTGTTCATTTTGAGTGAGCACATATTCATTAAAAAAATTCTTATTTGGTCCCAAAATACCTATATGTGTTTTAATTTAATGAATTTCCTCATTCTACCAAATATTTTATTAAATCATTTCTTGTTTCTATCACATAATTTTTATCCACACTTTTCTATTTGTATCACGTCATATTTTTGGATATTTTTGAATTGTTAAAAATCGCATTCGAAATGGAGACAATAAACGTCTCTGAAAAACGTATCATAGTTGAAAATCATTATTTAAATTCTTTGAATACCTTTAGGTACTGTAGGTACCTAATTCAAAAAGATTTTGATTTACTAGTGAATGTTTCTCAGTCTTACAACATTAGCTTGATATTCAGAATGAGTTGTACCTATTTTATAAGTTGTCTTTTTTATCAGCTACTCATACATACCTACTTGATAGTGTTGGAGACATACGTTACCTGTAAGTGTATAGGTATAATATTGATTTATCTATTCGAAAGGATATCTGCAGTGTTCATCTGTTTCAAATAATAATAATAAGACCTGGTATAGACGCCAGGGTTATTTATTCCTGAGGGTAGATATATTGCTTTGGGTCCACGCTACAAAAAACATTATAAAGAATGTGCATTAATTTGTAGCACATCACAATGATGCCAACTGTCGAAAATGTATAAAAAATGACCGCCTGCCGATTCTGCGGACGGGGCAGGAGAGAACCTCGTAAAAAATGGTCGACGGGTCAAATTGTAAAAAGAAATGCAGCATCGGATATCTGAAAGTCCAGAATCAAGTAGAAGAGTTGGATAAAAAAAGTTATTCTACTGCAATGTTTTTTTTATTATAATACCTCTTTTAATATGTACCTAGAACTGAAAACATTATTCTACGGACCACAAGTGCCAAGTTTTTCAAAAAAGTTAACACAAACACACTTTCACCATCTTTCACAGACGGCAAAGCTTGAGTTGTGAAAGTGGAAATCATCTACACCGGGATTGATTATTCTTCAAGTATCGTTAGTACACTTTATCTAATTTTAAAACTGAAATTGTAATTGCAGTTTTTGCGAACTTTTCTATGAAACGAGTAAGCAATTTTAGAACATTTCATAGAATCTTGGCGTACAAAGGTAGAGCAATAAAAGAAAAATCTGTCTCCGTTTACACAATGAGAATCTAAGAATGAGCATCAAGCTCAGAAAAAAAATTTAATACACGAACTCGAGAAAGCGTTTGAAGCTCTGAATTGATCATGCTCTTCTTTTGTAAAAGTCAACCTTTGCAAGAAGGATCTTGATATGCCATGGTTGATGAGAAAGTACTTAATTCGAAGGTTCCATTTGACTGGTTGTTTATACCGTTAATTAAGGAAATTATCATACATAGGCAATATTTCACTGCGTGCCACTAATTATCTCCTAATTTCATAATTATTATGAAAGTTGAAGATATTTTAATACCAAATTCTTTCCCATTTTACGACGTTATCAAACCCAAACGATCCCTGAAAGAAATATCCCAGAGCCTAATGTTTAAACGATGCCTGGAAATAATGAGAAATGTCTATATTTTCCAGCGATGGAGCGGAATAAATTCTTAAAATTTTAAACAACAATTAGCGTTAGGTGAAAGGAAACGGAATATAGAACGAGTAAGAGGAAGGAAAGGGCGGGGGAGAAGAAGGAAATTAGCATACTTTTGAAAACTGAAATTAGTAGAGGAGGTCCTTTTAATTCTAAACGTAAAGAGGTCGTGGAATTTGCATAATCAATTTTTTTTGCGAAGGAATTTGTCAAATACCAATTCCCTCTGTAAATTATCTTGGATAGTCGTTTCGGAAATAACCTCTCAAAGATTAAATGATGTAAAGAAACACCTACTAGCAGGTATATTGGAAATACGACCTGGAATATTTTATGTATGTATTTTATTGATTTGATTTTTACAACACTTCTAATAAGTTTCCTTATTTTATTTATCTTTTTGAGGTATTGTGCGCATAGTAGTCACATACTTTGACATGATATCTCTCAATTAGAGTTTCGCCGCTAATCCCAGACGTTTCAGAAAATTCAGAATTAGGAGGTGATTTAAGAAGGCAAAATCTTCCGCTTTTATTTCGTGTGTCTCTTGCCTCTTGATCTTGCGTAAATTTTCGCATCACAATCTGTATGGAGGTGGTGAGGCGTTTCTGCTAATTCTTCAAAGAATCTAGAATAAAATAATAATAATTATAATCTATATCATTCCTCAGTCTACAGTAACCAATTAAGAAACTGGGGCTAGTACGAGTTTTATCGAAAGCTAATTGCACGCAAATAAGCGCTTATTATCGTGCAAATAGTGTTCTTAAATCAAACGATCGAATCATTCGATAATTTTAGTATGAAAATTATTCGTAGCTCTTTCGATGATCGTTTCGATATTCGATCATCGAAAACTTTTACTAGGGCTATACTGATAGGGTTATAAGACTTATTTTACTCACGCATATTTTGGTTCTTCTGGAATCCAAACCACCAAGAAGTTCCTTGGATTGTCTTAGTCCGGGATGGTTGTTCTAGTGTTTTTCTCCTTCTTCTCTTGCTTCTATTTTCTTCTTGGAAGAATCTGTTACTTATGCTGCAAAAAGTTTCTGGTCCAATCAAGTGCGTTATTGCACCCTTTTACGGTGGTTTATCTTCTTGTTTATTGCCCTTCACTCTTTCACTCCTTTGTTAGTCATCTACTGATAACGTCAAACAATCTCCAACAATCCATCAAGTATTAAAAAAGGCAAATTTTATAATAAAAAACCTCCAATTCTACTCTGAGCATTAGGACACTTTTCTACCACTTTTTAAGCGTGTGAGGCTATGTTATTTTTGTTGTCTATTAAGAACCCATTTAGTCTTCATCTGCCGATCTCCTATAATAATAATTTAATATTGCGCCATTTTTTTTAAATACAAAAGAAACCCCTTCCTAGAAACGATTATCAATTTCACTCTCGATAGTCTGTCTAGAGACTGGCAGGTTGATAGTTGATCAAGTCAGGTAAGAAACGCGTAATATATTGTTTGCCTTTTTGAACGCTTTGATACATTGATAAAGTGTATCGTATAATCGCGTACATCTGATGTTATCACTCTATCGTATAATATGAACTTATTCTATGAATTTGGAAAGGATACCATCGATTTGTTTCACTGGGTGTACTGAATTGAAATAGTAACCTCTAATTAAAGCCATCGGAGCTATGGTTAATTTTTAATTATTACGTTTGTTTTGTATTATTTAAATATTATGATTTATATGATCAATACCATCAGGCGTTAGTATTCTGACGTTATTAATTCGTAAATCTACCTTTGCCTTTTTTTAAATTATGTTGAACATAAGATTTAATTCTTGATGACTAAGATATTATGGTCGCATTACATTTTGTATGGAGCTGTTGAGCTCGTACAGTCATAAATTGGAGCTCCATTTTATGGCGTCAACCTTCCACATTCTTGCATTTGATCATGCCATGCAAGGTTGCTGACAAATTGGGTGTGTAAATCTCAGTGGCTTTTTAGTTGTTAACGCGACCTTAGTATCTACGTAAAAATCTGGGAAGACTCATACGGAGCTGTCTAATGCTTAAAAAAGGGATGACTGCCATTTTAAAAAAGAGTAATATCCTTTTGGAACAGTTTGGGGCTGCACGATTAAATATATATTTCGTATTTAACTGAGTAAATACAATTCAAATACAGCACTACAAGATTTTCAGTTCAAGCATACCGCAGTGACAGCAAACTTAAAAATGGCGGAGGTAACGTGGTCTATGAGATTCCCTCCTTTTATCTAAGTTTAACCTATCTTTAGCTATAGCGCGATTTTTCCGGGTAAGTGTGAACAGCTCCATATGAAATGTCTTGCAACCAGAGCACCCGATAAAAATTCGGATGCGACAAACGACAAGTGGAAAGAGGCTATACCTAAGTGGTTTGACCAGAATCTTGCGTTGAAGTATGTACCAAAACATATAAACTGAAAATTTACTCGATGTATTTTATCTGCGTTGGTTATATTGATGTACCGACCTCGGTAGCCTAGTTGTACTAGCGTGGACTTCAGATCCGGGGTCCCGGGTTAGATTCCCGGTCGGGTCAGAGTTTTTCTAAGTGTTTTTTCACTTGAAATTTCTAACCGGGGTAGGCCTGTCTCAGATTGGACGGGACCGGTTGACTGGAAAAAATTGCCTCAGGCAATAAGTTCCGCCGGCTATACTTACACCTTTGTATAGAAAAGTGTTATATTATTATGTTGTAGTTAGAAAATAAGGATCTTAACAGGTGTATCTATAAGAATTATAAAAACCTTTATTTGTAATGCAAGGAGAGTTGCGTGTTGACATTACATCACCAAAAAAAAATGCTTGAAATACAGACAGACTATTAATCAATCGTACAAGTGTTGGACGGACGGTGTTCTTTCTTAGGACAGCAAACGTGCAGATCCATAGATGAACCGCTTCTATTCTAGGCTTTTCCAATCGCATTACTTTTTAGGAAATTCAATTTAATATAAAAAAGTATAGTTTGTGACGACTGCAACATAAAAAACGATACTTCACAAATAGACGCCGCCACCAGGCATCGTAAAAAACTAAAGCATAATAACAATATGATATAAATCCTTATTCATATACCCTTTTTATTACCTGGTCGCGTGCGGGGCAAAAAATACTGTATAAAAAGTATTGCGGAGGAAGAGTTATATGGCCTTACTTTTGTAGTGGATGGAGGCATACTTGTGTTTTATTGGGGATCACCCTACCTATCTCTTTGATTCGAAGGCTGATGCACACCAAATGGTGTCCTATAAGAAACACTAAATTGAATTAAATTATTGCTATAAGCCTCCCCGTATCGTTAAATTTTATTCTTACTAATAACATGTTTTCAAAATCGTTTACCTACCTTTTTTTATTCAATTTGTTTCGAAAATGTCATTCTGTTTATTTATACGTTTGTTGATTAATAAGAACGGCTGTCTTTCTTTTTCTTAACAGCCTAATGATTAGCCTGATACATGGCGCCTGATTCTGGCGCCAAATACATGACATCAGTCACAGTCTTTAAAGTTGGTTGCTCTCTTGTTCTAAATAATTTCCTACTCTTAATTTTAAATATCTAAGTACTTGTAGTATTTTGATCTTCATTCTGAGCTAAAGCAAGCTCTATTTATTGCGAAAAATTGGCCCCAACTAAGACATTTTCTCCTCCTTATATTGATTATTATTTTTTTATTGAATCTGGACTCACTCAAAGTGAACACAATCGACATCTTTCACATAAAGCAAAGCTTGTGTTGTGAAAGCGGAAATGGTCGGCACCGGGATACGAACCCACGACCTCCAATAGAATTCTCCGCGCCGACCGCCTCAAAGAATGTTGTCTATGGTTTCAATGCATTTAAAATGGGCATACCGGAAAGCGGGTTCCTGATTTTGCTGTGCGTATCCCCATTCAAATGCATAGAAAAATCTTTGCACTGGTCGGCGTGGGTCGGAATCGGCGTTCTACATGTTTTCACCCATACGCTGTACGTACGAAAGTTGTCGACTGATACGCTGATGGTCTACCAACCACCTCATTATATCAATTATCTATCAATTCCAGCCCTTCTCAACACCTCCGTCCTCCGTCTTCGTCTACGAGTTACCTACCCAGCATATTCAGAGTGAGTTTATTTATTTGAATATTTACATATATACAGCACAATGTAAATTTATGGTAGGTTTTCTTCCGGGACACGTAGGTCACTTTCTAAAATCTCGTTTCCAGTTAGAACCAATTGTTATATCTATATTTTATTGTACCTACTTATTTTTTTATTTTACAACTAGGTAATTGATACAAATTTCACTTCTTAGATTCAAACAATTAAGTATATACATCTTCATTTGTAATAAATACATAATTAAAGTAATAATTCAAATCAATAGTTTATAGAACTCAAAAATGAAGTATCGTAAAGAGGCAGAGAATATTCGGAGAGAACACCAGCCTCCTGTATAGTCCTTATTTTATGTATTTACCTGCGCCCTTGAGGTGGCCATCGTGTCACAAAACGGCGCATTAGAAAAATCATCCTTGTATTATTATTATTATTATTGTGTAACACGTCATATTATTTTGTACGAAGTTCCCATACATTTTCCTATTGGTAAACGACATTGTCACTTAGGAAAATATCCCATGAAAATCAAGTGGATTATCCTAATAATTACTAACACTAGACTGTGTTAGAATTTCAAAGATCTGTCAGGATACACGGGTAATTTTCTGTGTTCTACCATACTTAATATTGCTATTATTATAAAAAAAAGATACCTACATGAAATTTTCATAGGTGGCGATGGGGGTTTGGTGTAGGTGGTTAGGGAGGGAAAAAATTCACCAAGCTCTTATAAATAATAAACGTCCCTCCAGGCTGATATTGTCTCTTTATTATTATTATCTAGTATTTTATATACGGCCTCATGTGACATGCGACGTATAAAAGCCACTTTCACTATGATAATTACGGGCTTGGAATTCTTTTCTTCCACATTGTCTTACCCTATCATTTGGGAAATACACCTACATTTCGATTTCATATTCCAATGACGTGTGTGAATACAATTATTTTATATTCCATATATGCATGTATATAAATATCAGTGTTTTATGATTATTTATTAAGACGATTTTTTTCAGATTTGCTCAACTCCCATAGACAAAAAGATTTTTGTTCTCACCACTTCAAGACGAAAATATATTTTAAGGTTCTTACCACTTTATGAGGAAAAGATTTTCCAGCGACAGAAGCAGGTACATAGGAAAAAATGGGTATTGTTCGTATCATTTTATAAAATGGAAAGTTTCAGTCCTTATAAAGCTTTGGAAAAATGTTTGCTTTTTTTAAAATTAAGAACCTTAATGTAGTAATAAAAATTCAGAGATATTAGGATGACAAACGTATTATCCAATTAGGAAAATGAATAAAATAATCGAGTTATACAATGGATGTAAACAATACCAGTTGATTATGCCTTCTGATGTATTGGTTTATTACCCCGGCTGCCAGTTCATTCCGGGGATACTTTAATATTCTCCAAACTTATGTTTTTATATTATATCTTTATTTCCTGTCAGTATGCAATCTAAGTAGAAAGTGTTTGGGACACAAAACTAATAAGATAGATTAAGTTTAGTATCTGACACATACTGATACAGATTTGTTTAACGACAAACGGACGGAACGAATCTTGTGCTGGAGCCCTAAATCTCGGATGACCCCAAGTGCGAAGGAAATATGATCTGGTTAGGTTTGTGGATGTTGCATGGATATAGAATAGAAGGCGCAAGTTAGACAGGAGGGGAAAAAAATGGAGGAATGGAAGGCCAAATTCAGAAGTAGGCAGTTCCAGGCTGAAAAGAAGAAGATATTAGTCAATCCAGAGAGAAAGTTTACAAAGGAAAATTAAGAACCAATCAACACTCCATCCATATCACTAGGTAAGTCTCGTTGATTCCAAAATCTCTGTGAATGTAACTAGAGAGATAGAGGATAGGTTAGGTATACCTATAGGCTTGCTCGTTCGTTCGATGTATCAAATACCTGTCTCTCCAACGGTTTATAAAATCCCACTATGACTAATGTGGTAACACTGAATTTTTAAGTAGGTATGTAGGTACCTACCTTTCTTAACACTAAATTGCTAAATTTCAAGATCCTTTACCGTTTATTTGAAGGTTGACTTCGGGTGATGATTTTACGTTAACTACGTTCATTTTTGGTATTATAGCGATAATATTTTCAATTGAATTCTGCCAATCATAATGTGTTATGCATATAGATTCGAACTTTTTTTTAGCAGACGTTATGCTCAAAGGGCTTTGCAAATGGGGTTTTTTCCTAAAATTTTAGCATAATTTATGACTGTCTGCCATTGAATTTACATAAACAGTTAGAAGTTGCGTCAGACTGCAACAAAGACTAAAATATTATTTATTATTCGTCACTGGTACATTTTTTGCATAATATTGCATAAAAAATAGTATTTGTTCTTATATTTTATTTGGTTGGACCTCAGACTAGAAAACAATAAAGCTGTCATGCAAATTGTTATTTATTGCGAAATTTATTTTTGTAGCCACGTCGTGGTTAAAACTAATACGAAAAAAAGTTTAGCAAAAAATGATATACATACAGTGTTTATTTTTATTTTAATGTTATCAGTCTAAAGAAAAATGTCTTTGTCACCAAAAATGTTGAATGTGAGTGCGTGCCTGCCATTATCTTTCTATATTATGTCGTAGTCAAATTATTCGCGTTTACTAAAATTATCAAATCTTTATGAATTTTCCATTTCAGAGACCCTATTATCGAATGTGGATCGATGCGTTTTTTAATAGAATATTTGACTTTCGTATGATTTTTTTAAAGAACTCAGGCGAAAGATATAAAATTTCTATTAGAAAATCCGTCGATCGACATTCGAGTCTAGGGTCTCAGGTATGTTAATTTGATATAAAGGTTGCGTTTACTCTCATTCTTATCAGAAATAAGAGAAACATTATTTCAGCACAATACCCTAAAACAGATATGCGTCGTTTTCTGGGGTCTTTCTAGATACCTTCATTGATCAGTTGTGTTTTTAACATTATCAAGTGGTCACCCTGAAGTTCTCCACCAGACTTTGGAATGGTTACGGGATTTAACTCCATCAAAAGAACGGGAGTACTATCTATTTTCCCACATATGAAATTTTCTTTTTTTAAATACCTTATGTCATTGATATGTACACAAATTGTATGTGTAATTCAGCATGACAACCATCTACTCCAGTATCTATTGCCGGGGGAAGGTGTAGGCAACCCGATGTAGGCAAATTAATGACAAAGCAATACAATATGCTTCGGGTTATATTAAATAAATAAATAAATAACTTTAACTTTATTGAAGTAGCAAGTTAAAGTTAGGACCCGAAGAGTAACAGCCTTCTGCAATAAAGAGACTGCTAGCTAGTTCTTCGGCATACAGCACCTGCAGGCCAGATTCTCTGTGTTTTCAAAGATTTCTGGATGTCTTCGGGTTACTTAGTTATTATGTGATTGAATCAATTATTAAAACTATTGTAGATTTGTTTCACATTTACACTTACAGATTTCCATATAATCCAAATCTAAAACGTTGCATTCGACAGTAATTATTCATAAATAATGAATATTAACATTCGATAAACTGGTGAATTTCAAATGGGAACCGCCCAAGTCCACAGTTTAAATGTAACAATATAACCATGCAAAATAACAACACATTCACAATAAAAAAAAAACTTGCAAACTGATACAATAAAACGTTATTAAACAAAAGAAAACTAGCAAAAAGAAGATTAAAGACAAATCAGACAAGAGTTTTTTTTTTTTTAAGTTTTAAACAATCATGCTGTTCGATTTTATTGTTTGGGGATGCCAGGATGTTTGCAAAAGTGTCTCAACCTTGAAAACGTTGACAATGATATGCAAAATGGGTTGCTACAATTATTTACGAGTACAATAAAGCGATATCTTTTCGGCAAACTTCAATATAATAACAAATTGGTGTTGTAAAATTCCAAAAGGATCCCAGCTTTGTGCAAACAAAATAAATGCTCTCATTTTTTTTACTGAGTTACAAAGAATGCTATTTTGTTTTGCAATATGATTATTTTTATGGTTAAAGTTTGCGTGCAGTTTATGAATTTTGTTTTCAATTTTCGGAGTCAAGTCGTTATACCAACAAAGTAAATTTATTTATTCAACATTATCAAATTTAAAAGTTTTATACATATTTTTGTTTGATGAAAAATTTACTTCTTCGATAATTGTACAAAAAAGTAAAAAAGTAAAAAATATAACATATTTCTGGGTACCTACCTATCTTGAAAAACCTATCAATTAGTTATAACATTATTAATTTTGGAAATTTTGCATCTAGATGTTATACGAACAATGACATAGAAAAAGAGAAGAAAAAACACAGGAAGAATATAAAAAAACAAGACATTGTCACAGGAGGAATTAGTTTGTCACAAAAATGTAAAAAATATTAATCTACTGGTGACATCGTAATAATAAAGAATTATCTAACAACTAATGACTCTAAAAATTCATTACTGATGTTCGATTTTTGAATGGTACAAACCACCACGGGCTTACGACCGTCTTCTACTGTTGTTTCGAAGGCTGGCTTAGTGTGATCACTTTACGTTAACAACGTTCGCCATTAGGTGGTAATGTTTGAGTCTCCGAAACTCCTAATCATGAGAATTCTCGACATGTTCAACATGTCGAAAAATCTCATGTATGCAACAAATAGATATTTAATAATAATTAATGAAATATAGAGATAAAAGTTGGAAATTATTGAGAACAAGAGAGCAACCAAATTTAAAGACTGCGACTGCTGTCATGTATTTGGCGCCAGGATATGACTATATCCATTTTTGTTAATGTCTCATATTTATTGCCTATTGGCTCTGTTGGTACACAACGTTCTAATTATGTCTAGATTCTTGTGACCCTTTTCAGGACTAGATCTTAAAGAATTATCTAACAACTAATGACTCTAAAAATTCATTACTGATGTTCGATTTTTGAATGGAACAAAATATCGTAATAATAAGTTCTAAAAAAAAATGTTTGAGTACCTATGCAACTGTGGAGATCATACAAAATTTACATTGTTTTTTGCCAAACATTTTATCAAAATATATATCCTTCCACTATTATTATCTATCTTATTTTATTCAACATGCATAGTACATATATTTTTAAACTTTCAATACTTTTCCGATACATCATCAGGTAAAAAAAAAGTTCTCAGGTAAGTAAATATTCACAAAGACACACTTGAATGTTTTCTATTTATCTCATTTTAGAAAAAAAATGTAAATATTTACAAAAATGATTATGAGTTTTAGCACAAGGATTATAATAGCACAAAAATAACCCTTTGAAAGTTGTTTTCGTGTGAAAGAAGAGATTTTAATCTTTCAGGCCTCAAAGAATGATTTTACGAGTGTCGACGACAAACAAAACAGAAAGGCCCTGTCGGCAAACGAGTTATATTGGAGGCTGTAGTAAGACGGAAAGTAAGAGTGAAAGTTGTAAAAGTTCGTCCTTGACTATTACTATTATTTACACCGTCTGCGAAGTGAAAGACTTTTATTATTCACGAACAAAAACTTAGGAGACAATAAGTCAAACCCTTTTCACTATCGCTTCTTTATTTTTAGTCACCAAGTGTGGCAAATTTCTTACGATATTGTAAGAATGTTAAATTTTTAAAGAAACAAACTGATTTGTATAAACCTAACATCCTACTGTGTTCTTATTGTTTTTGAGTGACATTAAATTTATACTAAATTTACTTTCACTATTAGATATCCAATTCATACAAAGAAAGGATGACACATTGAGTTTACTATACACAGAATGTGGTAGGGTTCAGCCTTTACTAATAAATAAAAAATAATTATTATTTGAAATAATGCATCAATTTTGATGACTAACGCAAAAATATGTTTGGAAAAAAACTTTCTTCATATTTTTTAGTATTTCTCTCGATAAGAAAATTAATCTCAGAATTATTAGGAACCTAAATAAGATACCTATTGCAATGCATATCAGATAATTTTGATAATTAAAATACAGAATAGTTTTAAAAAATTATGACATTGTTCTATATTGATATTTAGGTATGTAAGTAGAAACAAAATTCAAGGGCAGACGAGTATATACCTACAGCAAATAAAATTAATCAAATATTAGTTTCTTGATTATTACCAAAACATAATGAATATTGACAAGAAATGAAATGGACCTGTTTGAGTATTATTTTCTCATCCAGAATAAAGGAGTTAATTAAAGGATGGCGGATCCTACTGGAGAGAAAATCATGTTGATTAGATTAGAAATAAAACGGGTGAGTGGATATTTGAGGAGGTAATAATTATTGGTATTGCTAGCAAGTTATATAAGATTCTGAGCAAATCTTGTTATATTTTTTCCTGACAAAAATTGTGATTGCTATCTAGGTGTTCAATACTTTTGTCTTGTTACAGATGTTACAGAAAAGGTAGTTCAATCTGGGTTGACATCTTTATCTAGAAAGTGTTTTTACATTCTTATTGTTCTTTCTATGCCATGTCAGGTCGCCCCAACGTTGACTATCACTCGAAAGAATGCATCCCGGTGCTGTGCGGCACGAAACCGTTCCTCAACTTGTCCACTCACGAGTATTTTCCCCTCTTTACATGATCCAAGAAGGAGACCTTCCGGAATTTTGGTTCAGTAACTCTCTATCAACCCTAGCCCTTTGTAGAACTCTTGTGTTGCAAACCATGTCTGTCCATTGTATGCGGAGCATTCTTCGGTGTACCCACATCTCAAACGCCTCCAATCGGAATAGAATCTACATTTTTATATTGATCTCTTCAATTTCAGAAGCACACTTTGTTGCTTTAAGCAGTTTGAAGAGGAGAAAAATATTTGCAAGTAAACAAGTGAAGTGACTATTGGTGTGAGCCAATACGAACATTGATTTATCTGTGAAGAAAATAATATTGTATGTAGAGAACAGATTATGCAGCGACAACTATGTTGATGATTGAACATTATAATTCTATGTTTGATGCATAAATAAAATCAATAATTATTGACGTTCGAATTTAAATAAGTATTTTTTCAAATTTTGACCAATGGCCTTCCAAAAAAGATGGATAGAAAACTGGACTTCATTATTACAGGAGCCCGATTTGAGTGATTTTTAAATAGATAAAAAAATTAGGGAAAAGAGTCAATAAGGGTTATGAGCTTTACTACTGTTTCGAAGACTATCTTAATAACATTCCCTATTTTACGTGGTAAAATTTAACTAATTACCGAAAAACATGGGAATCTTATACTCGCATGCCGATGAACTATGAAATATTAAACAAAACAGAAAATTCCGAAGAAAACGGAAGATATTGATTTTAAGTTAAATAGGCATAGTTCAAAACAAATACGTAGACGAATTGACTTAAAAAAATATTGTATCGAGATCGATGTTTGTGTATTACTTTTATTTAAACTGAGCTAACCTGCTTTGACAAATTACTTTCTGGTTGAGTTGAAGAGAAAGCAATCAAGGAAAACGGTCGTACGGGGAATTGGAGTAGTATCTGCTTGAGTAAATCTCCAATATTAAGCGGGTCCACCTATTTGGGACAACATATTGTAATAATTAAAAATCCAATAAACTTCCTTGTCAGATCCTGGCTCCCATGATATATTAGACGCTCCTCCTCAGTGGGTACCGAACTGTTGATTTTGTTACTTAACTTAGAGTAGGCTGGCTCCTTATTTTCCTCACCTCGGAGATATTATTTCATGTGGTGGAAAAGAAAACACACGTATGGGTACCAGAAAAATAGGATGGAAAGCTTCTTCAGGGACCATACACCACAGGGGCGCACTCGCTCTCTAATTTATACTAATATTTTTGAGATATTTTCGAGGTGAAATGTAAACTGTTAGATGTTGGTGTGTGTTTTCCATTCTCCTGTATGGGTGTGAGTCCTGGGACCCTATTCCCGAATGTCGATAGATGGGATTCTATAGCATTTTTATGATATTCGTATGTTTTCTAAAAGAACTCACACGAAAGTCATAAAAATTCTTTTAGAAAACCCATCGATTGACATTCGAGAATAGGGTGCCTGGCTCCAAAACTCTCAAACCAACTTTGGGGTACCAAAGCTCTCAAAAATGTCTCCGCGTTAGAAACGAAGTGCCTCAGGAGAATTTTGGGTATAAGATGGTACCTCCGGCGCACCCAGCGAAGGCTCAACACTTCTCCCATTATGGAGAAGATATGGATTTGATTGAGACATGTGTTAAGTTAAATACTTCCTGCCATCAAGGTCCCAAAGACAAGGAAGACCCTTTCATACCGTGTTCCCCTTCTTCGGAGCAGAGCTGAGGGATTTGCACATGGTGTGGAAGAAGGTCATGGACATTGCGCAAGATAGATTCCTATGGAGAGCTCTTGTTGCTTTGGATTTGTTTTACCTACAAAAAATATCATTTTGGAATAATTGATCGATTCCGTTTAAAGTTAGTTGGTAGTCCAACGGTATCAGTCGACGGCTTTTGTAGTTACAGCGTTTTGAAGGTCTTGGGTTCGAGTCCTGGAGTTGACCATTACAACATTCACAAAACAAGCTTTGCTTTATGTGAAAGATCTCAAAAGTGTTTTTGTGTTCACTTTTTGTAAAATAAAGAAATTTCCGTCCAAGAAATGTTGATGCTTGTGATCCTAGAGGCATTTTTCGGCCTGATTCTCGAATCGCTGCAGTCTTAAAGTAGGGCCACCGGCCAAGTCAGGATGAGTAAAAAGAATAGTAAATAATGCATGCGGAACGTTATGCCGTCGAATGAAGTGAAAAAAGTTTGTCTGGATAGGAATGAACGAGAATGAAGTCTACTCTCTCTGCCTACCCGCTCCGGGATAAGGGACGATGAGTAAAAAAACATTCAGAATCTGTAGTCATAGACACTTTGAATTTTGCGAACAAATGTTTCGTCAAAATGTAGATTGTAGAGTGCGAAAAAATGAACAGTCCACTGGAACATACCTATAAACAATTATTTACAACAGACACTTGTATAAAAATATAAAAAGTGCACGGTAAGTCTTCCATTGACGAAAAATTCGTCCGCAAAATTCAAATTGTCTGGAATGAAATGGAAAAACGTGGAATATTACGTACTGTTAGTACATATGCATATTCAAAGTTTTTCCACGCAATGCGTCAATTTATTTGCAGTTTAATATGATTTTTTAAAACAATAGAATACTGATAAAAGAATATATTTATTCTGAAATCAAATTTACTGAAAAAATCGAATAATAATAATATCTAACTTATCTACTATATTATTTCAAAAATTTTGTTAACATTATGAATAGGTATATCGTGGAGCTATTTGATTCATAATTTTTACAGTATAATTAGGACGGAAATATCAAGCAATGCGTAACTATTATCCTACATACGGATCTGTGGTGAAGTTTGGGCAGAGAGGGGAACCCAGAGGTGTCTTGGGAGGGTAGGGTGACCAGGCGAGGGAAGGAGGGAGGAGGGGAAGAAGGTGATCCATCATTCTTCAGCAGACCGCGGAAAATAAGTTCTGCCTTGAGTTTCACAAACAAGGTCCAGCCAAGAAGAATATATTCTCTTTCTTTCTGTTTGTTCTCTTGTCTTCCTGCTGCCTATCCAACTCTCCAAACTTCGCTCCTCTTCACCTCGCCGGTTCCATCTTCATTCTACTCACTTACTCTCACTTTTCTTGTTAAATATCTTCATGAGTATGTTTTCGTGTATCTCAATAATGTGCCTGCTGCCTCCCTGCCCCTCCACAGATCCCGTGTATTTTTATAGTTTCAAGTTTTGAAGAGACGGCAAATAATTTTATTAGGGGTGCTATCTACATACATAAAAATTCAGTTATGCACTTATTTTCGTACTTAGGTCATCGCATTACGCATAAAACGTAGATTCAATTATTGATTATCATCATGGCTGAAAATTGAATTTTTAATTGTACCTATAGTAATGTAATAATGAACTGTCAGAAAGTAAAGCCAAAGCCAATTGAAAAATACATATTTTTAAATTATTTGTTTTCTCGAATGTATTTAAATTTCAATAAGTAAATTACTAAAATGATAGAATCTTTTTAATATGATTTTTTTTTTACTCTCAATTTTTATCTTCTTAATAAAAAACAGTTTCAAATTGGTAGAGATACTAGATACTTTTCTTTGCAATTTCCGATAATCGCATCCAAGAAGCAAAGATTTGTGCCTGTGCTTAAAATATCTATTCTATAATATCGTGAAGGAAAAAAATTGTGACCATTTTTTACGAAAATTACGCGGACGGAGGAGTGTGAAATTTCGCACACTAGAGGAGTGGCGAATGCTAATATATATTTTTTAAATTATGCATAAAAATAGATAAATCAATAAAAAAAACACAACAAACACTACTGTAATGTTATGTATTTGATACTCACACACACACACACACTTCGATGCATTTGACATTGATACAGACGCATATATTCTTTTTTTACCTGTGGTCAAATTGAGAATAGATTAATATTGTTTGTCTATTATATAATAGAAAAAAACTTTGTACATATCAACATTTCAAATTTGACGTATCAAATTATCCATGTTATTGTTTTTGAAAAAAAAAATTGAAATAGCTCTCGCGCAGTCTTTGACAATGGAACCTTAATAATATTCAAACTTATAATAATTTAAATAAGTTATGGTCGAATTTCGAGCATCGGTCGATCACTAGTACCTAATAATACTACAAGTAATAATTATTTTAATGAAAAATGAGCTATTTTCGAATTGGCTGTATTATCTTACTAAAATAAAAGAATAAATTTTATTAGTTTTGCTCTAGAATAAGTGACCGGATTTAATTTATTTAATGGAATAAATATCTTAATTAACCCAGGATGATAACAATAGATGGCTTTGTAGATTTTATCAACCCTCTCCCACATATGTATATATACAGTCATATACATGTGTTTTAAATATACGTTTTTAAAAAGAGCCATTAAATTAATGTGTTCTGAAGTATCCTATATATGTGATACCTATAGAAAAATAGTAATAATAACATATCAACCCTATTTTGATTCGCACACCACCATACACAGCACAGCCCCACAAGTATAAGTAGACCGTTGGAGTGAGCGCTGTGTACGACTGTCTGTCTATAATAAATGAATTGGATGATGTTCGGATAGCCACCCTTCCTCTTTCACTCAATTCTAAAAACACATGCACGGGTCACAAACTGTTGGTTAGGTGTCTCAGTAGAAAGCAGATAAGGAACAAAAATGTAAATTCAAATTTAAATGTAGAACAATAGAATTTTTAAGATTCTTTATTATATTTTAAATATATTTAGGTAGGTACTATTCAACCGAGGAAGACGAGGAAGACCCTCTCATACTGTGTTCCGCTCCTTCGAAGCAGAGCTGAGGAATCTGGATATGGTGTGGGAGGAGGTCATAAATTTCCTAATAAATTAATCAAAAGCATAAGTAAGAAACATCATTTTCATAAGTTATGGAAAAAATATGGCTCCCGGAGCGCATATGACAGGTTTAAACAACTAAGGTTGGAAATCAAAATTGAAATTGAGCACTGCTATCTGATGCATATTGAAAAATGTGAAAATAACATTCAAAGAGACCCTACACGGTTTTGAAATTTTGTGAAAAGTAAAAACAGGAGCTTAATAGTACCTAATTCTATGCATCTTGATGGTGATAAACTTGAAACCTAAAATGAAATTGTGAATGGTTTTGCAAAATATTTTGCATCCGTGTATGACCCAACTCCTCCCCTGTTAACTATCAACCCGGATACCAATATCTACATAATAATTCAGAAATATTTGTATGTTTGCTTTTTATCGTATGTCGGAGCATCACGCTCAAAAGACAAATGCTACGTCAGATATGAATCTGCGCAGAACCGTGCAAAATGCCGGAGAAGGTTCTTAAATACAATGTGCTGCATTAACTTTAATATATTTAGAGCTATTTAAAAAACTCTATTTTTTAGGATCTTATTCAAAAAAAAATTTCAAAAAAGACAGTAAGCCATCTTTTGGAAACAAAATTACTCATGTAAACGTTGAATGGAATCTTGGTATTACCGTATGAAAATGTAATTAAATAATTGGAGATTGATTTGTTATAATATTACTGATCAAGCCTGACAATCGGAATCAAAAACGTAAAGCAAGACGGGTATAAGCTAGTAAGTAATAATTCTAATTACTGTCATGTAGCAAATATAACAATGAATAATGTCAGAGATAGTCTTCGTAAACTTAAGCCCAAATTTTCTTCTGGTCCTGATGGGATACCAGCCTATATACTTAAAAACGCAGCCAATGAACTTCTCAGTGTCCTATATTTTCTCTTTAATTTGTCACTACGAACGAACTAGAATATTCCCTGATCAGTGGAAAATATCTAAGGTCTGTCCAATACTAAAGAAAGGAGACAATGCAGATATTAAGAATTATAGACCTATTGCGGTTTTGTCTACCCCTGCAAAGTTGCTAGAAATGATTTTACATGAAAAAATTTCCGTCAGCTGTAGCCATCTAGTTACAGATGAGCAGCACGGATTTAGGAAGGCAAGATCGACCGTAACCAATTTATTATCTTTTGTTACGCGTGTTTCCAAAAGTCTTGACGCCAGAAAGCAAGTCGATGTCATATATACCGACTTCGAAAAAGCTTTTGATAGAGTCGACCATGATGTGCTGCTGTCTAGTCAATAAAAGAAGGAAAAGAAGTTTGAATCTTAAATAAAAAAAAAAACAATAGCTAGGTGGTAAAAAATTACGATCTACTTTGAAAAACGACATGGGTATTTTCATTTATTTACTACAAGAATGGCAATGAGAGGGTGCAGGTGCAGAAGACAATAATTTTATTTTTAGATTTTTTCAAAGATGGCGTCCCATGAAATTCGTTCCATACTAACTTTAATATTATATTTTATATTATTTCTTATCCGTTATTTTTTTTCAACTTTTTATTAGTTATACTGTTATCCGGAGTGGATGGAAAGATCTAATAAATCACCCATCACACAGTTATACGTGTTCGCACTAACCCGACTTTAATTTATATTAGAGATTTATTTTATTTTTGTGTTCCAGCATAATAATTCCTTATTTAATGGTTGGTAGCTTAATAGTTTTCGTTTCGAAATCCTGAAGGTCATTGTTTCAAATCCTGCTACCGTCGATTTTCTCTTTCATACAATAAGCTACCAATCACTTCATATTTTATGAGCTATGTATGAAAGGTCTCTTAAGTGTATTTTTGTTAACTACATGAGCTACGAGCAATTTGAAAAGAAAGTATGCAGGAAACGTTTATCAACAAATTAATATTGTGTTATTTTTACTGAAAAAGGTTTTTCAACCCAAATAAGTGGCTTCCTCTTAAAAAATATATATTTTAAACCCTTGTCATAAAAATTTACACCAATAATAAGAAGATGCAAAAGCAAAAAAGGGATCCGGACTGTTACAATCCTCTTATAAATGGCAAGCAAATCGAATATTATATTTTCTTGTATTGAATGAAAATGTTTACAATGACAGATTATGGGGAAAATTTTCCCCTTTGCTTTGTGGGAGGAAATGCGTGAAGGGGTGAACTCGGGAGAGGATGAGAGGGAGAGAAGTTGGGGAGGCAGTGACCAATGGCGGTCCAGAACTCCTCAATCAATATGATGGAGTGGACGAGGGTAATCCTTCTTTAAATATATAAGTATTTTATATCACTCAATGCGAACAAAAGTGAAATGGTTTTGATGGATTTTGAGAGACTTTCCTCATATCTTTTGTGGCCCCATAGTGTGGGATCCATCACTATCTCCCATACAAGTGGGTACCTACTTATATTCTAATATATTTACGATACGTATAGGCACCTACCCGGCAGAAGCTTCTCCCGCTGTATTGATGGATCGTTCTTTGGAGATTTGTTCAGTATTATATTGTGAACTGTTTGTTTTTGGTACTCACTCACCCAGAATGCCCACAAACTTGTTTATTACTGACTACCTACCAACAACCCACAATCTCTCACTAGAGCCTTGGACGATCAGCCCTTCAGGATGGAGTAACTACGAGGAATTTGAAACAATCGAATAATTTTTTGGTGTTGATGATATTATTTTCCGAAAAAATATTTGTTCGACTTTCGAATTTGTTTGAAGCTCAGTTGTACGAAGACACACTTACTTGTATAGTAACGTTAGAGAAAGTAAGCATAAAGGATAAATAAATGGTATGGACGGAGGAGCATGACGGAAAAAATTCACAAACATTTGTTATTTCTGACAAATGTGTCTTCGTTTTTCGAACAATTGTCATTCGAAAAATTGATTTTTATAACAATTTTCCTATCAACATATTTTCCATAGTAGGTAATAAAAAAACTTCTTTAAAATTAAGTTGATACAAATATTTTGAAATAATTTTTTTTTCATGAAGGTATAGGTATGCTTCAATAATAATTGATAGTGTGAATGAAAAACAGATAATTTAATGCCTCCTCCAATTAATACGTATCAAATGATAGTAATTACTTAAGACATTGTCACCATTCATTATATATTTACTTACAGCCTAATTATTCACCACGTCTCCCACCACCAGAGCATACACACACACCCTAAACTCATTATGTGTGTCATATTTCCATAAGTGGCAGGTATGTAGGACGTAGGTGTGAAGGTAAGTAGTAGGAGAACTTACGGGAAATTAACGGAGTAGTTTATGGATGTTGCGGAGAAATTGGTGTGTCGAATTAATCAGTTTTGAAAATATATAAAAATATGTATCGATTTTTTGAAAATTTATTATGGAAGTACAAAAATAGCCGAATAAACATAAATAAATAAATAATAAATAAATAAAGCTTTATTGTGTATCAAAAATCAACTCATACAAAACATTCAAAGATTCAAAGGGCGGACTTATCCCGAAGGATCTCTTCCAGCCAACCCAAATTACAAACAAGCAATACAAGAACAAGATACGCGAAAAGAAAAAAAAAAAGAAAAAAGAGATTACACAATTAAGAGACTAAATAAAGATATGAAATTTAAAAAGGGTAAAATTCATATAAAACTAAACCCAAATAAAATAAAATATACAAAATAAATCCTAAATAAATTCAATCAATCAAAATACCTCCAATAAACTAAAATAAATACAATAAATTAATGATTAAAATAAATCGTATAAATTAAAAATTAAAAATTAAAAAATAAATCGTATAAATTAAAAAATAAAAAAAAAATTAAAAATTTAAATAAATCCAGTAAATTAAAATAAATCCAATAATTAAAACACATTCAGTAAATTAAAATAAACTCAATAGGTAGGTAAAAGATTACTAAATAAAAACTCAGCATAAAAAACTAGGGAAGGTGGGAGGGGGGATCCTCTTTAAATTTGGAGTAGGGCATTATATTCCCGTCAGTGATTTTTTAAAGGTGTAAATAGTCTGCGAGCCTCTTATGGAGAGGGGAAGCTGGTTCCACAACCTTGCGGTTGTGGAACCAGCTTCCCCAAAACATCTCCTTTCCAACAATAACGTTTTTTTCGCTCACTCAAAGTGAACACAAATACACTCTTTCACAGTAAGCTACTTAAAGCTTGTGTCGTGAAAGAGGAAGATGGTCGGCACCTGACCCACGAGTGGCCCACGACCTCCGCCGCCAGACTTCCAACCGCGGTTTACATATAGACAACATTCATAATTCACCACTGTATTAAGACAGCTATAAGGCTGCATCGCTTTTCTAGAGAATCAGACCTTAAAAGTAACATTCCTTTAAACTGAGTTTGCTCTAGAATCTTTAATTATTCTGCTCTTGTTCGCGAAGCTGAAGTGTTGAATTTCCAGGTTGCTTCACAATAGGTAATTATTATAACATAAATATTCCAGATCACAATTCTGGGTGGAATTGCAGAAAATTTAAAAAAAAAATATCCAGAAAAGCAGTTTAAGACTCACACCGTGACATCAAATAATTCATGTTATAAAGTAGGTACAGCTCGACCACCATACATTTACTCTTTACTTACCTAGTAACTCGTACATAATTCCATAAAAATCCATAACAAGATTGGAACATTTATGGCACTCCAATTCGGGTTGTGTGACACTAACGCTCGTTGCTTGATTATTATTTATTGGTCGCAGTAGGCTTTTTGGACACCTAAAAAACGTAGTTAAAGGCTGTTCATAATTACTATTGTGGCGAATTTCTGTAGATTGTCGGGTATTATTCACCATGTTTCTTCTCCAATACGTACTCACTATTATTCCGTATGATATGACGCAAACAGAGCATACATACTGTAGAATGGACTAAGTCAGATTTTCAATATCTCCAAATCATAGTAGTTGAAAGGGGTTTTAAATACCATACGCAACATTCAATAGTACCTATACATAATTTGAATGCTTATAAGTACCTAATTTACTAGCCGAACCTCCGAACTTCGTCCCGCCTTCACTAATTTTGTATCTAAAAAATATAGATATAAAACCATAAAGTAAAGATCGGTCGAGCTGTCTCAAGAAAGAAGAACGATAAAAAACACCAAGGTGTTGCCAAGGCACATATTCGATTGTTCGGGTCGAAGGTGCTTGGTGGTAGATACTTATTCATTATATTAGAAATCAAAAACAAGTCTTAGATAATTTTGTAAACGTTAAAATAAATGTCTTCATAATTAAGAATCGCTTTTTTTCATTTCTAATACCTTGGCTCATATTTTTTTTTAAGATGATTATGTTTCTGCTTTAGAATGTAGTCAATTCGTAGCAATGAAGTCGCAGTCTTTTGAAAATGAAAGAAAATTACCTGCCAATAAAATAAAGAAACATTAGATCATATTTTTCACGTTGTTCATCTTCTTCTTATTGTTCTCCTAAATCTTGGGTCTTTTCTGGTCAGATGGGAGGGGGGGAGGTCTGCCACCTTGGCAATACGGTCATCTCCCGTTATGCTGATAAGACCCCTCCAGTGTCTTCGTCTGCTTCTGGCCCATCTCACGACTTTATCAAAAATTCTCTAATTGTGCTGTTTCTGACTCTTCACATTGGTCGAGTATTTTAGTCGAGTGGCGAGTAATTGATTTTCGACAAAAAATGACGTTTCGTACTATAATATAATGAAGTCTACTCGTACTTATATAGTGTGAACGTTTTTTGACCGAGTAGCTAATATAGCTGCTAAATTACTTGCTTCTCGACCAAGTCTGAACTAGTCTTCAGGAATGGAGCGAAGTGTCCTAATCTCAGTTGTACGGACTTTGTTCATCATCTTGAGGGTCGAAAATATGAGTAGCAAAATATCTGAGTGCACGATAGATTCGAAGCGAGGCAACATTACTTATTTTCAAGTTCAAACCATTGTCACAGAACAAAGAATTGAATGATTGAATAACCTCTGCACATGACTGTATGGTAGCATACATAATAAGTGCCCTTCTAAGATGCCCCCTTCGTGTGAGCAGCTAGTACATAGGTGAAATGATAAAAAGGAAATCATTCATTAGATACGGGTTAAGCACAATACTTCCAACTATCCAAGTCTAGTACATATAATTACCAATTATAATTTCATTACACGGTGAATTGTCTTGGTCATTCTCTATAGTACTTAGTGTCTGTGGGAATTGACTTTTATATATATAAAAAAAAACAGAGAAATAGTTTACTCTCAAATATATATGCTGTTTTTTCTTCAAATGCAGACCATCTGTGAGGAAACTTCGCGATCTAGTCTCATCAACTCATCCGGCACCCCAAACCACCGTCTCAGATGGTTTAAGAGCCAAGAAAAAAATATGCGCACATGAAATCATTTCCTGTGTATAAGGTACTTTGAAGGATACTTTTATGCAAACGGATCACTGGACACCATCCAGAGTAGACATTTTGAACGAAAAAAAGAGTCGCTTCTAAACCCGGGATTTCTTGAACCAAAGGCATAGTCAAGAAGAATCCTATCCTTAGAAATCTACGTATTAATTAAATAAATAATTGTTGCTACCAAACGAGAAAATGAAACTTGTCTTGTTTATTTAAAACTTTAAAATTCTATTTGCATTTATTGAATATCTGCAAATTGTGAACATATGCTTTATGAAAATAGTTACGTCAATATTTAATTCTATATCTGAAAGCCAAAATGTCTTAACTCCATTTTTGGGTGAGATGACTACATAAATACATATTCGAAATAGGTATATAGGCCTCATATTCTATCAAACGTTTTTTTTTCAGTTCTCCGTGTCTTTATTTATAGCCTTGATAGAATATACGGCGTATATTCCTAATATGCATTTAAGTAATTTCACACAAAGAATGGAGTTAAGACATATTGGCTCTCAGGTACAGAATTCTAAAAAAAATATATAACACTTTTCTATATAATGGTGTCAGTATAGCCGGCGGAACTTATTGCCTGAGGCGATTTTTTTCAGTCGACCGGTCCCGTCCAATCTGAGACAGGCCAACCCTGGGTAGAAATTTCAAGTGAAAAAACACTTAGACAAATTCTGACCCGACCGAGAATCGAACCCGGGACCCTGTTATCTGAAGTTTATGCCAGTGCAACTAGGCTACCGAAGAAAATCTTTCGTACGACACAAACTAAGTAGCTTAATAAGAGTCAAAGAGTGTATTTGTATTCCCTTTGTGTGAGTACAGTTTCATTAAAAAAGTATGAAAGTGTAATGAAAAAAAAATTACACACGAGTAGGTATTTATACTATAGTTGATTGATCAGTTTATCAAGAATTATTATAGTTCCATTTTATTGTAAGGTCTTCCTTTGAATAATCGGTTGGGCGTATTAAAAAGTCATTTTTTCTAACAAATTAGTAGGTACGGGTGATCATACAACAATGATCATTTTTAATATTTTGTTAGTGATGTAAATAATAAAAGTCATATTATTTTTATGTATAGGAAATGACGATTGTAGTTAGGTACATAAACATAAGAAATAGGGGTTTATTCACACAATGATGACTAATTACAGTGGAATGAGGGCGGACAAGGGGCACAAAACCTACATAACAATAATATTATATTATGTTTGAAATTAAATGAAATAATAAATAACACAAATGGGCCGATAATAGATACCCGCTAGACAACGCTTGCACCAATAAAAAATATCCTGGTGTATTCCGATTTGCATTTTAACGACTTATTTCGTTTCTATTTTTGTTAATTCGATTCTAAAAATAGCACCCATTTAATATTACTAGTGGTCGGCCACTGCTCGAAAGTCGACCTTAACTTTTATTAAAATTCTCATACTCAATTTGTGTCATACCTACCTACAATGAGTTAGAATATTCCGCCATTTCCCTCTCCACCTTCCATTTGAATATACCGCCTTCAAAAAGCTTTCTGCGCCCATCATGAGGTGCTTTTTATTTTAGATTTGTTTCTATGAAGTTGATGTTCTTTATAAGTAGTCTGTGGAAGTGTGTGCATGGGAGTATCAAATGCATAACATTACATTGTATCTATTTTTTTTATTGATTTAATCTATTTTTATGCTTAA
Source organism: Mystacides longicornis (assembly GCA_963576905.1). NCBI lineage: Eukaryota > Metazoa > Arthropoda > Insecta > Trichoptera > Leptoceridae > Mystacides > Mystacides longicornis. The sequence continues at coordinate 10,630,295 of OY756428.1, forward strand.
TTTAAAAAAAATATTAGCATACGCTACTTCTTCTCTATTTAAAATATAAGTGTGCGAAATTTCATACTCCTCCATCCGCGCAATATTCGTAAAAATAGTTATAAAGTTTTCCTTCACTTATTAATATATAAATCTCTTGTAACGAGCATAATTCGTTACAGCGAAGTTCATTGCGAGACACTCTTTTTCAATTTTTTGTCAAGTCGCGGCTCACAAGTAAATGTGAAAAGGGGATTTCCCCTTTTATGAAACTGAAAATTCGTACTCGCTCTGCGAAATTCTCGTTATGGGTGGTTCTACTGTGTTATTATGTACCTGACGGTTGCTATGATAAAAATTGTCATATGCGTCGAGCTATAACAAAAAAGGCGATACACAGCATTAAAAAACGCTGCAAATATCTATTTACTTGCAATAAATTCTATTAAAAAATAATAAATAGAATATTAAATAAATAACAATTCGAATAACATAGTATAGTGGTTATGTCATATAAAAAAATCTCTCCTACGGGTATTGCGTATTTGAGTTGATGTTTTTGTTTACGTTTTTTTTTATCCAACTATCGATTCGTTGAAAGGGTAAATAAAATAAAAATAATATGTACTCGTGTGTTTCATAAGGGTCTTTAATATATAAGATATATATCAAAGGGTAAGAATATAATCTAACTGAAAAAAAAACATCCACTTTATATCCATCTCACTCCTCCATAGAGTTTTACAGCATTCATCCAGATATAAAAAATGGTGCGTAAATACTTATTAAACCCCTTTAGTAAATAAAAAGGGGTTAAAAGAGTTAGAGCCATATACCGTCAGAACCCCAGTCAAACCCTTTCATTACAACCATTAGCGCACCTAGATAATTTATTATTCCGCTGGATAGAAAGGGTTAGGATGTTACGGTCCACAAACTGGTACTTATGTATTGTGGGGTTCAGAGGGGGGCCTAATTGCTCCTTCCTCCCGTTGGGCTCGCGGCCCCGCCTCACTCTTCCATTGGTCGGGATCTTTACCCCTTTCGTTAATCAAAGGGTTATGTTTGTTTGTGTTTGTAACTTAAAAAAAAACTTCAACACGAAAGTGAAAGGACTATTCGAACAATTCGTTAGAGCGAGACGCACGACGTCGGATATCATCTTTGTGTTTTATGGCTCGGCTATGGGAGGGAGAGAGAGGCAGAATGATTGATATCTGAAACGTTTAGAACAAAACATAATATAAGAGAGATAAAAAAGTAGTAATAAAGGATAGATGATAATATTTCGTCCTTTGCTTTTGTTGAATATTCGTCCTCCTATGTACTGGCGGCTGTTTATGCTTTTAGGTGATTAGAATAAAATAAAACAGCCTATGGTGAAAAGTTTCGAATATTTCGAAGTCTATAACAGAGTTTCTAAAAGATTTTCAAAAAAAATTTTGCTCTTGTAACAAAAAGAGTTTGATTATATTAAGTCCGATGGTTCATCTGACCTCTGTTTATTTCATAAAAATAATTTTCCTATTGAACAAAATAAATAGTCTGTATGTATTCAACTGTTACCACGGATGAGGTAAAATAACTAATTACTTACTGTTGTTGAATATGCATCAAATAGATTGAAATAATATGCAACAAAATCGTCCAAAAAGTGTTAAAATATGGATATTGATTTTTTTCCCCATTAAATAGATATTAAATTTCCTATATTAATACTATCAAAATGTACCTGCTTACTCGTATGAAAAAAAAAATTCATATTACGTATCTATCTATAAAAATATTTGCCTTAAATTAACTCGAGCAACTTTTATTTCAAGATTGTTTTACGAGTTCGTAGGTACTCGAAACCTACGTTTAAAATTCTATTGAATGGATCCGAGTCAGTAGATTTTAGTCGAAATATGCATACAAGGTCAAAATATACATTAATGTAAATACGAATATGCAAATACATATAATAGGGTCTCTATTATTAATAACATAGGGAGTTACTCATCCAGAAGTTGGGAGCATGTCAAGTTTTTTTGTAAGAAAATCCAACACGCGCTCCCGTATTTGTACCTAAATTACCTAAAAAAATAAGAAAGGGTACTCCTCGAACCATAAAGGGGGAAGACACGCCTTTAAAGAAGGGCGATTATTTTTAGTTCTGCCGGTAAGTATTAAAAAACATCAAATTCTTTCCTACACTAATTATCTACTTCTAACTTATAACAACTATTGTACCTATGTTTTATTTTTTCAATATGGTGGTGTAACGATTGTTTATTTCTTCAAATAACTATTCGTTTTTCGTGGAGAGCTTGAATGTTAACTATTTTTATCTTATTGTTTTAAATAGGTACGTGTTTTTTTCAATATTTGGTTTCTCTAGCTAGACAGTGTTTATATTACATGTAAGTATTGTGAATAAAAGGAAAAAGGGAATGAGTCAAGAAAACAGCGAAAATGAGTTATGTAAGTATGCTGCCGATTATTATTGGAAACATCAAGGAATACAGTGCTAAGTCGATACGTATTAATAGTTGTTTAGAATTTGAGATGCTAGGTACCAAAGCAATGATTCAAAAAGAAAAAAATCAATAAATAAAATTAGGAAAAAGGAGATAAGTATACTCATCCCCCCTTTCGTTGATAGTTCACGATTGAAAAATATAATATTTCTCAATGAGGATTGAAACGTTTTGGGAAAAACGACTAAAAATTATCAAATTTTATATGTCTCCTCAAAAACGAGTATTCAATTCGGTACACAAGCTGTAAAATGTTACTCTTAAAATTTTGCTTCCGAGTGACTTATTTCGTTTTATGTCTCCTTTAATGTGCTATTTCATGACTCGTCCCCTTTTTCCTTTAGCAAACATAATAGTTAGCTGAGTTAAAACCAGTGATTTACCTAATAAACCGATCACTAACAGCAAGATGAGCAACATCGATTCGTCTGATACTTGTCTTAAATCTATAACACATTTACAATTCATCAAAATTTTATCAACGAACACATAAAAAAAATCCACCAATGGTAATACCAATAACGTTACATAGGTACTACAAAAGCTTGCAAATTGTCATCGTGATAATTGCAATGTTCTGCAAATTTCATACTAATTGTGTTGTTTGTGACGCAATATTTTACGATCGTGAGATTTGTGTTGGCTGCGAGATTAAAAATCCTTTGCTCTTGGCTAAATCTCTTCATCAGCGAATGGATTTGAGGTGTTGATTACCGTAGAGTATCACAATGAATTCATTGTTGACTCTATATCGTGTTTAATTTTAGCCAATAATCCTGTATTAGCTCCCTAGTCATGCTCCAGATGTCAAATACTGATTGGAAACGCACGTGACAGCTTTTTATGCACAATAGGCTCTTATTCTGGAGGTTTCAAAATTGAAAAATCAACAGATTTCAAAAGTTTTGACTTTAAAGAAATTAACATTCATACATATATGGCTAGGATACATCCAAAGAAAAGAAGAAAACATGATTCCAAAGAAGTGTCACTTAGTGAAATGTCAAGACGGTAAATAAAGTAGGACAACTAGTAGAACAAGTCAAGTCGAACCAGAGAGGATGGACGAACGATACATTTTTAACCAGTCCTCGAAGTTTTTACAAAATTTAAAAAAAATTTGGAAATTTCTATCCATGGCATTTTGATGGTGTTAAGACTGTTAAGGCTTTTCTTATACATACTTATCGAGTTACCTTTTATTTGCTGATTAAACACATTTTTAAAGGAACATGATAACATTTTTATTGTAGTTGAGATAGTTTGGCCAGTTGAATGAATGAGTTCTCAAAAAACTAAATTTGTGAATACAAAGACTTTAGAAAAGTGTTCGTCCGAGTAGGTCTTGGATTAAACTCATCAATTCCTCCTTCAAGGAAAATCAGGAACCCTATTCTTGGCCCTACATCTAGAAGAAAAGAGTGGCAAGGCGTAAAAAAATTTGGCATTTTAATTATTTTTTTCCTAAATACCTTAATTTTTAAGAAGTGGTTGGTAGTCTAGCGGTTACGACGCCGGCTTTCGTACTGTGTCGTGTCGGAGGTCGTGGGCTCGATCCCAGGGGCCGACCATCTTCCTCTTTCACGACATAAGCATTAAGTATCTTAGTGTGAAAGAGTAAAAGAGTGTTTTTGTGTTCACTTTGAGGGAGAACAGATTTATTAAAAAAAATCTGATGTTCTAAGGAGTTTTTTTGTAACGATAGTTTTTAATTGTATGATGAAAATAATTATCAAATGATTTTATTTCTTATAATTACTGAATCAAAATAATATACCACATTTTTTTTCCGTGGCACCTGTTTTGGAACATGGGCCGAGAAAAATAATGTAACGTTGCGTTATTTAGAATAGGTAGCGTGATACATCACCACTTGAGACAGCCGCGCATCCCTTTACCTTTTATTCTAACAAAAAATATTTTTGGGCGAAATCTCCAGTTCCCACGCAACCCTTACGAGAGTAACCCTTGGTCGGTCATCTCTTACACACAATAATGAAATTTAAATTTAAAGTAAAAGGGGGTAATAATATATTACATTGTCCTATTCAAAATTTATCCCTTTTGCGCAAAAACTTCTCCGTTTTGGGGTAAATTCACACGGATAAAATGTTATAATATGACGTAGGTACCTAACTACCCAATCCTTTGTGTATGTACAGAAAGTCACAATAATCGTCCGTATACAAAATATGTTTACGCGTGTGCGTGTGTGGATTTATGCGTGTTGGGGTTATAGTACCTACCTACCCCAATACTAGAAAGAGTGTGTGTTGTGCAAAATATTGGAATTTTTCTTCGCCCGCGGCTTAGAGGATTATAAGAGAATGTCAGTTTTTGTGAAACTTAAATATTACTATTTTTGGGAGAGAACTCGTGTCAAGTGCCCAAACGATGACTACTGTAGCATACTTCTAGTCGCTGATTTTTTTAAAGAGATCCCAGTTTCTATTTCTCGTATTTATTTTGTCAAAATATTAAATAGTGTTTTCACTTCAAATTACACTCAATGTCGGCGTCCCGTCTCAGATAGGTCGGGAACATACTGGTACTGAGTATATAAGATATTGAGTTACTTATGGCGGATACATTTACATATTTTATTTTAAAAATATGCGTGTAGGTACAACTAATTTGTAGATTTTTAAATCGACTATTTGATGTCAAAATTACAGTAGGTATGTTAAGGTTTTTAATGAAAATTCAAAATTTCACAATAACGGGCTTAGAACAAAGCTAAATTCTACTGAATTTAGGTTTCAAAAACTGGTTCAGTCTCCCCGATTACTGATGCAGATTAGTTTGCAGTAGATTAACCGGCAGAACGAAATACGAACATGTATGACAGCTCAAACACTGAATTAATCTGCAGTGTTCTGGGAGCCTATGTGTAATCACTTTTCCGTTAACAAAGTTCGCCATTAAGTAGTCAAATTCAAGTATGCTTACTTTCCAATCACCATGTCAAACATATCCTATGCAGAGACGCTGGTCACCGAGCTAAACGCTCGATGAGTACTCAAATTGCACAAAATCTATACAAAATGTGACATTGGTAGTTTGTTTACGAATTTCGTCATGCAATAATAAAAATATATTATTTATTGCGTATGCTGGTCTTGAAGATTGTATTGTGATTAGAATATTCTCATGACCGGCTAAGGCTAAGGGTTTGCCTATGAAAGTGATCACTATTGCCGAAGAAAAGAATATTTTCCTATAAAATTATTGTAAACGCAATAGTGTGCATCTTCCTTGGTATAACAATGGACAAAACACAATAATAATAGCGAAATGTATGTATCTTCCATGTCATTATAAATCTTGGATATGTACTTGCTGTAGCCATTTTACAAACTCTTACCGACAGACAGGTAATCGTAAAATGTGATTGTATTGTGTAGGTACCTAATACCTTCAGAAGAATTTGCTACCAAGCATATTTTTTTTAATCTTTTTGATAACGTTTCTAAAGTAAGCTCAATTTCAGCTATAAATTATTAAAATAGTTTTGTTATTATAATTAGTATTAGCGAATAAAAATGTTAAAGCAAAATAACAATATTATATGAAACCTCGACGACGAGTGCAAAGGGGTAAAAAAAACCTTCATCAGATCTATTCTGACGAATTGTGAAACAGCAATGATGAATAGCCTCCTATACGCACAACAGAGATGAATAATCTCTCCTCCATTATAGGAAGAACACTCCGGGACAAGGTCTGGAACCCACAACTTGCGTTGTCCAAAACGTTGTAGATGTAGAAAGCGTATATTGGAGACCACGTAGTGAGAGCAGATCCTGAAAAACTAATAAAATCAGCAAGCCGACCACTCAAGAGGTTCAGGGGCTGGAAGATCAGAGATATGACAAATTTTAGCCCTAACGAAAGTAGGAAAAGTAGAAAGTTATGCCGATTTTTAAAGTGGTGACATTTAAGCTGTATTCAATAACGACGAAGAAATCCGGAGTGATGGTTTCAGATAAAACCATATTTGAGAGGTAAATTTATTTGACAGTTTTTGGCGAGCACATTATTGCTTACCTAAAATAATAAATAAGTTAACAGCAATCTGTTCAAAGTCGGTTTCTTCCAGTCAGCTTGTTAAAATCAATCTAAGCCGGTTTTCCAATTCTGAAGGGTAGAAAATTTGCAGCGGAAAATTCTGATCCTATAGAAAAGGCATCCATGAATGTTGGGTATTAAGGTCAAATGGAGACGTAAGTAATTGGTATAATATCATAACATGCCAATGCCAAAAAGGTTTTTGAATATCTAACAACATTGATTTTTTTTTGTATGTGTCGTGAAAGAAGAAAAGTCTTGCCGCCAAGATACCATCCACTCCAGAATCGGTTATTATGGCTGGTATTATTATTTGGCCTAGTTTCGGTATTTGCCTGATTGGATGGTGCAATAACTACCATTGTCTTTTAGTCATTTCCAAAAAATATTTAAATAACAGGGCCACGGTCATAAAGTCCCTTTCACAAACTAAAAACAACCCTCTACTTTAGGCACAACTGCAAAATATTTTCGCAAACAACAATAATAAAAACAAAAGTGATTGTTAACCAAACAAAGGGTATTTATAGTCGTAATAATATTTCTAGAGCATTTTTGGGCATATTGTATCTGCGCCTAGAGCTCACGTTTTGAGGATTTATGGATGTGGGACTGGGTGCTGGGTAGGTAGAGCTCGTCTATCGTCACACCCGAATCTTTTCACTTTTACTTTTATCTTCTTGGAAGGTCGCTTTGCCTGCAGTTAGAGGTTCTAAACATTTTCATTATCGACATAAAAATAACAGAATAATGATTTGCTAGATTTCATTCGTTTTATAAATAAATAGAAGTCTGTCCCAGATTCGCACGGGTAGATAGGTATTTAAAAAAAATAATTTAGTTTTCTTATGATCTTTATAGATCCCTAACTTTATCAAAATATTTTATAGGCTATGTTAATCTGGAATAATGTAGCATTTTAATGGTCCCCTCCTGTCCGGCTCGTACCCCAGTGACGCCTATATCTCTGCCGCATTTCAATTACATTTTTTTTATTATATCACCAATAGTTTTCACAGCGCACGCGATGTAAAGAATATTTTAAGTATTTTTTTTACACCTTGGGTGTCATTATTGGATTTTTAGTAAGGATCCCATTTTTTTTTGAAAATTCAATATAGCCTATGTTAACCGGGAACAGAGTAGCTTCCCAAAAGTGAAAGAATTTTTCAAATCGGTATAGTAATTTCGGAGCCTATTCAATGAAAACAAACAAACAAACAAAAAATCAAATCTTTCCTCTTTATAATAGTACTAGCTTTCCCGACAGACGTTGTCCTGTGTTCCTAACTATCAATATTGAATTCGAATTTGTATGGTGATGAATCAATTATTATTTGACCAATGTGATTCCGAACGATGCATCTGTTTTAAACCATGTATATTCCATCCGCATTCTATCAATCGCACCAATTGAAATTTTCTGTCAAAAATTCAAAATTGGAATAAAAATTATAAGGTAAAAAGTACTAATAAGGTTGTCTACGTAGAGTTTTCTTTGATTTCCTAATTTTCCATGCATTTTTCTTAATTTTTTTCTTCTTAAAGGACATTCGCCTACACGACAAAAAAGAATTAACGAAATCGGTCCAGCCGTTTAGGAGTGATGCGATGACATCGGGAAATAGCTCTCCATTTTTATATATAAGATAGACTAGGTGACCCGCCCGTCGAACTTCGACGTAACCCAGAATAAAAAATAATAATATTGACTTATTACATGAATTAAATACAGTGGGGGCTAGTACGAGTTTAATTGAAAGCTAATTGCGCGCTTATTAGCGTGCAAATAGTGTTCGAAAATCAAACGATCGAATCATTCGATCATTTTAGTATAGAAATTTTTCGAAACTCTTTCGATGATCGTTTCGATATTCGATCATCGAAAACTAAAGTTTTTGACATAAAATATTGATTGAATTTAACTTATAATATACTAGCTTATACCCGTCATGCTTTACGTTTTTGATTCCGATTGTAGGGCTTGATCGGTAGGTAATTAAACAGGTTCTAGTCTAGCTTCCCATTGCTTAACAGACCTCTATAACTGACATAAGCACAGAAAAAGAAGAATGACACTTTTATAATTCATAAAAAGAGAGAAGAATGATACTTTTAATTTTTATAAAATAGAAAGAAGAAAAATTATAGTTTGCTACCCACATGGAAAAAAAAAACTCCATGTTAATATGTTACATCTCACACTTGATTCAATTTCACTGTTCAATCGAAGGGTAAAAAAATAGTTTAATAATAATATTATACGAACCTACCTACATAATTTGCAAGTTTTACTCTCTCTATGGTTTGAATCTTAGCTACATTCCCTACACCCTCTATGTGTGATAAAGGCAGCTGTTTTACCGACCTTAAATGTCACTAAAATATGTCAAACTTAAAAATGGAGGAATTATTTTGCAAATTTTTTCATTAAATCTTTATTTATTGAGAATAATAAGATTTGAATAACATTTATATGTATAACAAATCAATCTCCAATTATTTTATTACATTTTCATACCGTAATACCAATATTCCATTCAACGTTTACATGAGTAATTTTGTTTCCAAAAGATGGCTTACTATCTTTTTTGAAAAATTTGTATGAAGATCCTAAAAAATAGAGTTTTTTAAATAGCTCTAAATATATTAAAGTTAATGCAGCAAATTGTATTTAAGAACCTTCTCCGGCATTTTGCACGGCTCTGCGCAGATTCATATCTGACGTAGCATTTGTATTTTGAGCGTGATTCTCCGACATACGATAAAAAGCAAATATACAAACATTTCTGAATTATTATGTAGATTGCATTATGTAATAATTATTGTTGATTCGGATGCGGGATGAAATTCGACCTGTCATAAATTTGTAATAAAAACAATTCCTCTATAGTTGCGTAACAATTTTAAAAAATCCAAGAGATGGCGATGTAGTAGGAAATAAGTCACATGTGAAATATGTTACATTATTGTAGGTATATGTTGTTTTTTAAAACTCCTTTGAGCCCAAATTTTATCCAATTATTATGATTGAAAGTTACCGTCTAAACCGCTAGGCTAGCAACCACTTCCTACCATAGCATAGTAAGTGTAGTAAATACTACAATAATATTATGAAAGGATTCAGCTGCACATCCAATCTATAAGACCGTTATTTTGGTGGAGTCTATTTCTTCATTTAGGCCTTCTTCGATAATCTATATATTTACTCTTGTAATCAGTCCTAGCTTAATCTTGAAAATCAAAGTAATATTATTGAAAATTCGCAAAAAAATAAAAGAACTATCTAACTAACTGGTTGCGAACCACTGCGATCGTTTGCCAAAAAATCTGTTCGGGTTACAATCTCTACCCAATTCACTAAATATTTTTATTAGTGAAATAATGAAGCAGGTATATGCAACCCGGCCCCAGGCCTAAACACGGACAAAAAATCGGCATCTTCCTCTTTGACCGTCATCTATAAAGAATATCATATATGCACGTAAGTATAATATAGGCAGCTAGCTATCTCCCGGTACAAAGGAATGATCAATACTATTTTGGAAACAAACGATCTTGGGATGTGAATCCTATCCCCGATCTCCGAGATTTGATTGTGTTTTCATATTATTTTTTCTTCTCGATTCTATCATTTTTATAAAAGGGTGTTAGGTTTCTGGTTGCACAATGAGACGAAAACAAATCATTTATAACATTTTGGATGCGTCTATTTTTATATATAGAAATATATTTCTCGGAATTGCCAAATAATAAAAGGTATAATTTACGCATTTTTCTGTCCCTTTGATTTTTATCTGATGCCATCAAATTTTTAGCCGAACAAATTATCTTTCTTAAAAATATTAACCACAAAATATAATAATATGTTCATTTATTTATAGAAATTTATAGGAATTCTATTTTTATAGCGAATCGCATCTTTTGTCCGACGAGATTCGCACGAAATCTTTTTTAATACTTTCTCGGATTTTTATGAACCCATCTTTGGCACTGTCTGCCTCTTCCAAAATTATCTAAAATATAATTATCCGTTGCCTAATTACTTCCGTCATTTAACCCATTTGATACACCAGAACAGGATAACCCTTAACAAAAATAATAATAAAAAATTAAGAAAAACCACAAAGGCAGGCAATCATCAAGCTAATATCAAAAGTGTATTGTTGAGACTAACACTATTATATAAGTTCTGCTTAGGATAACGTCTGAATCATTGACTAACGCCACCTACTTGCTGTCCATGCATATGTGAGAAGTATAATTTTGGTATGTTCTTTATGTAGATACAACTTTAATAGAGGCGAAATTCTGCAGGAAAGTCCAAGATCCGATAAACACATTGTCTGTTGAGATTATTTTTATCTATGCATCATGCAAACAAAGGAATTAGCAGCCTTCTGTTTAGATATTCTTTCTATAAAAAAGATAAAGAAAAATAAGAATAACCAATCTTGCGCATAGTAGGAAACTATGGATTCGACCAGAATTTTCTAAAGATGACCGAAACATGAAAAAAGTCTAAATACAAGTAGAAGATATCACATCAGTTTTTGTGGCAGACTTGGCACGTTCTAAGGATGTTCTAGTCTAGTCTAAGGGTAAGAACACGTAGAAAGCCGATTCCGACCCGCGCCGACCGGCTCAAAGATTATTGTTTATGGTTTCAATGCATTTAAATGGGCATGTCGGCGCGAGTCGGAATCTGCTTTCTACGTTTTCTTACCCTATCGCAGAGAGAAAGTGAAGATCACCCAAGAAGTGACAACTGGTCACTACAACACAATAGCTGGTTAGGTAGCTATTTTCTAGTGTCTAACCATTAGAAAGAGTGAGAGAAAGGGAATCCTTTAAATGTGTTATAAATTCTAAAAAAGCGGCACATTAGCTCAAAAAGTAGGTTGTGATAATCATTACAAAGTATTTTTTTATACACAATTTTGTACTACTTGTAGTGAGTATTTCTTCAAGAAAATTTATTTCACTTCCTATTCCATTATAACCAACGTCTATTCAGTCAATTAGGATCCAGAATCATCCTTTTGTCCATTACGTAACATGGTCAAAAGATTGTAAATCATTATTATTTATCCTTTGAAAATTTTAGCGTAACCCGACACAAAAGGCTCTCTGCAAATATACCTGCTCAAGTTTCGTTTATGATGTTGCAATTTTTCAAAATAACAATAACATAGCAAAAAATGGTTGTTACATAAAAAAAATATGGAACATCTACCATCATTATTATTAAAGGAATATGAACAACTGGCCCAACTGGCCATATTTTTTTGAGGATGTATCATGTTATCTTATCATGCATTTGACATAACATGGTTTTGGAGGCTCCAAGTGTCTTGGATGGCGAAAAGAAGCAAGTTGTGTAAGGTCGGGTGAATTTTCTGCTTTTTCAAGGGGTTTTCCTCCAATAAGATGGTTGGACCAAAATCAAGGCTGAACTATTTTAGGGTTGACAATATGCCAATTTTGGAGGGGCATCGTTAGGGACACATCTATCGGATTGGCATTAGGACACAACCCTCAGACATCAGGAAAAACTGCATGTAATGTAATTTTTCCTCAAGTTAAGAAGTCCCTCCGCCGGCATAGATGTCCATGCCTTGAGTTATCTGGTGGAAATCTTCTTGAAAGAAACCTTATAGATATCAGATGTAAATATTTAATTTCTTTACCTTTCACATAGTAATAACGAAATAATTAAAAATTATGTAGAATTTTTAATTAATTCGGTTGTTACAGATATTAACAGTGCACTGTGAAAGGTTAGAAGTGCGTAGTACCGTAAGTATCAAGTGACCTTCAACAATACTTCGAAAATGGAATGATTTTTGGTATTTGTTAAATAAATATTTCTCAAAGAAAATAGAGACTTCAACGAAATACTCAATGAAAAATATATAAGTCATACATGAATGTGGAAAAGATGTATTAAATTACCATGTATGTAGGCGTAGGCATATTTTATCAGTAGATATTAAATTAATTTACATATTTTTTTTTAATAATGTATCTATTTGAACTTATTGTTGAACTGTTTTATTTATATTTGAATGTTTAAAGTATTCACATAAAAACCTGTCAAATACTCCACAAAACATGAACTTTCATCACCACGACACCCGCAATAAAAGTCTACTGAGGCCTATTGAGCATAGACTAACAAAACTGTCAAAGAGCTTCGTTTGTATGAGCGTGAGACTTTATAATCGCCTCCCTCACGAACTCAAATTATCTGAATCTGTTTGTTTCCAGAGGGAGGTCAAAAGGTATCTTGTTGAAAGTGCTTTTTATTTTTTTATTTTATTTTATTAAACAAATATACAAACAGTGATTTTATAACAAACAATTACACAAATAGTATGGACTATTGTCCAGAACACCAGTAAAGTATATACGTAGACATTAACAGCGAGCGGGTTAAAAGTAAGACAAACAACATAAAATAGGAAAAAGAAAAACTAATGTAACAATATGTGCAGGCTCAGCTGGGAGTAATGGGAAGAAGGAAAAGAGTGAGGGATAGGAATAAGGGACATGGAATAAGCAGGAAGATAAAGAAGTCTTTGCTCTGACGTCAAGTGTGTTCTCACGTTTTGCCTGAAAATCGTAAGAGAGGTTATTGGCATCAACAAAGGTAGAAGAGAAAAAGTCACTGAAAAGTTCGCATACACCCTCCGAGTCACTTGCAAACACATTATCAAAGTACATTTCTTTGGGGTATGAAGAACCAGATTTGGCCGATTTGATGAAACCATGCAGAGCCCTTGGATCGGACGATATGGCCCTCTCGGCTCTATTGACGTATGCGTCAAAACACTGTCTCTATAAATTCTTTTGTCTTGATCTCAGCAGGGAAAACTCATCATAGTCGGCAGTGAGACGTGACCTTTTCCACCTTTTATGGGCTCTTAATTTATGTTTTATTACTAAAATTAATAATCTTGTGGGGTGGCGCGGTATAAATAAATGATAAAATTTAATTAATTATAAATTAAATGATTAACGTGGACTGTATCTATATGCGTGGCATGCTGTGCTGGCGGAGTGGTGTGACCAGCTGGAAAGAAAAAGGATCTGGAAGATGGACTAACCTTGGTTCACGGTGATCTCCCTCTGCTGGCCAGCTCTTCCTTGTTGAACACAAAAACATAAACAAAAACACAGCACAATTTATAATTATAAACGCGGCGCGGATGGTTAATTTTATTATTAATTATTTTAGAAGATTAGAACGAATTAAAATGAATACAAAAAAATGATTTGATTAGCGGTGCGATGCGGTTGATTTCTTATTGAAGATTGTTATTGTCACTCATCCTGGTTAGCTAAAGGTAGGAACCAAAAAATGGGTAACAACAATTTGATGGAAAAAATGAGATGGAAAGGACAGGTTGACACTGGCAACACCATCTTGAAAACCACGCAGGGTATTTAACATTATTACGTATTATCTGAGTTGGAACAAATCTGCCAATAGATTCGTTTAAAATTTTATAAAATACCTCAGTTGCTCCATCAATGTCAAGACTACGAAAAGTACTCGCCCAGTCGAACTACGCCAGGTGATCATTTATAAGAGAATAGTCGACCTTGTGAAATTGCTTGGTTTCTCTGCTCGGAACGCGGATGAAAACAATATTCTCCAGTCTGAACGTCACCAACAATGGCTTGAGATTATTTTTATCTATGCATCATGCAAACAAAGGAATTAGCAATGGCTTGTGATGGGGGTCTGGATCGACCAGGGGATCCGTACATTCACATACACCACAATTTAAATTATTTGCCAAGACCAAGTCCAATATTTTATTATTAGAATTTGGGACACCACTGTGTTGTTTCAAATCAGATAAGGAAATGAAGTCTATGGCTAGAGCACTGGTGGCATCAGAGAATCCAGCAGGGACAAAAGAGTCATGACACTGAGAGTATGACCAGGACACATCAGAGAGATTGAAATCACCCAGTACGATAAATGAATCTTCGGGATTATTCAGAATGTGGGATGAAGTATTATCACAAAAAATAGAAGCAGAATTGTAGAAATTGTTACCTGGAGGTATGTAGGCACAGCATATATTAATTTTTCTTTTCGATTTGTAATCATCTATCGTAACCCAGACATCTTCCACCTCAGAGATCCATTCCGGTTTTAGGGTAACTGGTATGCCAGTCTTATCAACGATAAGAACACCACCTCCCAACGTCTGCCCAGTGCGCAGATAATCGCGGTCCCTCCTAAAGATATTACATCTGCAATCAAATAGTTCAAAATCGAGCACATTCGAGTTCAGCCAAGTTTCTGTGAGGCAAACAATGTCAAACTCATTATGTAGTACGTTTTGATAAAAACTATGGGTTTTGGTTCGTAAACCTCTTACGTTCTGATAGTACAAGGATAACTCCATTTGGATAGATATAAAAATGTAGATCCACTGTGAGGCAAACAATGTCAAACTCATTATGTAGTACGTTTTGATAAAAACTATGGGTTTTGGTTCGTAAACCTCTTACGTTCTGATAGTACAAGGATAACTCCATTTGGATAGATATAAAAATGTAGATCCATTCAATAACGGACAATGCAAAAGGTGAGAATTCCGAGCAATAATAGAGCAATAGGAAAGGGAAATGGGTAGGATTTGGAGGAGCCTTGTGGTAGCAGCATTAAATATAGAAACAGTACAAACTATAAAAAAAAGAATGAAATACATAGACAAACAATGTAACAAAACAAGAAAAATATAGGTTGGTAGCACTGCTGACATCAACGGTTGATCGTCAGCAAGGTAAAGACAGTGAGAGGCGCTCAGTCACAACAACCTCTTCAGATCATGCAATCCTTTTATAACTATGGCAGGTGATTTCGAGTTCTTACGGACGTAGATTATGCCGTGTATCACCCAGCAGTACTGGTACTCTTTTGTCCTGGCCTTTAATTTAGCCTCTCTCAAAAGCCTCTTATTCTAATGACATGTAGATTAATATTAATTTTACTTACTAATGACATGTAGATTAATATTAATTTTACCTTATAAATGTTGACACTATGTAATATCTGTTTCTTTTCTCGTCTTTGTTCTTGTCGCTGCTGCATGTGGTGGCCTTGTACATTGACGAGATGCTAATGGGACCCTTTACACGTTACACCCCTTTGGCATCGAATTTACTTTCTCAATAATATTGATGTCTTGTATAATGAAATCTATTTGTCTTTTATGTACTAAATTGTAAATGTTTTAATGAACCCGAGGGCCTCGTGAGGGGCCTATGGGGGATGCAATAAAGATTTGAAGATTTGAAGAAGATTAATTCAATAATTTTTCTACGAGTATGTCTATAGGGTGTTTTTACTAGGACAAAGGTGGCTTTTTATAAGTAGGCACCCACCTAATTGTACGTATATAGGTCCATATTATGTTCTTCTTCATATGTTCACTTAAATTTTATCACATACAGTTGATTTTTAGTAATAGGTAGGTAGGTACATTTTCAGTATTTAGAAAGAAGAAAGTTTTCTACTCATAATCCTACTTTGTCCCAAGAATTTTGCCTTCTAATATCACATGGAACTACCTGATTATAGAAGGAGATGCCTTAATATACCTACCTACCTATAAAAAAACAAAACTTTTTTAAAAATAATTTGGGTTAGGTATGTGCAATATGCCCCTAAGTGGGGTTTAGGCCTCCTACATTGCGGGTTGGTTTGGGGGGGGATCTGCGGCGGGCTTGATTTGTGTGGGATCGGCTTTTTGGTTTGATTGCTTCGATCGAACTAGAGGGTTGGTTTTGTGCGGGTTGGGTTTGCTGCGGATTTGTCTCCTCCGGGCTGGCTTGCGGTGTGCTGGGGGCCTTAAAGGGAGAATGTATGTATGTATGTATGTGCAATATTACGGGAGAAATTGATCAGAGAAAAGAGTCACATACCCAGCTGAAAAGCAATAAGAAGAAAAATGTCTAAACTTATTAATAAAGGTATGATTCTGGACATAAAGATAGAAATGATTTTATAGTGTGTAGATTTAGGTAACAAAACATGTTTATTTGAAAAATTCCTGAGTTCAATAATATTTTTTTTTCATACTGTCACTTCTATAATGGTTGTACATATTACAATGAAAGCCATCACAGATAGTTGAATCTTTTCTTATGCACACTTATAAAAAATTGCGATTATTATAGTAAAAATTTTATGTCATTGAACAACTAAGCATAGTATTCGATGTTATTCAAAACGTCTATTGTCAAACGAAATTAAAAATGCATTTACATCGTGATGGTGCACTTGCACTTTCGAACAAATTCTTTGCACGCATTTATCAAGTTTCTCAAATTGTTATTTTTAATCGATCCGCATGATGCGGTGAAATATTTGAGAATAACAATAAGTATAAAAGGTTTAAGATATGAAACGGTTACCTGTCTATCTCTTATTGGAATGTGAACCCATAACAAGACAATGCAATCGTCAAGTTCGATATCAAGATTTGTCCAAAATGACAAACGACCCACACATTATTATCGTAATACATATACATATATTTTATAGGTGTACATTTATATTTGAATACTATAACTAGAACAAAAATTTCAAAATAGGTATTATATTATATTGTATGACATTTTTGTTTAAGAACACTATGAACAGATATCGAGGAGAAAGAAAGGAAGTAAGTTAAGAAGTGATAACGTTCTGATAAGCAATTCTGTCAGCTTATTAAAACTCTCTAGTACGACTGCATTCAATCAATCAATATTCCCTGTGTGACCCCACTTAGGGGCATAGTGAGGCAATAGGAGCCCTCCACCGTGCTCTATCTTGCGGGGCTTTAATGACCTCATCCCACACCACGTCACATTCCTTCAGCTCTGTTTCGAAGGAACGGAATAAGCCATGCGAAGCACTTCCTCATAGACGAGACCCTGATGGGAGGAAGGATAGCGCTCTCTTCGGACAACTGTCATTCGGCATCCTTAACACATATGTACCATCTTATACCCAAAATTCTCCTGAGGGCCTTTATTTCAAACACGGAGACTTTTTGTATCTGGACTTTGGTCAGGTGCCAGAACTGACCATTACACTATAATATTGACTATAGATTATTGAATCTGCCCTACATATTTATTTTACATATGCTTTATTCTTCGGCCAATGAGCTTATTATTTCACAAATATTGGGTACTTCTTCTATCCTCATGGAATACGCAGTGTTCTTGTTTAACCTCAAAAAGATGGGTAGCGGAGGTACGGGGTGCGGATTGATGCGGAGAGCGCGAGAAAGAATTGAGTGGAAAAGTTAGAAAGAGGCCTAAGTATATGCAGCAAAGAGAAAAAGATTGGACTTTTTCAACAGACATAGTATATTACTCGATCCAGTCGTGCTTACAAGTTACCAGGAAGCTTTTCTATCACAAATTTATCCAAAAATAAGTTAGGCAGGTAGTTTTTGGGTAGGCAAATTGTACATTTATCATTCGGCAGATCGTGTGCTCCAATTACTTCAGCACTTGAATGAAACGTAACACGCAGAAATACCTTGTTATTTTATATAATAATAATAATAAGAATCTCTTCTTTCTATACTCAGGTAAAGCGACTTATCGATGCATTTTTTTGCATTCATTTTGCAATAGTATTAAAATCACACAAAGGATGTGCACGTGTGAGCCGTAAGAAACGTACCTACCTACGCATTCAAAAATATTATCTACATGATTATTATGAAAGGGAAAATATTCAAAGGATAACAAACTCAGGACTAAGTTTCTTACATACTTTCGGTTTCTTTCCATGGCAGGGGTACCCAATGCCCATCCTATGATAGTATTTTATATTTATACAATTAAACAATTCGATTATTTTTCGCAGTGAACTTTTTAACGATGAGTTTATAAGAAAGCTTAGTTGTGAGTAAGTACATAAAGTTTTAACAAAATCTTGTACGCTTTGGGATATTGTCAAGATAAACGGAATCATTAATAATTCACAATGGTTTTTGTGAAGGTGAAACTTCGTTTTTTTTGAACTCATCAAACATGATGATCCATGACCTGGCTTTTGCCTGAGTTATAGGCTGTTGTAATTGAGTTACTTTGGTCACTGAGAGGACTGGAAGTATTTGGTGCTCACGGTAGTTAGTTGATGAGAGAAATTATCCTGAAGAAACTTTACGTTTCCTTCTGCAAATTGTGAGATGGAAATTATAGTTTTCATACGTTTTCGTGTATGTACTCCTAATGAAAATTTTGAAGAAACTTTGCGTACCTACCACTATTTTTCCTATAATACCAATTTTTGTTGAGATATGTGTTGAAAAACAATCTAAACAGACTACGATTCTATTATATTGCGGACATCAGATTTCAGGGCTGATAACCTAGTTTCGATAGGTGAAAACAGCCTCGTACTTCTTGGAAGCATGCAGTCCCTTTTCTTTCATAATATGATATTTCATTTAAACATCCAAATACCTATTTCATGTTTATTGTTTTTATTTTTCTATGCCACAATAATTTATAAAGATTATACTGTTACTAATTTATTGAGAACTACTTGAATATCCCTGCCAGAAATATTCAGATTTGAACTACATACAAATCAAAGAATAATAAATGATTATATAACACGAGACCTTGTCCCATATTGTTGTGTATGACGGCGTATAATCACCCTTTGTACCTAGACTTGCCTAGAGCAGCTCTTCACCAATCGGCAAACCTTTCAACTTACTTATAATTTCAAGACCATGTTGCAAAGTCCCAGTGTTCAGATTATACATTATCGATTAAATAGAAATTAAACGCGGTCTCTTTGGTTTATACCTACTTTGTTTGATTCCTCAATACATTACTTAGAGGTTTAACATCTACCTACCTATAAATAGAAATCTGTAATACACATAGGTACTTACCTATTTCCGACTAATGTAGGTACATAATACATAGGTATATATTATGACGTGAGCGAAAAGTTTTGAATCATGAAAAATTGAATCTATAAACCGACTGAGAAAGTGGAAAAGTAGTTGCAGTATAGTATGTCGAAGGTTTCTTTGTCTTCTTGTTATGTCACTCCTGAGGTTGTTAACCGTCTGTGAATAGGTAAGCTTCTCAAACTCATGCAAGTCTCACTAATTCTGCAGACTCTGGTAGGTACACCAAACTACTATCTCGAATTTTTAACCACTAGATTTTTTTTGTAAGATTTTGACATCTTTCACATTTTAAGCAAAGACTTGTGTCGTGAAAGTGGAAATGTTCGACACCGGGATTTGAACCTCCTGTATGCGCTTTATGTACAAAAGCCTCCGACTGATACAACTGGACTACAACTTTTTTGATAATGATCAGCAGCTCTCTCTCTAGCTAGAACGTACAAATACATGCAAACATGTTTGTGTTTTATCTTCATATATAAATTTTTGCTGACTGTGTGTATGTGATTGAACTTCTCCTACACTGCTACTCTTATTTTATTTCAGATAATCAAATAGATAAAACCAACCTCAATAAGCTAGTGGAGCAGGCTTGAACTTATGACCAAAAGTTGGGTACCAGTTGGGTAAGAATTTTGAAAAGTGAAAAAAAAACATGAAAGTTATACACTGATTTGACCTGTAGTTGGCCGAGACTGGTTGCCTCGAAAAAATTGCAACAAGGCTATATTAAGTAACACCTTTATGTATTCTTAAATAGAAAGTGATAATTATTTAAGTGAATGAAACAGACGAATTGAAACTATGTAATTAAGTAGGTAAATAATGATAAACAGAACTGATAATTTGATATTAAAGATTAAACTGCTCATTCATTTAAAAACAAAAAGGTTTGCTTCAGTAGTCTCCTAGAACAACGTCTACCGAGGCAGCTATTTATAGTCTATATATATACATATATATTCATAATCTTCCTTATACCTATCTTTTTGTAGGTTGAATGTGATGAAACATAATAATATGTATGTATGTGTGTAGGTAATTTGAGGATAGACAGTGGTGACCTGCAAAGATTCCATCGAAAGGGAAATCGATTAGGCTTGGACCCCGGGTGTCGGGTTACCCTGGGAACTCTATTTATAATAACAACTTCTAGCAAAAACTTTAAAGATCCCACAAGGTTCAGGCACACAAAAAACAAACAGAACCATTTCGTATGTGATCAGGGATTCTTCCTGCAAATATTGGATACGATTTGGTTCATTTAGTAGGTTTTGTTTAGATGATTTGTTTTTATCTAGTCAGTTGCAGTATTTATACAGAAGGCTTTTTGATAGGATAGCGCAAGTAGTATTGATGAATAATTTATTTTAAAGAAACAAAATATTTAGTTTTTTCCACAATTTTATTCAGCTAACCGGTTTTCGAAGACCGTACGTCTCCTTCGTTTAACATCTACTAGCCTGACGAAATATGGAGATCCCTTTAAATAAGTGTATACATACAGAAATAGATTATCTTAACTAACAGCTTATTATCACAAAACAATATCAAATGAGAACCTTTTAAAGATAACCTGGGTACGATTTTGAAAATGAATGCGGTTTTAATAACTTCTTAAAATCTTCCGGGTTCTCAGCCGCTCGGATGTTGGCAGGAAGGTTATTCCACGCCTTAGGACCTGAAACTGCGAACGCTCTGCTCAAATAATTTGGCTTATTTGAGAGATTTTGTTCGTCAAGTGCTCTATAAATTGACCTTAAGGATTTCTGTCTATTATTACAATTTTGTAGAGTGCATAATTCTGAAATGTATTCAGGAGGCATGTTGTGAAGAGCTTTGAAGATTGTGAGACTTATGTGAGATGAAGATACAACGAAACGAATGTGCTACCAGGACGACCGCCAAAGTAATAAAGAAAGAGCTGGATTTCTTCATCCTGGAACCAATGATAAATTCCTGCAAAAAAAAACATAAGTCATGCTTTAAAATAAAAGGAAGCAGAGAAAAGGCGAAACTGTATATTTTATGACTCATGTTTCAAATATCTCAGATATCGACAAGTTTAGACAGTACAAAGCTATGAAAATGATTAGCAATTTCCTAAAAACAATAACAGTTTTCATCGAAATGTAAAAAAAATATTTTATTCCTACGAAAATCTATACGATATGATAAATAGGTATGTAAGTACGTAAATTATTTCAAAACTACTAGACAATAATAAGTAAGTTGACTAGAATAAGTAGTATTCTCTTAGATTAGTTATGAATGGTGATTACACTAACATAATATTATGATCAAAATTGTATTTCGTCTCTATAGGGCTGAAACTTGTAGCTAGGATACAAAGAGCACAATTATGTAATAGAAAACACACATTTTTAAGTTGTTAGTAAGCATTATGATAATATTATTAAAAATTTAGTACCTATTTTAAAGGACTCATGAATGAATTAATTTCGATATAGAATAAATATTTATTAACCTTTTTAAATTTGGGAAATGATTTAAGAAATAAATTAATAGAAATATTATTAGAAGCAGACGGTGTAAGTCATGGGAAGGAAACAGAATTAAAATCCGTTGAAGGAATTTACTAAATAGAAACATGTTTTTACAAAGGTACCTATGTCTATCTTTTTATGCATACAATAATAATAGTTATGCAACCCTCAAAACCATTCGCCACCCCCTCAGACATTATTAAAATTCACTTTCATTTTATTAAACTTATATAAAATGCAAAAAAAATACAGTCCATTAATGTTGAACCAATATGAAAAAAAAATAATGAGAAGTGTTCGGATGACGGTTGTGTAAGAGCGAAATCGAAACCATTCCCAAGTTACTATAGAAATAGTACGACAGTAAACAATGGCTGTTGGCAAAAAAATGTGTTTTATTTAAATAAAACAGGAAATTGCAATCTCATATTTCCAATAGAAACTCTAAACACAAATGCGGTTATGCAAAAAATTATTGAAATGAATGATCGATTTGCCTGGATGTTGCTTCCTAGCGCATATTATTATTTTTATCAAAATCTATTAGTTGTCCTAAACTGATATATAAAAATCAAAAGTTTTCTTTACAACCTATTTTCAAACGAATTAGATCAAAAAAATATTGCATTTTGATGACCTCATTCTTAAAAAAGACTTTAAAAGCTATTTTATACTATAGTTTTGGATTTATTTTTAAGCACTGCTACATCGTACGATTCGAATTATTTGTTGCGTTTCTAAAGATAATCGGCACAAAAACCTGAGAGGGTAGAATTTTAGGTTTATAAAGCACTTTATTTCATAGCCCCAGAATGTCTGTGTGAAATGTGTGTCAAAAAATGGCACGTTAACCGTTGACTCATGAGAAATCGTTTTATATAATGATTCTGCGCTCGCTTAGAGTGAACACAAATACATTTTTTGACTCTTTCACAGTAAGCTAATAGGCTAGCAGCTATTACGCCGGCTTTACTAGGCAAAACAACCAACTGTAACGCAATACCCGCGTATTATCACAGATCTTTTAGTGTTACATCTTCAGAAATATGCATTAAACTTCCTGCTTCCGTCGGAGAAGCTCTTACTATTTCGAGGTTCAAGACCCACCTAGATGTACTGATGTACAGAATTGAGCATCCTTGAGGTGGTGTAACACCACAAAACGGCGGTCTATAAATTATCTGATTTTTAAATAATATACATCAACCAATATTCACTAATGAAGTACGATTTACAGACGGTATGAAGGAACTACTACGGGTTTATGATCGTCTTGTGTTGTTACGAAGGCAGGCTTAGTATAATCACTCCACTTTAACATGTACGTTCAAACAACAGAAAATCCCACTCATAAGGATTTTCAACTTGTCGAAAAATCTTGATTTGAACTTGCGTCCGTCGTCATCATTTTCAGGGACCCTAGCCACTGGGCCAACTGGCCCGTAATTGTATATTCATTATATAAGATCTTGTCCTGAAAAAGGGCCAAAGATAAACTTAAAATATTGTGCATCTGATTTCAATTATTATTATTCAAAAATATAAACAGCAAACATGTCATTTGCATTTAATTTGGTTTTTTTTATTTTCTACTGCGGCAGCAACGCGTCGGATGGCAACTAGTTTGTGAATACAATTTAAAAAGGTTTACGCAATTTATATTTTTTTTTTGCAAATTAATGTGTTGAAATTTGGATGTAGGAAGTGGAAGGACCGATGCCATAAATTAGGTTGAATTTCATTTGGAGCATTCATCAAGCTCTCAGTGGTGTCCTGTTTGGAACGGATTCTTTACATCCTTAGAAAATCCTCACTGGGCTAATTGGACACGCGAGAACCAAATATCATTGTTACTTTATATTGATTAATTAACAAATCCATCATTCCGAATATTTATCATTTTAGTAAATATACCTACGGTAGCCAGAAGTTTGTGATCAAATTGGTTAAGAGGGAAATTTTATATCAAGAATGATTACAAACATTTCAACTTGATGTTTTGAAATATCTGATTTGCAGATTACATTTTATTTTTGCATTGTCGACTATTTTAAAGTGAAGGTACTCTAAACATAACCAAATATTTTCATATAGAACCTGTATAGAACCAAATTTTATGCCGCTATGATTAAATCAATGAATGTTCTATTATTATTTCGATTTTTTTTTTTTGCCAAAATAGAATCGCTTCGGGCTAACGAACCTCTTCTTTTGCTATTTCTACGGCTGGGTAAGTGAAATCACTTTACGTTAATAACATTCGCCATTTAGAAACTATCCATTAATACATTTAAATAAATTAAAACTATGTGTACAATATTCTAAAAAAATTACATTGATTTAAAATATGCATTATTGTTCTTCCACCAAAGCTATGCTTGTGTGCAGGAGAATGTAATATTTTCGTATTGTTTGCCTCATTTACAAAGACCAAGCATTTTGTTTTATTGAAAATGAATCTGGGTTCACCTAAAATGTATAAGAATCATAAAAAAATACAGTTTTGAAAATGGCTGGAACGGTATCGAGCCCATGCATTTCCATTAGCATGAAAGTCGCCGAGTGAACCACTCTCAACTACCAGACCAGGCTACCAGCCACCATTATTATTTATTTATTTAGTTTATAAAGTTAGAAAAACAACAAAATTATGTGCCTACTACGATAAAGATTCAGACTTCACCTTCCAATAAAATATTTCTTTCTTGCGTCGCATTATCAACAAAATATGATTTTACAGCTTTTTTTTTTATTAATGACATTATAATGAACTTTTATTTTATAGCACATTTCTTCTAAGATTTGCAATTTATACAAGTATGTATAAATTTTATTTCATATAAAATATTAAAAAAAAAAAAATGAATATCTTTTTCGGGCTTATGATCGCTTTGTGTTCCGAAGAATTATCATTTTCTAATGCCACTTTTCGATATTTGAGTACCATGCAACATTTTCAAGGAGCTTCAAATGCCCGTAAAGGATATTTCATTATGATTTCGAAATAATATTTTAATGATTAATACTCTTCGATACAAAAAAAACGCGGTGAATAGGCGGAAACTGGCGAATCTTTTATTGTGGGAGATGCGGAAGTAAGATTTTTATTTTCTATTGTGCAATGTTGCGAGCTGTTGTGATTTTTTATATATAAATAAATAAATAATAACAAGTTCATATTTATACAAAATATATTATTTAGATACTCAAAGTAAAATTTATGGTCATAAACTAAATTCGTTTTCTATATTTTAACTATCTTTTAGCGTAATAATCTTTTTGATTAGTTTGGATCAAGCCGAGTTCAATGTCTTTTATCTTTCGCTCGATGAAATGCTATCGCAGCCAATCTCCCCATAAGCACTAATAAGCATACCTCATAAACACTTGTTATTTGGATAATCTGTTGATTATTTAACTAACATCAACCCTTTCATTTGCTATTTAATATAGATCTAGCTTTTTACTACCATCAAAACATTCCATTGCTATTTTATGTAGATCTAAAAACATATAGATTATGTAGGATTCTTATCTCTTCTGCCTGTGTTAAGTGTCCATAGGGAAACAAAGAACACCCTCTACCAAACTCCTGAGAGAAGATCTATAAGACTCCTGGAGAATATGATTGAATGATGGGCTGTACAGTATTAACAAAGATCCCAGGATTTGAGAGTGAACAGGGGTTGTTGAGAATGCTATCTTCACGGGTACCGAAGAGAATACATCCGCGGGAGTCATCTTGGCAAAGTGAGAAAATCAGGAAGATGCAGACTACCTTGGGATGAGCTCAAGAGAGTTCTAGCACAACTTCTGCAGGTGACAGACATGAGAGCTGCAATAGAGGAGCGAAAATAAGTTAAGGGAGGCCAGGGCTCGATATGAGCTGTAGAGTCATCGCAGAAGAAGAAGAAGGGTTGCCCTCTTGGGAAGTAGTATCAGGTGATCTTTTTGGTGATTTTCCTGTGAGTCATCTTCTATGAAATCACTAAATAGATAATAAAACACTTACCCAATGGCCAAAACATCCCCCTTGTGGATGAAATTCCAAAAAAGAAAAAAAAAAAACTAATCAGCCGTGTTATTTGATTTGTATACTTATCAGTAATGTATTCTTAATTTTGTTCCTAATCTTTTACTTAAACTTTGCATAATTTTCGTACCGTAGTCTTTCGGAAATTATTCTTTGTATCAAATTGAATTTTTCAGTGCATACCTACTCTTATTCTATTTTTTTTTTATATCAACTATCAATAATATAATCGGTTTTTTATATAAACATTGTTATTTTTTTCGAAATTCCTTCGTGAAAAAAAAAACAATCCGGAACCTTGGAAAAGACCATCGCAATTCTACCGTTGTCAATAATGGAGGAATTATACAAAAAGAGATTAAATATTTAGGCTACTTAAGGCAGAGATGAAAACATGAAGCGGATTAGTATTCATATTATTGATGTGATAAAGGACAAAATTAATACAGAAGACGGAATGAAGGAAGGGAACTAGGTATCTACCTCCGTCGGATTTGGAGGTGGATTTCGGGAAACAGCCTATTTTTATGCCGTCAAATCAATTGATGGACCATTGTAAAAATATTAATTCCATTATTGTGAGTTGTATGCCAATTGCTCGTCTTCTACGTAGTCTTTTAAAAAATAAAGCTTTAGCGAAGTATTTGCTCTGCGTCTTGCCTACAATCTATGGAATGACAGATACTACACCCATTTTTCTCAGGGCTCTAGCATGGAAATTACCTTTTGAAATGAGAAGACAGTATTTTTTTTAATGAATCTGTGCTCACTCAAACTGAACACAATTACACTCTTAGGCCCTGTCATAGCTGGTTGCATGATCGCATAAACGCGGACGCCCTGTTCAAACATATCACATTGTATGAACGTGTCCTAACTGGGCAGACGGACAGACGTAAATTCGATCGCCCGATCGGTGCCTTATTTGAAATGATCGCGCGTCGCTTGTATTGTTCTGTTGTATCGATAATTAATACGACACCTACTTGCCAAAAGTTCTTACTTACTAACATTCATATTTTTTTGTTTGCGTTGTCGTACGGCGGCAGTTAGGACACACAATTTTTCATCGTGCGATTACAAATTTGTTTATGAGTTCAGGCGATTATCGCAATCGTGCGATCATGCGACCAGCTAGGACAGGGCCTTAGACTCTTTCGCAGTAATCTACTTAAAGTTTGTATAGTGAAGAGGAAGATGGTCGGCACCTGGGATCGAACCCACGACCTCTGATATGAAACAGTACGAAAGCCGGCGTCGTAACCGCTAGACTACCGACCACTTTCTACATAGAAAAGGGTTAATAATATAAATTAGTTAAGTATAGATCGTCTTCTTAAGTCCCAATTTTATTTTAACATGTTTGGGATTCTGGAAAATTTGTGATGTCTTCCCATAGCAATAGCTATATGAAGGAATCACACTTTTTGTGGATATACTATTTTCCGCGAACTCCAGTAACATTTTATACATATGTGCAGACGAATACCTAATATAAGTGTGAAAAATATTTTCTCTAAACTAAATACTTACTTTCCGAGTCCGGATCATCAGACCAAGAATCTCTAGTGGTTGGCCACATGTATGGTCCTGTCATTGGCATCAGCAAGGTCCTCCCGTGTTCTCCAACATTCGGGCACTCCAGAAGGTGATCATGGTCCTGCACACTCACAGGCGTCGTCCTCTCTGTATCCCAATTTTTTGAGGTTACTATAACAGCGCGACACTCCTGTTTGTTTAGGGTTTTCCATGAAATGAGCGTATTCCGAAATAATAATTACTCCATATTATGATAGACACATAATAAACAAGCAATAAATAAATTTACTTACCTAAAGAAATTAAATACACATACCAACACAGAAAAAGAAACTTCATATATGTGATATATAGAATTTTCTGCCCCATAAATCTGTTCTCTGGGGCAGTACTAGCAGGTGTCCTACTCACGTGCGTGGGGTTGCAACAAAAATAATCAATTACGAAAAACTTAACAAATTATAATATAAGATAGAAATCACATTATGAAAGTCTCCCTGCTACTCTTATTTTTTTTTCTTCAATTTTCTTCCTTGCTAGATTCTTTACTAAGAATAATGCTTAAATCAATTATAAACACAATTTCTTTGGAATTATACAAAATTAAAAAATACTGGTCTCATTTTTTTCAATAGATGTTTCTTGAGTGAGTGCCTATATTAAAATTTATCTCTCTGAAGTGGATTTAATATTATCCATTTCTTTAATTAAAAATGATATAAGCAAATAATAAAATATAAATTAACTTTTGGTCCTCAAGCCTTATCCTTCTCGCGCAGGATAAAGTATATCTTTATATATAAATTTCTTCTGTCGATGTGTAGGTGTCTAACTGAAGTTTATGCATTTTTTTGATGTGTGATTTAGTTTATTCGAGAATGGTGAATCACAATTTAATTTTTTCACGTATTTTTAGATTCTTTTCAATTGAATCACTTATTTTGTAGATTTCAATCGATAGAAAATGTATAAAATATTGTCTAAATAATGCTTCCTTTTCCAACTGTCGATTTGTTGAGGAGAAATTATTTCTCGAGACAGATCGGCAGTATCAAGCCAAGATACATGAGATTTGTATGGCCAGGTCTAGATTTTAAACGGTTTTCCAAACTTTGACGACAAAAAACACCAACTTAGAGGCTTCGCAGCATATATGTTCCGTATATGGATTTACTCAGAATTCGGAGGAGAACATTTAGCGTGTCAGGGTGTG
This sequence comes from Mystacides longicornis, assembly GCA_963576905.1. Taxonomy (NCBI): domain Eukaryota; kingdom Metazoa; phylum Arthropoda; class Insecta; order Trichoptera; family Leptoceridae; genus Mystacides; species Mystacides longicornis. The sequence goes on from OY756428.1 coordinate 10,659,112, forward strand.
TCTGTGTGTGTGAGGGTGTGCCTGTGTGTGTGTGTGTGTCCGTCCCCCCCTTATAACTTTTGATTCGCTTGATGGACAGATCCTAAAATTTCAGAAAATATTTAATACTTTAAGCCTACAAAACTTGTATAGTACTCAGAATTTTTAAATTTTTTTTCAGTCAGGGGTAATCAACCTTTGAATTTTTACTTAATTTTTGCATATATCTCGAAAACTATAAAAGCTAGAACCCTAAAAATTTGTATGTGTATAGAAAAATACAATATCTCAAATTGAATTTAATGAAAAAGTTCCAGGGTTTCTCAAACTTTTTTTATAAAGAAAAATGTTTTTTTTATGACAAATTTACGAGTTTCAATGCCTATATTTCAGAATTTTAAAAAAATATTGAAAAACGCTGAAACACATCAACTAGATAATTTAATTTTCTATAAAAAAATAGATACATTATATCAGTACATCTCAAACTTTTCTTAACAATTTTTGTAAAAATTTAATTTATTGACGACATCGTTTCATACAATGAACATACCGACTCAGGACATCGAAAGTTGGATCTCATGTATACATGCAACTAGTTTTAATGAAATTTCAAAGATGTAGGCAACGTGAGGGAATGGACCGAACCGGTTAAGGCTCGGTACTCACTTGCGCCGCGAACGTGTATCATTACATCAATTTTATCAAAAGGATGCATGTGTTCCGTTCGCGTTCGCTTTCCGAATCACGTATACAATTAACTTTTCGATTGAATTGATGCAATGTCACACGTTCGCGGCGCAAGTTAGTAAGTACCTTAAGGAGTCGTTCCGGCTGGCGCGAGTTGGAGAAGCCTTCGTAGAAGTGGTTGCCAATGTCAAGGAGACCTGATAGGGCACAAGAAGAAGAATTTTTAAAATGTGGACCTATTTTGCGTTTTTTTTTTTATATTAATTTATTATTATAATAATGGATTCACTAAATATTGATACATGTTTGACATCTTTTATAGAAAGAAATTTTCGTTTTGTGACAAAATGACGATCTATCCACCTTTAGAACGAAACCTTTAGAACGAAATTTCTGAAATGGAAAGTTTAATTTATATATTGCAAAATGTTCGACTTTCCAAAAGCTTTTGATAACGACGTCCGCTGGGTCAGCTGGTAGGTTTTTGTATATAAGACTTAATTTATATATATTTTATCCATAATATAATAAATATTCTTCTTTTAATTAAATGTTTCACAAAGTATCAGACGAGGAACCTTCAAGGTGAAAAGTACGTGAGTATTTAAATTCGGTAATTATATCCTAAGTGAATATTAATTAAAACACGATGACGTTTGAAAAGAGTGTTTCCGAGAAAGAAAGAAACAATGTCAGATACAGCCTACTTAAACTTTTAAAGAAGGACGGATATAAGGGGCGTGGGGGCGAGGGGATGGATTTAGGGATGAGACGGGGTGGTGGGAGGAAATGGGACCAGGTAATGAAGTGTGGGGATATAATTTCTCAGATTTTCAAATGAATTTAAAAAAGGAATTCTTAAAAAAAAAAACTACAAAAAACTATCGCCTTAAAAATTCATCACGTTAGGAAGATGGTTGTAATTATACATAGCTACGAAGGATAAGCTTTTGAAATGTTATAGAAGATGAAGTGGGATCATATTGACCCACTATGAAGCAAAGATTAGAAATAGTATTCGATGATGTTGATGTTGATCTCTATACATATTCGTCTTTCATCTGGAAAAGGCAAGTTACGAGGTTACGACACCACAGGTGGACAAAAAAGTAGCAGAATGGAAATGGAACCATTGTAAAGAGAAGATTAGCAGAGGCAAACCCTCCACACGAGGACCAGATATTTTAACGATTGCTGGTGATTTGTCACAAAAGATGCTGCATGGTCAATGGTGAATGAAAGATTATAGAAGATACCTGTTCCAAGATACCATCTTTAAGGAATGTAAATGAGTAAACAACGACCTTACCTAGATTTGATAATGATGATGGTTGGCCAACGTGGAAGGGAGTCCTGCCAAGAACACGAAGGAGGCTATTTAGAGGGTCAGGGATGACAGTAAGGAATCACAAGAAGAAGGAATTCGTGTCAATTTTGTGGAAAGAAATGTTGATGGTGGTTTATGTTAAGGCTCCAGCGAATAAAGCAAAGATATTCTTGACAATCACCAACCTTCGCCAAAGACATAGCACTAAAGATGATTTGAGGTTTCATCACACGATTCTGTTCCAATTCTTTTGGCGAGTTTGAGAAAGATAGAGAAAGATTTGAGATCAAGTAGGAACCTATAAGCTTACATTCACAATTGATAAGAATGTCCAAATCCGATGATCAAGCGCATAACAAATTGGAACATTTTATGCAAGTATATTTAATGTAGGTACTAGAATTACTAGATGCTTTTAGTCAAAGGTGTTTATCATCTCGAATATGAAAATGAAGCCATTTTCAACGAAATAGAAAAAAAACAATATGGAAAAAATAGATATAAAAATAGTGTTCCAAAGTTTAAAGGATAAAATAAACAAGAAGACAATATTTTTTTTTATTTCGCTTGACGTATCAGTTTGTTGTTTTAAAGTATCTGCTTTCTTGGAGTAGGAGAGGTTATCAGTTCCTAATTGAAAAGTCATTAATTTTAATAGCGCGTTGTTTCTTTCTGAGAACTCTGGTTGCCTTGGCATTAAGAATGGGTGGAGTGGGGGGGGGATATGGAAGACCTCTGGGGAAAATCTCACCAAATACAGAACATTGTTTCCAATGTTAAGACTGAGCGTTTTTTTTATCAAAATGTATTTTTATCTTCACAATGAAAATTGTTCGGCTTTACGAACGAATGGCGACTTTTCCTCGGGCTTTGCGTATTTACCATATCGTGGATAGATGATTGATTATGAATGAGTTTCTTATTTTAAAGATGGAGATGGGGGGTGTGAAAATGTGTGGAGGACTTAAGTGGGAGTTGATGTAAATTAGGATCCTTCAATGACCCCTAGGGGATGTTCTGATCCTTAACATCAAAGAAGTATTTCGACGATGTTTTATTCTAGCGGACCTAAAAGAATCACATTGAAAGTCTTTTTTTTCCTCTGTACAGGAATTATAATGAGGTAGAGGCGAAATAAGCTAATGCTAATAATTTACTTTCTATTTGAGAATTTTGCATTCGTTTGAACTTAATAAAATGGTATACGAAAAGGTATGTCTTGTTGTTCTAAGAGAGCTCTACTTTCATTGTGAGATTAAGAAATAATAACCGTAATAAATAATTTACCTGGTGATAAATTTTATAAAAAAAGAAGTCGTCAAAATGTCAGGAAATTCTGATTACTTATAGTTGGTTGAAGAGAAATAAAACGTACATTCTGAATACGTAACAACTAACTAACTCTACCATTTTACTCCCCACTAAGGGGCATATGGAGGCAACAATAGCTCTACATGTACATTAATAATCAATCAATCAATTCTCCCATTTACACCCCACTCAGGAGCATAGAGAGGCAATAAGAGCTCTCCATTGCGCTCGATCTTGCGCAGTGTTTATGACCTCCTCCCACACCATGTCCAAATCCCTCAGCTCTGTTTTGAAGGAGCGAAATACAGTGTGTGAGGGTAATTAATAATACAAAAGTCTTATTATAGATGACCTTAATTTCAAATAAGGGAATATTTTGAGAGCAAGGAAGATGTTTTGATACACAGTGATCACGAGTAACTATTTTAGCTATCAATAGTGTTGGTAAATATCCATGGATTTGTTTGAGTGTTCATAGTTTAAATAAGCAATGGGTTTCAGGTAACTGCTACTGAATGGCGAAATACAGAGAATTATTTTTAAGCACTTTGTCGGCAGAACTAAATTCCTACTTATCGATATTACATATTTTACCTTGCAATCGAAGCATATTAAAGCGGTCTTTAACGAGAATCGATCCTGGAATCTAAAGTCTGAGAACTTCATTGCACAACAATGCTGGTTGTAAATTACCTCAAGCCTGAACTAGATAGGTCATCAGAATTATCATTAATAGAAAGGATGTGAAAATGTTTTAAATGACTTAAAAAACTGCAGGTACATTATAATGAAATCCAGTCAAATGAAAACAGAGTAGCCTTTTTTAAACCGAATATGTAACAACTCATTACTGATGTTCGATTTTTAAATGGAACAAACCACTACGGGCTTACGACCGTCTTATGCTGTTATTTCGGAGGCTGGCTTAGTGTGATCACTTTACGTTAACAACGTTCGCCACTAGATGGTAATGTTTAGGTCTCCGAAACTCCTAATCATGAGAATTCTCAACATGTTCAACATGCCGAAAAATCTCATGTATGCAACAAGTAGAAATTTTATAATAAAATAAAAAATAGAGATAAAAGTTGGAAATTATTGAGAACAAGAGAGCAACCAAATTTAAAGACTGCGACTGCTGTCATGTATTTGGCGCCAGAATATGAACATATACATTTTTGTTAATGTCTCATCTTTATTGCCTATTTTGGGCTTTGTTGGTGAACAACGTTCTAATTATGTCTAGCTAGACTCTTGTGACCTTTTTTGTGTAGATCTTATCTAGTCCTGAAAAAAGGTCACAAGAATCTAGAAATTTTTATAAACCATTTGTAAATATTACAAACAATTTCAATTTGATATCATGTACAAAATACACGTACTGTTAAAGGCATATTTTCTACCTACTTAATATCAAATTGAAATATTTTCATACTATTCATAAACACAGGCATTTAAAAAGGAAGCATAGTTGAAATGTATTATTTTACACGGAAACGGGTGGGTATTTTGTACTTATTATCGATTTGTGATACTTTAGTGATAGCTCGACTCAACAAGTTGACTTTTCAATTCCAATATAACAACACTAGCGTCTGCCGCTGTCACATGACGTGACTTCTCCACCTGAGACAATTCCGTTCGCAGCTGGACGCTAAAAATATAGAGAAATGTCTCGCAAAAAATAATATTTCGAGCACATCACGTTTGAAGAAGTGTTTTTTTCGAATGGATTGTGAGTATTTCGGACATGGAGTGCTTTTTTTCGAAGAAGTGTGGAGAGCAAGACAAATTATTATTGTTTCGCTTTCATTTTCAAAACATACCTATATAAAAATATACTCAACGTATTTCAATATCTACGTTATTGATAATTTCGTAATGCTTTATAGACTCCCTTTAAAAAAAATTGGTAGATAAATACCGATAGAATCATAGAGAAAGTTTTAGGCTAGGTAGTGAATTAATATGTGGTAATATTTATTGTTGTTTTAATACTTAAATAGTTTAACAATTAAAATTTAAAAGATTAGAGGTAAATCTTTTAGCAACATATTTTTAATTGAGAGAAACATAAATACATACCTAGGTAGGTTAAGTAGGTTTACATTAAGCTTTTGTGTGATTCAAAACCTATTTTTTATAGTTTAATGAGTTAGAATAAACTCTTTTATACCCCATTTAACCTCTGATCACTGGTTTTACTCTGTTTCAGGCGGTTGTGTGATAAATAGTATATTGATTTTATACTATGTTTAGTCGGTATATTCTTCGTCTGCACAGAAGTTTCTTTAAAAAGTTTATCTCAAAGCAGAAAGGATTCTAGAGATAATGGTTATTTTTTACCTACTTAAAATTGGACATTTTTCAAATCAAAATGGACTTTTTACAAATCAAATACGTATAATGTTTTATAACTTTAAGATTTGGCGTGACTCAATTAGATATACTTTTGTAAATACTTATTTGTTCTATATTTATATCAATAAAAAAAATACATAACAGACGCGGATCAAAAAACATATACCTACCCACTTTTAAAATGTTCTAGGTATTTGATTTGAAAAAAGACCAATTTGTAATAAAAAACTATAGCACGCAACAATGCAAATTTTCTCACATTTAGGTATTGCACTGAAATTACGTTAACATCATTAACTTACTTCACTTCTTTACTTTACGTTACTTCAACCAAAATCTTATAGAAAACAGAATATTAATATTCAAAATAAATAAATATAAACCTACGACCAAAAATTTAAATAGTTCCTACCTAGCTATTTAAATTTTTATGGGTAGCTACCTTCGTTTTACCTCTAACTCCTTTCACGGATATCTTCGAAGGGTATTCTCAAATTTGTTTAAATCGCACAGAACTTCAATCAAAGCCTATTGTGAACTGCAGAATTCTTCGCCTTTCAATCGTTGCAACAATACCACGTGCAAGGAGGATGACGTTATTTTGTGTCATGTCAAAAATTGACAAAGAAAATAATGCGGGAGATAATACTGACACAACTGCAGCACAAATATTGTTCGTCCAACCTACTTTTATATCAAAATACCTAATATTCTCATTGTGGACATTTTCGGATACATGGCTAACCATTGAATGAAAAAGTTATACCTAATGCAAATTCTATTTGGCAAGATTTATACTCGTAGATATTATTGTATTTAAAACTTGCTTGGAGATATTGGCTTTTGATTACGCTGCAACGCAAGTCGTCTAAATTAGCGGTTGCCAAAGTGGTGGTCCGCGAGAAAATTTCAGAAAAATGTGGAATATACTTACTCATCATGTTAAGTATTTTATTATGGTTTATTAATAAAGCTTTCATAACTTGGTTACTATTAATAGTTTCATTTTATTAACTAGGTACATTTTATGTGTTCTTTGATCACAATTTTTTTTTATAAATATATTTAAGTGGTCCGCGGGATGAATTAACTGGTCCGTGAGGTCAAAAAGTTTGGCGACCGCTGGTCTAAATTGTACAGTCGATTTTCCACAGTTTTTCACCCTTTCCTTCCTTTCTCTTCGTCATCCATATTTGAGAATGTCTTCAACTGTTTTTACGATGTCCTGATTTCGCTATTGATTCAAATGAGGATTTATATATTCTGTTTGAAATGATTGGGCATACAAATACACAAGTCTTGTAAGTATATTCTTGATTCCCATTTATATCCAATTTTTACAAATCTCCTGTCTATTTTCCTAGGCCTGTTATGTAAGCCTCCTTTGACGTGGACTCCCAACTTTCCTTCCATTCTTTAGGCGGTCGTCCTGGTCGGTGAAAGTCCACCAAATTGGGGAATGCTACCTTTAGCCACCCTTACAGTTCTTGTTTCCCTCATTCTGTGTATACATATTCGTACCAGAACCTTCTTCTCTGTCGTTCTAATCTGACAATGTATTCAACTTTGCATTTTTTTCGGATTTCTGTGTTTTACACTCTTGTCTGTAAGGACTTTATTAGCAGTATATCTTGGTACTTTCATTTCGCTGGCGGGTTCAAATCTTTTATGTATATTATTCTTCCTGTTTCTGTCAAATTTGACCAAAAATGGCCTAAGTAGGTACTCGAATAGACTCCGATATTGACTAAAATACACAGGCAACAGTTGCAATAACAGGTGAATGTAGAATCAACAATTTAACATTGTCATTCTTTGGTACATAATTTCTCATTGTTGTACATATTTGCAATGCTAACCTATTAGTTATACATTATCTTTTGCCGATATTTAGGTACAGTGGGATACATTGATCATCGTCGATCATCTGACCATTTTTTGACGATTTTCGAAACGCTTTCACAATGGTGTCAGGGAGTCAGTTGAAGATGTTATAATAAAAAATACAGTAGTTATGTAAATTGACCGTTTATGGACCAGATGTGAACCTAATTATTTGCAAAATACAGTAATTTAAAACATATGTACTTAGATAATAACTATACAAAAAAAATCGTTCGAGTAAGGATTATAATGTAACACAATCCTTGCATCAATAACACAATGCAGAATTTTTATTGTATAAAAACATTTTATTTATCGCATGTGTTTTTTTAGTCCATCAGTTGTCCGGTAGAGTTGCGTAAATACATACATGAAAGTTCCCGTATAGAATACAATAAAAATAATAATAATATAATAACTACAAGAGGGAATGAATAAACTGCATGGTGTGGTGATGTGGTGGGAATGTGTGTGTGTAGTTGCGCCCTACAATGGACATTCTTACTTTCCTCCTCGTCCAACACAAGAGATGTTCTGGAGAAGGGTCCTGCAGCACTATTGTGTTGCCAACATAATATCTAACACCCATACGTATGTGTGTCCACATGCAACGGACAGCTACATTCTGAGTTATTGCACAAAGGGGATAATTCCAAAATGTTTAATTAATTTTCTATTGTAGTTTGAGGTCAAAAGCTTTAAAGAGGCTGACGATTGTTCTTATTTCTGGAAAGTTTCACTTTCGAAATTCCGTCTTTTGTTTAAAGATTGTCAAAAATAAGTCGCGCTTTCAATATATTTTACAAATTTTCATCAATTTCACTATGCTATAATCAAGAATAATGAATTATCTCATGCTGCTGTTTTCCGTTAAATCATTGTGGACTCTACAATGTATGTAGACTGTAAAGCGTCATGACCCATGGTTTGTGAGGTGAAAACTGTGATTACTAAGGGTCGGTACTCACTTGCGCCACGACTCTTGTCCTCTGGACCCGAGTACAGGTCTCCTTTCGTTTCTTTCTTTAATTGATCATACCATCTTGCAGATTGTCTGTTCTGCTTGCTTGCCCTTTTACGGCGATGTTACGTGGGTCCGATCTTAACCTTAAAGAGTGGAAGAGTTAAAAGAAACTCCTAAGTCCTATAATACTTAGGTGATAGATGATCTTATTCAATGCCAACTACTTTTTTCAGGATATACCTACGATTCGCTTCAGACAATGTGAACCTTACCATTAAAGACGGTAATCTCTCAGAGATGCTAAGCTCCTTGAGCATTAAGCCAATGTTCTCTCAACAATTCACAGCATCCTCGTTATGTTATGTTCCACACCAGAACCATAATATTTCAAAGCTCAATTTTAGGCTTATTAAGGACTTCAGAGTAACCGACATAAGATGGATCAAGAAAGTTCTTGAGTAGCGTCCGAGAACTTGGCGGAGAAGTGTGGGCAGGCCTCAGGTGAGGTAGTCTGACATTAGACGGATTGCCGGGAGTGGGTGGATGCGGCTGGCGCGGTGGAAGTCACGGGGAGAGGCCTATGTCCAACAATGGACACGAGAGGGCTGAAGAAAGAAAGAAGAAAGGAAGAAAAAAGGACTTCCATGCATTTTCTATGTTTCGTCTCAAATTAATATAGCGTTGGTAATATAATGGTACAACTTAGTTTTGTATTGTGTTAGAATATTATACCCTATTTATTTTTTAGTAGATAATACTATATGTTTGAATGAGAGAACTGGCTAATAATGTTAATGTTGATAATCGCCATCCTCAGCACTGAGCAAATTACGAAGAAGAATATATTTATGAATCATAGAGTACCTACGGATAAGTACTTTTTTCTTGTATTTCATGGCAGATATCCCTGACGTCAACTGAAAAGTGGAAATAATGTTAGTCGTGAAAAGCTTCAAACATGTTCTTTGAATCAACAATCAGCTAAGCAAAGAAATTTTTCTATTCTTGCAGGAATAAAAACTTAATCTTAATATTATCATGAGCAGTTCCCAAATTCAAATAATTCGTAGTTTTTTGTCAACCTGTTGGTGTATAAAATTTGGAAATGTGCAGTTTTGAAAGTAGAAGAGTGACCTAGACGAATGCGGAAGGGGAAAACATCCATCTAAAGAGCAAGGAGGTAGGTCTAGGTACCTACCAGGATAGGGTGAATAATAAGGCATTGTGCAACCTCCGTAAAGACCGTGGAGCGCGGGGCAGCGTGCTAACTGCCGCGTCATCAAATAACCGAGATGCCAGCTCTAAAATCTTGCGAGTGCCGTCCACGTCTCCCTACCGTCATATCCCATCATCTATCTCTATATGCCTACCTAAATAAACTGAAGCTTGACCATGGGGGTAGCACTATTATATTCACAATAACATGTAGCTACATTCATTGTGATGGGATTAATTGGTATGGGTGCATTCAGATATCGGTTCGTATCTACATGGAAATAATTACGAATATTCTACAATACTTACCCTACCCATAATTTTTCATATCCATTGATTATCCAAAGCGTGGTGACTGCGCTACAGTGTCGAAACTTCCATACAAAGTAATTCCTCATAGTTTTACCAAAACATCATACAAAGTGATACTTATTCACTAAAAATTCCGACACTCTTGATCAGGTCAACAAGATATTGAAGAAAACTATTAATTAGGTATTAAAAAATATCGCGAAAGACAAAAGTGCTAAATGTAGGATATATTGATATGTTCTTCTTTGGATGACCACTCCAGTTTTCCTTTGAAGAATATCGCGAAAGACAAAAGTGCTTAATGTAAAATATATTGATATGTTCTTCTTTGGATGACCACTCCAGCTTTCCTTTGAAGAAAGCGCTCGAGATTATTAAAGAATATCGCGAAAGACAAAAGTGCTAAATGTAAAATATATTGATATGTTCTTCTTTGGATGACCACTCCAGCTTTCCTTTGAAGAAAGCGCTCGAGATTATTAAAGAATATCGCGAAAGACAAAAGTGCTAAATGTAAAATATATTGATATGTTCTTCTATGGATGAGCACTCCAGTGGGCCTAGACAAAATACAGTTGGCGATCGACTACAAACGAATTCTTCGACAATGTAGAGTAGGAAGAAAATTAGCTGTCCACTTTTTTATAATTTTATATCAGTGTCATTGCTTAGTTCAAATAATTGTTTACTTGTTCCAGTGGACAGATAATTTTTTCGCACTATACATTGGCGAAATCTTCGTTTGTAGTCGAACGCCAGTTTGAATTTGTCTACGGGGGCAGCTTTCCTAAGTTTCGTTGACAACTTCTTTCCAATTTGCCTTCAGTAGAATGAGGAACGCTGACCAATATGATACTTTCATCACTTAGACAATAGACATGCCAAAACAGTTCTTTCTTAACAGTTTCTTTATACGTGTTAAAATATCTGTCAGAAAAGGGATAATGATTTAAAAAAAGTACACATGAGCACAATGTTCTTAAAGTCAATTGATTTAATGATTGCATCAAATAGTTGGTTCTATATGAAAATTAGAATGTGTGTATCAATATTCTGTACCTACTTATATACTTGGTGAGACCAAACGAGTCACAAATCTATCATCTCTTATAACTATCTTCTTTCGAGGTTGCTATGGTTAAGGCAATTCTGAAGGAAAAAGACCCCCGGGAAGACCATCAAAGCGATGGAGAGACATTTGTCACTCGACCTCCTAAGAGGCCGAAACGACGGCACAAACAGATCCACGAGAACTAGGTAAAAAAAAGAGGAAAAAAGATAGTATGGTAAAAGTGTCATAATAAAGTATATTAGGCTAAGACCAAATATCTCAGTATAAATTTATCAACACATTTTATTGAATATCGAAATTTTTAAGTCCTGACCATCTGTCAAATGGTTTAAAGAGATTTGCCTAAATATGATAACAATGATAAAAAGTGCGTTGTATTATCAGTTTTTTTTTCTCTGTTATTGTGTTGTTATTTACGCGACAAATATTTTCTTCAAAAGATCAACGGTGACATTAGACACGAGCTAAATTTTTTTTGTCGATTTTACATACGTTTTTGAATCATGCAATCGACATTATGTCAGTGCCCACCGCGAGATTAAAATTTTAATAAAAATACAAACGGTTGGTAAATTTTTTTTTTATATTTTGCTGTCGCATTAGTCACACTGACCTATTTTTTTTAATTCTACGAATCCGCCATCTGCAGCTTCCAAAATGCAGCTACCTGGGGTTGTAAAAATATTATAAAAAAATAAATAATAATACACCGATCCAGATAAATATCCGCAAAAGAAAAATAATCTGAATAAGGTTGACCCTTGCTGAATCTATTGAATAATAATATTGGTACAAAAAAATAACGATTATGTTTCTCTTGTATCCACCGCCTTGTTTGAGATGATGTTTTTTTATATTGAAATGCAAAAAGAAGGGAACTTTCTGGTTGGTCAGCTGTCCAGGGGGGCTTACAAAAAGTATGTTACACGAATTAAAACTTGTTTTTAACGTATTTTTTATTGTGTTTAAAGTGCATGGGTTTCGCAATGTAGGTAGATAAGCGCATTATTGAAAATAGATTCGTTCCGATTTTGATTGAGTTCCTTTTGATAGAAGCTAACGAAAAACATGACTGCCATCTTGCAGCGGTTAAAAATGTGATTGATAAAAAAAAATCAATTAATTCAAGTAAACCATATTATGTATATTCAGAAAAAAAAACTACTAGAAACAGAAAGTTAGTATGTACCTACCTAAATAAAGAAAATTGATACTTATCAGTATCGCTTGTATGAGAGTAAAATAGACCCGATCTGGTTAGGATCAAACAATTACAATATTTCAGATATGGGACGCATCGTCGAGAAATAAGAACCTTTATGTGTAGGTACTTTTTTTCGAGATTTCCGACGACTAAAATTTCTAAAGGGTTTCGGCTGACGGCAGGGACTAACATTTTCTCTATCAGAACTCCTTTTAAAATCACACTTAGGGGCATAGGCAGGCAATAGGAGCCTTCCACTATGCTCGATCTATCATTGGACAAAGTTAATTTAGCCCAGTTGATTTTTCTTCTTCTTTAGCCTTTAGTAAACCATTTCTGGATATATGCCTCTATTACATGCCCTTTTTCTGAATATAGGTCTCTATTGCAGGTCCTTTTTCTGAATAAAGGCCTCTATTGCATGTCCTTTTAATTCTTCCTATCAGTTGTTTTTAGTTTTTATCCCCCACAGCAGCTATATCGTCGGACCATCTTTTTGAGGTCTTTCAATGCGTCTATTATTTGCAAATGGTCTCCACCTTAAAATTTTAGGGATTCCTCTTGTAACATTTCCTGCCCATTGCCACATAATTTTGCTAAGAGGTCCGTATGTATACTACTTTGGTTCTCCTCCCAATTTCCTTATTTCTTATTCTATTACATGTGGATCATTCCATGGATAGCTCTGTGAGCATTTTAATATGTTCTTATTGTAATGGTCATGCTCTTTATTGTAACAATATGTAATATCTGGCTGGTAATGTAATTCTCCAATAAACAATCTTATTATTTCGACACTTGTCCAAAAGAAATGTTCACATTTTCTTCGATATTTTTTACCATTATTCGCATACTTCTTTTGATCAAATGTCAAAATAACCCATGTACCTATATGTATAACACTTAATGTATCATTAAAAATTCATATTTAATATGGATATAACGGTTTTTATTCGCAATATTCTGAGTAGGTACCGTCTTAATAAGTGTAATGAGAATATTTCTAGGTGTGAATAATTTTTGACGTTTGAGGTATAGTTTTTTTTTGTAACGATTTCAATATATATTTTTTTAAATAATGTAAGTGACGGGAAGAAGTAGGTACATATTTATATAATTGCTTATTCCAATTTCTTTTGGTAATTGACAAGGAATATACAATACGACATTGCATCCGATGTATAATTATATGCAAGTTATTAGGTACTTTGAAAGAGCATTTTTTCGATGAAGAGAATTGCACGTTAATTATATGAACCAATCTCATAAGTTCTCAAACTGTGTATTCATTTTTTTACTAAATATCCATATAATCTATGATTAGATGGATCGTCGTCACAGTAGAAAGACCAGTAGGTAGAAGGATTATTCTGAATTTTGTTGTACCTACTCATCATTCGTGTCCCATAAGGGGTAGGCAGAGAGAACTAACCTCCACTCTTTTCTATCCAAGCACACTTCTTTCTGTTCTGAATGTCTCCACGCAAATCATAAAGTTTCATGCTAATCTCTTGTGTTTGTCATTGCTGCTTCTTATATGAATGAAAAAATTAAGAAAGTTGGGCGGCACATTATAAAAAGAAAACATAAAGTAGATAACCTTCTTAGTGCTTTTCACGATACCTATAATTTTATTCTAATTTTGAAATTAAATTGAAGTTTGACAGAAATTGACAGTTATTTGATAGTTGGTGCGGTTGACAAAATGCGAAGAAACGTATGGTTGAAAGGTAATTAATTTATCATACTACAATTTCGAATCTTTGAGAAGAAATAATACCTACTAGAGAAATAATGTACTACTGCGCATGGTCCCAACATGTACCACGTGACTGCTCTTAAACTCATACAAACTGGGGCCTTATTCTCGTAGGTAACGTTTGAATTGCAATCTAGTAGAAAAGATTCTTAAAATGGCGGCTCGGATAAGGATTGGACCAATCAGAGAGAAAGAGGGAATGTCTACAATACGATGTAACCAATCGTGGAACGATCATGACACTCCCCCTTTCTCTCTGATTGGTCCAATCCTTATCCGAGCCGCCATTTTAAGAATCTTTTCAACTAGATTGCAATTCAAACGTTACGAGAATAAGGCCCCTGTGACGTATGTCGGTAGCGGCTTGTGACATAAGATTTTCTATTTTTAATATTTTAGCGTTAACAAATTATTAGTTGGATTAAAGGAAGTGCATATGGGTTGGTGGTGTTGTCTTATGTTGTCGTGTAAAATGAATTAATATTGATAATTTATCTTCAGTCACGTGATTGTTGAATAAAGGAACCAATTTTCGGTTCTGCGCATCCAAAAAAGTTCTCTAATAATATTTGTACTCAGTGTTTCGAATTCAATATTCATAGTTAGGTTAGAACCACAGGACAATGTCTGACGAAAATGCTATCTAGAAGTAAAAAAAAAACATAACATTTTGAAAACCGTCATCCCATGCATTTCGAAACATTTCTTATACTTTTGAACCGTTTCATATCTTTCAATCTCAAAACCATTCATTAATATGCGAAATAACGTGCATTATTTAAATTCACATCAACGATTTCCTGTATTTTTTGACATTTTCTAGGGATTAACTTATTATTCGCAAATTATATAACGAACAAGTATCGACTCTATTCATTGAATTTAAGGTGGTGGAACAATCGATCACGAAGCATTGTCAAACAATTTGATTGCAATGTTGCAACGCATGGACAAACCAGTTGTAGGGGATGTTTTACATATCGCGGTCTACGCACAATACAGCCTAACGGTCCAATCCTGATGTATTATTGATCCCAATTGATTTCATCTTGAAATCACGCAATAATGAACCAGCATGAGATTTTTATTGACTGATATGAAATTACGTCATTGTGACAATGTTACATTTCAGAAATGATTCCGATTGTGGAAAAATAAATAAAAACTTGAATGACCCAGCCTCTAGCAATCACATTCAAATGACGTGAAATACGGAAAATAATAATGCCTACGTCGTTATTTTTGGAATTTTTAAGCTTGAACTATTTTTTGATGGAAACTGGATTTAACGATAATTACTATTGTTGTATTTGATAACTATGGAAATTATTTGTGAGAAAAAAATCGAATTAAAAATAACGGTCGAAATTGTTATTGTTCATATTCAATTTGAAAAATAAAACGGTCAATGAGAAAACGTTGAGAATATATTTCTGCAATATTCGTAAGTACATATTGACATAAATTTAAAATTATAAATAATATTTAATTATTTTATTTATTCTTTTATTTACTTTGTAAACACAGCTGATATTGTATTTATTTTTGTCTCACCTTTTTAATATAATATGTAAAGTTTGTTTTTGTACTCTTAAACTGTAAAAGGCGAAAGCCGTTAATTTCATAAATAAATAAATATAAAAAAAAATTATAAAATAAATTTTGTACGTACCTAAATACTTACATCTTATAATATAAATGAAAGTCGGGTTAGTGCGAACACTTATAACTCGAGATCGGCTGAACAGATTCTTTCGATGTTTGATTTATTGGATTCTTCTCCGCTCCGGATAACAGAATAACTAATACAATATTGAAAAATGAATAAGAAATAATATAAAATATATTATTAAAGTTCGTATGGAACGGATTTCCTGCGACGCCATAACAATAAAATGATTGTTTACTGCACATGATGGTAGTTCCCTCTAATTCTCGCAAACGTAATTGCCGCTCTTACACTAGCCCATTACAAATGCCCAAACTAATGTTTTTTTTTTCTTCGGGCGCAGTGCACACTATGCACATATGAACGGGCCGCCTCGGGTTAGAACCACAGGACAACGTCTATCGGGAAAGCTAGTATTCTTAATAAAACTTAATGTACCTACAGCGTGAAACCAATTGCATACCATCATCAAAATAACATCCTTTTAGTACCTACTTACTTCTACCCTGATTGAAAACAAAAACCCTCTCACGTGTAACCAATTACTGTTGATAAACAAACTATATTGATGTGTTACATACTGTACGGAATTTCTTTAGCTTGTGTTGTTGGTAATCCATAGCCGCTGAAAACCTTCAAGTGTTTAATCCTTTCTGTACCAAGAGGGCTTTATTTCTAACGGCTTGGAGTTTTGGTATGTATTAAGTATTTAGTTATATTTCATTAAAAAGTCAAAGAATACGATAACTATTTATGTATAATCATTACAAAGGTGCATTTATACCAAACGAACAAAGAACCAGAGCTTGAAAATAGAGTATACTTTCCTAATCGTTGGTAGGTACTGGACACCATGGAAACAACAACTTATTAGTAGGCGATGACAGTTCTTTCTGGTTATTATTTCCTTGGTGACCATATCAACGATTATGAAAATATACTCTGTTTTCAAGTTCTGGGTGTTTCTTCCAGCACAGATAACCATACCTATATATATCATTTCGCATACAAAAATTACTTGCCACTTTCTTCTAAAAGCAACATAAAATTCATTCTAGTTTCTCGTATTTTCTCATATTATCAAATCAATCAACACTCGCTGTCTGATCCCACATAGGAGAGCCCTCCACCGCGCTCGATCCCGCACGGCTTTAATGGCATCCTACCACACCATACCCAAATCTTCAGCTCTGCTTCGAAGCTACGGAACACGGTGTGAAAGGGTCTTCCTCGTCTTCAGGACCCTGGTGTGAGGGAGAGCAGCGCTCTCCTATTACACTTAATGTAAAATTCTTTATATGCATACAATACGGAATCGTTTATGTACTTAATTATATATGTAGGTAGCTTATACTTAATTATATATGTAGGTACGTATTTTACACTTTTACAGTCTCCCGGTGTATCAAATCAAGATAGGTAGGTATCTCTACGTTTTTCAACTTGTGCCCCTTTTAGGAGAATTCATTTTCATTCACCTTACACATTTCTACACCTAATCAGTAGATAAAGGAGTTATGGGACACTAAAAAATACTCCTTTTAAAAAATGTTGAAGGCTGCCATTTTTCATCTAGTTTTGATTTTACAAAGCAATTAGGTAGTTATTACAAAAGTATCATTTGAAGTATGTTGTGTGCTGTGGAAATACCACACATTACTATCTCATTTAAAAATCTACAGACTTAAAAGATCTAGAATCCAAACATCTCAGCTTCTCCAAGATTAAAAAGCACTTTCTAAAAAAAGGCTCAACTCGTTAACATTAGATTGCGGTGAAATTATACCGCGATACGTTTTCAGGGAAAGATCTTTATTGACGCTAATGCCCCACTCAATGGATCTAATAATTCTACTTAAATCCTTTTTTCATTGTACAACAGGATTGTGTGATTGTGTAATGTAGCCATTACAGCGACAGGGGGAAATTTATCGTAGAGTAATGAAAAATTTACCCCTACCTGAATCCTTTTGATACTTACATGTTTTTTTTTACATTCAGACCCATGTAATTTTTTACAAATTTTAGATTCGAAATATTGTTTTTTTCTCTTTTCCATGTCTTTTTAAAGGTCAAAGGATGTGTTGAATCTAGTCTAAAGGCTATTGAAGACTCTCTTCCCCATTTCAAGTGCAAGAACAACATGCCGTGACACGGTTAGAATCTTAGGAATTAAGAGAATCTGCTGTTACAGACTACAACTAATTATTGTGGTTTTTTTTTAATACGGTAAAGAAAACACAAAATAACATGGAGACATCATGTAGAGAGACTTAGAAAAATAGCAACGGATTCTTTATCAACAGGCAGACCAACCAAGATGGAGACTTGGCTGGATATCCGGACCCAGGAACAGGAAGAGCTGAGTGGAGAGGATTCATTTCCAAGACACGTAGAAGAAGGCCAGTTATTGTCATACTGAAGTCCAACTTTCCCTCCATCTCTTTTTGGGCCAGTTCTGGTGTCCAAAATTACTGCACCTGGGGGTCTTTAAGAAAATGGCCTAGATAATATATTCTCTTTCCATGTTTATTGCTGGATAAAAATAAATAACTAGGTATTATTATTTTTTTACCTTCTGAAAGTTGGTTTTAAAGAAAATCTTTAGGCAAGTCTTCAAATATAAGGCGATGGAAGGAACTTAATTTCCCCTTACCTACGTCTGCAGCCTTTCAGCATGGAGTACGGCTTTCAACAGGAAACTACCATATGAACCCCACGAACACGCAAAGATATTGCTTCACCTTTAAAAGTTTTCTCAATGCTAAGTAGGTACCTAAGGATTGTGATCTATGGTAGCACCAACACCACCTATATAAGAAGGCCTTAGCGCTACGCCACAGCGGGAGGCCCAGCATTCACTCTTCTATATCTGTATGTACTTACCTGTACGCTATGATATCTGTCTACACGCAGGCAGCCGTGACGCGGGAGGCCAAAATGGCCGCCAGAACTAAGGCCTTCTTATATAGGTGGTGTTGGGTAGCACCATTGAATTAACGAAACACTTCCAATCCTCCATTTCCTGCCTAGTCCACACCGGTTATTATTTTCGCTAATTATTTTCTTGGTCATACCACTTCTGCTTCGATTTCTTGGACTAGGTACCTAATTACAATATTAGGAATGTTTTTTCTCAAATTTACTTTGTAACATTTTGCAAAACTATCTTCGAAATTGAAACTATACCTTCCTAAAAATATATAAAATAAAATTATCAAAGAAGTTATAATTTTATACAGTCCACATATCGCTGTTTAAACATGAGATAATAAATTATATTGGAAAGGTGTTGCTGGAGCGCGTGCCTCTGAGATGATACCCTGCACCAGGACCCCGCAGACAAGTCAAGATATTGTTATACTCAGTTTTTTACGCACGACTATAATAAAAAACCGTGTGAGGGCCCCTTTATTTCATATAATCAACTGGGGTGCTAAGATCCCCTCATTAAAAAACAATGTTTGGCACCATGCCACTATCTCTTATAGATATTAGGGAATCTGTCTGTCTATGCTAACATCTCTCTCCGTTGTTCACAGGAGTGTGAATGAATTTTATTCATACACTATGTTTATTATTGTTACAATTTCGAAGCCTGCCTCTTCAGGTCACATCAGGTGAATACATATTAATTTTGTAAAAGGGAATTTTCATTTTTTATCTATGGTAAGTTTAAAAAAATTACAATATAGGGGTCCCGTTATGATCTGGAGATTAATAATATATATAGAGTAGTTTTTTGACCCATCACACCGAATCCCTTGAGGGGAAGACAGAGGGAGAACATCAGCGACTACGATATTTTTCATCCAGAAACTTCCATACTACTTAAGTAAAACGAGTATTTTGTACGGCAAAAAGATTAGAATTTTAGCTCTACGCTTTTTGGACTCTTCGACATAATATGGGAGACGATTAATTTTGTAAAGATCTTGATTTCTTACCCCTGGTGGCATTCTACGAGTATGTTACATTCGCCTCCCTCCCTCCCGAAATCCCTCCCGAAGCACGAGTATTATACTCATTTTCGGGAGGTATCTTGTTTAAGTATATTTTAGTTATTAATAATTATTTGTAAGCATGTTATTTTTATATTTGTATATTTTATCAATTAAAGCTTTGTATTACCTCCTGTGATGTGGACTTCCAGCTGTCTGGAAATTTCCTAAGCAGATTTACGGAATACAGCTTCTTTGCCGTCCTAAAAACTCTAGTATTAGTTACCCTTGAAACGTGTAGATTTCAAAAACTTCTTCTCGGTTACCCCCATATGATAATGCCTTTAACTTTGCACAACCTTCGTATTGCTATATTTCGGACAAATGCATATTGAGACAGATTTCTAAAGCGTTTGTGAACGATTATCCTGAATCGGCATGGAGTATCTGCATAAGTTTGTCTATATCTGGTCGTTAATTTAAAGAGAATTCAGATGGCACGAATCAGAGAGAAAGGTGCGAAAGTTTGGAAGAGACATATAGAAGAGATAGCTAAGAAAAAATAAATTGAACAATGGTGATTTGGCAGAAGAGATAAAGCAGTGATTTTCAATAGCCAAGGCGAAATAAGAAACGATATGGAATATGAAGACTCCTTGACCACAAAAATCGTTTAGTTAGGGCACTAGTTTCTCAAATAAGTGAAACTTCCAAAATTAAAAGCCGGACAGGATAAAAAAATGATGCCATCAAAAGCCATGGAGACATTTACAAAACGAGAAGGATAAAGGACAATCTCTCTTCCCGACGATTGAAGCGTATTTTCCGATTTTTCTGACACATCACTAAAAGCGATGAAGAAAGACTGGAAAAGTTGGTATTTAGAGAACTAGATGCAGAGAATGATTACCCACAAGATATGCAGACTATATTTGGGTTGCTGCGGAGACATATTATATACAGGGTTGGAGGAAACTACATACAGTGTGGAAGGTCAATTACGATCAAAACATAAAATACGAGTAGGTAATGTGAGGTTGTTTTCCGTTCCTCTGAAAATGTTTGATATGGCACATTGGGTACGCGTGCCGAGTATGCGCCAAGCCCTCATGTGTACGGGAATCTGTATAGGTAAGTACCTACTTACTCTCAGGGTGCAAACATTACCTATCTGTAGGTAGAAATGGGTGATGTTTTTATTTATGTTCAGGGGCGTGGAGTGATCGAAATTGAATGGTATTTATTTATTTATTATCTAACTCCAACTGTAGATTGTCCCATCACTTTTTCATCTTCAGAAATCTTCCGATGTATTCTATCTTATCTGTTATATTATCAATGACTCAAGGTCTGGCGAAGTGGCCAAATGATCATATAAATACAATCTCTGAGGGGCTTTTCAAACAGTGTTCTTCTTCACGGCAATTCAATAGATGCTTAGGCCACTTGCTTTGCTATGTTTATTTTAATCCTTATTATTTCTTGTAATAAATGTTTCAATTTAAAAAGACGACTAAGGGGATAGACAAATGTAGCATTTCTATTCAACATGCGCGTTTATGTTGGTTACAGTCACTTAACCGGACTGCTATATTGCTTATATTAGGTACCTATGTAGATATATGTACCTACCTTCATATTTAATATTCACTTTTTCAAAATATTGCTTGGACAAACAGGGATACACTATTACGTATCTATCAATTTGTTAATTCGCAATGAAAATAATATAGGTACTAATTTACCTTTTTTTTCAATACAGTACAGACAATATTCAATACAATACGAGATGGTTGGTAGACTAGCGGTTACGACGCCGGATCACGCACTGTTTCGTGAGGAGGTCGTAGTTTCGAATCCCGGCCGTGCCGACCATTTCCGCTTTCACGACACAAGCCTTTGCTTAGTGTGAAATATGAGTGTATTTGTGTTCACTTCGAGGGCACAGATTCTATAAAAAAAAATTCATCGACAAAATTACTAGATATACATATTATTGGTATTAACTACCCCTCTAAACAAAGTGCGTTACATAGTTTATTGCAATTATTTTTATGTTATTATTATTAAATATTTATTCATTTTAAAAATGAACATTGAACACTGCTCACCATTACAAATGAAACACTGACTTTACTATATTTTTTATGCTATAGATATTAATTGGTGACCGATTTCGGCTTCCGGCCATCTTCAGACGATAATTTAAGTTATTTTCCATAATTTTTATTTATTTTTTCCGCTAATATCTAACAATTGAACAAATCATTTATTAGCATATGAGTTTTTAATCAGGTCTGACAATGCCTAAAAGCAGAAACTGATCGCCAATTAATATCAATAAAAAAACAGTGTTTTTTTTGTTTTCGTACTGTTCAATAATATAGAAGAAATTGTATATTTAGTACAATTTATTAAAAAAAAAATTAAAGTTTGACTCCACTCCACTGCATTACCGACGTTCTGCAGTTTTTTATTGGATTGTTCCTTAAAAAAGTGACGGTGTGAGTAGGGATATGCGGGCAGTGGTGGGGGGGGAAGGGAGGATGGGGGGGGGGGAGAGTGAACTCGAAGAGGGGACTCGCACGCGTCCTCGCGCATGCGTCGTGCAGGTGACGACTCTAAAAAAGGAATTAAAAAACTATCCATCCACCTCCTGGATGTTTGAACCGACGTTTGTTTCCGCAAAAGAAGATAAAAAAATCTCAATAACAAAGGGAGACTGCATCGGTTACTTCTCTCTACCTATATTATTTATCTTTAATGCTATTATTGTATTTTGGGGGGTAATTGCTAAAAATAATATCCAAATGTGCATTCGTTCATTCGCTGTCATTTTACCCTAGGAATGTGTTTTTTTTTACTTTCATGATTATTAATTTTTTATGAATGTTTAGAAAATTAAAATGCATTGGGAGAATACCTCCATTGTGGAGAACTTAGTTCGATCCAAGTCAAGTGCAGAATCGAAGCACTGCAAGCCGCTTTTTATAAAATAAGGTGTATTGCGACAAAAATGGACGACGACTCCGAGGCAAATCACCAAAGAGTTAGATAGACATCTGTGAGTCGACCTCGCAAGAGGCTAAACCACTTCCAAATAACGGGTCTTCAGGCCAAGAATAAGAATTTTCTACAAAATATCCTGATGAGTTTCTTAACAGCTATTATTAAATCTATACTAGTTGCATGTATACATGAGATCCAACTGTCGATGGCCTGAGTCGGTATGTTCATTGTATGAAACGATGTCGTCAATAAATTAAATTTTTACAAAAATTGTTAAGAAAAGTTTGAGATGTACTGATGTAATGTATATATTTTTTATAGAAAATTAAATTATCTAGTTGATATGTTTCGACGTTTTTCGATATTTTTTTAAAATTCTGAAATATAGGCATTGAAACTCGTAAATTTGTCATAAAAAAAATATTTTTCTATATAAAAAAAGTTTGAGAAACCCTGGAACTTTTTCATTAAATTTGATTTGAGATATTGTATTTTTCTATATACATACACATTTTTAGGATTCTAGCTTTTATAGTTTTCGAGATATATGCAAAAATTAAGTAAAAATTCAAAGGTTGATTACCCCAGACTGAAAGAAAATTTAAAAATTCTGAGTAGACAAGTTTTAAAGTATTAAACATTTTCTGAAATTTTAGGATCTGTGCATCAAGCGAATCAAAAGTTATAAGGGGGGGGGGACACACAGACACACACACACAGACACACCCTCGCACACACAGACACACTAAATGTTCTCCTCCGAATTCTGAGTAAATCCATATGTGGAACATATGCTGCGAAGCCTCTAAGTTGGTGTTTTTTGTCGGCAAAGTTTGAAAAACCGTTTAAAATGTAGACCTGGCCATACAAATCTCACGTATCTTGGCTTGATACTGCCGATCTGTCTCGAGAAGTAATTTCTCTTCAACAAATCGACAGTTGGATAAGTGTCCAATTTACAAAGTTGATCTACTACGGGATTACGACCGTCTTTTGCTGCTGTTTGGAAGGACGGCTTAGTATGACCACTTTACTGTACGCTATTTAGGTGGTCTAATTCAAATACATAAGTTATTCATGATGAGAAAAATCTAATAAAAGAATGCTACCTATAGCCACTATGGATCAATGACCCGACGCAAAGACCTTCGATAAGATTTATTCCATAACTCGATTATTAACAATTTGCTTGGCCAATCTCTGCACTGTTAATCTTTCTGCTTTTTCTTTCTAAACTAATTTGGTTCACTTCTGCTAAGAGGTCTCCTCCATTTGCTTCTTTGTCATTCTGTTTTGCATTTTCTACAGCGAAGTCACCTCAACATTCAACTCGACATCGTCTCTGTATCTTAACTGTGGCCTTTTTGAAACTCAAAATCTCTGTGACATTAAGTTTTCAGGAATATCTCAGTCAAATTTCTGATCATGTACCCTATCTATATAGGTACTTACTTGCAGTGTTGCAACTCGTTGGATATTTTCTATCAGATTCTTTTATTTTCTCACCGTCTCATTTCTAATGAATAGTCCAAAAGTAGCTTGTTTTGTAATTTTTTCGTTCTGTTCACCAGTCTATAATTTACTATTCTAATTGTTTCAAACAGTTTACACACGTCAATTGATTATAAACGATATTTGCTTAAAGACAACATTATATTTACATCCGCTTTATCTAGTTTAGTAATGATAGTTTAATTAGGTATACGTATATTAACCGTTTATAGATATATGAATTCAATACATACTGTTAATGAATACCATATTGATTCTTAATAACGCGTACATCAAACAGTTGAATGTAGGTATTTTAAATATGTAATTATCTGCTGACCACTTTATTTGCGTAATGTTGATATTAAAAAGCTGTTAGAGATTGTGTAATGAGCTACAAGATACTGGCTTGCACGGTTCTGGTTTTTTTTTTTCGATTTTAAAAGATTGTTTTTTATGAACACATAAGTAAATGTTGAGCAAATAAAACCTATTGTTTATTGCGTAAATGGTGATATGTAGATGCAGCTTTAATAGTAAAATTTATGGAAAGAAATAAGAATACTTATTAGATGAGAATGTAGATGAAAATTTGGGGATTATAAAAAAAATGAAATATGTTTGGACATCATTAAACGGTCAAGACTATGTGTTTTATTACCAAATTTAAAAAAAAAAAGTAAATAAACTGCCAAAAGTGGTGGAAATTGGAACTTTGATTTTTGGTATCCGGAAAGGTAAAAATTCACTAAAAAAGGGTCATTCCAAAAATTTGTTATCCGGGAAGTTGAAAGTTCACTAAAAAAGGTCATTCAAAAAACATTGGCATCTGGAAAGGTAAAAACTCTCTAAAATTCAATTAAAACATTTAAAATTCAATTAAAACTGATTTTCATATGGGCAACTCCCAAAACTCTCTGAAATCAGTAGATAGGTAGGCAAGGGGCAAAATCTTTGTATATACTGTCAGTGCTTAGAGTAACGGAATCGTCACTGCTTTAGGAAAGTAAGTATCTACACTAAAATATACTAATACGGCAGAAAAAAAGGTGTGAGAAGACTTTAATCGGCTGAGAAAGCCGTAGAGAAGAAAAGCTTGAATAAATTTAAGAATTTGAAATTCTAAAACAAATAAGAGATATTTAATTTAATTTCTGTGCAGTACCACTAGTATAAGTTTTCGATGATCGAATATCGAAATGATCATCGAAAGGGTTTTGAGAAATTTCCATACAAAAATGATCGAACGATTCGATCGTTTGTCTATTTGCACGTTAATAAGCGCTTATTAGCGTGCAATTGGCTTTCGATTAAACTCGTACTAGCCCCACAGTTTCTACTAATGAACACAGCGAACGAAAGAGTAAAAATTGGAAAATCGCCAAGAACTTCCATCGCTGAACGGTGTTTTTCGCTGTCTGTGAAATGTACGCTGCTCGAATTAGCGAATTTTTCTTTTTGAATGCGTTTTAAAGATAGGTAGGTACCTAATCTAACTACGAGTTGTGTTGCTTCCATGCAGTAGATATAAAAGTTTCTTATAATTTGATCACAGTCTCAATTTTATTAGGTGCTCCCATCATCTCCCATCATAAACAACTCTATTTGATTAAACTGTCGGATACGCGAATAATTAAACAACTCATTCTTTATAAATATTTTTAAAAGTAGGTAGGTACATATACTCAGTTGTTTCATATAAATATGATCTATGACAACTTCAAATAGGAAAATATGGGATGGTTAAAACAGAAATGGAATTATCGTCAAACTAATCGAAGAAATAGTGTCGTTATTTATGTCCTAAAATGTATGGAGCACTGTCAGAAAAGATGGGGAGAGGCCATGGACGATATTCACCAATGACATCTTTGACCTGGACATGAAGATAAACAGATGGATCAGAATAGAGATTTCAGGAAGAAAAATCGTAAGTAGAAAAATACCATTTTCATTCAAGTCAGTCAAGTCTACATCACTTTTTTTTTTCTTAAATCGACTGCATTATAATTTATAAGTAATATGAGAAGGTAACAATAGGATTTAAACCCAAAATATTTTAAATCTTACAAATCGCCAGGTTGATTTGCGAGAGAGTGATGGACAGTTTTCAGTCTGAACTTCAAAGAATTTTTTTTTTTGCATCTTACCAACCTTTATAAACTTTTAGATATGAAGTATGAAATGTAATAGCTTCCTTGTGTAAAATGTTTGCATTAAAAAGTTGATTCGGATGGCAGACATAAAAAGGACAAAAGAAAATGTTTACAATTTGACATGACATCCTGTAGCAACAGTTGTAGGTAGGTAGGTATCACTGATCAAATATTACATATTTTTTATAGACCTTATTTTGGCCATATAATATTTCCCGCGGACACCAACGATTGTTATTGTTTTCATAGCAACGAATATCACAGACGAATAATCGAAATATGAAAAATATTTTCCGTAGGTGGTTACTGAATGCATGAAAAGTGCTTCGCGTGGGTTGGTGTTTCAACGAAAATATGGCATATGGACAGACCATTTTTTTTAATTTACTTGAAATCAATGATGAGATTTTTTTCTTTACACATATTGTAATAACAGAAAATTGCCATATTGGTAGAAAAGAACCTCTTATCAATATTTTTCTACGTCAAATCAGATTTTTTCCTAATCAACTTGCGTAATATTTCAATTTTTCTATAAAAAATACCTACAACAGATTTACTAAATAAAAATTTATGATACATATTGTTGAAATTTTCAGGCGCGTCGAAAAACATTGACAGAAAAGAATCGCATAAATATGTAAATATGTTGTGATAGTCAGACCGTGAGTATGTGAGATGTGTAGTGTCACATGGTTGTATTGTGCAGTGGCGGAGATAGTACACACCTACCGATTCATGTTGTCTGCGAGAGGGGTCCCCGGAATACTACGCGCGGGGTGAGGGGGCCGGGGGCGGACACTAGAGTGGGGGTTGGTACAGCCCCTATCGTACGGGAGCCTTCAGTGTTGCGGTAGGTCAAATGCGAACCGGCCGGTGTCAAATAGGCCCTGTGCGTCTGTCAGGAAGGACGTGGCAAAAAAACAGCTCCGAAACAAAAACATTTATTTTACGAACATTTAATAAAAAGAAAAAAAAATAATACGAGTTGAAAAAATATGCAATTAAATATTGTATAAGTTTGTGTTTGGTTCGTTTATTTTGAGTGAATAATTTTGTTTATTTTTATCTGTTTTTATTATTATTATTTTTGTTGTTTACATTGAACTTTACTGAGTGTTTTATTGTAAATTAAAAAAGACATTGAATAAGCAGTGGTTATAGAGACAATTTGCACATCAGAACAAAAATGAATTCGATCCACATTGAGAGTTAAACTGCAGATAATGGCATTGTCGTTGCAGCCGAATCAAACAACTAGAGGTGAGTTTTATAACAGTTTGTTTACACAGCGAGGAAAATGTCAACAAAACTTCAATTCTGTTTACATTTTTCATTCTTCTTAATAGAATCTAACAAGAATTTATATTATAAAGAAGACGTATTTAGAAAATTTGATATTTTTCAAAGCTTAATTTTCTAAATTTCTTGAAGTGTTTGTTTACATTCATACTTTATTTTTATTTATTTATTATGAATCAGGAAAATTTAATGCACATTTTTTGTATTTTTTAAAATTGGTTGTAGGTACCTCCTTTTTTGTATTTTCCAATAAATTAATTATTGCATACCTACTTCGTTTTGTTTAAAATGATTATCTACCAAAACGTAGATAGATATAACTGAATGTTGTTTTTGATATTGAAAGCACGAAAGCCTTGTCCAAAATCAAAACATTTTTCTGCTTAAAACATTTTAATTACTCAGATATTTTTAAATAACAATACAACATTATTTTCATTGCCCATATATTCCATAAATTAATTATATATAGCAATTTCAATATTATTTGATCGAGTATTAACGTAGGTACTTAGGTATATAGGTACTCAAATAACACGACCATTATTTACAAATATTATAGATATTAAATTAGTTCTCGGAATATATTGAAAGATTAATAAATTGTGATATTTAAATACTGATTTCTTTATAATTATTTACAAGTAGGCTGATTAATAATTGGCGTCATCTATTCAATAATTAATTAATTAGATACACATAGGTATCTCTATACATGTTAAATTTTTGTCCATTGTTAGGTAGGTATTTAATTGCATAATCATAAACTTTGATTCCATAATAAGTAGGTTCCAACCTAATTTGAAAGCACTGAAAACTCATTGGTTGCCTCTTTTGAGCGATATACGCATCTTTGCCCCGTAATATCTGTTATGGAGACTAATTTGTGTTTAAATGCAATTTTTTTTTTAATAAATAAATAGAATAAAAAATTATAATACCTACCTACCGAGTAGGTACCTACCTTATTTTGGCTCATAATTATGACTTCATAATAGTCGTATACCTTAAGCTATGCGACCTACTGGTCAATTCCTTTAGGTATGAAATATTGGACTGTGGTAACCTCGATTGCCTAAGAACATAGGTACCTACCTACTTATAAACTAGAGGTCAATGGTTGGATTTCCAAATTTTCTTTGGTGTTAGTTGGCTGTTGGCTTTCGGGAAAATATTTACCAACAGTTATAAATAGGAGCCTGTTAACAAATGTTAGGTACATATTTAGAATCCTTTTCTATATTTCCTGATACCCTCTTAAATTTTTAGGTTGCTAAAAATATACATACATAGGTAGGTACCTAAGCAAATAACTGAAAAAAATACTTTCACCTTTTGTTTTGTTCAACATATTGTTAATATGGAGTATGATGCGGACTTATATTGTGTCATATGCAGGCACCGACTTCTGATTAAAGTCTCCGGTTCGATTTCCGGTCGAGATAGAAAATTTCTATTCGGGGTTGGATTTTTTGTCTCAGATTGGGTGAGACCGGTTGAGTGCAGAGAACAGAGAAGCATTAGTACCGCCGGCTATACCTATGTAGGTACCTACTTAATTTTCAGTGATTAAATGACAATCTAAAAAACTATTCCCTAATTTTTTTCTTCTCTAAGAGTAAGTGTCGAGGTTTTAACCAAAATTTGATAGAAAACGCAGAAAAGAATACCTACCTAAATTAAAATCAGTTGTTCAAAATTCAAATTTAATTTCATAGAAAGTTCAAAACAAAAATTCTCACAGTAAAACTTTCAAATAAGAAATCGGGATCTCAATGTTCCTCCGTCCCACATATAGATGTATGTGGCGAAGGTTTGCATACGAGACTCCAACAAGTGGACAATAAAGAAAGCAAGGTAAGTACCTATTAGAGATATTGCCGACACTTCGTATGAACGTAGCTCGGGACGACGCTACCTACCCACTTAGACCCGCTTTCACGTCGGCGTCGTATGGGAGACGCTACGTGTGCGTCTGTATCTAGACATTTTCCATACTTTTATATTCGTTCACTTCAATATAAAAATATCTTTGAATGATTTCTTTTTAGAAGGTTTTCTTTCATGGTAATTCAGTTACGTAATTTGTTTTCTAAATGAATCTTTATCACAAATATGCATTTGATATCGTTCACGATAACCAAGAGGAAATGTTCGGATCCGGGATTCGAGCCTGGGTGCATCAATACGGAAGTCGCTGAAGGACCGCTAGGGTTCAACTTTGTTTTAAGGCAATCTTTGCTAATCAATAATCAATATACCTACATATTTCCAAATCACTGGAAAACAAGTGCAGAGCTAATCCTTTCTATTATTTGCGCCTTGATTTATGCAAAATCGTTGGTTTTATATCTGTAGCTCCGTCCGTATAGAGAACTTTTTACCAAGCAAAACCATTCTCCATTTCTTTTTGCTGTTTTTTTTTATCAGAGTTTTAGTTGCAATGTATGAAGAATCTTTTTTTCCAATCTCTGTAGCCTAGTTTTCTAAGGAGCTAGACTTCTTATTGAGAGTTTCTAGTTCAACTCCTGGTCGAGTAAGAATTTTTCTCTTGTATTCTCTACTCGAGAAAATAAATACATCTCGCTACGCATCTTATTTTGAATGCAAGAATCTATAAAAATTAACGAGTACCTACCTACTTGACTTTTTCATATATGTCTACTCGTATATTGGATAGATAAGATGAAAAACATATATCTTTAAGGAAGTATTATATTCGTGTCAAATTTCCCATCATCCGGGAATTGAACATTTTCTTGTTCGGAAGTCGACGTCTATTCAACAAGGCTACCAAAGGCGGAAACAGATCCGATCATAATTCTAATATTTTAGTCTATCACAATCTCTATTAACAGAAACTCAAGCATAAAAATCTCTGTGAACCATTTATGGAAAATAAAAATTATTATGGGTACAGAAAGACGCGTATTTTCCACATTTTTTTTCAAAGCGAATTGAAGATGGAAGCCTAAATAATTGATAGGTTAAAAGATCGTTATTTGAGGAACATTCTTAAATAATTAATTATTCTAATGCATTATTGATTTTATAAAAATAATATGGGCTAACAATTCATTATTATCTAACAGACAACCGGACATGAATAGTGAAGCCAACCTATCACCTTTATCCAATTACGGATACATACGTCCAATACATAGATACGTATAGTAAATAATAGTCGTCAACTTAAATTTTGCTTAGGTTTCCCGGACTTTGGATACACTGTCGAATCCATCACGTAGAATTTAACGTACCTAAATTGTAAAACGTGTTGACAAAATAAATTCATCCCTTTACTTGTAAGAATTCACCTAAGTACCGGGTATTATGTGCTGGATCAGTACTTCCTATTGTATCCTATCGCTAACATTTTGTCAGACTAAACCTACATCTATATACTAAAACAGTTTGATCCTATTTAAACCGCGCGATTATAATTGTATTATAATATAATTGTTATACAAATTATTCAATTTTCTCTAAGATGTTCGAAATGATAGGATCTTTATTGTAAAATTTTACTTTTTTGAAAATAAATAATCTATTGAAGATTTTAAACGAGATGGTTATCAGCTAGTACCTATAGGTTCTATTACGAGTTAGGAACTTGCGCGGCGAACGTGTAACGTTGCATCAATTTTAATCAAATGGATACTTTTACTTATGATAACTCTTGATAAGATTGATGCAACGTTACACTTCGCAACGCAAGTGAGTACCGGGCATTATGTGGGCTATTATTGATGATTTTCAAGTAGGTATCTAAAGAATGTATGATTTAGTTCAATATGGATCAATATTTTTGTTGATACAATGTATTAGATTTGTATTTGAAACAATAGTTATAAATAAAAATCAGATAAACATCCATATGATACGGGAGTAATGTTTTATTCATTTGAGAATCTCAGTTTAGAATTATATTTTTTCTCTTTATTTTTAAACAAAATGCGGGGCAGCAAAATACACAGAATACTGGTTCCAAAAAATGATTTTTGTTTATTCTCTCAGATTTGGATATTTTTTTTTTTTATAAAATAAACAATACGGAATGTGGGACATTGTTGGTTTTTTGTTAAAAAAATTAGAAGCGGGTATTATAACGTTTAAAATTTCATAACATTTTTTTAAAAAGAAATTTATGATGGGCACAATATAATAATACTTCGGTAGTCGACATATTTTTTTTTTTACAAATTATTGTTTATGAATCTATTGTTTATTCAGCTATTGTGCAATAGTTTCGATAACAAAGCTTTTAAAAAAAATGGGAGTCGGTTTTTTATAAGTATCCATAATTCCACAAAAAACTCCCGTTAGGCCAAATAATGACTTTCTTCTTATTGATTCCTTTATAAGCTTTCTTTCTGATAACAGAAGGGTAATTATGATCGCACACGCGCGCCCATAGTGCGGTGGAGAAATGACACCACATAATAAACTTTTACAACTTATAATAAGCCGGTAATGATTTTACAAGCGGACGGCCCTTCAATGGGTTGCGCAACCCATTTGAACTTTACAAAAGAGGTTTTTTAGTGTTTGTTTTCTCAAGCGATCATCAAACTTATTGTCAATTTTTAGTAAAGAAAGGTTTGTCACTATTGTCCCGTGTCATTATACGGTATTTGGACGGTTACCTACCTATTTGTGACGGTTATTTATTGAATTGGAGGTAGATACGTACTTTTAAAGAATATTATGACGAAATTGTTGCATAACATTATACCTACTCGATATTGTTTAATTAAACAGCTCGAATTTTCATGAGGTTTTCACCATCCTGAGGTTTCTTATGCCGTAACGTTTTTTAGAGAATCATAAAACCTTCAACAAATTACGGTCGTAAGCCCGTATAGATCAACTATTATGTGTGATTTCGAACTAATTGCGTGTTTCTTTTTTACAGTTTTTTAATTGTTTTAGATTAGAATTTAACTAAAAATATGTTGTTTTGATAATTTTGAGCTATGTAGGTACCTACCTATCTAGTTTCTACGATGATGCGAAGGCGTTTCAAAATTTAAAGAGTTACTTTGTAATTGTTCAATTTTAACGAATTTTAAAGTAAAAAGTTACTCATAAACAATTTACGTAGTTTTTACGTAAAATTTCAACATTCGGTATTAAAGAATTTCTTCAAAAAATTTGATAGTGAAATCATACCTAATAAATGTTGTAAAAATTTTAATCGACATTTTTAGAAAGTATGGATGAAGAGATTTCAATCAATGGATATTATAGTACAGGTCGTTGTCATGCATGCACTTCTTTCTCAGCTTTCAGCAATATTGTATGAATGTACCTACTTCAGAATGAGTAGATCATTACCTACTTACTATAAGTTCAACAATGACATCACTTGTCTTAAATAAATTCAGGGAATCTTGAAAACTTTCTAATGGCTGTTTGAGAAAAACCCGAGGGGTCTCCTTGATCCTGGATTCGGTGGAGGCGTCGCCCTTTCCTTTCACCCTCTTCGTTTCCTTTTTATTAAAATTAATTATAATTATTCCAAATTTAATTAAGGGCTCTCAATTAATAACGCCATCTTGGGCAGAGAGACGCCCGAAGCGTCCGTTCTTGTTTAGCGACGCGGATAGATTTCTTATTAATTAAAATGTAGTTTATTTTACATTTAGGTTAGATGGGGAATTTTCATAAATTTGCCTAAAAAATTTAAATAAAATTATTGAGATTTTTTTTCGATCGCCAAAAATATTCTTATACTTACCTACCTTCTTTAATTTTTTGCTAAAAATGATTTTTTTTTCTCCTTTTTGGCATTTTATCCACGAGGAAAAATGAATTAATTTGCAAAAAAAATGAATTAAGTAGGCACTTATTTTTAGTAGGCATATTAGGCCGACTTTGGTAGCCTGGATGTCTTAGGCACCGATATCTGAAAATGAATATTTTCTACCAGGGTTTGGCATTCTATCTCTGATTAGACGTAATAGGTTTAGTTCGGACAACTTTTCTGAAAATGTGCTAACAGAAGGATTAAAAATTAATATATTTATTTATTTGTCTAGCTTAGCTTCTAAATTATGACGAATTTTAGGCGATATTTGCTAAAATTACCAGATAAATAATATTAATAGGTACTTTTAGGCCTATAAATTTTATTACAAAAAATTAATGTAATTTTTATATTCATTACCCTTGTACCTACTTACATTATGACAAAATTTATGTTTCTCTCAATACTAGCGAGCCATTTAAACTTGCTGGTATAAATAATGAAAAAAGAATATAAAAATATTAATATGAATTTCTGTGTGCGTGTTGCCTCTGCAAGAATACCATTACCCGTGTCCTTTCCATGTCGTTAAGCACCTGGTCCCACTAC
Source organism: Mystacides longicornis (assembly GCA_963576905.1). NCBI lineage: Eukaryota > Metazoa > Arthropoda > Insecta > Trichoptera > Leptoceridae > Mystacides > Mystacides longicornis. The sequence goes on from OY756428.1 coordinate 10,693,116, forward strand.
CCTGGCATCATTTCACCTAAAAACAAAGCCCTTGGAGTAGGGGTAAGAGTTGCTACTGATAATAAAATAAACATTATATTTACTACTGAGTGTATGTTTTTATACTTCATTATTATTAGACAACCTCTTTATGTTATATATTTAACCAAGAAGTCGGTTTTACTTAAGTGAAAAGTTTTCAAAATATGCCTCATTGGCTGATGGTGTGAATTTTAATTGCCCATTACCCATTCTTGCCCGTGTAAATATTCTCAAATAATCAACAAATATGAATAGATTTTTGTGATTAGTTTACGAATTTATTGCTTGGCTTTATATTGATGATGAAAATATTCGGGAAAGCCTTACATTTTCTCTATGAGTTCGCCTGACGTGTATGTATTCGAATTGTAGGTTTTAAATGACAATTTATTTGCGAATGGATGATTTTTTTACCCCTATTACGAAATTTACTCCTCGAATGTTAGTTTAAAGTCTTTTGATAGTAGAAAGAAGAACGATTTTCTTAACAGACCGATTCTATAAATTGCCTAACTTTGTTAACTGAAAAACATTTTAGTAAATAACCGGTAATTGAAATTTTGAAAATAACTCATGCCACTGTTTCGAGCATTTTTCTGATTTACGGAAATCAGTGTCCTAAAATAGAAACCATCAAAACTCTTCACATCTTTTTAACACTTATAAATAGGTTAAATATCAGTATGATATTAGTACAAAAATTTAATTATAAAAGAGGCCCTTTGGAATTTAGCAGTTGAAACAATTATAAATCCGTTCCTGTCAATAATGAATTGTAAAGGCTCGCTCACCCTGGTCGGCCATCTTAACGAAGTCTAATATTGATGAATTGCGTCTCTCCTCGCCACAACCCCCTGCCAAGGGGTGGCTGAGGGAGTGTGGCCAGGCCAGAGACCCCCCCGAATAGGCGCTACTGTACAAACACTGCCTCTGCTCGTAATAGGGGATGATTGATAAGGTAAAACTTATGGCTAATTGAATGCGTGGAAAGGAGTGATTTGGTCTATTTACTAACAACTCTAACCCGCTAATGAAGACATGTTTCCCCAGTATTAAGATAACGTAGATCGTTTTCTAATAATGCCTATATTTTTGCTACGTACAATGAGCATTATCTTGCCAATTATATCTAACAGTTCAATTCCATTTTCCATTCAATCAGTTTGAGACATGGATGATATTAACTAGTGAATATAACATTCAAATGTCCCAATTTTGTATCGGCTTAGCATCAACTAAAATTTTGAATTTCGCGAGTAAAACGTACAAAAAGTACCTAGGTACTTAGTAGAAAAATCCATCTAAGTGAATATAGCTGCAAGTGATTCAAGCGAATGATTTCCAAATGTCAATATTCTCTAACATTTTATCAAACAAATTCTTCTTGATCAAGATATATAAGACTATTTACGTATTTTTTACGATGAAAACAAGATCACAATTATATTCTTACTGAAAATAATACCTTTTGAATGCTGTAAGACAGTTGTCTGAGAAAAATAATGACACGAGCAGGTAGTTTTGACATAAAAGCTATTCCTGTTAAATTTTGGCGGGTGTTTCTAAGGTTCCGTAAATTGATCGAATATCGGGTTATTTTAAAGAAATGATGATAATTTTAGTAGAGCTGTGAGCTAAAATGTACTCTTTCATATATATTTTTAGCGGATCTTATAGGGAATCGGGGTGAATGTCTTTGGGAAACTTTGTGTTCCCAGGTTTCGTGTATTAGTTTACCATAAATCAAATTTCATCAAATTCCATGTTGACAATAGGGCATTACATACATACGTAATATTCCAACATCACAATGGTAATATTATGTCCAGATACATAATTTAGATAGTCCAGTAGCCATGTTATATACATGAGAAAGGAAGTCAGTAATTGAACCCAATGAGTTCTGTTAACTTTATATTCTAAGGGTTAGATTAGGTATATACTGGTATATTTAATGGTATTATTCTTTTATATACATTATTTGGTATTTTCGATTCGATTTTCGTTTCGGTTGAATGGAAAAAAACAATCGCAAGGTACAATAAATATTGGAACTTTAATCTCATTTGTCAACTGTATAAAATTGTTATTCTGTTTATACTAAAAAGGATTGATTATATTATTGTCTGTACTTACATTCTATTATCGCATCGATATATTCTTGACAAAATAAAAATATCTTACACAATGAAATCACTCATAAGACTATTCGTTATGCATTGTAACAGATATTTTGAGTGGTAGGGCAGTGTCGTTTCGGCGACGGCCGAAGGGTCTTAGGTGTTACGAAGATTAGCGAGGTAACCCGAAGCGCTCTGCTATGCGACGGCATTTGTAAAAATCACAGCGGGGGATACAGGCCGTGACGGTGCATTTTTGCATCGCGCGAGATGAATAGAAATATAGATTTTTATTTTATTTAACTAAGTTTAATTTTGTGTGGTGTAAATTATAATGTGCTAAATTCAACCCGCAGTATAAAGAGGTACGTAATGTTTAAATAAGAGTTAAATTTAGTCGTGAAATTTATACAGTAATGTCTTTGCAATGTAGCCTTTGTGACAATCATATAATTTTCTTATTAGTGACACTTTTTTGTAAATTTTATTTACAGAAAAGCGGGTCCTAGTCTTGGGGAGAAAATGTCCTAGTCTTGGGGAGAAAATGTCCTAGTCTGGGGAGACAAACTCCTAGTCTTGGGGAGAAAATGTCCTAGTCTGGGGGAGACAAACTCCTAGTCTTGGGGAGAAAATGTCCTAGTCTGGGGGAGACAAACTCCTAGCCTTGGGGAGAAAATGTCTTAGTATATGGAGAAAATATCGTAGTATTGGGGGAGAAAAGAAACTCCTAGTCATGGGCAAATAACCCGGAGTTTTAATAATTGAAATCAATCGTTTGGACTAAAGGTTGGATGGAACGTTTTGGGCAGTGCGTAAAACAGTTTAACCCTTATCGCGGGTAAAACTTATATTCACATTTGTCGATGCGGGCTCCTATTTTTTATTTTGGAACGATGTGGATTGGAGACGAGAACCAAGCAAAGTAGCTGCTCAACAGTATTATTGGGGAGATAATCTATAAATTGGAGGGTTGCGGATGCCAAATATTTGAGGGAATGCCTAGTAGTTGAGAGGATCGGAGGAGTGATTGTAGTCAGCCAGAATTTACTTTAGAAGAAGTCTACGAACCTGAGTTAAGTATATAACCGCAATTTCCTTCCATAAGCATGCAAACAGTACACGAATTTATTTCAATTTCTTTCTTTCAAATTCTTTTTACTGAAGTCATATAAGAGTGTAGTATTTTACTTGTGCTATTTATTGTTGACTGGTATAACCAGGGTAAAATATAAATTTACATAGATTAATGATTGAGAAGGTGGATAATTCGAACGTTAAGTTTTGTTATATGTAGAATTGTAATTTTCTTGTTTGAACTTGGGTCATAATTTGTTTTTACATTTTTTTTTGATAAACTGCGATGACAATGCAAATTTTGGGTTTTGAGTTCCACCTATAGTGAATTGTATGTTAAACTAATTATAGGTTTGATTAAACGAATTATTATTTGAAAAATTCCATATTAGAATGGAATTAAGTTGAAAGCAATAATCAATGAAAAATATGTTTTGAATAAACTGTGAAATTCCTTTGTATCTATAAACAAATTCTTTTATTAGAGCCTATGACCATTTCCAGAGTCTTCTTGAGCCAAAACTATTTTAATCCACCCTTGAGATTGTGCAAAGTTAATCCAGAGGGATAACGAGTCTGTTTCAGAGAGCCTCTAGCCGGGCAGAAGGGGAAAAGACCCCAGGTGTTCTTTCTTTCAGCCAATCCTCAGGAAAACACAATAGACGAAGCAGTCTACGTGATTTTCCTAAGTCTGCTGGACCTCCTTAAAAAGGGCTCCGCGACAGATTGGCGCCCAACCTGGTTGGCTGTCAGAAAGGCGCAGAATTGACATCCAAACTAATTGGCTGTCAAATAGGCACAATCTTCGATAGTAAAAAAGTAGAAATTTTTTATGTTTCATTAATCTGGCTCAAGCTCTGGAGGGAATGGTAATTGGTACTATATTTGTCAAGTTATATTGTTCTCACTGTGTGCCCCGCTTTGATTTTTAGCATTTGTCCATTTAGTTAAGTTAGGTAGGTATAATTTTAGTTTGTCGGGTTTGCCGATGAGAATGTTTTGCATTGTTTTTTTTTTTTTGGTATAAATTATGTTCAGAAAATTTTAATTTACTCAGTGGGTAGATAATTTTTCTGCTAAAATTTTATAAACTTGTAACATGTTGTGCCCGAGCGTAGTGAGGTAGGTTCAAATCCTGACCGCTCTTGTAATTATTGTACATGCCAATTCTTTGGGGGATTGATAATCGATGATTTAATTTATTGTTTGTAAAATTATTAAAGTTTAGAAATTTAAAAAAAAACAAAGTAAATTCAAAGAAGGCGATTTTCGCTATTAAATTTTTTTCTTAATTTGCTGTTTATAGTTGGCAAGTGGGAAAATTAAATATTTTTTTTTACATTAAACTAATGGTGTAAAATTTTTTTCTTGCAGAATTAAATTTGTTTGGAACGATTTTTGGATAATCGAATGATTATTGTTTAACTGGATTGAACTGAGATTGAGGACCATTTCACACTGACGAGGAAGCTATATTGATACCGAACAAAATGTTAAATTATTTTATTACTGTTTTATGGATAACGCGGGTAAATATATGTAATATTTATTGTGTTCAGGAGAATGCTGGTAAAGTATTGAATTGATAGTTTCTTACTGAAGAGGTATGTGTCGTAATTGATCAAGCAATTTGTTAAGCAAAATAATTTGTATGGATAGGTATGTTTTGAATGTTGTGATACAGAGTCATGTATTAGAGAGAGACTGTTAATGTTTTAAGTTGAGTCAGTGGTGGGAATATTTTTTTATTGGGCATTTATTAGGATCAGTTTTTTTTTTTTTTTTTTTACGTTTTCATGATGGAGGAAGATGACACTTGCAAATTAAAAGTCCCTGCGGAGGACATAGACCGTCATTCTACAGTGTCGGATGATGGTGTGCCATATCAGGACGCTTTGGGCATTGCGGCCGATGTAATTTCGGTAAAATCTTATAATAGAAAGAAACCTACGAAGAGGGAACCTTTAGCTAGGGTTAAAGATGTGAATCCGCGCAAATGGGGTATATGTTATTCTGGTGCGACTGACCCGAGGGAGTTCTTATCAAGAGTGGTAGAACTCGCCGATGTGTATGGAGTTTCTTTAAACTCAATCATTAGATATATGCCAATTCTTTTAACCGGTTTCGCGCTGACATGGTTAAGGGCATCAGACTTAGAACCAGATTGGGAAAGATTTAAGTTAAAGTTTTTGAAACAATTTGAAGGGGCTAGTAGACAAAGAGAAATAAAGTTAGAAATTTTGTCAGCTAAACAGGACAGTAGCGTTTCGGCCAATGAATTCATTTTGGATTTAGTCGAGAAAAATAGATTATTTGATTCTCCGTTAAATAGCGAGGAGCTCTTGGATAGTATAATACACGGTTTGTCAGAAAAATATGCAACATTACTGGCTACAACTATTGTCAGGAGTACGGATGAACTGATGCACATTTGCTCTAAATACGATGAGCTTACTGTCAACCGTTCGAAAATCCCGCAGCAGGGACAAGTTGAGGGTAGATCCTCGGGAGGCATAAGAAGTCAGCAACGCGATTCGTTCGAAGGTTCACGATACGGTAATCCAAATAAGTTTGCTTCCAAGGTCAGGGATCAGGAGGAGTCTTTTGGTGGTTACCAACACAAGGAAGCTAACGTACCTCGTAACGGAGTCATTAAGAACAAGACATCGCACAATTCCAGGGTATGTTATTTCTGTCAAAAGCCGGGGCACTTACAGGCAGACTGTTACAAAAGACGTAATCAGCAAGCGCGCTCAAGTGAAAATAAGGAGTACCGGGAAAAAAAGATTTAGGTAGAAATTTCCGGGGAAGATTAGCATTAAGTCAGTTAATAATTAGGTATAAAGAGGATGGAATTAGTTAGTAAGTTTACGTTGAGAAATATTCTTAAAGATTGGTCAGTAGGTAAGTACGGTTATAAAGCGTATAGCGTCAGGGAAGCTAATGCAGTTAGTATAGTTTTGTTTGAGTATACTCGTTAAATACAAATTATGTCGTGTTTTTAGGCGATTTACTTGTTAAGGGAGACGGGTACACAGAGGTGTAGGCGTAATAATTAGGAAAAACAAAATTTAGAAATTTATGTAACATAAGTAGTAAGACGTTCGTAGGAAGTATTATTTTATTATAAACATACGTAAGTTAATAACTGGTTAAAATAATTGTACTCGATAATAGTATGTCCGCATTAGCGTACATCGATCAGTTCTGAATAAGAGAACTATACGATTAGGTAGGAGCGTTATGGAATGAAGCGAAGGGTTTAGGCCAGGGAGGGCAATTGTCGACGCACAACCCGGTATAACAAAACCCTAGTCCAAGGTACATAGGTACTAGTATTGTAGGTATAAAGAGTTGGCAATCTTCTGTGGGTGTACCGACGGTACGTTTCTCGTTTTACATACCCGAATCTATGAATGTAAGGAATTAATGAGTAGAATATTGTGAGTTATGAGAAAGTCCGGACTTATGAATGTAGGAAGTGATAGAAGTGAAAGTTTAAGTGTGAAATGTGATGAAGAATGGTGGTTGATGTATGTGTAGCGTGTGTTAAAAGATGGGAAGTTTACTGAGGCAGGCCGTGGGTGCATCGGGAGGAGGAATATAATGTTAATGTTATGTGGATAAAAATGTAATGAAATAGAGGCCTAAGTGGGCACCTATATCCGCGGAGCTTCGTCAGTGAGGGATGGTACCCGTCCGGGTCATCTAAATATCAATTATTATAAGTCAATTGTACAAAATGTGGTACCTGTAGTAGGTGCTTCCATAAGAGTGTAAATTATAATAAATATGCATGTCGTTGTCAGAGATCAAGGGAAGATTGTCGGGAATTATGCAGAATAACTGTTCTTTCCCTTCTAGTGAAATGTTTTTTACACGAGTTTTGGTTTCACAAATCCCGTACTTCTACCTAAGGGATAAATATAAATTAAATTAAACTCGTGTTGGCGCCCATAACTTTGTAAATATTGTAAATTATGATGATGAAATGTTTAGATTTTAAGGTCGGAGATTTAAGGTGTATTGTATTAGCGACTTGAGCTGGTTGGCAAAATTCTTCCTATGATTTCTGATGACTAGAGTAATATAAGATAGTTTAAGTTTGAAATGTATTGATCATTATTAAAATAATTAAGTATACTGTACTTGACGTAACGTTGGGGTGGGGTTCGTGGAATTGTTTGCATGCGGGAGAGGTCGTGGAGTCGAAATTTTCCGAACATTAGGCCGGAAAATCTCTCGGTGGTCGAGGGGTATTTGTAACAGATATTTTGAGTGGTAGGTCAGTGTCGTTTCGGCGACGGCCGAAGGGTCTTAGGTGTTACGAAGATTAGCGAGGTAACCCGAAGCGCTCTGCTATGCGACGGCATTTGTAAAAATCACAGCGGGGGATACAGGCCGTGACGGTGCATTTTTGCATCGCGCGAGATGAATAGAAATATAGATTTTTATTTTATTTAACTAAGTTTAATTTTGTGTGGTGTAAATTATAATGTGCTAAATTCAACCCGCAGTATAAAGAGGTACGTAATGTTTAAATAAGAGTTAAATTTAGTCGTGAAATTTATACAGTAATGTCTTTGCAATGTAGCCTTTGTGACAATCATATAATTTTCTTATTAGTGACACTTTTTTGTAAATTTTATTTACAGAAAAGCGGGTCCTAGTCTTGGGGAGAAAATGTCCTAGTCTTGGGGAGAAAATGTCCTAGTCTGGGGAGACAAACTCCTAGTCTTGGGGAGAAAATGTCCTAGTCTGGGGGAGACAAACTCCTAGTCTTGGGGAGAAAATGTCCTAGTCTGGGGGAGACAAACTCCTAGCCTTGGGGAGAAAATGTCTTAGTATATGGAGAAAATATCGTAGTATTGGGGGAGAAAAGAAACTCCTAGTCATGGGCAAATAACCCGGAGTTTTAATAATTGAAATCAATCGTTTGGACTAAAGGTTGGATGGAACGTTTTGGGCAGTGCGTAAAACAGTTTAACCCTTATCGCGGGTAAAACTTATATTCACATTTGTCGATGCGGGCTCCTATTTTTTATTTTGGAACGATGTGGATTGGAGACGAGAACCAAGCAAAGTAGCTGCTCAACAGTATTATTGGGGAGATAATCTATAAATTGGAGGGTTGCGGATGCCAAATATTTGAGGGAATGCCTAGTAGTTGAGAGGATCGGAGGAGTGATTGTAGTCAGCCAGAATTTACTTTAGAAGAAGTCTACGAACCTGAGTTAAGTATATAACCGCAATTTCCTTCCATAAGCATGCAAACAGTACACGAATTTATTTCAATTTCTTTCTTTCAAATTCTTTTTACTGAAGTCATATAAGAGTGTAGTATTTTACTTGTGCTATTTATTGTTGACTGGTATAACCAGGGTAAAATATAAATTTACATAGATTAATGATTGAGAAGGTGGATAATTCGAACGTTAAGTTTTGTTATATGTAGAATTGTAATTTTCTTGTTTGAACTTGGGTCATAATTTGTTTTTACATTTTTTTTTGATAAACTGCGATGACAATGCAAATTTTGGGTTTTGAGTTCCACCTATAGTGAATTGTATGTTAAACTAATTATAGGTTTGATTAAACGAATTATTATTTGAAAAATTCCATATTAGAATGGAATTAAGTTGAAAGCAATAATCAATGAAAAATATGTTTTGAATAAACTGTGAAATTCCTTTGTATCTATAAACAAATTCTTTTATTAGAGCCTATGACCATTTCCAGAGTCTTCTTGAGCCAAAACTATTTTAATCCACCCTTGAGATTGTGCAAAGTTAATCCAGAGGGATAACGAGTCTGTTTCAGAGAGCCTCTAGCCGGGCAGAAGGGGAAAAGACCCCAGGTGTTCTTTCTTTCAGCCAATCCTCAGGAAAACACAATAGACGAAGCAGTCTACGTGATTTTCCTAAGTCTGCTGGACCTCCTTAAAAAGGGCTCCGCGACAGCATTTACGTTTTAGATTTCTTTTTCATCCGTTTTTATTCAAGTGGGGGGTTAGATATAACATTGTATTGAATCAAAATGTCTCTTGGTTATCCAAAACGTACACAGAAGAAAAAGTTTGTTGGTTTAAAGTTGCACGTGGTGCAATGATTACAATTGAGAAAAAAAATTGATAAATGACAATTTATCTTCAATTCCGCAATCCTACCTCACAATGGCGTCGTGCAAGAAATGTAAATACGTTGCAATGGAATAAACAGAATGGTCATCACCCGGGGCGGTTGGCCTATTGTGTCTCCTGTAAATATCCGAGCATTGTGTCATACTGAGATGTTATTTCACTGGCATGATATTGCATTTTGTTACAATGTTCTATTATTTGATTTTTTTTTTGCGTAAAAATGAAAACTATTATACTTCAATGTAGGTAATATTATTATGAAAATTCTAAAAGTGTGTCCTTTATTTGGTCCACAGGTGCTGTTTGCGTAAGATCTCTGAACAGTATGAAGCACGAAGGAGGTGTAGCGGGTCTTGGCGGAGCGGAGCGGCCATACCCACCCATGTTGAACGCCGGACAGTTGCTGGCTAGTCACACAGCTGCCCTGCTGGGTTTGCCCGCCATTTCACCAGCGCTATACCACCAGGCACTGCTAGCGTGGCCACCATGTCCGCCATGCCCGTCTAGTCCATCTCCGCCACCACGTAAGCTTAATAATAATCATATTGTAACCAGCAGTAGTGGAGATATTGAATCTGAAAAGAAATCACGGAAAAGAAGAACTATCAGCAAAAAAGAACCCCCGGCTCATTTGAGTCCTCCTGCCCCCCTGTCACCCCCCTCTTCAGCGGGATCACCCCCGGCCAGGGAACCACCGCGAGACAAACTATTCACCTGCAAAGTGTGCTCTAGGTCCTTTGGATATAAACATGTTTTACAAAACCACGAAAGGACTCATACGGGGGAAAAGCCCTTCGAGTGTGGGGAGTGCCACAAGAGGTTCACTAGGGACCATCACCTGAAAACACATCTGAGATTGCACACGGGTGAGAAACCTTACAGTTGTCCTCACTGCCCGCGACATTTTGTGCAAGTGGCTAATCTGAGGAGGCATTTACGAGTTCATACCGGAGAACGGCCATATAGATGTCCGCTGTGTCAGGCGCGCTTTTCAGACTCCAACCAACTCAAGGCACACGCCGCTTTACATAATGGAGAAAAGCCGTTCGCCTGCGATAGATGTGGAAGTAACTTCAGACGTCGTCACCACCTGTTACATCACAAATGTCCTCCGCTCCCTCCACATCTGGTGGGGTTAGCGTCACCGTCCTTACCATCTCCATCGCCGCCTTCTCCGCTCTCTTGCAGCGACTCCTCGGAAGGTGTGCCGTGCTCTCTCCTGCCCGAGCAAACCGAACCTGAGGATCTCTCCATAGGGCGTCGGCACTACGTGTCTTAGCGCCTAAGCTCATTAGTCACTAATGTTACCAATTTATTTTGTAAATATAATTACTAATTAATAGATATTATGTATGTATGTATTCACAAAGGGCATCTTGTGTTAGTCTTTACGCCACTGTACAATACGTGAAATGTATTTATCCCGGTATACAAGTTCCTCTTTAATAGGGTGTCTCAAGGAGTGCCATCTTGCCTCCTGGTCACTGGTAATATACCGCTTTGCAAACTCCCCTCGAATATTTAATATTATTATTGTTCTTAATAGATTATTGCTAAATTATAATTTTTGTAGTTAAGGACCACATTCGTTATTATACCTATTGAAATATTTTTTATTAACGCGCCAATTATTTTATATCTAGAAATATGTGCCATTTTTGCTCTCTGTTACTAAGGTTACAGGAAGTTTAGATAAGCTTTGCAATATGTACCACCATTTTGAATAACACATTTTTTGTCCATAGTTTTTTTGCGCTAAAATTTTAAGAACAGAAAAAAATTGTTTTAGTTCGGTAGTTTAAATAAGAAAAGATTTCTAAAAGCAATAAAACTCCTGTCGCGCTACATTTATTTTGTTACGGGGATGTCGCAATTTCTAAGGTACAAAAAATAATATGCGTGCATGCAAACATTTTTGCATTTCAAAAAAAAACTTTGAATACCATTGTGTGAATTTTATTGTTTTATTCAAGAAATTCCTTTGTTAGAATAAAATATAATACGCCATGGAATTGTGTTGTAACAATTTTTTTCATACTTATTATGCAAAATTTTATAATTTTTGCATTCAAAACATCAAGGACAGACTCTATTTTTATACGACTCTGTCTTACAAATTTAATGCATACTTGAAATAATATTTTCAATAAAAATAGAAAATGTTTAATATTACAAATATAAATTTAATCCAGTTTTTATGTAGGCACTTACGTATTTTTTAACGGTCCAATCTAGTTTTGGAAGCTGTCTGCAAAACAAACAATTGACATCGATATACCGGTAATTTTCTGATAAAAAAAATAGTGAAAAAAACTAGAAATCCTATAATCAAAGTATCAATGGTTAAAGAAATAGTTTTGCCAACACTCGAACAAGCTAATAACCCACCAGCCTGTCAAAAATTTAAACAATAGGCGGTTATTAAGTCTGCTTTGTAGTGGCGTATAATGTTTCATTGTGTTTTGATCTGGAGTCAAGAAGGAAATAATGGTCCAGAATTTCGAGGGGAGTCATCCAATCGCTGCTTTTATTCAAACCAGTTTATCATTTGACTGGATTTTTTATTTTGTACAAAGCTTTTTTTTGTTATTTGTTGTTGATTGACCGAATGTATATTATGATCAAAATGTATAGTTAGGTCTGTATAGAAAAATACTCGTGCGACATACGCTAGCCAATATTGCAAATTATAGTATTATGCTCACCTTTAAAATTGTGGGGTTGAATTTCATGTGAACATATTCATGTTTCATAAAATCTTGTTTCAAAATAAATTACTTATAGAGTCCTCAAATAATTTGACGTCTTGCAGATAATATATCATTTATGTCGCAGCAAAAAAAAATACAAAAAATAAGTAAAAATGGGATCAATCAAACGCGATTCCAAATTTCCAAAGTTACCTACTTCATAAAAAATATCGCCTGCTTACATTTGATCAAATTTGTATATAAAACATTCGTGGAGCATTGTATAAATTAAAATTATGAATTATACCTTATAAATTTCCCCTTTTTCTCCAAAAATGTAAATAATAATTATTATTCCTATAGATATGTAAGTAATAATATTTTAATATTAATTAGATAATGTATATGAAATGATAAGGTTACCTCTGAAAGCTGTGCAGTATCTAGTATAGAACTATTTTATGAGTTTTTTTTTTTATTAATATATTATTTCTTTTTATCTATTAAAATAATTTTCATTTGATTTCTTTATACGGGTATTAGTTTTAATGAAATGTTTTAATTCTAAGTTTATTATTTACAGGGTCGATTCTATCCCTTCTGAATGTAGTAGAATTTTAAATATTATTATACACACGCAAATTATAGTCAAAGCTAGATGTAAATGTGTCATCTTATTTGATAATATGAAACGATGCCAAATTATCAATTTATTTTTTTATTATAATTTATTTTGTGAAATGGATTCCTTGTACCTATACATCATATTAATGTTTATCCAATATTTTTGTCTATATAATAATTAAGGGATTTTTATAATTTTCTAGATCCAAAGATTGTTCTATCGAAAGGCCAAATATCGGAATAAATAATATAATAATGTGTTATATAATATTTTAGTAATCTTTGAAATAATTGTGGTGTAATTTTTTTCGAGTATTACAAGTTAAATATAAATCATTGTTATACATTACTTACATGTTACGTAACACTAACGCAATCTTCTAAATTTCACGGAAAATAAAATACAAAATAGAAACACATAGTACAAATTTACAATTTATCTACGAGTTCTGTGCTTGAAAATTATACATTAAATAGAAGAAAAAAAACTGAAAAATGAACTTATGTATACGTGAATATTATTGTACCTACCAGAAGATGTACCTACCTCAGTTCAATACAATGAAAATCATAGTACATGAATAAGAATTTTTACCTAAAATGTAGTGGAATGTTGTGAGTTTTATACGAATACATTACATACGTACGTAGCCTCAACTCTAATAGGGAATATCTTTTATTTATGTATGTAACTAATAGATATTTATTTAGACAGAGTATAATAGTGATATTTAATTAATAATGAAACAAATAAACATTTTTTGCAAAATAAACAAGACTGATTTTTAATAGAAATAAATAATTTATTTATTGAATAATAATATTATGTTGAATTCATGTTGCCATAATAAAGAAATAAAATACGCAATAAATAATATTTAAACTGACAAATGACATCTTACCAAGCATATGATCAACAGTTTCTGAAAAAAAAAACACATTTTTGTGTTAATTTATATTGTTAAAGCTAATTTTCAGCACGGTGTTTTGTATATTTTCAACTATTTTATGTTTAAACAAAAAAAACTTTTAATTATTCCAACTATCACAAAGTTAACCCAAAATTAATTGTTAATATTAAAAATTCAGTTACGTCTAAAATCTATCGAATTGTGTACAAAATTTGTTAAAATACTAAATGAATGGCGTTGTTTGATTCGATGTTCTATTATAGATTTCACGATTTGTCACATTTATTTGGTAGAAAAATAACGTCTAAAAATGTTGAAATATAATAATTGTGTTGAATCGTTTAATCAATTTTTTTACATAACTGTCAGTATTCATTCAATTCAATTTATTCTTGAAAATTATGTACCTAAATACGATAAAGTAATATTATCATTATTACACCTTTTAATAATTATACTTATACCTATTATAAAATATTTATAAAAAAAATGTATATAAAGAATATATGTATATTAATATGTGATGAATATTCCCGGTTAATGTTATACCTATATAAATTGATAAATCTCAATGTAGAAAGCTTGATGAATAATGGAATTAGCAATTAACTAAACTCTGGTGAATAAACAATCAATAAAAGAACTCCTTCAAGGATTGATCCTGTATTTAACTGGAACTATGTACTAGCACTAATAATAATTCTCACCGGAGATAACGAATTTCTTGTTCTTTCTCTTATTCGTAAAATTTTCAAGTTAGATTGGTAATTTTCCTTTCTATGTGTATTGGATGTATGTTTGTAAAGTATAAAAAATGGATATTATACTCCCCCAACCCTGTTATACCAAGTTCACATTTTTTAATTAATATTTATCTTTGTTCTATCTATATGTCTGGTATATTATTATCTATTAAAATGTTTGTTTTTCTTAAAAAACACGATCTTTTACTCTATACATACCTTAATTTATTATTTATCAACTTCTTTTTCTAAGAATGCCAAAGGTTAGGCTAGAATCCTCACCATGACGATTTCCTGGGAAAGAATAAACCAAAGTGGTTTCTCGTTGCCTCCTCTGGTGGATTTTTTGTAGGGGTTACCGTCCTTTAGCTGGTTGGTCTTGGCGGCAAGAAAATTAATCTGAAAAAAGGCAGCTTCAGTGAATGAGATTTTAAGTAGAAATTAGAAGTTAATAATATTTTTGCTACCTTAAAGAAACAGCCATTACCTATTTAAATTTTATAAATCCTTGCTACTCTAATATTTTTTTATTTTTTACAAAAACGAATCTTTTTTTTTGTTTTTTTTTTTTTGGCATTGCATCAAAAACGAATCTGTACGCACCCAATGTGAACACAAATACACCCTTACGATCTGTTTTCCTACAGATACGCTGCTACTGTAAACAGCGGTGAATATGTCAGTTGAGAACATTTTCAAAATTGTTTCCATAGTAACAAAAAACATTGTCATATAATTTTGAAAGACGACGGACCGTTCTCTAGGAACCCATTGCAATAGCATTAGACTCTTTCACAGTAACCTACTTAAAGCTTGTGTGGTGAAAGAAAACTATGTAGATTATCGGTACCTACCTGGGACCGAGCCCATGACCTACAGTAGGAAAGTTGGCGTCGGAACCGCTATTATAGGCTAGACTTCATATTATATTATGATTATTGCTGAAGTACTCGCTGTCAAGTTATTTTTAGTTGATACCTAACTTAAAATGAGTCATAATTAATAATAGGTAGGTACCTACTACTATAAGTTAAGTGCTCGAAGTGGTTGGTAGCCTAGCGGTTACAACGTCGGCTTTCATACTGTCTCGTACTGGAGGAGGTCGTAGAATCGATCCCAGGTGCCGACCATCTTCCTCTTTCACGACACAAGCTTTAAGTAGCTTACTGTGAAAGAGTCAAAGAGTGTATTTGTGTTCACTTGGAGTGAGCACAGATTCATTTAATAATAAAAAAAAATCTGAATTTTTGAGAATGAGAAAGTGTAGTATGTTCAATTCTACGAGCCATATTTTATGAGTGTTGACTTCAGACTGATATAGACTCCTAATACATACAAGTAATAATATGCAAAGCGGGATGTGAAGTACCTAGGTAGGTACCTAGCTACCAGAGTGCACACGCCATCAACTCTCTTGCATTGGGGAGGCCGTGATTAGTGGGTGGAAGAATCTACAGGGATGATAGCGAGGACCCGAATTATTATACGAATCATTAAGGTGAATTATTACTACAGTTTTAAAATAACTTTTGAATTATTTGCATTTGTTTCTCAAGTTATGGATCAACTTAACTCATTAACTTATGAAGTGGCTGGTAGCCTGGCGGTTACAACTCTGATTTTTGTACTATTTCGTATTGGAGGTCGTGGGCTCGATCCCATCAGGTGCCAACAATCTTCCTCTCTTACGACACAAGCTTTAGGTATCTAGCTTACTGTGAATGAGTCATATAAGTGTATTTGTGTTCACTTTGATTGAGCACATATTCATTAAAAAAACGTTAAATGGTATGAAATATTATACTTAATATCATTTTCTGACGATAACTATATATGGTACATCCCATCTACATCTTCATCTTTCACGAGATAAGGTTATTTCTCCAAAATCACTCGATATCGGGTGGAAGGCCCCAACAAAAACAAAAAAATAAGGTTATTTGCTTACTGAGAAAGTGTTCAATTTGACTGAGAACAGATTCCTTAAAAAACTCATTTCTGACAATTTTGGCCAAAAATTCAAGCTATCTTCAGCTATTTCAATTTTACTACATTTTATGCCACTGAAAAAAAGAATAAATTGTGTACAGATAAATTCATCCATATAATGTAGATACCTATACATATAAGAAACAAAAGGAAAATCTTAAATCTAGTTAGAATCTTGTTTGAATAGATTTAGAAAAAATTGTAATAAATAATAATTATTATAATTAATGATGTAATAGGTAGGTCGAATCATCAACCCTGTCTATGACGGGTGGAAAAATTTCAAACCCCCTTAAAACGAAAGATGGGGTAAAAAAATAATGTTGCAAGTACGTACTCTGCGAGTACTGTGTACCGTGAGTGTGGGGTTGAATGAAATGTAAAAAAAAACGCGATCAATATTAACTCTTTCTTTACCCCGCGGTGTTGTACGGGTTGGAAAAAAACAGGGGTGTCGCGAGGGAGGCAGAGGTGGATGGTACATCGCCAAGACGACGGCTTTGAAGAAGGAGGTAGGTATTGTATGTGGAGGTACATTTTAAAGTAAGTGCAAACGTAATCAGAACGGAGCCAGCGAATGAACCGTTGGCCGTCAAGAGGTTAATAGCAACCCTCCAAAACTGTAAGGTTACATTTTTAAAAATCTTTATTAATATTATAAATTTAAGTATTTAAACGAAAGTTGAAGCTTTTTCTGATTAGGCTATTATTTTAAACTAAGATTCAATTGAATAAACATTCTGAAATCCCCTCATCCGTACTGGCTAGCTGCTACTACAAGTAGTGCAGATTGCTCGAAATAAGACAAGTATGGACCGCATTGTCAGTAATGAACCAGAACCTAGTAGCTGACCCGAAAAAATGACTACCTGGCTCGACACAAGCTTTAAGTAGCTTACTGTGAATGAGTCAATGAGTGTATTTGTGTTCACTTTGAGTGAGCACAGATTCATTAAAAAAAATGTAGGCTGTACCGTTTCAAACCTGCATAAATGGAGATGGATGGACGCATCAGAATGATTGGGCATCTGACAAACGAGTGCACCATGTAATTATTCACTGACGGATGATCCAAAATTATGAGCTACCTTATGAAAAATAAGATATGCAACAAAACTTCACAATTATGATTAAAAGAATATATAAACTAAGACTAAGCAAAGCTTGTGTCGTGAAGGAGAAATGTGTTCGACACTGGGGATCGAACCAAAGGCCTTAACTTAAGAAGTTGGAGATCATCAGACAACTATGATCTCTCTATTTCGACAACCTTAACCTAATTGCACAACCGCCACATAAGCATTTTTCTTCAAAACCTAACTGGAATCAAACAAGAATGTAGAATAGAATTATTGCCTGGGGTTATTTGTCTAATAGGCAACCGATCTCCAAATTTTTACTCAGGCCAACGCTGAGTAAAAATTTCAAATGAAAAAAAAACACGTTGATAATATATGTAGGTATATTGTGCAGTTAGAATTCTGTCACGATCGGTAATCGAACCCGGGACTTCTTGATCAGAACTCAGCGCCGTATAAATCTTATTAGTTAAAAGTATATGAAAATTTGTTGAAATTATATTTTGTAAGCTTCGAAATATATACCTATTCTCCAATAGATAAGGAGAGAATACCTTATAAAATAATACCTTCAAAATGTATAGGTATTAGTAGGTACTCAGACCTATTGAAATATTTCTTTATCTCTGCAGAATCAAAATAATTAATTCAAATAAATTAATTAATTAACATTTCCATTTCATTGAGTTAAAACGAATATAAAATTTAGGGATTGATTCGAAAAGCGATTTTTTAGTCTTTTTTTCATTTTTTTTTTCTTAAATTCGTACACCCCCTTCCCTCCGTCCAACCCCTTCCCCCCACTTCCCCGCCTTGCCTCACGCACTCCACAGGTGGCGCGTCGTGGGCGGACATTCATTAAGAATCGAACCATTAAAATGTAATTAGGAGAGAAAATATTCAAAGTCAAAAGGACGAGATAGTGTCGTGTGGTTTCCTTTTTTTTTTTGGGAGATGACATCCCAGATAAAGGCGACCCCATAAATTAATCAAACTTTATTTTAAAAAGGAATCTACAAAAAGAGTTTTTAAACTGTAATTAGTCGTCCCGTTCATTAATCTGTGCTAACTTTGAAGTATGTACTTGGCTCGAAATAAAGCGCTCTGTTAGTAGGTGCCTACGTTATCTACTTACTCTACCAATATACAATTTCATATTTAACTAAATTTTTAGCATATTTGATACCTAATTTGATAACATTAAGCTTTATGTAGACGGCGTCGTGAGATGGAGTAGAAGCAGACGAAGACATTGGAGGGATCATGTCGGTAGAATGAGAAACAACCGCATACCCAAGGTGGTAGCTGATGGTATCCTA
Source organism: Mystacides longicornis (assembly GCA_963576905.1). Lineage (NCBI taxonomy): Eukaryota > Metazoa > Arthropoda > Insecta > Trichoptera > Leptoceridae > Mystacides > Mystacides longicornis. The sequence goes on from OY756428.1 coordinate 10,711,825, forward strand.
CAAGTCAGAAGATTGCCATGCAGACCGCCCAAGAGGTGGCAAGACAGCTGGCAGTCGGTGTCTGCGGAAGGATCGACTCAATAAAGCAGATCGCAAGATCTAGAAGAAGAAGCTTTATTCCGTTGATTTTTGACAATCGAGCAACGGGAAGCTATAAGCTAGGATTAGTTCGACAATTTATTGCTGGAGCCCGTTTATCAAAGCAATCAAGTTATGAGAAGCTAGATTGAAATTTTTGTCCGATAATCTACAGCTAAAGTTCATTCATCTTCGACAATCCTGTAATGGAAGTTACGTAAACTAGATTTTTACGATTATCGATGTTCTGCTTCATAATGTTCAAGTAACAGGAAACTTTACTCAATCTTCGATAATCTGAACCATGAAGATATCATAAAATGTTGACGGTTATTGATGCTGGCAGACACTTGGGAGCAAGTTAGGAATCTGATTGAGTACGACCTACTCATACTCAAGGCAGTTCGTCAGAAGTTGAAATAAATTTCTCCTTCTAGATTTTTCCCAATCTTAGGCAGCTAGTGCTCGGACTGTTCTAATTTCAGTTCAATCCCGGATATCACGAAGCACGAAGCGAAAAAATAACTCTTCGACCTACGCCTCTTCGACCCTCTATTTCGCCCTTCAAAATCAGGTGCCGTAGTTCGTACTTCTCTCCATTGAGTACATTTCCCAGATAGGACACCTTCCGGACTTTGATATCATTCAGCAACTGTCTGCCAACTCTTGCTCTAGCTACTTCATAGTGCTAAATTTGACTGTCTTTTATATTCACTTTTAAAATGGACAGCAAACCAGCTCTTATTGTTTCGTTCGGGCATCAATCCATCGATTAGTCTGTCTTAAGTTTCAGAAAGCCTTCTTCTATTTTCTTCTGGCATCTATCTATCATTATATTGTTTAAATAATCATAATCCATTCTAAAGCAAATTATTGGTCTAGAATCGAAAAATAAATAAACGAATCAAAACAAACAAACAAACTGAGTAGGTATATTACTTAAAACATTTTTGGACAAACGTCCATATTCAGTAACCTAAACAATACAGTATTGTTTAGGTGTTCCGTGTTCCGTGGTGGAAGTACCTAATTGAAATAATCAAATTTAAATATTATAGGTAGTATTATTAATATCAAATTCCAATTTAAATATGAATTGACAAAGTTATTTATTTATTTTAATTTGCTAACTTAAATGTTCTACAAAGTTACTCAGGACAAAAATTTTAAAGTGATGTAGTATCTACCTATCTCAAATTTTATTATTTTAACAATAAATATGTATTTATTTTACGGATATTTAAATCTTTAAAAAAAATGTAGAAAATGATTGAAATTTATCACGATATAAAGGTATGATTGAGATTTTAATTATTAATATGTGACGAGCCGGCACTGGTATGCAGATAGCTGGCAACCCTGATGATGAAAAGAATTATAATTTATTTTTGCTCTCCAAGACGAAGTGCCGGAGAGCCTTTCTCTTACCACCCCCTCACCTTCTATCGCTTTTTCTTTTATTTCCCTCCGTTTCAACGTCTTCAAAAGGAAAAGTAAAGAAGGGAGCCCGAGAGCAGGACGGGGAAGCAGAGGGAAGGCTCACGGAGGAGTTTTAACCAATTAATTTTGTTCCTCTATATACAACAACCAGCTCTCTACCCATACTTTCTTATGTAAAAACTCTCGCATCTTTTGTAGGCTCCAGAGACGAGTATAATTTGTGCCTAAGTAATCTCGATGAAATGGGCGTTGGTCCTTTATCTTGAAATTAGAACGTCCAACTTATATATACCTATATATGTACCGCTCAACTTTTATTTATTTGATCAATTAAAATTTAATTATGATAAAATCTCTTCCCCGTTTTCCATTATTCCTCCTCCATGTCGAGTGACCGTTGTTAATGAAGGCCTCTTTGTCTCTTTTATTGTTCTCCATCTCTCTCCTTGATGTCCTTTTACCCCCCACCCCCTTACCCCCCCAACGATATCACTTTCAAACAATAAAATATTCTAATTACTCCGGTACATATTTATCAAAAGATCATTTTTTTACTGAAACTGGATTTTTATTTACGAAATTAATATCAATTGTGAAAGCTACTTAAATTCGAATGCTCTTGTGAACATTTCAGATATTAATTTAAAGCTTATTTCATTAAATAATTCTTCTAATTAACAATTTTCATTTTTGAAATGGATATAAATATTTATAAATATTTTTTCATTAGCACGAAAAGAACATCGTAGGTATAATTATTTAATTCTGAATGTAAATAAATATTTGAAAATTTGATTTTTACAGTGGATTTTAACATAGTATGTATTACACTTTAACATAAGTATTTTTTTGCAAAACAAGTTTGAGGAGGTATGTAGATTGCCAATATCAAAGAAAAAAGATTAGTTCTTCAAAAACATTAATTTTAAACGACACGGTGAAAGATTTTTGCAACAACATTTTGAATAATTTTGAGTTATATATATACATAAGAGACAAAGAACTACTGGGATCAGACGAATACAAAATCAAATGCAAAGATATCGCCGGGGGGATATTAAAATGGCATAGGATATTCTACCCACAGACATTGGGATTACGCAGTAAGAAAGTATTTGCAACAAATTTTAACTGCAATGATCCCACCGGTCAAGATAATGCCATAGATCTTCTATTCAAAGGCTGTCATCCAGTTAATAAAATGTATCATATTACATATTATAATATTATAATACATACAATCAACAGTTAGATGTCAAATACATACCTACCAATTTTTAAATCTAAATTACTTATGTCAGATTGAAAAAAAAAATTATAATTTTGACATAACGTTTGACAAAATTGTGTATTTTGGAGCAGGTGAAAATTGTGAAAGTAAAGTGATCATACCAGGCAAGCCTTCGGAATGGCACCGTGATACGGAAATAAGCCCACAGTGATGCAAATTTGAAAATAGAAGATAATTGCTATTTTAAAAATCGAACATTTATTACATAATGGCGTTCTACATAATTATGTTATTGTAGAACGCTTATGTGTAGGTACCTATACAATATACAAATTATTAGCTTTGTCACCTTTCGCGCGCTTTTCGTGTGAATGGAAAATTCCGTAAGACCATAAACAATGTACGAGTATGATGAGCAAGCAATACTCACGCTTTAAAACGTTCGATATTTGAAATATTACGAAATTTAATTCAATTCAAATAAACTGTCATGGAATCGCACTGTTTTATTTTACATAATTGAATTTTGGACTTGCTTATTTTATTTATAACTAGAATTCTAATTTGTATAATGAAAAAAAAAATAAACTACCCTTTGACGAATGTAATTTCGACTTTTAACTTTAACGAAAATTGCAACAATAATTATCAACATTTGACAGATTCTGATGTCAAACGCCAGTTAAAATTTAAAAATAAATAAGCAATGACCACAAAAAGGGCTCCATTTTTATTTATAGAGATAAGATTTCGCTTATTTGATGCATGCAGACTCCAGGTTTCTATCACTTTACAAAAAAACTGCATTATGTTCTTAGGTAGGTACTGAAATTTTTATAGGTAATATGTTGTCTATTGCGGTAAACACTGCCACTATGGGCAATATTCCGTAGTTTAAATAAATGGAAATTAACGTTATGAAAAAATCATAAATCAGAGAGTGCTGCGGCTGCCTTAATCCGTTTGCACACGTGGAATGCGTTAAAACACTCCACAAAAAACAGTCGACTCCTAAAAAACGCTAATATCCCAGTAGCTCGGGGGGCAGCACGAGTTTGTCCTACTCTTGCATCTTGTGTGTATAATCATCTCAATGTTTCCCTCAAACACACCATTCCTCACAAAATAACACTACAGATACGAACTGGGGTAATGGAATTATATTTTTAAAAATTCGTAGGTATTAATGGGATCGAACTCTGGAGCCGAACATTACTTTTTATTCCAACCCACAGATTTGTATTCAATAGTACCTAGTATTAATAAATCTAACTTAAAAATTTGTGTATTTTTGACCATTTAAACGGCGAAAGATATAAACGTCATCAAGGGCGTCGCCAAGGGGGCATTTTATCCTAGAGAATAAAAAAATGTAGCCAACTGCAAAGCAACCAAAGTTCTAACACCGTGTTTTGCCGAAAAATCCTAAAAACTCTTCATTCTCTTGACTATAGGTAGGTACCTAAAATTCATATTTTTCTCATCCTCCATAATATAGGGTATACGGAGAATAGCCTATGAATGGGTTAAATTGCCCCCCCCCCCCCCCCCCCGGGCCCTGGACTGGCGTGGCTGGGTTTCCTCTGTTGATTATCTTAGCCTTAAAAAAATATAATCTCTTTGATTGAATAATCAAAATTAACTCAACTACATAGATTTAGTAGTCTATCGTTTTGATAGATGATTTTTTTGTTTACAAAAAGAAGTGGAAATGGTCGGCATTAGGATTCGAACGCAAGACTTTCATCCCTACGATTTACATACGAAAGCCGTCGACTGAACCGCTGTGCTACCAACCAATACTTTTGAACAAGAAGTCGAGCTGAATTTTTCTGGGTCAGAAGTTTTCTAATGAATTTTTCAAATTCTAAAGATCATCAGTCAATGATGACTACATATTATAGAAAATATGTCACTGGTTCAGAATTGAGCAGTATGGACGGCTCTAGCCCTATGCTCTCTAGTGGAGCTTATTAGTTTGCATAATATAGTTACATAGATAATACACTCAATCTTGTCCCCTGAATCTATTGAATTCTTGATAACCTTTTTTGTCCTCCGTACCTTAATATGTTCGTTTTTAAATTATTAGCTAATGTAATTTTTGTAAAGAAGTTGTTTCATCCCTCCAGCCCTGTGGGGACAGAGAACGCATCCATGACATCGCCCCCTCATGTGTCCCCTATTTTTTTAAAGTTGAAATAAAGGTGGATGAAGTTAACACTTTTCATCTACGCTTTCGTGCGTGGATGGATGGGTAAAAATAAAACCCGGTTTAGTAGACATTAAAATGCAATACATTATTCAAAATGTTTGAAACTATATGTACCTCGGTAGGTACTTACTAGGAAGGAAGTTTGTTCTTCCGTTCTTAGCGAATTTACTTAGTACCTATTTTATAAAAATGTGTAGGTAAGATCAGAAAAAAATGAGTAAGAGCATTTTTTGAAATTCTCAATTGATTGCATTTCAAAATCTAACTTATATATTTGGGTAATTTAGTAGATTATGCAGGTTCATAAGCCTTTATAAACGCTGGCTACCAAGAATTTTAGAGAAAGCTGAGAAATTTGTTTGCAAAATAATTAAATTGCAGAGGTTCTATGTCCTATGTGATCATTTTTTTTTCTTCGTTTTTACACAAAGCGTATTATTTATGTCCAAGATAACTTGAGTGATTTTTATTTCACCAGAGCGCAGCGTATACTTAGAATCTTCCACATTCTTTCTTAATTTTAAAATGAGTAAAACAACATTAAAAAATCTACGGAGTGGTTGGTAGCTGTTTCGTATTGGATCGTGCGTTCGATCCCTCTTCCGCGTATTGTGAAAGAGAGTGTATTTGTGTTCAATTTTAATGAACATATATTATCCATTTAAAAAAATACATGGATATTTTATTGGTAAAAAATTGTCAGCCCGAATGAAAACCACAAGATTTTGAGAAAAATATACGCGTGACTGATAAATATGTAGCAAAAAAATGAAAATTCCGGTTTAATGGACATTTCCAGAATCTTATATCGCTGTGGAGGAAAACTCTCAGCAATGGCAAAAAACTTGGATTACAGCTCACAACAAGTCACAAGAGGAATCTTCTACAGAATAGGCTAAAATTCATCAAAAGGTTTGTCAATAAAATTTGAAACTATACCTTCATAATTTTTCAACGTACACTAGGTATAAAACACATATTTTAAAATGCTTGTCGCTAAATATAAAACCGATAAAAATCGATAAGTAAACTAATAAACCATCATCCAAAATTAATTATGAAACTATTTATTACGGCACGTATACAATCTACCTGCGCGTCGAAGACGAAGGTAGTATTATCTTTGCACCTGAGAAATTATATTATTAAAGAGGTATCGAATAATCAGGATTAAATAATAGCGCTGATACTCTAGTCTAGTTGTTATCATTAAGTCCCAAACAGTTGATCGAAAGCGCGTCACAAAACTGCAGATGTTTATAATATTATTACCGGCAAGAAGTTAGCTTGAACCCACTTAGATAGTCTATCATCAAAAGAAACATCTGACGATTTTTTATGCGAAAACTACCATTTTTTGGCCTAATAACGGGGTTTCGGGGAAACGAATTTTTTTTATCGCATAATATCTGGGTTAGGTGGTGCGCACCTTCGCTCTATGTGTGCGTCTTATGTAAAGGAAACGGTTAAAACAAATATAAGCACAACATAATAATAATCACGGTGTGTTAGAAAAAAAAAAGGTTTTTATGAGAGATGTTTAACCAATATCCACATAGCTGAGTGTCGTAATCCTGTCGTTTGACAGATGAACTGTTATTTGGCATTTAAGATCCGGCTGCAAGCCGTTCTTTTTGGTTATTTGGAATCCACCTAACCCATGATGGCAAAATTATACACAAAAATAATATGTCGGTTGATGCTTACTCTAAATACTCTAATATTGTGCGTCTTTGTCTTGTGATTATTTTCGTAGCTAGATGTTTTAAAGCCAAAAAGACACTGTTGTTAACTTTTTATGGATACCGTCCAGTCTCCCTCATAATTTATTCCTGGATACTTATCCACTGTTGCCAGAATTTATGGAAGTAAGATCCTTCTTAGTTGCATTCAATAAAGTCTAATTATCACAATAATTGTTTGTCATACATAATAGGTAATTCAGCTAGGTTTGTACGTATATACTTATTTTCTTAAGTTTGTAGGTACATCCCACATAAATCACAGACTTCACGTGCGATTATGTCCATCTCTGATCCTTGCAATTATAACCGTAGTAATGTTCACTAAAGGCCGTAGGTTTGCCGGGTAATAATAGTAGGTACCTCTGTTCTTTTTGCTGGTTTTTCGAGCATCCAGTAAGAGACAAGAGATCGAAAGGTTGACAAACTCACGTCCTTAACCCCCAAAAAGTCAGAACATGCGCAAGAAATAATCTCCAAGTAAGGATGGCTGGAATATGTTACCAATTTCAGAAATAAATAGATCTTGCTAGCTCCGATTTAGTTCTTAGCCTCAGAATCAAATTACTTCTTTCTAACTCCATATTCAGCTTTCTTTATTTTTATACTTTAGGATCTTCTTCCTTGTCAGCCAACTTCAGATTTACAGTAATAAAAAAAAATTTCATTTTGTTTTTTTCATAGGAAAAATATATCATTTTATTAATTCATAGATCAAAATACATAAATGTGGCATTGGTTGAGTGTAGACGCCATGGTCAACTGGAGGTAAACATTAAGTTCCGAGTAGGTTGCGTCCCATTAAGAAGCCTTCGTAGAAGTGACTGCTAAGCAAAGGTCAGATAAATCAGATGAACATCAGAAAGATGATTTTAGATATAGGTATGTATCCAACATATATTTGGACCAAACTTTGCCAGAAAGTACACATTTGGAAGTATGAAGGTACATAATAAAAATGAATGAATAGTTTTGATTTTTTTAGCTACAGGATCGAAGCTGGACTTAATTCAAGAGCAACTAGTAATTTTCATGTACGCTCTTTTCTTTGCTACTGCACGATATAATAAATATTGTTTTACAAAATCTTTGATCATGCAAATATTGTTTTTTTCGACAGTAAACGAGTCGCCCTTGTGTTGGTCTTAACAATATTCTAATTATTGGTATGTAAAGAAATTCTTGCATCGAACCAGTACGCTTAGTATGGGTTACTTGATCTTAAATAATAATTATTCTTCTCGACTCGATCAATGAATAATAATAATGTCATATAATATACATAATATATAGAAAACGATCGAATATTTCCATGAAATATCGATTCATCCCATTTAATATTAATGCCACCAACCAGCAAAAAAAAATCACTGGTGTTTGATGCAACGATTGTGGTTAGTAAGTTATCAATCTTATATACAATAATACGCCATTAAGAAGTGCTTTTAACTTCCATATGAAAATCTAAATACTATGCCATTTGAAAAATTCGGACAAGGATACTCTCAAAGAACATCAAAAATAGTTTCATTATTGTGAAAAATTGCTAAGCCATCGTGTGTCGCATGCTCACCAACCTAATCATGATTTTGATAACACCTATTATTTTGTATTAAGCAAATAAAAATGTCAATGTTGCTAACAATCCGTTACATTTTTCAAGATATTTCATAAGAATAAGGAAGAGTATTCCTTTTCGCAGCCTACGCACGGAGTTCATTAAAATAAATCACCAGGTAGGTACCGAAGCGAGCAGAGACGTCACAAAGTGGATGATAAATAATGCAGAGAACTCTTTAGCACAATCTGTTTGAAGTTCTCTGTTAATTCGCTAAAAAAACATGTTACAAAATAATTTGATACGCGTAACATGATAATGTTGTAGAATTTCATTATTCTTCCACCGGGTACAGAATACTTTGTATTATTGGGATTTTTTGCCTCGCACCGAATCGCAAAAAGGAACCCACCACTCGTTTTATAAAAACTAAAATCAATCATGTTTCTGCACAAGATTCAGTTTTAATTCAATTCGTTCCTCCGACGCATTTTTTTAACCAACGATCAGTGTTTCTTAAATCTGTTTTTAAAGGATTTTTTTTTTAATAATTTTATATTTACTAATCAATATTTGATTTAATGTCGACCTAAGAGGTCTAGTTCTTCATGATAAGTTTTATTTTTTGAACAAACAATCCTAGGTCCATCCTAAGTCGAACATTTGCGTTATCTTTTTATAGAGAAGACTTACTTATTTCCTCTATAAATATAACACAGTTCTGCTAGAATACTATTGCTTAACTAAATAACATCCTTAACAAGCGGTTTATAATGATAAAAATATAACAACTTATTCTACAACTCGGCAGCACCAAATGTGTGCCCAAAAAACACGTTCCGCGAGATTGGAGAGTAAGTAGGAAAGTGAAAAATGCTCCTCTCACGGTGTAAACACAACCATTAGCGACTTCTATAAAATTTCGTCATTGACTTGGCTGGGAAACACAAGCCAAGAGAGGGCATTGTTCGTTTTAGCTTCATCAGAACAGAAGATGCGGTAGGCCTCTCTAAACAATTAGGACGTGAGGTGCGCTTTCGCCTATCTCATGTAGACATTATCAAGAGACAAAAAGCTCTCGAGCCTCAATAAAATATCGTGAAAGTGCCACTGTGTTTGTTTAAATTCATAATAATAAACTTTCACTACGTAAATACACAAACCTTACAAAAAAAATGTGTTTATTCAAAAAAAAGTTGCTCTTAACTTGCTAAAGTTAGTTAAACTTACCCAGCTGGATAAAAGTTTATGAAATCTAGTATATTTATAAGATATATGAAAACATTGAGAAACAGTGCTCCATATCGACATGTGTATTTTGTACCTAAACTGATTGAATCACCGTGAATCTTGGTGCTATTATAGACGCTACACTCGCCGGATCGATTATTTATATCTGGAGCCGCGTACTCTAACCATTCAGTGTCAAGGATAACTCTCACTGCATACAATACCCGCCCTTTTGATGGTAAACACCCACATTTTAGTTCTTTCAACTTTCAAGGGTGCATTTAAAGCAAACAAACGTAGAACCAGAATTGGAAAATAGAGTATATTTTCTTGATCGTAGATATGGACACTAATCGGTCATCGCCTTTTAATTAGTTTTTGTTTGTTATTGTTTTATGGTGTCCAATATCTACCGTAAAATAGAGTATATTTTCCTAACCGTTGATACTGGACACCATGGAAACAATAACTAATTAGTAGACGATGACAGTTCTTTCTGGTTATTATTTCCTTGGTGACCATATCAACGATTACGAAAATATACTCTATTTTCAAGCTCTGGGTCTTTGTTCGTTTGCTATAAATGCACCTTAATATAATATCTCCTATTCATTCTATTTTCTGCTCATTGATTTTTTTTTCTTTCTTATCTAATTACTTGATATACTTAGATATATCAAGTAATAAGATTCTCATCCTTAGCCTTCTTCCCATTATCCCCAGCCGAGCCTGCACATATTGTTACATAAGTATTTTTTTTCTTTTTTTCTGTTGTTTGTCTTACTTCTAACCTACTCGCTGTAAATGTCTACGTATATACTTTACTGGTGTTTTTGTTGTCCATACTATTTGTGTAATTGTTCTGTTATATTATCACTGTTTGTATATTTGTCTAATAAAATAAATAAATATCAGAAAGCGTTTTTCTTTTATAACCCATTTTAGTAAATTTAAAAAACTTCAGTACCAAATGCTTGGCATCTTAAAAATGAGCAAGGTATATTATGATGGTAAATAATGTTATGTAACCAAAATATATTTAACCGTACCTTCTTCAGTGACCAGGGAGTGTACTTTTTTGTCACGATTATAATGCTAGATCGATTTATAAAGTGCACTCGAGGATGTTAATATGTAGATTGTGCCGAAATATGCACGTGTTGAAAGAATAAGGAAGAAAACAAGTTTGATACACAATGGAACCTTTCGGGAAGGATTTATAAAGATCATAAGGAATCTACCTATCTAAATAACCATCGCATTAAAAATGATACATTATGAATGAAGACAAATTTTCCGCACTTTGAGGGCGGGCGGGGAGCTTGTGCTGCCAAGTTGGCGGGAGAATATGGACTGGATATCCTGGGGCTGAGCGAGGCACGCATCCCAGGGACGGGGCAGAGTGACGCTGGCAACTATGTCATGCTGCACTCTGGTCACCGAACTGCACGGATGCGTGGCGTCGCTCTACTTTTAAGTAAATATGCCTTCTCTCGCCTTCTTGGTTGGGAACCTGTTTCTGACCGCCTGATGAGTGCGTCCTTCAAGATGACAGGCGAAACACTGACGGTCCTCCTATGCTATGCTCCCACTGAGGATGGGGATGCGGCTGCCAAGGACTGTTTTTATGACAGTCTGGATGCAGTTGTGTCCCATGTCCCAAGGCGCCACCGCTTAATAGTACTGGGGGATTTTAATGCCAAGGTTGGCAGTGACCCCCAGTATGGACCAGGCGTCATGGGTAGGCATGGCATGGGAGTGATAAATGATAATGGAAGCCGTCTGATTGGTTTCGCCACACTCCATGGACTCTTAATAGGGGGAACTTTGTTCCCCCACAAGGATATCCATAAATATACTTGGACCTCGCCTGACAGGAGAACAAAATCCAGATTGACCATCTTCTGGTAAGGGCCAGCAACCGAACTGACCTGCGTGATGTCCGCACCTACCGAGGGGCAGACATGGATACTGATCACGAACTCCTTGTGGGTTCGTTGAGATTCAGATTTACCCATTTCCAGCAGGGGCCGTCTGCCTCTCGCCCGCTGGACATACGCAGGTTAGAGAGTGCTCAGTGTCGTCATACGTACGAGGCTGAGTTACGCACCAGGTTTGCCCCCTTGCAGGATTCACACGGAGCTGTTCCGATTGAGACAGCTTGGAATAGCTTCCGTGACGCCGTTATGGAATCCGCACGTTCTTCTGTCGGCTAAAAGAGCAAAAAGAGGCCAATATGGATGTCGAGCAAAAAGAGGCCAATATGGATGTCCGATGGGTCCTGGAGCCTCATCGAAGATCGCCAGAAGGCTAAGACCCTCAGAGACAGCGAAAAAGACCCTCAAAAACTGGCTGCTTTGGTGTCTGAGTACAGAGAGCTGAGCCGCAAGGTGAAGCACTCTGTACGAACAGATAAGAGAAGACACCTGGACTCTCAGATACGGCGAGCGCAGTCTGCTGCACTCGGAAATGACTCAAGGACACTTTTCGAAGTCACCCGGGAGGTCGGGGGCAGGGGTCAAAAAAGACCCGTAACGGCAATACGAGACTCTCGTGGAGCCACTGTCACTGCCCCCGAACTGATTAAAGGGAGATGGAGGGAGTACTTTGAGTCAATATTAAACCGTCCCGAGCCCTCCTCACCTTACAACTTGAAGGAGGAGTTGACTGGTCTGAATATACCTCGGGCAACTGGGATATGTGAGGACCCGCCGACATACAGTGAGATGGTGCTGGCCGTGATGAGACTTAAGAACAACAAAGCGCCAGGAGACGATGGAATTCACGCAGAGCTCCTCAAACAAGGCATAGACACCCTTGGCCAACCACTATTAGATATATTTAAAATGGCGTGGGAAGAGGAGAGGTGCCCAAAAGATTGGCGGAATGGATCCATCGTCGCAATATTTAAAAAGGGGGACCCCCTTGAATGCGGAAACTACCGTGGAATTACTCTGCTGAGTGTTCCCGGTAAGGTATTATCTCAGATATTACTACACCGCATTCGGGGGCCTGTCATGGCTGTCCTGAGAGAGCAACAATGCGGCTTTGTACCTGGAAGGTCCTGCACGGACCCAATTTTCTGTGCCAGGTGCATCTTTCAGCAGTGCAAGGAGTTTAACTCTCCAGTCGCTTGTTGCTTTATAGATTTTGAAAAGGCCTTCGACAGCCCACATAGACCATCGATATGGAAAATTTTAGCTCTGTACGGTATACCTCCGAAGATAGTTAAAATGGTGCAGTCCCTGTACGAAGACTCCGAGTGTAGCGTGAAAACGCCAGGTGGTCCTACTGAAGCTTTTAGGATCACCACGGGAGTCAGACAGGGCTGCGTACTGGCTCCTTTTATATTCATAATTGTCATGGACTTCCTGTTGAGAAAGTCCATGCAAGGAGCAAGAGGTATACCGATAACACAGAGAGATGGTCTAATGGGCGAACTGTGCGATCTGGAGTACGCGGACGACCTAGCGTTGTTCAGTACGACAGTGGAGGAATTACAGCGCAGTGTTTCAAGACTCTGCGACGAAACAGCACGCCTCGGCCTTCGAGTCAATGCCAGTAAAACGGAGCTCATGGCAAATAATGCCTGCCCCGATAAACAGCTACCGATAACCATCGATGGTCACCAGGTCTCCCGGGTGGATAAATTTAAGTACCTGGGAGCAACCATTACCACCACTGGTGACCTCGGGCCTGAGCTCCCGATACGTGTCGGTTTGGCAAGTGGCGCCTTCAACAACATGACCAAGATATGGAAGGCGTCGGCGTTTAGTGTCGAGACGAAATGTAAACTGTTTGATGCGTGTGTGTTGCCCATTCTCCTGTATGGGTGTGAGTCCTGGCACCTGACTCTGGCCCAGGCACAAAAAGTATCTGCATTCGAAACGAACTGCCTCAGGAGAATTTTGGGTATAAGATGGTACCACCGCATCACGAACGACGCTATACGCCGACGCACCCAGCGTGAGCCCATCACCTCTACTATTATGTGGAGGAGATGGACTTGGCTGGGACATGTGTTAAGGATGCCGAATGACAGTTGGCCGAGGAGAGCGCTGTTTTTCCTCCCATCAGGGTCCCGGAGACGAGGAAGACCCTCTCATACTGTGTTCCGCTCCTTCGAGGCAGAGCTGAGGAATCTGGACATGGTGTGGGAGGAGGTCATTAACGTTGCGCAGGATCGAGCGCAATGGAGAGCTCTTGTTGCCTCCCTATGCCCCTAGGTGGGGTCTAAAGGGAGTTTGGATTGGATTGGATTGGATTTTCAAAGTATGTAAACTGCAGTCGCATTGGTAGGTACCTACTTGCTTAGAAATATCTTAATGAATATGTAACAACTAATGACTCTAACAATTCATTTCTAATGTTCGATTTTTAAATGGAACATACCACTACGGGCTTACGACCGTCTTCTACTGTTATTTCGAAGGCTGGCTTAGTGTGATCACTTTACGTTAACAACGTTCGCCATTAGGTGGCAATATTTAAGTCTCCGAAATTCCTAATCATGAGAATTCTCAACATGTTCAACATGTCGAAAAATCTCATGTATGCAACAATTAGATATTTAATACTTAATGAAATATAGAGATAAAAGCTGGAAATTGTTGAGAACAAGAGAGCAACCAAATTTAAAGAATGCGACTGCTGTCATGTATTTGGCGCCAGGATATGACTATATCCATTTTTGTTAATGTCTCATCTTTATTGCCTATTGGCTCTGTTGGAGCTCTCGTTGGGATGGCCCCTTGGTAGAGTGCTCTCATTTGTTGTCAGTCAAACAACCTTTTTAATCTCGGTGACTCTCGCGCTATTATGGTATATATATATATATAATTTTTTTTTTTTTTTATTGATTGTATTTTTTTACTGCATTTACTGACAGGAGACTGAAAGGCTCTTTACACCTTTTCAGCCTCGCCCACTTATGTATTTTTCTATTTATATGCATTTTTCTGTACTATAAAATATCACCCTTTTGAAATTTTTGTGACTTTCAAGATGTTTACATAATATACCTATTTATTTTTAATTACATCTGCTGACAGGAGACTGAGAGGGCCATTTACACCTTTTCAGCCTCGCCTACGTATTCATTTGTCTATTTCGTTGTGTACTTTTGAAGATTGTTTCATGTGCGATTCTTGTTTGTTTTCCTATTGTTTGTATCATTTTTGTTTGAAATCATTAATGTAATATTTTGTATGATTTTGACGACTCCAAGTGCCTGAAAAGGCCTGAGATGAGAATAAAAATAAAAAAAAAAAATAAAATAAACGTTTTAATTACAAATATCTTCATTTCGCGATTACGACGTTATAAAAATTCTTCTATTTGGACATCTAACATATATCTCGTAGATATTATTTCTATTTTCTGCTCATTGATTCTTTTCTCATCTTTCTTTTGTTATCTTTTCACCAATAATATTATGCAATTAGTTAATGCCTTTCATCGAATTTTTTCAGTTTTCTCTTAATTTCATCCACTCTATTTTTCATTTTTGTAAAGATTGCTTCATCATAACTATAAAATATCTTTAAAATCTTAAGATGTTAATGAAAGTCGGCTTAGTGCGAATACTTATTATAACTAGAGATCGGCTGAACAGATTCTTCCGATGTTTGATTTTTGGATTCTTCTCCGCTCCGGATAACAGAATCTATCGCTGCTCCAGAAGAATACTGTAAGATCTCAAAATTTATAATTTTGAGATAATCGAGTTTAAAGATTTTGTTGAAATTAAAATTGGGATAACAATTATGTACCTATTGTTTTTGGATCATCTAGAATTTTTTGAAAACTTTTATGAAAAACTCATTTATTCCTTTAATGAATTTTATTTATTCCTTTCTAATTTGCATAAATTTTTATACTATTTTTACAGAAAACTGACAGTAGTTAGAGAACTTACAGTATTCATCTCAAAGTATATGAGTATTTTGAAAGTAAAATTTAGATATATTACTGTTTTTTGAGATGTCACGAGCGCTGTAAAAAAAGATATGTAACATTCCAAAATGTTATAGTGCAAAAATTTCACTCAGTTTGAGTAAGAAATGTAAGATATTCAAATGTTACACTATAATCCTCATATATTTTTCAATTTTGAGATCTTATGTTTTGTTTTTTGGCTATAGCGGCTTCATTTTCAACGATACCAATATCTCAAATTTCGTATATTTTGAGATCTTACAGTATTCTTCTGGAGCAGCGCTAGTAATAATAACTAATAAAAAAATTAAAATTGATAGCATAATATACTAAAAAATATGTTATTGAAGTTAGTATGGAACGAATTTTGATACAACAACGCCATCTTTGAAAACATTCTACAGAAACACAATTTTTAATGAATGACATTGGTTAAAAGTCAATTTTATCATTCTTATGCAACATTCAGAGTTAGACAAGAGGACAACGTCTGTCGGGAAAGCTAGTTTGAAATTAAAAAAAATAGAAAAAAAACATGGAATATTTGGAATCTCGATAACGGTTGGTTTCACTTCCAAGAGTTCCAAGATCGACTGAGTATCATCAGTCACTTTGATTAGAGTTCAGAATAATTTGAGGATGCATGTTATCGAATAAATCTGGGATAATCTCAGCACGTGCGGTGTTTTTCTTTTGTTAAACGAATAAAAATGAATTTTTAAACAAATATTTTATTAATCCCAATTGAAGCGAAGCGGTGATCCTTTTCTAAATTTGAGTAATGTTACAATTAGGTACAGATTTAAAATCCCGGCCTTGGCCTTGAACCAGTTCTTTAAATTGAACAATGTGCATTCATAGATGTTTACTTAATCGGTTTCTTTGTAGGTGCCAGCTATTTGGATGTAGGAATCTTTGTAAATTTGCACGGTATATGAAAGTAAATACAATCCCTAGATTTTTAACCTTATCCCTGTGTAAGATAACAGACCAGTTGATCAAAGATATGCACTGAAACTGACACTTCAAAAACTGGCTGTTGATACGGCCTGAAAAGGGATCTAATCTATGTTTAGGATTAAAAGGGAATACCTACCTATTGATTAAAAATTGAGTAAAAAATACGTATATTGGACATTGGTAGTATAGATTTCTGCCTTCCGATTAATCTGTGTCTTTCCTACATAGTTGGATTTAAGTGTTCTTACACATACCTAACTAACTAACTAACTCTCCCTTTTACACCTCACTCAGGGCCATAGGGAGGCAAAAATAGCTCTCCATTGCGCTCGATCTTGCGCAATGTTTATTACACATACCTAGTTATCAAACCATTGACATCTCATGGACAATGGCTTACATAAGAAATCACATTATATAATATTTGAGAGAGAGTTACCAATCACAGGAAAAAAACGGTGAACCATGCATGGGTAGTAGTGTATGATCTATTCGCTTGGCAATTGTGGTGCTGTAATTCCAATTATGTCCCTCTTGCGTGAGTAAGGGGTGATAACGAAAAAATACTTAGCCTACCCGAATGTACACAAATCTTACTTCCACGAGGTACCCCTTGCTGGAAAACTAACGCGGCTCTGGCCACCAAATATCGGCGGTATACCAGTAAAAGGATGGAAAACCTGAATTAAACCTATGGGTTGGACCAATCCGCTTGGACAGGGTAGTATGATATCCCTTAATTATTAAGAAGAGGCACTTGTTCAGTGGTCTAAGTAGGCACTGAAGAAGAAAAAGACCTCAAAATAAAAACATAAAAATTGTTTTATAGTTTAGGTTTATTGTTTAAAAAAATATAAAGTGAACTATTTCCGAAAGGCTGTCTTTCTAAACATACCGTTGTTCCAATAGCATTATTATGTAGGTAAACCGGATTTTGATCATTGCATAGTTTCGCCACGCGCCATCGCATCGTCATGTCAGGTGGTAGATTCTACTTATGACTGTCTTATTTAGCGGAGAGGTAACCGATTTTTATTTTATTTTAAGTCATTGACGTAACAAACATGTAAATAGAAATTGATTGATGAAAAAAAAAATTAAACTATTCTTCTCTCTTCTCGGAGTTGGCATTATGTAACATTTAAGACGGGATTGGCTGTGTAGAATTATTTTGGAAAATAATTGGTATTTTAATTGTGTATTCATCTCTTTGATAAACATTTTAATATCTTAATCATGTTGGCAAAAGCTAATGTCTCCGTGCGTTGTGAACCATTAGGTACACCTAGCTTTGATTTTAGTGTACAAAACTGTGAGCCTATAACATCTGTGGGAACTGAAAGCTTCTAAGCAACCAAATATAGAATAGTTTCCAGAAAACAGAAACTCCCTCAATCCACCAGTTCGAGGCGAAGAGTGAAGATGTGTCCCACAGGCCCATTAGAAACGGAAACGTCGGGCAAAATATCACTTATCAATATCAACCATAGCCAAATAGCACGGAATACTAACATTCAAAACTTTCTGACCATATTTTTCATAGCAACCACTGACACTAGATGACGATAAAATACCACATCCATTTTTGTTTCTAAGATCTAAAGATTCAGTTGGGCTTGTTGTTGTAGCTTTATGTCGATTTCCACATATTGTGCCATTGATCAACTTCACAAAGATTCACCGAATGATGATCCTTCTACTTTTTTCTGTGCCATGTCAGGTCGTCCCGACGTCGGCAACAACTCTTTCTTGGGCTTACCGGAAGAGATATTTTACCCACTGAATTCTGGTCCATTGTCTGATATTTCTCAGCCAGGACATTAGCCTCTCATTATACATTAGACTCACACTTCGACTTCCATATATTTTCGCATTCATTATCAGATGAAGCAATTTATATATGGTGTTGCGAAATTTGCGTTCCAGGTTCCATTTTCCTTTTCAGTCCAGCTCTTCGCAACACCTCCGTTTTAGTGACCATAAATATATGATGACTCTAAGTAAAGATTTTTTTAAATAGTTTGATTTTTCTTAACCACGCCACTGCTGTATCGTAACGGTAGGAAAGTGTGCGAACACCTTTTTTATAAATAAATAAAAAGATCGTAGGGTTGAAATGAAATAATAAAAAAAACGGCGCTAGGGTTGCATGGAACGTGTGCAAGGGTAGAGAAAAACCTTCGCGAAGACTGTATGGTGTCTGCCCATTGTTGTGCCGCTAAAGAAAGGGACCATCCGAAGTAAGTAAGTAGGTCAGTGGTAAAAAATAAATAAATACACAAGAAGCAGATGTTTAACCTATTTATAGCAATTTTTTGAAGTGCCAATTTAAGCTGTTACTTTTTTTTCTATCAACAAAACTAACGGGTAACCTTTTTAAACTATTTTTTTTAAATATTACTTATATTCTTAGTAATTATTTCAATATGTTGTTTGGTATTTATAAGGAGAATTGTATAGAAAAAAAATTGTATTTATTAATTATTGAAGAAATTTAACTTGATGCGCGCTATTGACTGCAAAAAAATAGGAAGTTATTCTTCTTATCTATGTAGGTATGTAATAATATTTTTTAACTGTTTCCTAGTTCACTCATGTCAAAATCCTTATATAGTTTGTTCAGATGATCCAAAATCCAAACTATCTTTACGCCCCACTTACGGGCATACAGAGGCAACAAGATATCTCGATCTTGCGCAATGTTTACGACCTCCTCCCACACCATGTCCAAATTCCTCAGACCTGCTTCGAAGGAGCGGAACACAGTATGAGAGGGTCTTCCTCGTCTTCGGGGACCTGATGGGAGGAAGAACAGCGCTCTCCTCGGCCAACTGTCATTCGGCATCCTTAACACATGTCGCAGCCAAGTCCATCTCCTCCCCATAATGGTATAGGTGATGGGCTCACGCTCGGTTCGCCGGCGTATAGCGTCGTTCGTGATGCGGTAGTACCATCTTACGCCCAGAATTCTCCTGAGGCACTTCATTTCGAAAGCTGAGACTTTTGTGCCTGGGCTTTGTTCAGGTGTCAGGACTCACACCCATGCACAAGAATCAGAAGAACACACACGCATCAGTTATTCAGATAAATTTTATGAAAATTTAATAGGGTGCTCCTAAGTCCTGTACTCTGTTTTATATACATACATATAAGGTGGTTGGTAGACCAGTGGTATAAGTCGACGGCTTTCGTACGTACAGCGTACTGAAGTTCGTGGGTTCGAATCCCGATTTCCACTTCGTGTTGTGAACACAAGATTTGCTTTATGTGACACATGTCGAAAGTGTATTTCTATTCTCTTTGGGTGAGTCCTGATTCATTAAAAAATAATTTTGTCATAATTACGATTTTAAATATGAATAGATAAGCATCATTTTAATTTTTTAATAATTGAGGTTCATATAATATTATTGGATGGAATACCGGAAATGGTAAAAACTGACTATACTCATTTTCTGGAGAGAATGATTATAAAACACAATAATTCCTTTTGCGCAATCAAAGGTAGGTTACACCCGCTTATCACACTTCCATCGTTCACATCTGACTGAAATACGTTTTCATTGGACGAAAGTGCAGCGACCAGACTTTTTAGTCATTATCTTATTGTATTTATACTTCTGTTGTATGCATGAATAATAATAATAAAATAAAAAATTATTAATTGTAGACCCGTAAAAATTAACAAAACGAATCGGTAAAGTAATTATTATACTTTGTCTGTGGCCGGATATGGCGATGTAATAACAGAGGTAGGTAAATTAATTACGAATAAAATATAGATCAACACCACTGATTGATTATAACTTTATCAAATTAACAGGCTTGTTTTGTCTGATTTGCATCGCGTTTGCCTCGGGGATCTTTGAAGATAACGACTCTATTATGGGGTATGCCCCTGAAATATGCAGTGAAACCTCTGTATTCGGCGTTTCGTTTTTTGAATATGACGAATTACGTGTAGAGACCATTTTCTCTATTAAAACAGAATTAAATTAGGTAGTTGGTAACTTGAAATAACCTAGGTATATCCATTAATCAAATGATGTGCCTACTCAAAATGACGCTAAGTATGTATAACTTTTATCTATACAAAGAGTAATTTACAAAATTGAATAGTATTTAAGCCTTCTCGAATCGATTGTTGGACAGGGTCTTAGCTTACAATAATTATAGGGATCCCTTCCATTAACCTTTCTAACGTCTTCAGATGGCTATCAACGCCTCCAACAGGTATGTTTTTTGTCCATTGTTGACCAACATGACTAACTTGTTTGAATCAGCAGTAATCAGTAGCCCGAAGGGGTTAAAAAACTGTATAATAAATTATAAGAATATGCCATGCAGATTATTCTATTGATTCTTAATGATACAATATAACAAGTAAGGCCCAGTACTCACTTGCGCCGTGAACGTGTGACATTGCATCAATTTAATCGAAAGGTTAAGTGCATACGTGTTTCGAAAAGAGAACGCGAGCGAACACATGCATCCTTTTGATAAAATTGATGTAACGATACACGTTCGCGACGCCAGTGAGTACCGAGCCTAACGTAATTTAAGTACCAAGCGTTGAAGTATAAAGCTATAGCGACCTTTATAAAGAAGTTAAAAGCCAAGCCAACAGTAGATACCTACTGTATGTACCTGAAAGCTACTGTATGGATAGATAAACACAGCAGCCGTACTAATAGAACGTTTTTCTTCTAATACGCGCAGAATACGCAAAAATGCTACTAATATAAAAAGTTTTAAACTATGTATAACAAGAATAATTTCCATGCCTAATTTATTCCTAGCTACCCCCAGGTATAAAGAAGTAATTCTTCTTATTCAGTCGGTCCCTCGATGCCGAGGATCGTGACCGCCATGCATCCCCACCAAATAAGTAATAGCGACATTTTAAATGAGACAGGCTACCACTGCACTCTTCATATTTTGACACTTTGACAACCCAAGAGGTGGAGAGACAGCTGGACATCCGCTCTCCAGGAACATGATGTTCCGAAAGAAGACAAGACACAGCCCTAATTGAAGTAACAGTAGAAGAAGAAATTATAAGACTATTATTGAATGATACGAATATAGAGGTTTCACTGTACTCTAAAATGTACATAACCTGTAGCTATACTGTGTACGAGTTTGCTCCCTGATAATATGCTAATGATAATGATGTTTGCTTTGGCGGGTCAAATCGTACTCCCACTAAGTGTAACCTAATCACGAGACAGGCTTCACTCTTAGGCAGGTAGGCTGGCTATTAGATTCACCCCCCCCCCCTTCCCCCCACCATCCTAGCCGGATATAGTTACATTTTCGGTAAAACATCAGCATTAAGATTAATTTGTCATCAAGTAACTTACCGGTAGCACACTCTAATGGCCCCCAGACACGTAATTATTGAAAACTTAAATAGCACGAGTAATAATTTATGGCCTAAAAAGCTTTTGGATTTAAAACAAAAAAGTGTTATGTACATATTGTACGTGCGTAAGCTTGAATTTGATTTACTAGCACGTAATTTGAAGTATTTTTGTTGAATTCTGGTTGAGTTGAATAATATGTATACAGGACCTCGACTCTGAATTGAACGAGGTTCGCAGACGGAACCCTAAGCCTTACGGTAATCGAGTTTTATACTTGGTGAGTCTTAAACTGTGGAATGCTATATAAGTTTTCCAAGTTATTATTATTATTATTTAAGATATCTATTCATAAAATGAAAATATTATCACAAAAAACCTACATCATTGAAGAAAATAATAATCAAAAAACAAAATCCAATGCTGTAAGCTAATGAATTATAAAATATCGGTAATGTTTCTCGTGAGTCATGATACATGAGACTTTCGAACTATAGAGAAACGAGATTTCTCAACATCCTACACGAGAACATCAGAATTGTCTTTTGAATGGCGCACACATGCTCAGCTTTTCTTAGATTTTCTAGATTTTTGCCACATCGTTATGCCTGTATAGATACTCACGACCACACATCAGGAGAGAACACCCGGACAAAATATATATTATATCTGAGTGTCCCTCCAGTCTGACCACAAGCACGATATTTGTCTACAACAATAATTGGAAGCAATGCGGGATAAAATTTAGTGTTGTTATAAAGACAATTAAAGTGTTCAAATGGTTTGGGAATGCTGAAAGAATGGTTTCAAGCTGGATTATAAAAACAATTTATAAGGCTGATAGGAAAGGTGTAAGAGTACGTGATCGATCCAGAATGATATGAGTGGAACACATCGATTCCATCCTAAAGCAAAGCTTAGTCAGAAGAAAAATAAATATAGGAGAGTTCGTATTAGAAATAAATTGAAGTGATCATACTAAGCCAGCCTTAGAAATAACAGTAGTAGACGGTCGTAAGCCCGTAGTAATATGTTCCATTTAAAAATCGAACATCAGTAATGAATTGTTAGTCATTAGTTGTTACAAAATAATATGTGCGTCTGTGTTAACGTCAAATACATCGAAGTGTGTGTGAGTATCAAATACATAACATTATAGTAGTGTTTGTCATGTTTTTTTTTATTAATATATAGATTTTCTTGAATGACGATGTTCTAAATTTACTCTAGCTAGGGCATCAGACCTACAACTGCAGGTATCTTAAGCTGTAGGTTTTAAATTATAAATCCAAAACATAAATTGAAGTGTAGGAATAAAAAAACTTTAATGCGCCATTAACGAAGTAGAAAAAAGAAAAAAATATACATATATAAAATAAATTTTATTGCAATAAGGGATGTTTTATTTTGTTTTTTTTTATGGTGGTTTCGTTAAAATAAACGCGATGCAAAAACTTTCTTAAAAAATAAAAACAATCGTAAAAAAACTCGAAGCGGTAGATTACACAAAAAATTATAGAAAAAGGGGTCGGTAATAGACATTATAATATAGGGCCGCATGCGCATAACATCTTGCTGTTTTTTTTTAGTATTGGTACCCAATTTTTATAGATAGTAAAAGGTGGTTGCTAAAAAACTTTTTTAAAGGGTTTTTTGTTCATATTTATTCGTCATGCGGTTGGTCTGGGTTAAATTTTGAAAGCATGTGGTTGTTGGAACTACCTATCCAATTCAAGTAGGTGTCTTGCATGTGGATATGTAGGATGTAGGTACTAATGGGTTAAACAATAAGAATACAATAAATAGACGTAATGACTTTTGCAACATTATACTTATATTATTAGATATGATTTAAACCAAAAAGGTAATTATAGGTCAGTTGGAAAATATTTTATCAAAGAATGGTAAAACAGCAAACAATTAATAGGTAAGTATATTTTTAGTTTTATCTCTAGTTTTGTTACTAGAGGTTAATCATCGCCATGTAACGGACTTCGACGCGGTTTGGGGAATGGGTATGTATTTTTTTATTTTTTTTATTTATCAATGTAAACACACAGTCATTTACAAAACATAATTAACTCTTAACAATATACAGTTAGTGGACCAACAAAGTGTATTTTAAACAACTCACACTCCATTAGCTAATGTGCGTATTATGTGTAGCCTATAGAGAAATCGGTGGGTAGGCGGCGTTAGTCAGTCATTTAGTCATCTGATCAGTGTTCTGATGAATTTTTATAATATTCACAGGTCAAAGTGGAAGGAATTTCCAACAAATGAGAAAGAAGTATAAATGCCAAAAACTTCCCATATCTAGGTAGTTTAATAATTGTTTGGTAGCCTAGCAATTCAGTCGTTGACTTTCGTTCTGAAGGCTGTGGGTTCGATTCCCGACGCCGACTGTCTTCGACTTTCGAGACACAAGTTTTTGCTTAGTTTAAAATATGTCAAAACTGCATGTTTTTGTTTTCACTGTTCTCAGATAAAACATAAATGTAAAAAGAGTTTGAAAATAAAAAGAACATTGCAACATCATTTTATTTGTGATTTGCGAAATAAGTGATATTGCAAATCTCTTTTTATTTTCAAACTCTTGGATAAATATCACAAAGTTGAAGAAAAAACATTTAGTGAATTAACATAAATGTACTTTAGTAAAAAGGGAGGCATATTATGTTTAACAACGAGCAACTTAAAGTTTCATTAAAAAATTAATACCAACCGATTGCGTCAACATGAAAATAAATATTAAGTGGTTTTAATTTTATTTAATCAATAATTTTAAAGAGTTTTCACATATTGAAGCTGTCTCAAAAATCATTAAACTATCAAACATGGAACTCCTCTTTGGCACCCTATTAAAAAACGCAAAAATTTACTTTGAATTTCATTCCATAGAAAAAAAAACACACACACACACGATATAAAAAAAAGTATTCGGAGTAAAAAAGTGTGTATAAAATATTCATACAAAATCAACAAGTAATAGAAGTAGATGTAACATTTTTGTGCGATGTAAAACCTTTCATTTGAATTTTATTGAAAGCAAGAGTAGAGATTGAGACGGAGTCTGCATCACGCTTTAGTTGTAAAACTTTATACAGCGGGGCTTTAGAGCGGCCGGGGGATGCGCGACAATAGTTGCCCTGAACAATTTAGATTTTTTTATAAATGAAAAAGTGCCATGGCCTACAGACTGGAAGCTAGAGCAAATAACACCAGAAGCAAATAATATTATCATATATTTTCTCTAATGAGAAGGTAAGTATTTGATTCGTTTTCGAGAACAATAGTTGAAGATTATAAACTCATTATTTTATTTAAATATGTTCAAAATTTGACAACATTTAGTTAAAGAAAAATTCAACAGAGCTATCATTAAAAATGTATATTTATTTACATACAATTAGTATTAAATAGATAATAATTCTGTACCTTAGAGCATAAAGTGTGGGAGTCACATTTTAGTAATTTTGCAGGAGAGAGGATTTAGTGAAACTTGAAATTACAAAACGCGAACTTTTTTTCTATATGAAAAATATTAAATCTGAAAATATTTCTTTTTCACCAATTAGATCATGTTTTATGTTTAATTAATACAATTTTCAATATTCTTTATAATAAGAAATATAATGGATTATGCTCTAACAAAAATTGGACTTAAACATATTTTAATTTCAAAAGTCACCTTTTTTAACAAGTGGTGACTTCAATATTTTGACCACTTATAGAACCTTCAATTGCGAATAAAACTGTATCATTAAGTCAAAATCGCAAAAAAGTGGACTCCCACACTTTATGCTCTAAGGTACAGTTCATTTCAATGACTTGTCAACAGGTTCCACTCATATTGTTGCGCTGTTTCTGTTTATGTATTCTGTAATTAAGTATCTTTATTGTATTTTTTGTTTGTTTATGTATATTTGTTTATTTAAATATAGTTATATGGTGAGAATTCTCACGATAACATAATATGGAACCTTCAACAACTAGCATTCCCAGAAACATGACGATATCTTACACCTTAATAAATAAAATTAATTAATTAATAAATAACCAAAACCTCTCCAAAAAAGCAGTCTTTAAAGTCAGTTTAGGGCATAAAAGCCCCTAAATGTTTAATAATTGATACCTATTTGAAACTAGAACCAAACATTTAAGATGTACAAACGAGATTTCGAGAAATATGAGAAGATAATATGCAAGTAAGATGGCGGAACAGTCCCCGTAGACAATTTGAAATTTTCGTCAATGTAGAATGCAAAAAAATTAACTACTGGAACATAATAAACAATTATTTAAACCAAACAATGACACTTATATAAAAAGTAGACATGTAATTTTCTTCCTACTCTACATTGACGAAAAATTCGTTCGCAAAATTCACATTGTCTAGGGCCTCTGATTTACGCTTATCCACGATAGGATGCCCGGGTGGAAGAAGAACTTTCATGTGAAACCCATAGACAAAGTCTGAAACAAACTCGCAATCTCTTGGTAAGAAATGCATAGACAACTAGACTAGTGAAAGCGATATGCACCTGACGTTAAAACGAATTAATCATATTTGAATCAAAATGTTAAATTATATTTTTTTTAATAACACTCAAGTTCCTTAAAATATTTCTCCCTTTCACATATCCGCGCACACATAGACAATTTAAATTCAAAACACTGAAAGGGTTGTCGTGCACCATGCGCCGTGTCTTATTAAATATACACATCCACCTCCCTCAGGCTCTCCCATCCATCCACTCATTCTCCCGTCCATACACACTACACACGCATGCATTAATAATACACCTACCCCATCTTACCCTACCTACATGTGATCTCCATACGCACGTTTCTCTCACAGCATCATTCCACCCAAAGGGATTTATTTGCAAAAAAGGGTTGCATCTAAAAAATACCACAGCGATATCGAGCTTATTCTTATAACAAACATGGCATTCATTCATAAAATTCATAAAAGTATGATTTTTAATAACGTTTTGTAATTTAAGCCATTTATATCATGCAAATAAAAATATTTTAATGTTTTCTTTTTAAACACATTTTGATAGGGTATGTATATTAACTTCTTTTTCTTGTATTGCTATTCTTCTCAAAATTTTGCGAACATCTGCGAAAGTTCTGTTCTTAGGTTCTTAGATTTTTCAGAGAAGAAAATATTTCAATTATATACTATAATTTGATCCATATTTCCTCTTCTCTTCTGTCCTGGAACAGTTCCTTCTCTCCTAGCTGTAATCCTGGTCCAGTCTCGAACGTTCCGCAACCAGGATATCTTCTTTCTGCTAGCCTCTAAACGTCTTTTTCCAAAAAACACGTGGCCAATGAAGGTATGATTTTCTTCTAATAACAGCGGTTACAGCCTTCTCTGGTTTTTCGCAAGATTCCTCTTTACATGGTTATTACTGGTGAATTATTTTATGAAAAAATTGCACACTAAAATTTACAACTAACCAAATAAAAAATTTACTTCAATAAAGAGCATCGTAAGAAAGGGAAAAGTTGTTAAAACTGTTTCGGCCCAGAATTCCTCGCAGACATCCATGTGCACAGTGTAGGCCAGGGGTAGCGAGGAAGTGTGGGTACGCTGCATCCACATTCACTGCCATAAAAAAAGGGTTAACTATGTGTGTGACGGTGAAAAAAAGGGTTAGATACGCGTCACGTGGGTGCCTACCTAGGGTAGCAGAACTGTTAGTGTAGTCGTTGCGGCAGTTATACCTTACAGTTTGACACGGGAACTCCATTAACAGATGCACTTGAACCTTTCCTTTGCACCTGATAGTGAAAACGACATGTATGGAAACAGGTAAAAGGATTTCGTTTTCATCTTTGCATATAAATAGCCTATACTCATGTGCTTTACCCATTCTGTTATCAATTTTTTCAAACGAGATAACCACTTTTTTATTTGATAAACGTATTTTGAACATGTATTGTCATTTTAGGTCATATTGGTCTCATTTCCCTTCATTTTAC
Source organism: Mystacides longicornis (assembly GCA_963576905.1). Classification (NCBI taxonomy): domain Eukaryota; kingdom Metazoa; phylum Arthropoda; class Insecta; order Trichoptera; family Leptoceridae; genus Mystacides; species Mystacides longicornis. The sequence goes on from OY756428.1 coordinate 10,739,576, forward strand.
TTGTTACAAACAGATGCATTCCATGCACTGATTCGCTAATTTTAGGCTTCCAAAAAAGCATTTACATTTCATGCAAGATTCTTGCTCAATTTACTTGAGAAACTTCTTAGCTAAAAAGTGCCTTACTTTTGAACTTCCATTGAATGTATCTATATCAAAGTTCGTGTTTTTCACCGTTTCTATTGTAGTTGCCAGTTTTTATGTTCTTTAACCACTCTCTCGGCTTTTCCCTTGACATTCTTCAGATTATTTTGTATCAACTCGTTGATATCACCTAATAATATAAACAAAATAAAGAGTTGAAATATACTTACCGTTTGATTGTATTAATTTCAAAAACATCTTTACCGACCTCGGTAGCCTAGTTGTACTGGGTGGACCAGATCACGAGGTTCCGGGTTCGATATCCGGTCGGGTCAGAGTTTTTTTGTAAGTGTTTTTTCGCTTGAAATTTCTACCCGGGGTTGGCCTGTCTCAGATTGGACGGGACCGTTTGACTGAAAAAAATTTCCTCAGCCAATAAGTTCCGCAAGCTATATACATTATACTATATATATTATCTTTTGGGCATATAGAATAATTACTCTAATGAAAATGGATGAAGACGATTTTAGCGAAAAATGCCGTAAGCTTCTTCTTATTAGTAGCCTTCTTCCGTCCATTCCTGGACGAAGGCTTCCTCCATTTAGTTATTATAAATTAATTATTGGCTCTCTGGATCAAGTTGAAACTACCGTACTTGACAAGATCGTCGATTCTATTGCTGGTATTTTACCCATTTGATTGTAGTTTATGATTTCTTGGCTAAGGCCCTCTTCAACCACATTTTCTAGAACTCTTCCCATTTTCCCTTTTCAACACCATTTGAGAGTTTCAAAACATTGAGAAATACCCGTTACTCTTTTGTCTGCTTTATCGTTTCTACTCTCACTCCAAAGTGATACTTCATACCTTAGTACCTACGTCTTTTTTAATTGGTCCTTCTGTATCTCTTTTTTTCACTTATTTAGAACTACATAATATATAGACCCCGTTTCTAAAAAGCTTACATGTTTCCCTAAGTGTCGCTGTCGTACTCAAACAATTTAACGTTTGTCATTAAACTGTGGTAGTTAATGAGGTGGTTGGTGGTCTGGCGGTTACAACGCCGGCTTTCGTACTGTTTCGTATCAGAGGTCATGGGTTCGATACCAGGTGCCGACCATCTACCTCTTTCACGACACAAGCTTTAAGTAGCTTACTGTGAAATAATCAAAGAGTGTATTTGTGTTCACTTTGAGTAAGCACACATTCATTTTTATAATAAAAAAAACTCTGATAAAAGGTGTTTTTCTTTATTTTAATTTCAAATCCATTTTGTCCATCTAATATTTCTTTTTTAAATTTAACTGTAAGGGCTTAATATAACCTTTCGCACTAATGGCTTAAAACAATCTTTAGTACCTGGCTGTTGTTATTAATATAATGAATTCATTTTAATAACAAACTAATATGCATCTGTTTTCGAATGATTCATAAACTACAGCGTTTGAACTAATTTGAAAATATTCGTAGCACAGAGGTCGTCAACAAATGATTAGAGAGGTTCGTAATTACTTGGGGCGCTCACCCCACGCGCCAGAAAGAGTTAATATCGATCGCCAGAGCCGGGGGTAGAGTATTTATCTACTTATTGAGTCACCCCACGAGTTTTTTTTCCGACCCTCCTCGGTATTTTTTTACCCCATCCCTTCAAGGATGAGTTGTCTCTATGGTAACACACTAGACCGCATCGTCTTATACAGCCAACCTTCTTAATTATTATTAACTGAATAATTAATAATTTTCTACGAGAGTTTTTCTCGAGGAAATTACACCAATGATAAATAATATGGGAATATTGTAATAATTACCCCTATACCTTAACTGAGTTTAAGTTTACTTAGTACCACTATTTTTAGAACTAAAACTTTATCTATGAAATTTCAACTCCAAAAGATTCTTAAGTAGGTAAATAAAATAATTCCTCTTTTTCAAAAATCAATGACATATCCTGAAATAACCGATTTGTATCAGTAAGCAACAATAATTTTTAGCAATTAATATTTATAAAACATGCTTAATCTTTGTTTTTTTATAACGTGGTCTGTCTTCTTTTTCATTTATTTCTCGTGCAACGTAATTTTTTCCAAGCGATTCCATTGCTGTGATTTTGCGTTGAAATTATTAAGAGAGATCAGAATGCGGTTACAATTAATAAAATATAAGTGTATTCACATTTTGAAAAATTCAGTTTAATTTTCACACAAGTGGTGATCTCATTACTCTATCTAGTTTTTTCCTAAGATTTTTATTTTATAGTCAAACATCACTATTGAGGGTTGAGGTCATCAAAAATGGTCCAGTTTTTCAGACTCGCCTATTGGCAGAAATTTTCCCTATATTTCAAATGATTTCAAAATAAATTCACATACAATAGCCAGAGCTAAGGAAAATACAGATATAGACAAATCTTTATAATATAAAGAATTTCGGGTTTTTGCGAACACTTATAACTCGAGATCGGCTGAACAGATTCTCACGGTGTTTGATTTATTGGATTCTTCTCCGCCCCGGATAACATATAATTATTAAAAATTCAAAAAATGGATAGCAAATAATACAAAATATAATATTGATTTACTGACAACAACGCCATCAGTGAAAAATTCCATAACAACACAACTTTTATTAACTTGAAAACCATTGAGTTTCAAAACATTGGTACGCAGGTTTTCAGAAATAATTTTTTAACATTCAAACATATTTTAAACGTATTTTTGTATAAATTACAAATTTGAAATTAATATTTTCTGCAAGGACTACAGGACAATGTCTGTCGGGAAAAGCTCGTTGATATATAAATGAAATTTTTGTACCTTTGATCTTTTGAATTAATAAGACTGAATGTTGAAAAAAAATCACATTTTTGTTTTCTTGTATAATAATTATTCAATAAAAAAATCATCCTGTATATTACGTAGAAGGTACTCATTTAATAGGTAGATAGGAAGTACTAAGAGTACTGCATGACGGTATTACCTTACACAACAATAGTACAGGGTGTACGTAGACTAGGTGGTGTAGTTGTGTTGGTGTGTGTACGTAAGGGTTGAATAAATTAAGAAGAGGAAAAAATGCCGTGGGTAGAGAATGAATGCATTTTAAAATGAAATAAAAAATCAGCTGTTAGTGCCTACTCATCGTTTTGATCGATATTTTTTTTTTCATTCGTGCGTGCGTGCGCAGGTGATTTACTGTTTCGGTTTTTTTTATGTAGGTAGATAAGTATATTATTTTAACTAGCTGATGTCACATGTCGAAAATCTCGTGTATACAACAAGTAGAAATTTAATAATCAATGGAATATAGAGATAAGACTTTATGTATTGTATATTTTCTTGCTGAATATTTTTCTTAGTCTAATTGGACTTTGTTTATTATTTTTAGTTTTTTTTACCATGTCATCATCAGCATGTTATATAATTATTTTCGCTTTCTTATATTTCTCGTAATATTTATGTTGTTGTTAAAGACATTTTGTGCCGTATACTTATCTAAATAAATAGATAAATAAATGTTGGAAATTATTGAGAACAAGAGAGCAACCAAATTTAAAGATAGCGACTGCTGTCATATTAAGGAAACGTACATCTACGATAAATAATTAATCTAGGATACATACATACACAGGTACATTCTCCCTTTAAGCCCCCCGAGCCAGCCCGGAGGAGAAAAATCCGCAGCAAACCCAACCCGCAGGAAACCAACTTTCTAGTTCGATCAAAGCAATCAAACCAAAAAGTCGGCCCACACAAATCAAGCCCGCCGCAGACCTCAAACCACATATAGGGAGGCACCAACAGCTCTCCATTGCGCTCGAAGGTCTCCGAGGCTTAACGTGCCTTTTCTGACCGGTTGAAGTTTAAGGACGAGAGGTGGTCTCAACCTCACGGTCCCGATCTGATTTTTCGATTTTCTGCCTCTTCCAGGATGCTCGAAAAACTAGTAAAAACCCAGAAGTGTTATTCTTAGCCGGCAACCCCACGGGATAATCTACGATAAATTGTGAATAAATTTTTTTTCAGACTTTTGTATCCTTTTCATAACTAGATTTTAACAAATGATAAGTAGGTACGTGAAAAAATTTTATGCTAACATTTTACCAATCAGGATTGAATTATTAATTGTAATGGCAAGGTTGTGGGTTTTGAAATTTGACCAACTAACGGCACGTTGTAAAAATAATCATACTAGGTATCGACCTCGGTATAAATGTCAAATCTATAAGTACTGTGGATTTCTAAAACTTTCCTTAAAAATTGATATATCAAATCAGAGATTGTCCATTTCAAACAAACAATATTACAATTATATTAGTATAGATTTAACCCCATACGTTCGATTTTTTTTTAATAATAAGATACGATGAATCAAAAATTAAATGTGTAAAAAAATGTGTGTAATATAAAACAAACACATGTCCCACCGTCACAAATGGTTACCTATAATAATGTTGTTACTATTTTTTATTATTATTTTATTTTATGTGTAATGTTTTTTCGAATCATTAGTCATGTTGTTTCATAATGGTTTTATGAAATTTCAAAACGGAAGGGTCCGAATTCTACGCTAACTAGAACAGTGTTATAACTATAGTACATTTTTAAGAATTTAGGTAACATAGGATTTTTGATAAATCATTTCAAGTAGGCACAATAATTATTATTGCTTAACTGTTTGCAAGGAGAATATCAAATAGTATCATTGCTAAAAATCTTACAAAATAATTTTAACCCAAATCACTCCACAACAAGTGCAAAGGGGTAAAAAAAACTTCTATGTAAAAAAGTATTAGGTGGCTGTGCTCGTTTCTCGCTAAAACTCGTGCGTGGATTGACGATTTGGGTAATTTGGGTTTTTTGGTTTCGAAATATTCGCATTGGAAAGCTCAGAACATTTTTAAACGGTACAGAAAATAATTTCGCCGACTATACTGACACCTTTGTATAGAAAAGTGTCAATTTATTCATAAGTATGCATGTTATAAAATTTTTGAAATATCTCCGAGATTACATCATAGTAATTCGCCCGTTCTGATATGATAATTTGTCGGATTATTTTCATTCCTCTAGGCAGGTAGGTATAGAGGCGGCTACAGACAGGCAGGTAGGTAGTGGGCCGGCACTTGTTTCACAGATGGGTCGTGTTTAATCATCTCTTCTCCCTCACTCTTACAGCCTTCGCAAATTCCTCTCCTCCAAGTAAAAAAGGGTGTGGGTGTTTTTCCGCAATTTAAATTTCGAATAAGCCGTTCCATTATTTGAATATTTTTAAATAGTCCGATCGCAATCTCCTCTGTGAGTTGTGCGGCTGTCGGGTCCAGGCATCTCCCATCCACCCCCCAGCCCCCATCAGGCAACACCCCCCTCCTCACTTTCACTCTCGTTCATTCTCTTACTTCCTCCTGAAACTTTCTCTCTTTTAACTTTCCTTCCACATCCACCATGACGGCGAGTTCCTTTTGTATCGCACTGTATAACTCCCTGAAAAGCAACCGCCAATGAGTACCCACGTCTATTATCTAAGTAGGTACATACCTACAGTACCTATGTACAATATTGACAGTAATTAATATCTTAATTTTAAAAAAATCAACCGTTTTGTGTATGTTTTAGAAATTTATAGCTAAAGTATGTCAGATTTAAGGCCGTATTTATCATGTTTTTAGAAAATGGTAATCTGGTATTTGTGTTTGTCTCGTAGTAAAAAACTCAAAATCCAATAATGAATTATATTTCCGACCAGATAAAACATAGGTACAAAATGCTTAGAAAATTATGAGAATGTATAAAAATACTTCATATTATGAGGTTGTCAAATCTCAAATAATAGAGTAAAAGCCTGAAAATTTGCTATTCTTAGTTACCTACTTTGAAATTAAATCTCAGCTTTTACGATCTTGTTTTATTTATCTACGATATTATTATCTTGTGGATTGTCAATAAGAAGTGTAAAATTTTACATAACATCTTCAACAAAAAAAGTCCTTCTTAATATTGAGATTTTATTTAATTAATTTCTAATTTGAAATCATCGAATGTTAAAAAAAGTACTTAATTTAAATCCTCGAAAAGATAATTAATTATTTTTATTAAGAAATATATAAGTACCTACTTATTCAGGTTAAAATGAATTTGTATATTGTATAGGTACCTATTATACCTACTTATTTACTCAAATCCGGGAAGAGTATTAAGTAAAATGTGTTTTCACGAAACTTGATCAAACGAAATGTTCAAATAATCGATTATGGAGGTACTTATTTAAACATTTACAAAATTCATATAAGTATCATACCCGCTTTAATTTAAACGGCTTATCGTCTTAAATTCACCTGATTTGAAAGCTAAAAAGTCTATCAAAAAAGAAAAAAGTAACAATGTCAGGCTAATAATGTTTTTATTATGAATTTGTGTTTAAAAAATAATATTTTGTTTATGGTCCTCAATTTTTAAATTAAGGCACTGGATGTCCATTTTTTGTATTTTATTAACTGTTAAAATGTATTCAGCGAAGTATTAATGTGTGATTTCCACCGCTGAAATTTTTAACTAGGTATTATTGTCTTATTTCGTTTGATCAAATATCGAGAAAACATATTCTACCTGTGTATACATAAGGTAGTGAGCTATTTTACAATATTTAATAATATTCTTGTAATAATTATTATCTTGAAGAGATTATTGCTTTTAAGATGAGAGACCTAACGTCTGAAGAGTCCGACGTCTCCTCGTCTCCATGACTACAATGCGGCTTATCCTGTATTTTTCCATCATTTTATTCACTACTAGCTTTCCCGACACACGTTGTCCTGTAGTCCTTACTACATATGAGTATTTATTTCGAATTCGTAATTTATATACGTTTAAAATATTTAACCTATGTTTGAATGGTAAAAAATTATTTCTGAATGCTTGAAATAAAATCCATAAAAAATTGCATACCAATATTTTTTATGTCAATTTTTTGTCGATTTTATGTCGATTTTCAGGTAAACAATAATTTTGTTTTTATAGAATATTTCATAGATGGTGCTGGCGTCACAGGAAATCCGGTCCATACTAACTTTAATATCATCTTTTAATTTATTTCTTATGCATTTTTCATTTTTTTTAATAATTACTCCGTTATCCGGAGCGGAGAAGAATCCAATAAATCAAACATCGGAAGAATATGTTCAGCCGATCTCGAGTTATAGACTAGCTGGCCCGTCAGACTCTGTCTATACCTACAATTAGAAAATACTTACCATAAATATTTATCCTGTCTATACTATGAATATTTATTTCGATTGTGTATTATAATTATAAATGCATAACCTAATCAATATAATTCCGATAATTGCATATGCACATTATGACAATTGCACCAACATATTTTGACACGTGTCAAACGCCAATATAATTTCAAAAATAGAACAGTTTGTATTGTCAAAAGAATTAAGAAGGGGACCTATGTAAAGTTTTCTTAAATTTTCCAATGTTTTTCGTTTGTAAGAACCATCTCCCGATAATGGAAAACGCGTGATGCGATCACCAAGGAATATTGGGTTTCCATTTTTATATAAATAAATAAATAAATAAATCTTTATTGGACGCAAAAAATAGTGTAAGTACAATTTTAAAAAACAACCAAAAGGCGGACTTATTGCTGTAAAGCAATGTCTTACAGCCAACCTCATACGCCAATCTATATAATAGAGACTAGTGGATGCCCCGCGTGTGTTGCTATGCTAAAAAATGAAACGACACCATCGAAGCGATAACCACTTATGAAAAACGCAAACAAATTCTTTTGGTGCATTTAAAACATCTTCGCATATTACCTAATTAATACGTAAACTTTCGAATAAAACCGGTAGGAGCACATCGGTTGGTTGGTATCCGAGTCTATAACAGACGTAGAAATATTTTTGTCTTTTATAGATATAGATTCTGGATAGATGTGATAAAAAATATAATTAATTTTAAGAAATGGATATTTTCAAACACTTCTTTAGTTAAAATTTTTGTATTGTCACACAATAATTGAGGTATGTATGTAAAACTTTTAATTTCCACCTTGAGATCTTGCCGAAATCATCAAGTCATACTTTGCACTGCAGAGGTTATTCTCTCTATAGCACCTAGAATGCATTGAATATACGCATCAAGTGTACACAACGCGCGTACAGTGATTTCTAAGTGCACGTATAGGTACACCAAAACGAATATAGAGACAGAGATAGAAATAGTGCATACTTTCTTTATCACATAAACAACAACGTCAAAAACTAATAAGTTCTTTCTTGTTGTTGTTTCCTTGGTGTCAATATAAACAACGTGTCAAAGATACAAAGTATGATCTTCATCCAGGTCTGGATCAAAGTTCGTTTCGTGTAAATGCACCCTTAGAGTAGGTACCTAAGCGACCGTGTAGATTACACACTGCATAATATTGATAAAGCTAGACTTCTCTACTCTACCTTGAGCTCGAGCTAACCGCTGTTTAAATATCTATGTAGGCTCAAAATAGATAGCTAAAGCTAGATCTACAGCGTTTTTTTGCCTTTAAATAAACAAAATTTTGAAAATGATTTTTTTTTATTTTTTAAATTAGGTAGGTACCTTTTTGAGTTGAGTTGTACTCAAGTATGAAAATTCTCAATAAATTCCGCCATTGAACATGTTTGGAAATTAAAAGCTCTTCAGATTCGGTTAATTAAGCAATTTTATACTCCTGTACACTTGATTGTTTATGTTTTATTTTCAAAGAAAATAATTATGTTTAATGAAGTATAAAAAAAAATAACTTAGGGCTATTATTTGAGCTACCCATTTACCGGAGCTACTCGCTTTGTTTGCAAACATGAATTACCTAATATGTAGGTACCTAGCTGGTACATGCGAGTGCCTACATGGTAAAACATATTGTGTACCAAGTCGAGAATATCCAGCTAATATGTTGAAGATTACCATAAGTTAGTTGTTAAGTTGATAAACTGGATCTATTACTTGTTAAATAAACGTTTAACATTCACATTATTATCCATCGGACCATCAATGCATCTCCAAAAAGTAGTGAAGAGCCGACGAAAGCCCGCAGCCCATGCTGCACAATGAATTGAAAACTTGAAAAGCAATTAGAGAAATCGTTATCTTCTAAGTACAACCTAATTAAAACCTTTCTTGAACATTCTGTGCTGCTTGTAAGGTCAAATATCGTTTAAGTTCAAATTAAAATTTCAAAAATCGAATCGAATAGTTTATTTTTGAGTCTAGAGTTGTGTTGTTAAATGCGGATAGCTTTTTTCTTCGATTGTAAGTTGTTTATTTTTCGGGTGTAGGTAGGTATATATAGTTAAATTATTGGAAGTTCTTTTTTCTAAAGAAATTAAAGTATAAGCATATTATTAGAAGAAAATTCTAAAGGTTTGTACATTAAGGTCTAATTCTAGAATAGTCTTATCAAGGAATTGATGCATAAACCTTCTTTAACCACCATAATCCAGCCCATAGCCAGTTGAATAGACATAACGTACACGAAAACAGAAACTACTGACTACTATCATGTTTCTTTGTTAAACAGCATAATTTTTATGCCACAGGCAGATTTTGAACTGCGACTTTTCTACAATCTTTCTCATTATACTGTTTACCGACACTATTCAAACCTGTACGTATATTTTACCGTCACTATTCAAACCTGTACGTAGATTTTACCGACACTATTCAAACCTGTACGTAGATTTTACCGACACTATTCAAACCTGTACGTATATTTTAATTAAATTACTTGCTCAGTTCTCTATGATTCGTTTCTTCAAAAGGGATGCTTTTATCATACATAAGGTCACATGGCTAATGATTAGCTTGACTGGTCAATCCTTAGGTCTGACTTTCTTTGTCAAAATCCACCTAGGAAAATGACATTTTTAGGCCTTTGACTAATAAATTTCGTCAAACTAATAATTTAAACAAACCAGGCAAACGTCGTAACATTTCCGTATTTTGCTTCGAATTTTGACTAAAAGATTAGAAAATTCTTGGTTTGATTTAAAGGCCTTGGTCAAATTTAAGATAAACTAGTCATTCCGGAAAGAGACTGCATAACGATCTTTGACTATAACATATCGACAAAGCATTGTTTATGTATTTAGTAAAAATATTTTTGGCTCGGTAAAATCATAATAATTATTATAAGAGTGAAATGATTAACAAAATATGTATCGGAAAATAAAAACAATGGACGCGAAGATGATGGGAAAATTGCAAAATCATTGGACAAATTATCCGTGAAACTAAAGAAGCAGTAGTGATGGCGCCAAGTGGGTGGGTGTGTACCTATAATTACAACAAAGAAATAATATTATAAAGAGAAAGCCTTACATATAACATTACCAAAAACTTTAACATTTTTTTTACAATGCTTCCTCCTTTGAAGTTTTTTTCCTTCTCTCCATCTTATATCCCTTTCACCCTTAAGTATTCATATTGCGCATAAAAAATGTTGAATTTAAGACGTAGGTACTACTCATTCTCTCCCTCCCCCCTAACCTCCCTCGGTTCAGCCCCCCCAACCAGACCTTCACCCTTTCTCTGCCGTGTAGTTGGTTGGTATACATCCAAGCTATCCTCATGCATTTTTATATTCTTCTTTTTTTATTCGAGTTTAAAGGGAGGCTCTCTCAGGAGTTTCTCGTCTCCACTTGCCCCCCTCCCCCTCTGAGGGGGTGGCTTTTTTATTTTGATAACTAGGGAAGAATTGGATTGTTTTTTTTTGTTTTTAATATTCATTAGGCACTTTTAGCCTTCCTCCACAAATCGTGAGAGAAAGACAAACATGGCAACCGTTCTTCATTTGTTTTTCTCGTTCATTCCAATTTATATGGTAGCGTTTGTTTTATTAAGCACGCAATCGAAATTTAGTAGTGCATTGATAATGAGATATTTACATGTACAAGTATATTTACATAACATTACGTAGGTACATTTTATGGCTAAATTTATAATCATCCCTCATTCCGCAAATATTCTCCAGTTCGTTATTAGAAAAATACCAATTCACCTTTTTATAACAAAACCAAATTAAATTTCAATATTATTTACCGAAAAACTTACGAAGACCAGACAACGAAGAATGAAGTTTATGTAAAATACAGAAACACGTAATAAAAATACAGAAAAACCTAATGAGAAATCGAAGTCGATCGAAAAAACAATAGGATAATGTAACTAAATAGAAATAAATGAAGTTAAATGTAGTATTTTTTTCGGCAAAGTGTTTAATGAGAAAAACATTGTTTCAATACTACTTAAAGGTTGGTAAAATTTAAATAAAAAGGTTGGTTTATTTTTCCATATATATACCTATATATGCTTGAGCGGAGGTATTTTTAATAAACTGCCTTAGCCTTATGTATTTCATTCCTATACTTACGAATATTTATTATGCATTCATAGAATTTGAAAGTTGCCTTGCAGAAAAAGTTTCTACGAAATTAGTCAACAGAAAAAAATTTAACTCTTTTAATTTAAATATAACTTTGAACAAATTTACATGCATGCACATAAACATTCATTATTAATATATAACAAATCGTAAAACGCTTGAATCGTAGCTCCTGTGTAAGCTGTAAGCAGTACATGTTATTATTATTACCATGTCTACGGCAACGTAGAGAGCATTTCCGCACCACGCATTGTGTCTGTAGACCTTAATAGTGGGTCGTACTACGCCGTAGACACTTGTTGCTATCACGTGAATGTGTGTAGGTACACGTAGTAGCCTCTACGTATGAGTCAGACACATGCTCATATGTGCCGCCGCTACAACTCCCGTAGCTACCGTGACGTCAGCATGTGTTGAATGAAACTTTGATATTGAACTTTAGCGCATGCGCTCTAACAACTACAACATTATACGAACAAAATTACACACATGAGTGTTATTTTAGTTTACAGATTTTACACAATAGCCGAACTTCAAAATAATATAAAATAAGATTTGTTTTTTGTATGTTTCTCAGCTAACTTCAGATGTTACTTACAAGATAACCGATTATTATCTGCCTCCGTAGACAATTTGAAGTTTTCGAACGATTTTTTCGTCAATGTAGAGTGCGAATAAAAAGAATATTCCAGAAATAAATTATAAACACCGTGAGGTTGACCACCTCACGTCCTTAAACTTCAACCGGTCAGAAAAGGCACAATGAGCCTCGGACGCCTTTGAGCGCAATGGAGAGCTCTTGATGCCTCCCTATGCTCCTGAGTGGGGCTTAGGCCTCTCGCATTGTTGGTTTGGGGGAATCCGCGTTGGGCTTGATTTGTGTGGAGCCGGCTTTTCAGTTTGGTTTCTTCGATCGAGCTGGGGGGTCGGTTTCGCTACGGATTGGTCTCATCCGGGCCGGGATTGGTCTCATGCGGGGGGCATAAAGGGAGTATGTATGTATATGTATGTATCTAAACTTAAACCACTTATATAAAAAGTGGTCAGTTAATTTTCTTCCTATTCTACATTGACGAAATTGTGTAGGGTGCATGGGTTTTTCAACGCCGTGAGTAATAGTAAAGTTTTAGCACAACACTTTACTATCAGGTGTTACTCGATCGTAGTAAGGAATATCAAAGTAAATGATAATCGATTAGTAACATGCATACAAACATCACAATGCTTAAAAACATGTTTTCATCTAGCAAAATTATGATAAGGGTACATTTAAATGACTAAGATATTGCTATTACTTTGCTATCGCTCACGCTTTGATATTACTAACGATTGAGAAACCCACCCTTAAGAAAGGGTAAGTACCTAATTAATTGACGGATTTTCATATAAATACGTTATAATATCGCCTTTTAAAGAGCCATTATTTACTTAACCACGTTGGAGACTGCCGAAAATTAAGACATTTTCCCGTAGCAACAGTTGTATCTAAGAACAATATTTCTCGCGGAGATATGTTTTTATTGTCATAGAAACCATCCACTTACAGACAAAGTATGAAAAATATTTCCCGTAGTGGTTATGTGTTTGTATAGAAAATATTTCGCGACAGACAAAGAAGACCCTTTTAAACTGTGCTATACCTATCTATATACCTTCGAAGCAAAGAGGCAGATTTGGAATACAGGTGGGAGGAAATCATTGGCAGTGGCAAAAATAGAGCATTGTTGAGGGCTTTTGTTTTCTCACTTGACTCTTAAGTGATACCACAAAAGCATAATTTAGAAACATGTATGTATTGTTAAATGACCAAGATGTACCTAAGTATACGACTCATGATAAAATTATAAATTCATGTAACTATATATTATGAAAATTCTTGTTTTTGCACCTCTATGGTCTTTCAAACAAAAGTCTTAAATACCCAACCTGATTTCGAGAAAAGCCTTTCAAGTCTTTCAGTTAAGCCAGTGCAAGGGAAAACGTATCTGTGACTTTCACCATCCAATTCTTAGCTTTGGATATTATATATCTATATAGCATTGCAGGTTCAGATTATATCCACCAAATCACAATCGAATAGGTATATTATATTTCTCGTCCTCTAAAATAGGAATTGCTTAGTATAGTTTGTTGATACTCCATTTAGATGCTGTAGGTGCAGAGTCAAGCGCAATTGTGGGCTCTTATTGTCTCTGTTTGCACCATGGCTTAGTTTGTTTTGATACACAATGGAGAGCAAACCATGCGAGAGTATTGATATATGATATCGGGCACACGTATGTATGTAGGTGGACGCAGCTAACAAACGCACATAACAGACAGATATTAATAACACATTGGTACGAGTTGGTAATTTTTAATTTGAAACATAGCTTTTAGGGCCCTTCGATTCCTGGGAGTGCCGCATCCGTGGGGTGAGTCTCTCCCCGCGGGCCCTCACCCCCCACCGCCCCACCCACGCGTCCCTGCCACCCTCACCGCACCCACCCCTGCCGAGCCTCTCGCGAGAATTATGGGATACGCATTGTAATTATATTTTTTAATTTATCTTCCTTAGCGAACACAATACCCAGGCGCCTCTCGTCCTACAGAACGATTCGAAATTATTAATTCAATTATTAATTTCTTATTTTTTTCTCAAATAAAATTAAGTTACAATCCTACACTATCTTTAATAATAATTATTATACGACAGATTTTAGACGACGCGATATTTTCATTAACTTTTTTTTGTCTGAATGTTCCTGACATTTCGTTAAATTACGAATAAAAATTCATTTAACTCACTCATTAATTTTAACTTTTTTTTTTAATATTAAGGTCAACTGAGGCAATTGCGTCTGTGGGGCAAAACGTTCCTATGAATAATAATATACAGAGTGCCATCTATTGGTTTGCCCCACATACACAATTGCATCAGTATATGTATATTAAACGAAGAAAGGATTCACTGCTTTGAATTGTGGCCATCATTTAGTGAACACACTGTGGGTTGGTAGTTAAAGAGATACAATGTAAACCCAGGCGGCTAGCAACCAACTGAAAAACGTCTCTAATATTCTTTTAGAGACGGTGGCATTTACGGGCTATATTTTATCCAGAATTTGCATACGCTCTTTTTTTTCGTTCTCTACCCTCTCACTTCTGAGGGGATGATTTTTTTTTGTTAGGGGGATTTTTAAAGGGGTAGAACGCCACTCTCCGCTCTTCTTCGTAATAATTAAATTGCATAGAACAAAAAAGTAATGTAGTATACCTACCTACTTTTCTATCTACTTATTTGAAATATTCTAATTTTTTTTCAACGCTAAGAAAAGGGTCCGCGCTTTTTTTTGTAACATCAGAGGGTAGATAGGAGTAGTAATCTCTCTAAATATTTCTTCTTTCTCAGAATAAATTACCAAATCTAAAATCCTGTCTGACGTTGCGAAAGACAGAAGGTACCAGTGTAATTTACAAGGCTCGGGGTCAATATTTAATACATTCTCATTTGAATAATTCAATATGCTGATTTTAATTGGATAATGAAAGCAGCGCTTACTTTTGATGTCTTAAATTTAAGATAATACTACTTCAGAAATAAACTTTTTAGGCGAGTTAAAACAGAATCGAAGAAGAGTCGTATAATTGGTTTTAATCAAAGGACAGAACTTAACGTTTAATATTTAAACCAAAAAATGCTTATTTGCTTTATTTCAAGTATTTTAACAGCATGTTAAAAACAACATTCAAAACATTTTGACCGACCGACCGAACGACCGACCTCGGTAGCCTAGTGGTATAGGCGTGGACTTCAGATCACGAGGTCTCGGGTTCGATTCCCGGCCGGGTCACTAGAAAAGTATTTTTCACTAGAAATTTCTACCCGGGGTAGGCCTGTCTCAGATTGGACAGGACCGTTTGACTGGAAAAAATTGCTTCAGGCAAAAAGTTCCACCGGCTTTACTGAAACCTTTGTATAAAAAAGTGTTTATTCATTCATAATACATTACGCAGTTATTACCAGCTATTGAATGCAATCATTACATTGATCATGATAGATGTTTGAAAAGTTGATTTTGAATTTCAGCTACTGTGGGCCTTAGTCAAAATGTTGTATTTTAAAACAAGAGATTAGAAATATTAACATTCTGACTTTAATGATATTTTGTGAGACCACAAGGTTCAGTTGATTGTAGAAACTGGAATCCAAATCTTCTATGACCATGTATCATCGGCATCGGCGATCCACTACTAAACACTTCTATGCGAATCGCCATTGTCATCACAAATCTTTGAACATTATTACACATTTTCATCTACATGATTATATAAAAGGCAACACATTCGCGGTGCATCAGTGTCAAAATGCAATAAAATACTTAAAAAATATGCAACCGCTTGATATTTTTGCACGATCCATTTAATAATTATAATTCAGATTTATTAGCTGGCGTCACAGTCTGCAGTGGCGTTCATATACAGCTTCCTCCTCGTTTGCAATCAGTGAAATAGAAAATATGCAAATGGCATCAACTCCTCTGGTGGTAGGTACAACTTAATAATTCAATACGACTTCACATACACCTATAATAACACCACCTACTTGGGGGGGGTTTCTTTTTGCTTTTTCTACATCTTACGACAATCAGTAACTACCCCGTATCGCACACTACCCCCTTCCCTTATTAAGGGAACGCGCGCGGGGTGACTTCTCTCTCCGTTAAGATAATTTACCCTAAGCTAAATAATAATAATAAAAAAAAAACAAAACATTTTTTATGCATGAAGCTTCGCAATACAATATAGGCTATAAATAAATTTTATGCACGACCATTGCGTAATATTTGATTATGTAACAGTTGGTACGAGTGATGAAAATGAATAAATAAACTGAAGGGAACGATTAAGTTCATAATAATTATTATCTTAATATTATGTAATTCAATACCAATTTGGAAATATATTACACTCTGTGACGTAATAACATCAGTGATTCTGTATTTATTTTGTCAATAGTAACCCATTGTACTTATTCATTAATATCATCGTAAAGTTTTACGGAATTTGGGGGGGTAGTACGTTTCCTTATCAAACTACGGTAACTCCGTGTAACGAGACACTTTCTTGAATCAAGCAGTGGCGAGTTTAACTCGACATACGTAGTAGGGTTAGAAAGGGAGAGCGTTATACGCGAGAAAGAGAGGGGTACCGGTGGGGTTAAGTATCGTTTGAACACGAGAATTTGTTCTGCAACACGGGGGAACGGTCACACTATTGTGTTACCTCCATAGTTTTATTTTTTATATGTTATAATGGTGAATTAAAACGAGTAATCCATCATGGATTAACCGTGTAAATCATTTATTGTTCTGTTATTTGTAAAATAACCAAATTCCGGATTCTTTCGAACCGCAATTAAATAAGGTATGTGAACTCTCATTTTATTTCGACGAGTTACAGAGAATGTGACATATTGTACTAGAGACAATTTTTTGTTCACAAGAAATTGTTAAGAGTTATTAATTTTATTCAAATGTATTGAAAGTATTTCTGAAATTTAAATTTTAGAAATGCGGTCCTAGTGCCGGGGAGATGCTAGACCCTTAGACAAGGAGACTATGTTTAATTCAATATGTCGAGAGATACCACTTCAATTAATATTGGGGAATACAAGGACGTTTATGGTTGCGGCGAAATATAAGAAAAGGATTCCTAGATAGCAGCAATCCAGTCCTTTAAGCTGAGTAAATTTTTATAACTTTATTTTTACCATTTTTAACATTTGGTGCGCTCATGTTGATTAGTTGGGGTGATAATTAAAGATTAATTTAGTTTTAAAGGAAAGAATTTATTTTACCAAGTTGTTTAGTCACTTTCGTGTGAAAAATTGTTTATGTGAAACGATTTTAAATTGAGATATAAAATTTGAGAAACTAAAGAATATTAGTTCGGTAGGGGAAGATTATGAAAAATCTTCAATCTTTGTATTTTGTTACAATGATAGGTATATAATATGTAATAGCATAAATTTGGGAATTTATATCCCTGTGTTTTCTTTCTTTTAATTATTAATGTAACTTGCTTGGAGAAATTGTATGGGAAGTTTTTATGTTAATAAAAGATCTTTATTAAATTTTCGATAAGTCAATTAATCTTTGAGTTTAAATTGTATTCCCATTTATATAGAAGGAACCTTGCTCAGTTAATTTATAACCCCCCTGAAGAGAGTCTCAAAAGCTGTGGCACACTTATAAAAATAAATTAGAATTTTTATCTTGAGTCTTTCTGATGGCCAGAAAAGGAGTCTCCCAACTTATTAGAGAGTCTGGGAGGACTCAATGATACTCTCTCTCTTTCTCCAGAGGAGCACTCATTACAAAATGGCGTCCAACTTAAGGGGCTGTCAGAAAGGCACAAATCTCACTTGTTATAAATAAATCTTTTGGGGTAATTAACTGGAGCAAGTTTGTTAATTTTTATTTGAATTTTTGTGAGGGAATTTTTGAAGTTAACAAAGTTTTAGTGTCGATTGTGCCATTGTTCTGCGGAACAGATTCTCCATTAGTTATTAAGTTACTTTTAAATTATAATTTTATTGGGCAATTTTATATGGTGTATATTTTTACATAGTACTATGCTATGGGCATAAATCAAAATTAGGTATACTTTATTTGGTAACTTTTAATTTTTTCTGCAGAGTAATCAAGAATTTTGACAATAATTTTTGTGGGTAGAATTTTACTGTTGAATTCGTATATGCATGTGGGTATGAATTAACTTTACTGAAGCCTGGGAGGCAACAAAATTTTTATGAAACTAATTGTTGTATTGAAGAATTTATTACTTGAGAAAATTTTTATGATGCCCAGACTTGTATTTTTATTTAATTTTTTGATTAGGTATGAAATTGCATGTTGGAACCTAAACTAATGCTAGTTTTGTATTTTTATATGTTCTAGTTTTCGGATAAAGAGTTATCATCTGATGTTTATGAATTTTTCTGCTGAATTACTACTGAACTCTGACCGGGTGGAGCGGCGAGGCACGCATTTTAGTCAACACACAGCAATAATTTTAAAACACGAAGATATTTTTCATTCAGAAGAATTCATAGTATACAACTCAAACGCAGGTCAACTTTGTTTGTTAATTTAATTTTTTATTTTATTTTTTTATTTGGTTCCTTTTATCAACTTTATTTTTGAGTATTACGAGTAGCACTTCTCGGATTAATGAGTTTATGTTTGTAAGATTGGCAAAAACATAGTTGTGTTTGGAAGACTAATTTGAAGTATGTATTTGAATGAAAGAAAATATACCTAGATTGGATTTTAAAGGTAGTAAATGTTAAGACGAGATATTGAAGGTTGGTGTATTATTACGTTATTATTATTATTAAATTTTTAAAAAAATCTTTGGTATTTCTGGGTGAGTTAGCAACTTTAACCAATACCTATTGTACTTATATATTATCTAGTTAGGCGGGCTATCGGCTGATACAGATTTTGGTTGATTTTATAATAGTAGGTCATTGTAAGAGAACTTAAGTAAAACGTGTTCAAATATATTGAGGTAACATTTTCGTAAAATTTTGTTATAATTTAGATTAGAAATTAATTATATTTACGGGAAGCGAATTTTTAGACTTGTTTTAAAGTTATAGTAAATCAATATTCAATTTAATTTTTCGGGTAGATTGAAGGTTGAGTTATTTAGTCAAAATGGAACAAGAAACGTTGCTTAAACTGGGAGTACCGAAAGATGATGTAGAACATACTTCGACATTATCAGACGACGGCACTAAATATCAAGATTTAGGGTTTGAGGTTCCAGAAAGCATAACTGTCAAACAACACACTAGGAAATTACCTACGCAAAAGAGAAAAGATAAACAACCGATTAGCAATTACAATAAGACGGGGGTTACCAATACACATACGGCTCGCGCTAAAGAAATAGATGTAAGAAAGTGGAACTTGAACTTCGCTGGCAAATCAGATCCACGAGATTTCTTAATACGTTTGGAAGAACTAGCAGGGGTTTATGACGTAGAACTAGATTCTCTCGTTAGGTTTATGCCTATATTACTGTCTGGTTTCGCACTTATATGGTTTAGGGCAACCGATTTTAATTTTGAATGGGAAGACTTCAAAGCAAAATTCCTAATCCAATTTGAAAATGCTAACAAACAAAAAGAACTCAAGTTGGAAATTCTTTCGGCGAGTCAAGACAATAACATGTCCGCAAGCGAATTTATTCTGGGGTTGAAAGCTAAGAATAAGTTACTCGATAGTCCAGTTGAAGATACAGAATTTTTAGATGTTGTAATAAACGGGTTATCTGAAGATTACGCGGGTCTTTTGGCTACTACGAAGGTGACAAATACTCAAGAACTTATGTTTTTATGCGCGAAATTCGATGCACTGGTTAGCAAAAGATCGTCCAAACGAAATCGTTCGGGAGGTAAAATCGCGGAGTTATCAGAAGTAAACGAAATGGCAACACAGTCGGAGCAAATCAATAGAGCGAGCAACGATCTCGTACAAAAGGGTTATACAAGGGCCGATAAAGACGACGCAAATTACGTACGCCATGAATCATATCCAACGAAGAGTAACAGTACTCATAATATTAATTCACACGTAGTAAGGAGAACGCAGGGTCGCTACGAACCGAATAAGAATATAGTATGTTATTTTTGTAATAAGCCGGGACATCGTCAGTCTGTATGTTACAGTAAGTTGAATCAAGTAGGTGAGTCTAGTCCAACACATCGAGGTTATAACAACGTTAACAAACGTGAATTTAGGAATATAAGGGAAAAGCGATTTAATAATATTATTAAAAACAAAAAGATTAGGATAGTCAGTCGGCCAGCTCCCGAAGAAAGGGAGAAAGAATGGAGTGACTGGCTAAAATATGTTAAAATTTTCTTCGATACGCATAAACTGGCACCGTTAATATGCGCTAAGCGAGGAGATAATAGGCCATACCTTCAGTTAAAAATAGAAAACGAAAATTTTACCGGATTACTTGACTCGGGCGCTTCCATAAGTGCGTTGAGTCAAAATATTGGGGAGTTTTTCGTAAATAAAGGGGCGATTGTGGGCTCATCGAGAGAGTGCGTTACCTTAGCTGATGGCAACAAAGTTAAGACGTGGGGATATTTAGACCTACAAGTAAAATATAACGAAACGGTAAAAATTCAGCGTTTTTATATATTAGATAAATTAAATCAGGGGGTAATTTTGGGGGTAGACTTTTGGAGAAAGTTCGAAATTGCACCGAACCTATTCGCAGATATAAAATATGGAGACTTCAAATGTATCGACGAATTAGGGAAAATAGAAGATAGGAACAGTCTTGACTTGCACCAAAGAAGGCAGTTAGAAGAGATCGAGAAAGAATTCCGCGAAATATCTTTCGAAGAGAATGGGTTGGGATGCACTAACCTAATCGAACACAAAATTGAAACTACGGGCGAACCTATCAGACAAAGATACTACCCATTGTCTCCTGCGAAACAGGAGCAAGTGGAGAAGGAGTTGGATGAAATGTTAGGTTTAGGCGTCGTAACTCCATCGAATTCTGCGTGGACTAGCCCGACGCTAATCGTCGAAAAAAAAGACGGGACCGGTAGATTCTGCTTGGACTCTAGAAAATTAAATGCCGTAACCAAGCGAGACAACTACCCTTTACCTAACTTGAACAGAACTCTGTCAAATTTAAGGAACGCTAAATATATCTCTTCCATAGACTTATCTAAGGCCTTCTGGCAAATACCGTTAGAAAAATCATCGCGCGAGAAAACGGCATTCGTGGTACCGCGAAGAGGGTTGTTCGAATTTACGAAGATGCCTTTCGGATTAGTCAACGCCGCTAGCGAACTGCAAAGATTAGCAGACCGATTGTTCGGTCCGAAATTTGATGAGAATGTCTTTTGCTATATAGACGATCTCATTTTAATCAGCGAAGACTTCGATGCACACGTCGAATTATTAAAAAAGGTGAGGAATAGATTGAAAGAAGCCGGTTTGACAGTAAAATTGTCAAAGTGTGAATTTTGTAAGAGCAAATTGAAATACTTAGGTTTCCTGATTGACGGGAATGGGTTAAGACCGGATCCAGACAAAGTAAAATGCATAGCGGAATACCCGGAACCAAGATCGTTAAAACATTTGAGGATGTTCCTGGGTATGGTAGGATTTTACCGCAGATCGATCAAAGATTGTAGTAAACTTTCAGAGCCACTCAACAAACTTTTAAGGGTAAAAAAAGGTGACTCTACATTTAGTTGGAACGCAGAAGCGGCGCAAGCGTTCAAAAGTTTAAAGGAGGCCTTGATCACCGCGCCCGTGTTGACCTGCCCGGACTTTTCAAGACCTTTTATTCTCCACGCGGATGCTAGTCAACACCAAATCGGTGCAGCCCTACATCAAATGTTTGGAGAGGAGGAAAAACCAATAGCGTTTTTTTCCAGGTCCTTGTCCAAATCAGAAGTTAATTACTCGGTCACCGAAAAGGAATTATTAGCCATACTAAACGGAATAGAGTTTTTCAGGCCGTACATAGAAGGAATGCAATTTAAAGTGATAACGGATCATGCGGCACTCCGGTTCCTTACCAAATTGTCTAACCCTTCGGGACGATTGGCCAGATGGAGCACTCGCTTGTCTCAGTTTAAGTTTGACGTAGAGCATCGTAAGGGCAGTGCGCATAGGGTACCTGATGCCTTGTCTAGATTGCCAAGTTCTATCAATGAAATAAATGTACATGTCGAAGATGAAGAAGAGGATCTATGGTATAAAAAGATATTCGACGGCTGTACCGCGAATCCGACGAGTTTTATGAATTACCAAGTGGAAAATAACCGCCTTTATAGATTGACTAAGGACGATAATCCACTGC
This sequence comes from Mystacides longicornis, assembly GCA_963576905.1. Classification (NCBI taxonomy): domain Eukaryota; kingdom Metazoa; phylum Arthropoda; class Insecta; order Trichoptera; family Leptoceridae; genus Mystacides; species Mystacides longicornis. The sequence continues at coordinate 10,761,977 of OY756428.1, forward strand.
TGAAGGAATTCGCTTGGAAGGAAGTGCCAAAGAAAGGTCAGGGTTTTGGGATCGTAGAGCGAGCTCATAACGTTGGACATACCGGAACTTTTAAATCATTTAAAGCCGTAGAAAGAGATTACTATTGGCCAAATATGTATCGCGAGGTGAAGAAGTTTGTTTCGGCGTGCAAAACTTGTAAACAATACAAGCCATCTAACGTAGCACCCGGGGGTCTTATGACAAATAGAAAAAGGGTAGATCGTCCAATGAAGATGTTAAGTTGTGATCTCTTTGGCCCCCTCCCTAAGGCCAGAGGGGGGTACATGAATATTTTGAGTGTCGTGGACGTGTTCAGTAAATATACTTGGTTCTTCCCATTACGTAAGGCCACGGCTAAAGCCGTCGTGGACTGCTTGGAAAAAGGGATTTTTTTGCATGAAGGCGTTCCCCAAACGATAATTTCAGACAACGGCCGACAGTTTTTGTCTCATGAATTCAAAAATCTGTTGGAAAATTATGGTGTCCAGAACATTTTCTACAATGCTCTATATTTCCCACAAAATAATTGCGTCGAAAGGTATCACCAGGGCTTGCAGTATACTTTAGGAATGCTGGTTAAAGACGAACACAGAAGCTGGGCTGATCATTTAGACCACGTACAATCAGCCATGAATTGCTCTGTAAATATGACGACAGGGTACAGCCCGAATTTATTGGCAAAAGGAAGGGAAGTCATCTTGAACGGATCTATTTACGGCGAAGTGGACGTACAAGAAATTTCTCGAACAGATACGTTGAAACAGGATAGGTATATCTATAATCAGAGAATGGAAAGTCTGTCTACCACGTTTAAAATAGTGGCCGAAAATACATGGCAAGCATATGAGAAATACGCTAAGAACTATAACTTGAGGAGGGTAAAAAGGGTGTTCAAAGAGGGTGACTCCGTGTGGCGCAAGAACTTCGTTCAGTCCAAGGCAGGAGAGTATTTTACAAAGAAATTAGCCCCTAGATTCGTGAATAGTCGAATAGTTAGAAAAATATCGGACGTAATTTATGAATTAGAAGACGTAGAAAGTAAAAATAGAAATAGGTATCACGTCAGAGATATTTTGAAAGTAGATTCATCGTAAGAAATAGAAAATATTCCACTACCAGTAGTCATAGCCATCCAGTAGCTAAGTCGAAAGAGAAGTACGATCGGTAACGTAAGAACGAGGTAATGTAGGAGTGATTTATGTAAGGCATGATGTCCGGGTTACTACTGAGGTTGATGTATGAAAGAGAGTTTGTAAGATAGTCCATACCGGACAGAATAGATTTGATGTATGAAAGAGGATATAAAATTGTGTTAAAATATATTGTCTGAAGCTGCTTTGTCTGTATTCGTCCTGTAACCTAGAATGCGGTAATGGTGAAAGTCCGAATGATATAAGTATGTAGAAAACATAACGCAATAGGCGAGTGTTATAGTAAAACAGTGCAGTTATTGATAGATTGATGTGATGAAAGAACAGAAAGTGGAGCAAACTTGTTGGTCCCGTTTGAAGATGTATTGGGAAAAGAAAAATTTGAGTCAATGTAATTTGGCTGATAGAACAGTGTTGACTGAAGGGCAGTGTCGTCTCGCAAGTCCTATTCGCTCAGCTGTTCTGTAGTGAGCAGCACATATAATTTTTCTTTAATAGAAGAACAAAAGTTTTTGATTTTGTAAATATAAATTAAAGTATAAATAATAATGTAGTATATATCTAGCATAGTAGAGTGACGTCAGTGTTACTTCATCTGAGTCATTAGTAGAGTTGTCTGACACTCACTTACAGATTATTACATCTGATATTGTTAAACTAAAGTTTGTAACTCGGTTTGTAAAACTGGAGTTACTTTAATTAATGTTAATAAAATCGCGTAAAGATTTAATTTGGACTCCTGAAACACTGACGGTACTTCCAAAACCTAAGTTGTGATATGAGTATTATGTATTATTTACATAAGAAATAATTTTAAGATTGATTTATTATTTGCGATGTATAACTGAATTTGATGGTGTTGAATGTTGGGTATCTCAGGCAAGTAGAGGTAAAAATGATACTACCTCGAGAGTACGATAAGTTTGTTTTGGTCCATGGAAATGAGTTTGTTTCTTTTCGTATTTCACTTAGTCATCACACTGAATTAATCAAAAGCTCCATGGTGGCGCCCGGGATATGGCAAATTAGGATATGCCATTGAGTTAGTCGAAGAGGTACCCAAGATTAAACGCAATCTGTCTATTACGAAGTTAAATGTATATGATTCTTTTTCCTAAGCTAAGTTTGTCATTTTATCATCAGTTAAAAGCTGTGAGATGCTTTGTTTATTGAAATGTATTTAGGACCTAGGTGTAAAACAGGGTAAAGGTTAGATATGAGCGTACCAATTAGGTAGATTAAGCGTGCTAGAGAGTAAAAGAAATTTTTTTGTAAAAGATTGCACAAAAATTTAGAGGGGAAAGGGGGTATTTGTAACGAGACACTTTCTTGAATCAAGCAGTGGCGAGTTTAACTCGACATACGTAGTAGGGTTAGAAAGGGAGAGCGTTATACGCGAGAAAGAGAGGGGTACCGGTGGGGTTAAGTATCGTTTGAACACGAGAATTTGTTCTGCAACACGGGGGAACGGTCACACTATTGTGTTACCTCCATAGTTTTATTTTTTATATGTTATAATGGTGAATTAAAACGAGTAATCCATCATGGATTAACCGTGTAAATCATTTATTGTTCTGTTATTTGTAAAATAACCAAATTCCGGATTCTTTCGAACCGCAATTAAATAAGGTATGTGAACTCTCATTTTATTTCGACGAGTTACAGAGAATGTGACATATTGTACTAGAGACAATTTTTTGTTCACAAGAAATTGTTAAGAGTTATTAATTTTATTCAAATGTATTGAAAGTATTTCTGAAATTTAAATTTTAGAAATGCGGTCCTAGTGCCGGGGAGATGCTAGACCCTTAGACAAGGAGACTATGTTTAATTCAATATGTCGAGAGATACCACTTCAATTAATATTGGGGAATACAAGGACGTTTATGGTTGCGGCGAAATATAAGAAAAGGATTCCTAGATAGCAGCAATCCAGTCCTTTAAGCTGAGTAAATTTTTATAACTTTATTTTTACCATTTTTAACATTTGGTGCGCTCATGTTGATTAGTTGGGGTGATAATTAAAGATTAATTTAGTTTTAAAGGAAAGAATTTATTTTACCAAGTTGTTTAGTCACTTTCGTGTGAAAAATTGTTTATGTGAAACGATTTTAAATTGAGATATAAAATTTGAGAAACTAAAGAATATTAGTTCGGTAGGGGAAGATTATGAAAAATCTTCAATCTTTGTATTTTGTTACAATGATAGGTATATAATATGTAATAGCATAAATTTGGGAATTTATATCCCTGTGTTTTCTTTCTTTTAATTATTAATGTAACTTGCTTGGAGAAATTGTATGGGAAGTTTTTATGTTAATAAAAGATCTTTATTAAATTTTCGATAAGTCAATTAATCTTTGAGTTTAAATTGTATTCCCATTTATATAGAAGGAACCTTGCTCAGTTAATTTATAACCCCCCTGAAGAGAGTCTCAAAAGCTGTGGCACACTTATAAAAATAAATTAGAATTTTTATCTTGAGTCTTTCTGATGGCCAGAAAAGGAGTCTCCCAACTTATTAGAGAGTCTGGGAAGACTCAATGATACTCTCTCTCTTTCTCCAGAGGAGCACTCATTACATCCGTATAAAAATGGACAGTAAACTCATTGATAGCAAATAAGAATCGTGTAGATGGTTGGTTATCTTATAATATATAAAAATGCTTTGCTTCGAGTGTTTCTCGCTAAATCTTGATGGGAACGGCTGAGTCGATTTGACTTTTTTATATTTGGAAATATTGATCTTAACGGCGAAAAAATATGGGAAAATTGAAAAATAACAATTTTGTTAACTTATGCTATTCAGATGTGACACAATAAAGTATCGTTATTTTTTCGGTTGTGAGGAGGTAATTGGAAATGAAATAGGTTAAGATATAGGTGATGCGACGTTTTGCGTAAAAAAATGAATAGTGTAGGAAAATCGATAATTGTGATCACGATGTTTGATCTCAGAAGAATCTCAGCAAACAAATTTCCGCTTTTAAAAGGGTACCAACTTGCTTGTATTTAATGAACCAGTGCTGTTGTCATCCCCGACAGTTTTAAAATGCCTGCAGCCCTAGTATAAGTTTTCGATGATCGAAACGATTTGAATTTCTAACGAAAATTGCGAACCACGATGGAATATTAACTAGTTGCCAAACAACTGATGTTGGTCAAAATTGATCTAGTCCACTGCTTCTATGGAAGTATTTAAGACCATACACTGCGTGGGAGACGGTTGCAAGAAGGATTTATATAGATAAATCCTTCTATAGAGCAGTTCGACCAACTTTAAAGAATAGGGTAAATACTCTGAATCTTGTGGTCTGTACAAACCCCAAGTCTCTCAATTGCTTTAACAAAGAAGTCAATGCACTACACATAGGTATTAATGAGATGGTGAAAACGGTTTAAAAGCATTGCTAAGAGAACATATTATCTTATTTTGACACTGGGATATGAGCTTTTAGTATATATCTACTTAAGTACACATAAAGCAAATAATATTTAATAATTTGAGGTAGCAGTTCTTTAGAGTAGGTACAACAGTACCCACCAAAATTATTAAAAAAATATTACCTACCTAAATATGTACGTATTTTATTCTTGTGAATAAAATAGGAAGTTGTTCATAATTATGTTTTTATAACTTTATATGTGTAGGTAAATATTACGCCTACATCATAAATTCGTTGAAAATTTTAATAATAAGCGTCAATATACAATTTTTATTTAGATGCCTTATTTATATGTACCAAGAACAACGCGTAAAGCCTGTTACATACTTTATTAATGGACGCAGCTACACGAATCTTCAATTTTATTCTCTTATCAATAGGGTGGTTATTTTATATTTTATACGTTTTTAAATGGGAGAGCGATTACAAAAACTCCTGCAGCAATAATTCCAAATATAACAATCTCCACAGATAAAACCAAAACTTCGAGACTGCCATTGCAATACTAATTTTTAATAGATAATGACTTCGTAGATTTTTATATATATGTAACTACTCGTATGTAAAAAAGTGAAGCCGCATTGGCCAGCAATTTTGCAGTACGGTAGTCAAAACGGAATGTAAATTGCACTTATTTCAAAGTAAAAATACGGTTTGTTGTAAAAAACCGAATAAATATGTCCTGCCATGCACGTACTTTTGGAAACCAAACTGTCAAGAGTTGCAATATTTCGGCTTCACTTTTGAGCGTTAAGTACCTACCTATCTAAATATAGCGACCTCTACGTAATAGTCAAAAGTCAGACAAATAAACCAGTCACTGCAGTCGGATTCTTGATAGCTTGTTTATGGAGAAATGTTATTAAATCAGATCAGAACTATTTTTATATAACGATATTTGACCACCTCACGTCCTTAAACCTCAACCGGTCAGAAGAGATACCATAAGCCTCAAACGCCTTCGAGCGCAATGGAGAGCTCTTGATGCCTCCCTATATTATGTGGGGTTTAAGCCCCCGCATTGCGGGTCGGTTTTGCTGCGGATTGGTCTCCTCCGGGCTGGCTTTCGGTGTGCAGGGGACCTTAAAGGAAGAAAGTATGCATGAACTATCATTTATTTATCGTATGGTTATGTTCTATTACATCACATCATATTTAATTACAAACAAAAGATTGAGATATATTGTATATACACTAAAAATAACAATATTTAAAATTTAAAGTCAGTTGTCTTCAAAAAGTCAGTCGCTGTCTCGTTTAGTGTGTAGAAGTCTTCAATGCTTCCCTCGCATGATCTAACTATCTATAACTATCATTGAGACTAATTTTTCTCCTCTTTCAACTAGGAAACCGGTTTTTATTAAAAAAATATCTCCAAACATGAAACATCCTGTTGATATATAACGAATGTGTTTATCCAAGTACCTACCTCCTAATGTTTATAAACTTTATTTACTTTTATAATACTGTATATACCTATCTATTTTCTTACATACTTATATTATATTCTGTGAAAAAAAATCAGAGCTTCCATATATTTAATTCTTAAAGGTAATTCATATTTGAACGAATGTGTAAATATGAAGGTAATTAAGGCACGAAGTCGATTTCTATACGGGCTGTAGGAAATTTCACGTCAGTGAGTAAAATCTTTTAAAAAGCAGTCGTACGCCTCATTGGGCGCCCTAATGAATAATTTAAAAAGAAAAACTTGTAGAGTATAAAGGATGAAGGTTGAATCGGGTGGAAAAGCGAGATTTTGATTAATTTATGTGTGTGTATTATAATTTTCTTTCGGCTATCGACTTTCCTTTCACTCCAAAAGAAAAAAAAATCTTTTTTTTTCCTAATTAGAAAGGAGAGCGGAGTGCCGCCATTAAAACTGTAATAGGTGATTTAAAAAGTACACTAAAATACCAAGAAGAGATTATAAATGACGGAGAAAGGAAAGGGAAGAATTTTTGGCTTTAAAACGCGGCATTTTCGAGCGGTATTAATGGAAAGGCTTCCAAACCTTCTTTAGAAAATTTATTCTTTAGACAATATTATTAAACACACTTTGGACTTCCTCTTTTACAACGCAATAGGTACTTACTGATGGTTCAGAATCTGACATTATTACTATTATACGTAGGTACAAATGGTGGTAAGGATTATAAAATTTTATTAAGTATTGTTTTTATAGCCAATATATATGAAATGAGATTCACACGAGGTCTTGAATGAAAATGTGGCAGGTGTTTTCATTCTGGGTTCCAATTGATTACAGGGATAACACGAACATGGTGTGGAAGGTCAATAAGATTCCTATAGATCAAACTGAATTTACTAAGTCTTAAGTTAAACCCACTTTAATACCTAACGCATTTTACTCAAATGCTTATAACAACAGTACCTACAGGTACATCGATGGAGCATTGGCGAAACATTTTCTTCTTTAATGACCTCAATCTAAAACTTCATCAGAGGTGAGGTGCTATATCTGGTCAGTTATATATGGAATGGAGCCACGAACCCTCAACGCAAGCACTATTAACCGGTTAGCGTTAGAGGCATTCAAAATGTGGATGAGTAGACATGGTCAGCGATGCAAATGAGTTGACGGGCAGTCGGTGAAATATATCAAAGTCCGGAAGGTGTCCTATCTCACATATCTGGTATATAAGGCGTGGGCCGAAAACGTGGTTAGTTGGACTGGAATTAGATCAGTTGGAGTGATTTTATGCAGCTGCCCAAGACAGGGAATCATACTCGTACTTTCGAGTTAGTCGACGCTGGGGAGTGGGGGGGAAGGAGTCACAACATGATACATGAAGAATTAGATCCAGTCTCAACTACCATGTCATTGTGGTCTCCGCCAGACAAAATGCCACATGGTTTGTTACGTGTACAATTTTCCAGCGCTGTCAGACTAAAAATCTTTGGGTTACTACTGACTCAACTTATAATCTGTAAGAGCCAGATTTTTGCAATGTAAAAATTAACAGTAATATGGCAAAAATTTGAGATTTTTTTTTAAATTTATTTTATTTAAAGATACTACAGATAAATAATATGTATTTTTACAGTCATAAGTATAATAAGTATATTCTTATATTATATAAGCTAAAAAATGTTTCTGTGGAATAAATTATTTTTTAATACGCAAATAATTCATGAAATCTTGAGGTGATTTTTTGATACTCAATTTATAACCTTGGGTATCTTTTTGTATTCTAAAGATAAAGAATCCGAGAAATGGGAATCAGAAACAAAATAAGGTTTCAAAAGTGTTTGGTGGTAATCCCATCATGTCTTATTCAATGTACATTATATTCTGATCCACATATACTGTGAAAGATGCAGAAACGATCATCACCTTTTCCAGAAGATATTCAACTTATTTATACTAAAATAAATATAGATATTGTCATCACTCATCGCAAAGGCTTGTCGCTGTTATGATGAGTGGTGTTTGTTTTGAAATATGTAAATAAAAATAATAAATAAAATTTGAAATCCATTAAGATTTTTATTGAAAATTTTTCATACCTGTCAGAGTATTGTTGACCAAAGCATAAGTAAGTGTCCAAATATTTTTTTTTATTAATTACGAAATTTAGAAAACAAAAGTTTGGAAATTCAGGAAACAACGACTACATTTTAGGGAAAAATTATTACACGGAGATTTTGTAAATGATATTAATTTATATTTTCCAAGCTTACCCAACCCATCAACCCCTATAGCGGGTAGGTACCTATACCATCGGGCAGAGTCTCTCTGTTCCACCCCATCCCATCCTTTCTCTCTGGCCTTTTGTCGCCATGTCACAAAGAAACTCCAAAATATCTCCAATTCACAATTGACTTTTGTATTCTGGCCATCTTTGTGTACAATTAAATGGAATAGCTTTACAGTATCAAATAATTCACGAATCCAATTTGCCTTTTGATAATTTAAAACGTTCTCTGATATTTACGAATAATTAAAAGTATAAAAAGCTTCCCCCCACCGCACTCTCCAGCACCCCCGCTCCTTCCCCAGCTTTGTGAATAATTCCTTAGATCAGGATTAATTATATCAGTAGGTATGTAAGGAATATTCAGGACAGAAAATAACAATAATAATAATTGTTATGTTGGCATGTATATATACCTAACTGTATTCATACAATACCTACTTATACACCTACAATAAAATGAATAAAACCTATATACCTACCTTCCCGCATTTACACACTTTTTAAGTATAGGTATTTATAAAGAGATTATTGCCATTGTGAAAATTTTATATGAAAACAAGATTTTTCATTAATGTTATTTTTTATTTAGATTGGTAGGTACTTACGTTTATTTGATGCAGTAAGTATGTAGATAAATAGATTGATAGTAAAAACGAAAAATTGTATTAATCAAGAAATAAGTAGGTAGGTAGGTACCTACCTACCAAATAATATATTTGAAAATAAATTATAATTTATTTATCATTAAATAGTGCTATCATGACATACGCAAAATGGCGTCCCTACGAAAATAAAAGACCAATTGGGAGACCGCAAAAGAGATGGGTGGATGATGTGGTTCCTGTCGCGGGGAAAAACTGGTTGTAAACTGCGCAGGACAGAAAGAGGTGGAAAACTTTGGAAGAGGCGTACATCCAGCAGTGGAGGGACGGCTGACAAAGAAGAAGAAGATGACATACGCAATTGAGACTCGGGCTGACACCTCCAGCACCAAGTCTATTCTCCACACAACTGAGATGAGGACTCTTCGCTCCATCGCTGGTAAAACCCTGAGAGACAGAGTCAGAAACAGCGCTATTAGGGATATAGGTATGCAATGTAGATGACGTCGTGAGATGGGGAAGAAGCATACGAAGACACTGGAGGGATCATGTTAGCAGATTTGGAAACGACCGCATAGCCAAGGTGGCGGATGACGGTATTCCACAACGCAGAGGACTGCCAGGAAGACCGCCCAAGAGGTGGCAAGACAGCTGGCAGTCGGTTTCCGCGGAAGGATTGACTCAACAAAACAGATCGCAAGATCTAGAAGAAGAATAAAAGAACTGTGTAAGAAATTATTTATTTTGTATTTTGTTTGCTTTTTTCAATTATAAACCTGGCCAAAATCAGTTGATTTTGGGTGGAAGGCCTGATTGAATATTTGAGAAAAAAAAACCGAAACTTATTGAAAGTAATAAACCAACTTGCAGAATACCAAAAATTTGCATATTTTGAGCGCCATTGGTTTTGTCAATCTGGGTAAGTACCTATCTGTAATGTGGTGCATAGTATATATCGCATTTCAATAAAATAAATAAGAAAGTAATTATTCACTTATAAATTTTAGCTCGAAACTACTTTTTGATTATATTTTGTGGGTTTATATTTTGTACGATTGCTTCGGCTATAATCCCGCCATTGCCACTACTTTTATACACTTTTTTATGCACTATTTTTAATATGTACATAAAGAATTAAATAAATAAATATACATACGCACCAAGTGACACAGTGACAGCGAATAACAGTGGTATGAAGGTGGCCCGGGTATTGGGGTTCACGCATCTGATGATGTCCGGATACGGAAAGTGTAAGTAAGTGTACTGTGGGGCTAGTACGAGTTTTATCGAAAGTAATAATAGTGGGAGAATAATAACGTAGATAATAAAGTTAATGTAAATTATTTTAAGAGATTTTTGTATATGCATAAAATAATTGTTTAAATAAATAAAAAAAAAATAATTGCACGCAAATAAGCGCTTATTAGCGCGCTATTAGTGTTCTTAAATAAAACGATCGAATTATTCGATCATTTTAGTATGAACATTTTTCGAAACTCCTTCGATGATCGTTTCGATATTCGATCATCGAAAACTTATACTAGGGCTACTGCTGTAGTGGCATTCACGTAGATATAGGTACAACGTAGATACGTGACAGGAACAAAACTAAAAGAAATAACAATACTAGTAGATAGCGTTTCATATTCAAATAAATAAAAAATTCACTCTGCTCTGCTTTACTCTGCTTAAATACAAAATTATTGGACTACATATACCTACTTCAATAAATAAATGAAGCTTTATTGTGAAAATTAAAAACAATTTTTATACAAACATTCGAAGAGTCAAAGGGCGGACTTATCCCGAAGGATCTCTTCCAGCTAACCCAAATTCAATAGTATTATGATATTTACGATTCATAAAAAAACATTAACAAAATATTATGTTCTCGCCATAATACTTACTTAATTCGAACCTCATAGGTATTATTCAAAATAGATAAATCCGAAATTATATTTAGGCAAAAAAATACGGACGAAAGAGAAAAATAAATATTGAAAAGTGTTTTTGGGTGGCCGAATGTAAGGAAGATTATAAACCTTCTTTATTATGTGCTACGTCTTATTCTGTGAACTCCGAGGTAATGCTTTCTAACTTGCGATGATTGTCCGAGGGAACTCTTTGATGTGAGAAAGATTACAATGTGGTAATACGATGCGTGTGAGAGCACATGTGGGCGAAGTGATTGGTGGTCGCAGGGGTCACAGAGGATCACCACCCACCCCCAAAGCCCTCCAATGCCGCCTCTTGTCCAAGCCGGGATAAGCCTCTGCCTTTTGAAAATATTATTGTCAATACAACAAATCTTGCGTTAGAATTGAACCGTTTTCAGATAATATCTAGTTTGTTCGTAAAAAAAACACAATTGATTAAATCCATTTTTAATGAAAATGTTCATAGGTACTCATACTCCCACGATAAAACCGAAAAAATAACCTTTGTTTAATAAAAATGAAAATAAAACTGATTTAAGTTAAATTTATCTTTGCTAGTTTCAATAGTAGATAATAGTTAGGTAATATAAAATTGAACGATGATGAACGACCTAATCCTTATGAAACTGAACTATATTTTTTTTTACTCAATACTTTTAAGAAAATATGTGAATATGATATAAAATCCAAGAATTGCAACATTACCTGCCTGGTAGTAAATTTTGTTAAAGATTGAAGATCTCATGATTGTACATAATATGATTTTATTTTAATTCAGAGTGTATAAATATTACCTAACTTAACTTTGCAATAATTCGATTAGTATGAGTATGTATGTAAATAATAGCTTAGGCCTTAGGTATTTCTCTTTGCTGTCCAATTATTACCGTTTTAGCCCGAATATAACGCCATATTTTTCGACCATTTAATATCCGTTAAAAATCGGTATTTAGCGGGATTCGATTTACTGTAATTACGTCAAGGTGGTACAGACCTATGCTTCCACGTGTTAACATCTTTTGCGCAATTTGTTTTGTTTAATTGCGCAAGATGTCAGCATTGGAATGAATGTTAACTTTTGGTTTTACTTATAATTGCTTACCTACATTAACGATTGCCTGATTGAATTTTACAATCATTGAATTCTTTTATATATATATATATATTTTTTTTTTCAAATATTTTTTAACATATTGCTATGAACAAAAGCCCAAATACATAAAGAGCAGCGCTCCAGAATATAAGGTCGATAAAACCTATCTAATAATATTGACTTTTCGAACACTTTCATTAACAGTGATGCTAGAATAACAGATGCTCAATAATATTTCCTGTCAGTCATCTGGTATTTTTCAATATCGGACCACATGGAAAATTTCAAATAAATAATTCCGTCCTCTTGTTCAGGAATCAATCTTCTAGAATCTAGAAACCGGATCACTGAGGAATAGAGAGCAGCAACATCGAAAACAAACAGGTTCATTTTACTCACCGAATCCCACCGTCATCCTTTTCTAGCATTCTCTTTTCAAAAGCAATCGCTTTGTTATATGTTTTTTTTTTGAAAAATTCTAATATGAATAGGCCATGTTAAATCGACCAACTCGGAAAACATTCTCTTCTGAAAGGACTAAGCCTTCTCAAATAAATTTTCACTACAAAATGACAGTGCTGAATCTAGGGGAACTGATAAAAACGCATTCGCATAACGAGTAAATTTTGACAGTAGCAGGCACTTAAAAAAGTGTAAGAATATCAAAAACATTTACTATAAATACCTAAATTTTATATGATAATATTAAGATAGCCGTACAAAAGACAGCTATATGCATGGCCATCATAATATAATGGGGCACCTAAACGGGCCAAAATTTTCATAAATGTGTGGCTGCAGTAGTGTGACTTGTGACACCAGCCAACGTGGAAATGTTTACATTTTGTGTCTCGCTTATATTTATTACTAGCTTTCCCGACAGACGTTGTCTTGTGGTTCTAGCCCGAAGTGGCCCGTTGATATGTACATAATGTGCACTGCGCCCCCGTAAAACTATACAAAATAAATTCTAATAAAATAATAAGATTAAACTATTTCTGAAATATCCATATTTCATTAGTATTCAAAGCTCTGGCGGGAAGAACTTGAGAATAATGCGCTCGCGCACACATCCTACCTCGCCTATTACTAACACGAATGTGCCCGATAATATTGTTGACTTTGTATGAAAGTTTTCTAACGCTCGAATCGGTGCGGTGGAGTAAGTGGGATGGGCTACTGTAGGAGCATATGCGAGAATGAGAGGGAACTACCCGCGATGGCGTGGGCGCGTCATAGGTAACCGTTCCATACAAACTTAAATATTGTATTTTACACAATTTTTTATCCAGTTTTCAAACATTTTATTAGTTATTCTGTTATCCGAATCGGAGAAGAATCCAATAAATCAAACATCAGAAGATTCTGTTGAGCCGATCTCGAGTTATAAGTGTTCGCACTAACCCGACTTTAATTTATATTAGACTAGCTGACCCGTCGAACTTTGTATCGAAATAAATAATATGGGTTTTATGGTTTTTGCAACAGAGCTCAAATTCGTTTTTTTAGTTATTTAATATGAATGACTATTTACTGGGATTAGCAAAACCTGCATACCACGCTGCATTTATTGGGTCTGAGTTTATTTTTTCATCAAAAACTTTTAACTAATTAAAAAGATTCATTAAAAATTAAGATTCATTTAAAAAAAAAAAAAAAAAAAAAAAAACTTATGTTAATATGGTGTGGGAGGAAGTCATCATTGCGCAAGATCGAGTGCAATGGAGAGTTCTTATTGCTTCATCTTGCTCCAGAATGGATTTCAAAGGGAGTTTTAATTTTGATTGATTTGATGTTAATATGTAAAAAAAGAATTAAGGTTTGTCATTATATTCGATATTTTAATAGTTATTTTGCTCAGTTAAAATAATATTGATTGATTGATCAAATTACGATAAGGAATATCTCCGTACCGATTCAAAATACGCATTGAGGTGTCAATGGTTTTTTACCCATCACGCTGATTCCCGAAGGAGGTGGTAGGCAGAGAGTATGGACTTCCATTCCTTCCAATCCAAACTCATTCACTTCCTCCAAACGCATAACATTCCGCATACATGTTCATAAGTGTTTTTTTTTTCTAATACTTGATGGTGTGTAGTGTATGTAGAGTGGGGAGAGGAAGAACCCTCCTGATATTAAAGAATAAGAAAGTAATGTCTGCAAACTTTGCTGGTTTATGTATTGTACTTTTCATTATATTGTTATTATTTGTTAAAAAAAACTGTATGTTTGCGAAAATCCGAAAAAAAAAATCTTTTACTTCTGACTTGGCCCTCCTGTAAGACAGCAACGATATGGTCGGTCTATGTCATTCGAGGTCGGCTTCGTCTGCGTGCACCCATCCTTTCAGATTCATATATCCCTTTCGTCATTCTCTCTTCGTTCATTTTCTTTACATGCCCGAACCTCCTTTCTTCATTCACTTTCATTCTAGTCACTACACTAACATCCACTCCACATTCCCTTTTAATATTATCATTCTTCATCTTATCAATCAGTCTCTTTCCGCATATCCTACGCAGTGATCTCATTTCCACAGCATTTATTCCAACTTCCAAATTGTTCGTCCATGTCCAAGTTTCACTCCCATAAATCAGGGATGGTATCAGGATTGCATTGTGCATCAACTGTGGTTTAAAAAGAGACCTTCTTAGAGGTCTTAGTGCACCGCCAACCCTTCTCCCAGCCAATTTCCTTCTTTTGAACATGTTTAAGTTTTTTTTTTCGATTAAGTTTATAATCAGTATTCGTTGTCAATCATGTAAACAATGGTAGTTTTATAAATCTCTGTAAACAAACAAAAAAATATTCTACTTGTTCTTCATTATACCTAATCATGTATTCATTATGTTAAAACTTACCTAAACTCCTTATAAAATGAACTTCAATTAAGTATTAACTCCTTAATAGCAAAGTTATGTATACGATTTTGTTTGCTGACGGTTTTAAAAATCTCTGTAAATAAAGAAAATTTTAGAAACTCCTTATACTCCAATAATGTATAGGTATTCCTTGTATTAAAACTTACCAAAACCTATCATAATAATTAATTGCAACGAATATAATATGGCCTATCCAATCAATCTTTTTCATACGATATATTTTACATTTGCCTTCTATCAATCGCAACAACTATCAACCCACTGACAGTTCTTTCAAATGTTAATTAGTTAAAATTCAAAAGTAGACCAAATTATTTTGCAAAAAGTACTAAAAAGATTACCTACTTTCTGTGTTTTCAATAATTTTCTAATTTTCCATGCACTTTTTTTTCTATTTTAACCTTCTCCTAAAAGCCTACACGACAAAAAGAATTAGCGAAATCGATCCAGCAGCTTAGGCGTGATGCGATGACATCGGGAAATAGCTCTCCATTGTTATAGTTTTCTTTAATTTTCTAATTGTCCATGCACTTTTCTTATTTTTTTCTTCTAAATCAATATTTTTCTGATAAGAGCCTACACGACAAAAAAATAATTAGTGAAATCAGTATAGCCGTTTAGGCGCGATGCGTTGACATCGGGAAATAGCTCTCCATTTTAGTTAGTTTTCTTAAATTACCTATCTAATTTTTCATGTATTTTTCTTATTTTTTTTCTTCTAAAAGAACACTCTCCTGATAAAAGCCTACACGACAAAAAAGAATTAGCGGAATCGGTCCAACCGTTAAGGCGCCATCCGATGACCACGCGAAATAGCTCTCCATTTTTATATATAAGATTTCGTGGAATTTTAAATGGACCGCAAAGAAATCTCTAAAAATCTTTGTAGGCTTTTTTCTCGATACTTTTAGAATACATAATATATAACATTCTTTCATGCGATACGTCAATAATTGACGATCATCGTAGCAAATAGTTGTCCGCATTTTTAAGAATTATCAAACTATAAGTATTCGTGTATACTCGAGCTAACCTCTTGTTAGTTTCCTTACCTAAAATTTAATCAGTGAAATTAGGCAAATTATTGCCATACTGAAGTGATAAAGTTTTTAAAAAAATATTTTCTTGATCATATCATATTGTTTTAATACGCAATTATCGAATATTGTGTACCTATCTTGATAAAGGTAACTATGTTTGTTTCGAAACTTAATGGTTGCTTACCTACGTAAATAAATTTGCGCTGTCAAGAAATTTATCACAGAAAGGAATAACCGTTCCATACAAAATGTATGGGTATTTTATTTTCTTAATATTTTTATTCCTTATCAATTTTTCATGTTTTTAATAGCTAGTAGCCTATTCGGGACGGAGACGAATACAACAAATCAAAAACCATGAAAATCGGTCCAGCCGACGGAGACGAATACAACAAATCAAAAACCATGAAAAACGGTCCAGCCGACGGAGACGAATACAACAAATCAAAAACCATGAAAATCGGTCCAGCCGACGGAGACGAATACAACAAATCAAAAACCATTAAAATCGGTCCAGCCGACGGAGACGAATACAACAAATCAAAAACCATGAAAATCGGTCCAGCCGACGGAGACGAATACAACAAATCAAAAACCATGAAAATCGGTCCAGCTGACGGAGACGAATACAACAAATCAAAAACCATGAAAATCGGTCCAGCCGACGAAGACGAATACAACAAATCAAAAACCATGAAAATCGGTCCAGCCGACGGAGACGAATACAACAAATCAAAAACCATGAAAATCGGTCCAGCCGACGGAGACGGATACAACAAATCAAAAACCATGAAAATCGGTCCAGCCGACGGAGACGAATACAACAAATCAAAAACCATGAAAATCGGTCCAGCCGACGGAGACGAATACAACAAATCAAAAACTATTAAAATCGGTCCAGCCGACGGAGACGAATACAACAAATCAAAAACCATAAAAATCGGTCCAGCCGAAGTGGCCCGTTAATATGTACACAATGTGCACTGCGCCCCCGTAAAACAACACAAAATTAATTCGATTGAGTTAAGCTAATAAAATAATAACATTAAAATATTTCTGAAATTTCAGACGTCGCTAAAATTGGTCGGGGGGAGCAAAGAAAATATTTAGGCGATATTTTTGTAGTGATAGTAAGAAATAGTGCTCCTGTTAAAAATAAAAAGATATAAGTACCTACTACTTAAAAATTAGAAAGTCATTAAAATTAATATGACATTATAAATCCATTTTTCTAGAAGTCTGGGGTACATTGGAAGCAGAAGAAGAAGGTTGTGGCATTGGATCACTTATAAAAGCATATTATTCATTTTTAGTTTATGTTTTTTCGTTTCCGCGTTTTTTTATATCGCTCACTTTGGCTTCTATCAAAATACTACAACCGAAACCGAAAAGCACCATGGACCTAAAAGGCGCTAGAAAAGTCGCTAGAATATTTTGTCATTAATGAAAATGAGAAGTCGTTTTCCATGTCCAAAAGTCGCTAGATCTGGCGACAAAGTCGGCAAGTTAGCAACACTGCCGACAATATTGTTAACGTTTTATGATAACGTCCGAATACCGAGGAGTAAGTGGGATGGGCTACTGTAAGAGCGTATGCGAGAATGAGAGGGAAGTACCCGCGATGTCGTCAGCGCGTTCCAGGTAACCTTGCCATACAAACTTAAAAGTTGTATTTTACATCACTTCTTAACCATTTTTTTAACTTTTTATTAGTTATTCTGTTATCCGGAGTGGAGAAGAATCCAATAAATCAAACATCAGAAGAATCTGTTGAGCCAATCTCGAGTTATAAGTGTTCGCACTAACCCGACTTTCATTTATATAGTAGATATTCTTTGGAAAATAAGAAATTCGAATAAAAATGCCACCGCCTTATACTCGAATAATATAGGCGACCAGACACAGAGAGTGTTATACTCGCGTCGAAAGGGCACTTTTTTAGGTTTCCATCTACTAATTTAATTGTGTTTTAAAAAGAAGAATACAAAAAAGTGAAAATCTAAACAATAGAGCACAAAGAACAGACAATATAACAAGCTAAAAGAATTTAAATTCAAAATATTAAAAATCAAAATATACAAAAACCCAATATAGAAAATAAATAAAAATTTATATAAGAATATGAAAAAAAAAAACCGAGAGTCCTACACTGTGTTTAATTCGTGGTCGGTTGTTGTATAATCGCCTGTGTGGTATTTCCAATAACCGCGCTAAACCTATCGTAAGCAATACCCCGAGCATCTCACCTCAATGATAATGTTGAAGAGTCAACCGATGGGACATTGTAGGGAGATAAACATTACGAACCGTGAATGATTTACGCATCGTGAACCACGCAATCCCTTGGCAAACTCTATGAAAATTTCAAACAAATCATTTCCCAACCCAGTTTTTATATAATCGTTCATACACTTGGCCATATTCTCGTCATAATTTTCGTTAGATTTTTTGTTTGTGCATGTGGTCTTTCTCGAGCTCCTCAAGGTTTGTGAACATTTCTGAAAACTAATTTCTGCCTTGTTTTGCCTAGGACAGCTTCATCACCATTTGGAAGCTGGTCCGCTTCCTTATATTTTAGATTGCGCTGCCCCCTTAGCGTCTTTCAGAATTCCTCTTCTTGAGTTTCAGACGGAGAATATGCTAAAAATAGTTTGCCAGGGTCGTAGTTTCCATGAGGAAGACGAAGATGGCAGACAGACTACTCAATCACGTAAATAATTATTCATTTTTGAAAATAAGTTTTTTATTTGTCAACGATTATTTCATCGCGATGACATGATTCTTTGGATTCAAGTCTGTTCGATATACAATATGGAACCAGGAGTAAAGGTGAGTCCCATATACTGTCCATTTCTTCTTCGTTCGTCTACGTACTCTTTGCTTAAAGCTGGGAGACGTAGCGAACAAAATCTTTCGTAGCACTCCACTCTGCTTTAATTCTCAAAAAAAAAAAATACTTAACGTCATATATGAGTGATGAGATGAAACAGAATTAGAAAAATACTAATGTTGGTAGATACCTCAAAAACACATTAAAACGTTTATTTTAAATCTGTTTTTTTAGCGTTCAACAGTAATCAAGTTGACATGAATCCAAGGGATGACTTGTCAGATTAACAAGGAACATTAAAAAAGGCGTTTTAAGTATTATTCATAATCTTCGGGGTAGAAGCATTTAAACACAATGTTGGGTACATACCTTTAAAGTATTTTTAAGAAGATAGACTAAAAAACACATATGCTACATATAGTTCATTCCTGAGTATAAAATTTCTGCATAGCACATGATTATGGATCTTTACCCTGGTAGAGTCCTTGCATTTAAACAGTATCGTTTCATTTCCTGGTGCGAGGAAGTACAGTGCTCTCTTAGACCAAATGTCATTCGATATCCTAAACACAATGACATGATCACATTCTCTCCACAATGGTAGAAATAATATTGATCTGCGCTGAATTCGCTGGCTGTACCACACGACTCGCGCGCGGTACAAGGGACTGCAGGTGCAGGCTCTAAAGAATTAGCCAGCTACCAGGGGAATGCACTATGTCGCTCGTCGCTTGCGCAGAAGACGGGAACTCTCTAATAATACTGCGGGCCCTACTCAGTTCAGGCCCCGTATGTTCGAGAAATGCTTCCCGCCTCAGATCGATCTCCTAATAACACGCAAGACCCTACTAGCTTCGGGTCCGCAATGCGTTCGAGAGCTCTCTCTGTTCGCCCGGCCGCGTCCTTGGATGGAGGAACTCCTAGTAACAACGCAAGCCGTACTTAGTTCGGGCCTGCGATGCGTCCGTGAGATCCGACGTCTTCTTCTGCGCCCTCGACGAGAAATCTCCTAATAGACACGTAAGACCGTACTCAATTCGGGTCTTAGCGCGCGTTCGAGAGAAGTCTCGGTCCAGTGGTATCAGCCAGAGTCCAGGTCCTATTGCAAGGGTCGAGTCCACGGTCCAATGTGCCAGCCAGAGAAGGGTCCAAACAGTCCAGAGAGAAGTCCAAGGTTGAAGTCAGCCAGTTGAGTAGTCCAGAGAGAGAGCAGGTAGGTAGGTGTAGTCAAAGCCAAGAGTAAACGAAGAATGATATATTTCATACAAAAATGTCTGCTTATATTCACGACATAACGGTATCTGGGGAAAACCCAGTGTCCCCCGTCCGTGGCGAACGGAGCGGACGCCGGGAACGGGCTCAGAGCCTCGCCCCGAATCGGCCTGGACGTGCGACGGACCAGCGGCCGTCGCGGCCGAAATTCAATTATTCTAATTATCGACCTTTCGCGGATTATCTCCGCGGATCTGGGGCATATCCCGATGTGTTTGGTCTCGTTGGAATCGCCGCGCGATTTCCAATCGGGACATGCTCACCAGATCGCGCTAACCTTGATATATCGGTTTTCGGTATTTTCCGATCAATCCGCGAAAGGTCGATTAAAATCTTAATTAATTGGCCTACCCCGATGTATTTGGTATCATTGTGATCGCCACATGATTTTACATCGGAGTAGACCATTATTGGGAGGCTGCACCCTACCTCCGCGTGTCCTGGCTCGCAGGCCTCTTGGCCCTCCCTCAAACAGTAGGGGAGGGGATACCACGTTTAAGGGGTTTTTAAGCGCGCGTCGCGCGCAGCCGCCGTCATTCTATTGTTGGACACGGGGAGATAGGGTTGTCAGGAGCTCCCGCAGCCAGGGCTGCCTCAATATGCCAATGCATTTTTATTATCTATTACATAATTATTTCGCGGGCCTCGCGCCTCGGTCCGTTCGGTGGGAACTAAGAACCCTTTATTTCTGTGGCCGAGGCGCTTAGCTTACATGATCGAGTCATAATCATATCCATATTATCAATAAATCAATCATTTTATGCAATATTATCTATACAATTCAATCAATGTCCTTTACAATCGAATTTATACAAATCAATCTTATTTCAATATTATTTGGTTTTTACTTCGCTGATCCGATTTAATGACGCCGTCCGGTACACTCCCCCCGTGAGAGCTTCGCTTCACCACCTTCAGCTTCCGGCGGCGTATCTCCCAGGGGGATGCTGATCAGCTTGCAGGCCGGTCTGGTGTAGGTCCCTGTGGTGGTCCGGATCTCGGCCGACCGCACCTGTCCATCAGCAGCGGTGTTGACTTTTGTGATCACCCCCTTTGGCCACACGTTTCTGGGTTGCGTGGGGTCCATAATCCAAACCATGTCACCGGTCTGGAGGGGGGTGGCTGTGGTACGCCAGCGGCTGCGCTCCTGCATCGTCGGCACGTACTCCCTCAGCCAGCGGCGCCAGAATTTGTCCGCTAGCTGTTGGGCCAGTCTCCATTGTTTGCGGAGACAGACCTCGTCCTCTTCGGGACCGTAGAAGGCCAAGCATGGCCTGCCGCTGGGCGAACCGATGAGGAAGTGGTTCGGCGTCAGCGGCTCTTCTTCTTCTGGGTCAGCCGACACGTGAGTGAGCGGTCGGCTGTTCAGGGTGTGTTCTGCCTCAGCTAGGGCAGTCAGCAGGGTTTCTTGCTTCAGTGCTTGGCTCCCCAATGTCAGCCGGAGAGCCTCTTTCACGGAGCGCACAAGGCGCTCCCATGCTCCCCCCATGTGGGGGGATGACGGGGGAATGAATCGCCATTCAATGCGATCCCCCGCCAGTTTGTTCTTCCATCTTTCGTCGGCCAGGACTTCTTCCACGGCGCCCTTTATTTCTTTGTAGGCACCGTGGAAATTGGTACCGTTGTCGGAGTACATTATGCTTGGACTCCCTCGCCTGGCCGACATCCGGCGGAGCGCCATGATCATGGCGTCCGCCTCTAGGCTGTGCACCAGTTCTAGGTGCACAGCCCTCGTTGTCATGCATGTGAATAGGGCGCCGTATCTTTTTTCATGTCGACGCCCTATCACTACCGTCATCGGCCCGAAGAAGTCCACCCCACAGTGGGTGAACGGCCGCTGACGGTAGGCCAGCCGCCCTTCTGGCAGTGGCCCCATTAGTGGTTGGTTGGGTGCCGCCTTTTTCTGGCGGCACTGTAGGCATTCTGCCACTATCTTCCTGGCCGCCGGTCGTAGTCTGAGGACGGCCAGGTCTCTCCTCACTTCCGCCACCGTCTTCTCGCTGCTCACATGTCCGGCGCTCTCGTGACGGTGGCGGATCAGCAGTCTGGTGAAGGGCCCGTCACCATCCAGGATGACGGGCGTCTTCAGGCCCTCATCTAGATCGAGGGCCTGCACGCGGCTCCCCATTCTGAGGAGGCCGTTCTCGTCGAGGAAGGGAGTCAACCCGGCTAGTCTGCTGGCCGGGTCTATCTCCTTCGAACGGGCAAGCGCCGCAATTTCTTTGGCGAACGCTCGCCCTTGCTCGCCCCTCATCCACCGGAACTCCGCCTCCCTCAGCTCCTGGGTCGTCAATGGCCCCTGGCCGGCTTGGCCGCGGCACCTGTTGCAGAACCTCAGCACCCACGCAGTAGTTCGGATGAGTCGCGTCCAGCTGGAGAACTTGGCCGCGTCCAGGATGGCTGGGGGGGATCTCCGGGTCCTCCCGACGAACTGCTTGGCCGCATCCTCTTCAGGTGCCGCCGCCTTGTCTGCCGGCCAGGAACTCTGCTCCCCTCTGATGAACTCTGGCCCCCGGAACCACAGGCTCTCTTGGCTGGTGTCCGGCAGCTCTCCATCTCGGGTGCCCACGTCTGCAGGATTCTCCTTTGTGGGCACCCACCTCCAGTCCCGGAGGCAGGTCAGCTCGTCAATCTCCCCCAGACGGTTGGCCACAAAGGCCGTGTGGGTCCGGGGGTCCGTCCTGATCCACTGCAGGACGGTTGTGGAGTCTGACCAGTACCATGTCTTCTGCACGGCCAGACTCAGCTCTTGGCGGATGGACACCGCGAACCTAGCCGCCATCAAGGCGGCTTGCAGCTCCATCCTCGGTACCGACACGGGCCTCAAGGGAGCGACTTTTGTCTTCGCTCCCAAGAAGGAGACCCGCACCGGCCCACCTTCTGTGGGCTTCTCGGCGAGGTAGGCCACCGTGCAACACGCCTTTTCTGACGCGTCGGCAAACAGGTGGAGGGTGACCTCGGCTTTTGGGTGGAGTCGGCAGCACCGGGGAATTCTGGTCCGGGCTGCCTCTACGGCGGTCAGCCAGTCTTGCCAACGCGCCGCGTGTTCTTCGGTGACCTGCTCGTCCCAGTCCACCTTGCTCCTCCATACATCCTGGAGGAGGATCTTTGCTCTGATTGTTAGACAGGCTATGAAGCCCAGCGGGTCGAAGACCCGCATTACTGACGCCAGCAGGCTTCTCTTGGTGGGCCAGGCCGTGTTTCTTGGCTGGCTCCACTCACATACTAGCATATCGTCGGTGGGGTCCCATTTCACGCCCAGGATCCGTTCCTGGGCTTGGTCGGGACCGCCTATATCTATGAGGGACTTCGCCCTCTCCTCTCTAGGTACGGCCTGAAGCACGGCCGGGTGGTTCGAGGCCCAATTTACAAGGCGGAACCCCCCGGCGGCTAATGCTTGCCGTACCTCTATTACCCGACGCGACGCCTCTTGACTCGAGTGCGCCGCGTCTAAGTAGTCGTCCATGTAGAAGCGGCTTTGGATGACGTCGGCTGCTGCGGGGTGCTCCCCCCGTTGACTCTCCGCCACCTCGTTCCGAATGTACTGCGCGCTGGCAGGGGAGCACCTCGCTCCAAACAAGACACTTGTGAACACACACGTCCGTGGAGGCTCTTCTGGATTGTCCCTCCACAGGAATAGCTGCGCCATCTGGTCCTCTTCTTTCATTCTGATGCGCAGGAACATCTCCTCGATGTCTGCTGCGATCCCGATTTTCCCCTCCCTGAATCTCAGAATATTGCCGACCAGGGAGGAGAGTAGATCGGGACCTGTCAGGAGCCTCTTGTTCAGCGAGGCTCCTCGGCACTCTGCTGCGGCGTCGAATACGACTCGGATCTTGCCGGGCTTGCTGGTCACGGCGAAGTGTGGCAGGAACCATCTGCGTCCCGCCGCCCTCTCGTACTCGCCTTCTCTGATGGGCCTAGCGTAGCCCTTGGCGAAGTAGTCTTGCATCTTCGCCTTGTAGGCGGCGGCCAGCTGCGGGTCGCCCCTCAACTTCTTTTCGAGGGACGTCAGCCTCTTCATGGCGGCCTCCCGGTTCTCGGGAAGCCAGCTGTCGTCCCTCTCCCAGAGGAGTCCTGTCTCCCAGCGCCCATCTTCGGTGCGCCGGGACGTCGTCCTCATCAATCTGACGGCCCGCTCTTCGGCGGCCGTGGTGCGGTGGGCCGCTGTTACCCCCAGCGAGTCCACCGCGAAGTGGCCCCTCACTAGTGCGTCGAGATCGGCGTCCCGACGCACACACAAGGCCACGGCTAGGCCGGGCGCTTCACAGGCCCCGCCGTGTGCTGTCCATCCCAGCGCCGTCCTGGACAGGATGGTGGGGTCGCCAGCGGTCTCCCGTAGCTCGCGGGAGACGATCAGGTGGGCATTGTCCTGCCCTATCAGCATCAGGGGAACCACCGGGTTCCCCGGGCTCCTCAATTCTTCTCGGGTCGCGGCGACGATCTGTGCTGGGAGGCCCAGCCCGTGCACTGTGTTAGCGTGCACGGTGTATGTAGCGCCGTCGCCGCGCACCCTTGCCTTGATGCGCATGGAGCCCGCCTCTGGTGTTGTCATCGACTGCACCCCGCTGAGTCTGAGCGGGGAGCTGCGGCCCTTGGCTCCGATTTCTCGGGCCACAGCTTCTTCCAGCAGCGTCACTGTGGACCCCTCGTCCAGGAGCGCGTAGATATCGCGCTCCCCGCGGGGCCCCATCACCTTTACAGGCAGCACTTTCAGGAGGACCGGTAGTTCGGCCCTCCAGGTATTTGTAACAACCGCTTCGGCACTCACGTGCAGGGTCGGGTGGTGTGACTTAATGCACCCTTCCACTGCGCACTTCGATTTACACTTTGTACTGTTATGATCTGTGCCTAAACAGGCGAAGCACAATTTCTTCAGTCTCACCATGTTCCACCGATCACTTGTGTTCTTAGCTAAGTACTCGCGGCACTTCGGGGTTCTGTGATTCGGTAACCCGCACAAATTACACTTCACTGTCACTGGTCGCTTAGTCTCGGCGCGGGTCGTCGGTATTGCAGGGCGGAGAGGCTGTTGCCCCCCCTCATCGACGCCCTCACCGGACTCGGCATAGGCGGCCAGCACTGGGCGGGCTCGTGTTTTCGGGAGCTTCAGCTCCCGCACAAAGCCCGCGTTTTTCAACATCTCTCTCCAGCCGTGGTAAAATTCACTAAGCTCCAACAAGGAGCGATCACCGCGGCTGTTTCGATGGGTCTTCGCCCAGTCCACACATTCCCACGACGGCATCTTGGCGAGGAACTGCCCCAGCAGCCTCTGGTCCGTCAGCAAGGCACCGTTCTTTACTGGCGCTAATGTAGACACTGCGTTGTCCACGAGCAAACAAAACTCGTGGACCTCGTCCAGACACACTGTGTCCGTGGACCGCGGCTTGAATTTGGACAACAAGTCCTTCACGACGGCCTCGGCGTTGTTCGTACCGCCGTAGTGCTCGTCAAGGGCCGCCATTACACGGGCGGCGGCCCCAGAGCCCGACCAGTACAAGGTCGGGCCCACGACGCGTCGGGCTTCTCCACGCAGCGCGTGGTTGAGACGGGCGCGGTTCTCCGCGTCCGTCCACCCGAACGTTTTCGTCGTTTCTTCAAATATTAATTTGAAGCCTTGCCAGTCAGCGGCATTCCCGTCAAAGGGAGGCAAGTCCTTGACTCCCGTCTGGCGGGCCAGGACGTTATCTCGCCACTCGCGGTCCCTGTCGCCGTATGTGAGGCGCGGGACATCCTCGTACTGGGGGCGACGTCCCCCAGCCTCCATCCAATCTTGGATGGCACTCACCCTCGCGGGGTGCGCGGTTCGGTGGTCAGACGGCCACGATGGATCACTCGCGGGCGCCGTGACGCGGTACGCGTCATTGTTCAGTACAGCCGAGCTCCCCGGCAGGGGGGCCCGACCAAGTTCATGATGCACTGCACTATTGGCGGGGGCGCTCGCGGGCACCCTTACGCCATCACTGTTCACGGCAGCACTCGCGGGTGCTGTTACGCGATTCACTTCTGCAGCGCTCGCGGGCGCTGGTTCGGTGCTTGCGGGGGCACTCGCCGGTGCCTGGCCGCGATCGGTGGAGCGGAAGGCTGCTAGCTCGGCTTGACTGGCAGCCAGCGCCTTCCGCAGCTCGTTCATCTGCCGCAGCATCTGCTGGACAGTGTCATCCGTTCTCGTTCTCGTGGTTGATGCCGTCGAAGAAGCGTCAGAGTCGTGGTGGCTCTCGGCGTCCTGCTCCGCACTTCTCCCGGCGCCGGCATCGGAACGCAACGACATAGGCATCCTGGTAGCAGCTGATCCCGGCTCTGAAGGACCAATTTGTACCACACGACTCGCGCGCGGTA
Source organism: Mystacides longicornis (assembly GCA_963576905.1). NCBI lineage: Eukaryota > Metazoa > Arthropoda > Insecta > Trichoptera > Leptoceridae > Mystacides > Mystacides longicornis. The sequence continues at coordinate 10,788,315 of OY756428.1, forward strand.
CAAGGGACTGCAGGTGCAGGCTCTAAAGAATTAGCCAGCTACCAGGGGAATGCACTATGTCGCTCGTCGCTTGCGCAGAAGACGGGAACTCTCTAATAATACTGCGGGCCCTACTCAGTTCAGGCCCCGTATGTTCGAGAAATGCTTCCCGCCTCAGATCGATCTCCTAATAACACGCAAGACCCTACTAGCTTCGGGTCCGCAATGCGTTCGAGAGCTCTCTCTGTTCGCCCGGCCGCGTCCTTGGATGGAGGAACTCCTAGTAACAACGCAAGCCGTACTTAGTTCGGGCCTGCGATGCGTCCGTGAGATCCGACGTCTTCTTCTGCGCCCTGCGCCCTCGACGAGAAATCTCCTAATAGACACGTAAGACCGTACTCAATTCGGGTCTTAGCGCGCGTTCGAGAGAAGTCTCGGTCCAGTGGTATCAGCCAGAGTCCAGGTCCTATTGCAAGGGTCGAGTCCACGGTCCAATGTGCCAGCCAGAGAAGGGTCCAAACAGTCCAGAGAGAAGTCCAAGGTAGAAGTCAGCCAGTTGAGTAGTCCAGAGAGAGAGCAGGTAGGTAGGTGTAGTCAAAGCCAAGAGTAAACGAAGAATGATATATTTCATACAAAAATGTCTGCTTATATTCACGACATAACGGTATCTGGGGAAAACCCAGTGTCCCCCGTCCGTGGCGAACGGAGCGGACGCCGGGAACGGGCTCAGAGCCTCGCCCCGAATCGGCCTGGACGTGCGACGGACCAGCGGCCGTCGCGGCCGAAATTCAATTATTCTAATTATCGACCTTTCGCGGATTATCTCCGCGGATCTGGGGCATATCCCGATGTGTTTGGTCTCGTTGGAATCGCCGCGCGATTTCCAATCGGGACATGCTCACCAGATCGCGCTAACCTTGATATATCGGTTTTCGGTATTTTCCGATCAATCCGCGAAAGGTCGATTAAAATCTTAATTAATTGGCCTACCCCGATGTATTTGGTATCATTGTGATCGCCACATGATTTTACATCGGAGTAGACCATTATTGGGAGGCTGCACCCTACCTCCGCGTGTCCTGGCTCGCAGGCCTCTTGGCCCTCCCTCAAACAGTAGGGGAGGGGATACCACGTTTAAGGGGTTTTTAAGCGCGCGTCGCGCGCAGCCGCCGTCATTCTATTGTTGGACACGGGGAGATAGGGTTGTCAGGAGCTCCCGCAGCCAGGGCTGCCTCAATATGCCAATGCATTTTTATTATCTATTACATAATTATTTCGCGGGCCTCGCGCCTCGGTCCGTTCGGTGGGAACTAAGAACCCTTTATTTCTGTGGCCGAGGCGCTTAGCTTACATGATCGAGTCATAATCATATCCATATTATCAATAAATCAATCATTTTATGCAATATTATCTATACAATTCAATCAATGTCCTTTACAATCGAATTTATACAAATCAATCTTATTTCAATATTATTTGGTTTTTACTTCGCTGATCCGATTTAATGACGCCGTCCGGTACACTGGCATATAGCGTCGTTAGTGATGTGGTACATGGTTCCACCTTATGTCCAGTATTCTTCTCAGGTTTTATAATCTGTGGTAAAAAGCAAGTAAGTATACCTACCTACCTATTTTGGAAACCATTAAAGATCTACCTGTATAATATTGAAAATCAGGGGAGACCACAAAGTGACTTCCATTAACGGTTAAACTGTATTTATTTGAGTCGTAGGCAGGCTGTACCTACAGTTTTTTTTTTAGAATTAGACTAAGCCAAAAATTCTTTATTATTTTACTCAGGTATAATAAAAAGCAAACATTGAAATAAAACCGACAACCCATACAATATATAAGTGACTTTGTAACACGAAAGGAGTTTCCAATTGGATGAATATTAACCAAAAACATAAAGTATGATAAATATTTCCACAAACGTGTTTTCAGGGGTGATTTTTCCCTTTTACAGAAGGCTAAAGAATTTTATATCAATTTAAAGATAATCAGAGTGGGTTATACACCAAGCACCCTCGACCGTAGTTACTGTTAATAACTTAATTATGAAATTAACCTTTTTTTAAAAAAGATTTTCAAACTGCCTTGAATGCTTTTAAATTAATGGGTTCAAAATATTATGGAATTGAAAAAAAAAAAACATAATATATAAACAAACTTGAGTTACCTATCAATCTTCTTCCTTTGATGAGGCCCTTTCTGCCTGAAATTGCAGAGAGCTGTTTCTTATTTTTTAGTCCCAAAGATACCTTATATTATTGTGAGAGGTTTTTGGATGTATTTACCTAGAGCCATGTTAATGTAGAATTGGATGTAGTGCTTTTCTCTTGTTTTATTGGCCATTACCGGGATTCAAACCCTGAAAATCGATCCCTTCAAAAATATAACTAGCAGCGAATTAGAATCAATAAATGTTTGAATTCAACTCAGATTTTAATGTCAAAATTAATTCAGTAGGTAGGTTTAGTAAATTTGAACAAAAAATTTGATTTGAGTCAAGTTCATTTTTTTTTTGTATTTTAAAAGAAGTCGTTCAGCTGTTCCATGAAGAGAAAAATCCAATAAACCATCATAAAAATCTGTTCAGCTATTCTTGAATTAAATATTGTAACTAGCTGGACATTGAATGATATCAACTTGTCGAGAATGTATTCTTGTAAAAAATCTTCCCAATAAACAGTTAAATGAAAAGACATCTAGAAGTTTATGTTCTTTTGAGAATAAACCAATGTATGGAAATATACATGTTTAGGTATGCACATTGCACAATGACATATATTTTCTTTCTTTAATTATTTTCTCTTAACTAAATGCCTACGCAGTGAAAGGTTTTTTTTATGAGTTTTATTTCAGACGTTGATTGAACCCACCTAATAATAACAATAGCTATGCTGGAGATACCTATTATTGGAGCGCTGGATATTCTATGTGTTTGTTTCATGTTTTTATTGTTTAGTGTTCTGTTGGTGTCTTTATGAAATAAATAAATAAATGATAAGATGTAGGCATCAGGTTAGTACTAAGTAGCTATGCTATAGCATATTATTACCGGATGAAGTCGCACAATTTCCTTTAATCAATCGAATATTGGCTGTAATACTTGTGAGGAACTAATCATACTACGCCTTGTTGATGAATATCCTTCAGGATAATAATTCTCAGGTCCTTCCATACAGCCAATGGGCTATTTAAGATGGAAGCTACAATAGTGCTTATTATGTACATATTAATTTCGGTCCTCAATATTACATTCTATATTTTCATTTAATCATAATCGAAAAATGTACGTATTCTTGGCAGACAAATCGTAGCGAAATTATTAAAATATCACTTACTTAATAGACATCGAGAAGGTATATTTATGCCTAATTAAATTAAATATTATTACATGTATGATAATTAAATATAAATGATTATTAAAATTTATAAGTTCTTTCTCTTCTTCAGGACCCTGATTTGAGGAAGAACAGCGCTCTCCTCTGCCAAATGTCGTTCAGAATCCTAAACACATGTCCAGCATATGCAGAGCTGAGGGATATTGACTTTTGGACATGGTGTTAGAGGAGGTCATTCAGAGAAGTAAACATGGATATTGGATATACCTGTTTATGCTGTGCGTCTTACAATTTTCGATTTGAGACGTAAATGATAGCTAAAGTACCCGCCTAAAGTTTTTGTCAACACAACAATATGGTGAAAAAGTATTATTAAAAAGCTAAAATAAAATATGTAAGCTTAAATACAAAATATTCTGCATTTGTTAACTGTTTTAATACCGGAGTATTTTTGTGTGTATCCGCCCGTATCAAACAACAGAACTCACGCACCACTACATAGCACCAGATGTGTATGTAGGTATCTGTGGTTCGCGGTGTGGCTTCGCTCGAATAATAACGTAAAAGCGTTGGTCGGTACCTAATCCAATTAGTTTGTGTTTTGGAACCGATTTCGGGAGGATGAGATCACTCTTCTTGGGGGCTGGTTCAGTATGATGATGAAATTACAACCTGCTGTCATGCTAAATGTTCTGCCACCAGAGCACTTGATAGTGGGAAGAAGCGGTGAGATTTGATAGTGGGAAGAAGCGGTTAGCCATCCCAACATTTGCTTGTTGATACCGAGTGACAAAAAGATTCTTTGTTTGGTTAGCTTTGGATGCCTTCTAGCATTAGTTCCTGGTGCCCATCATATAAGGTTTGAGAGTTTTCTTTTAATTCAGGTGTAAGCATTTTAAATATTTCGAGATTTCTTTGTTGATTATGATCACTCGACTAACGGGTGCAGACTAATAAGAAAGACTTAACGTTTGTATAAAAAAATTAAAAGTTAACAGTAAAGTTGCACAAAAATCACTCTTTACGTTTGGTTATATCACGAATTTCACAATAAAGGTCAGTATTAGCTTCATCTATTATCTTCAGCACGGCACACATACATACATATACGCCCGATATCTCGCCCTAGGAACTTCTACAAGTATTATGTAAGTATTAGGTATCTACGAGATAAAGCCGAGAGATTCATCAAAGACGTATATCAGTTCGGTACGTAGTCTCATTCGACAGTGAGTCAATAGAATTCACTTCCCATCCAAGCGGGTAGGTGGTACCCACCTCGAAAACCATCGCCAAAGCAGCGATAGTGTTGTCATAGATTGGAAACAGGGGCATAACGTTGGAATTTTCACCAAATAAAATAAATTTATTTTTATTTAATGCACAGATTTCAAGTAATTAATAAAAAAGAGAACTAAATAGTTTACAAAAAGTACCTGCATTAGCGACATATTATGCCCCTTGTGATATTCTTCTTCTTCCTCTCTTCATAGATCTGATCCTGCGGATTTGTTTGTGCCGTCGTTTCAGCCTCTTGGGAGGTCGACTGCCAATACTATCTCACCATCGCTTTGGTGGTCTTCCCGGAGGTCTTCTTCCTTCAGAGTACCTATATAGCCTTGAAGGACGACACGAGGAGTTCTGTGTTTACATCATCACGACATTCTATTCACAAAATCGTTCCAGTGTCGCCTTCGTGGTCTTCCCCATTTGGCGATATCCTCCGTGTTGCACATACTGCGGATGGTGGTGTTCCTTATGCGATCACGCAGTGTTTTTCCGTTAATTCATTTTAGTGTTTTCATTTCGGAGCTTCTGTCGGGACTTTGCTCTAGTAGTGTCTGCTCTGGCCTCTATTCCGTAGGTGGCTATGGGTCGTACACAGGTCTTATATTTTTTTATTTTTTTTTTTTTTATTTTATTTATTTAGGTAAACAGACAGTCATTAACAATACATAAAAATTAAAACAAGTATGATAACAATAAGTGGACCAATTAAGTTTACACACATAATACGTTATGAAACAAGTGAAATCTGTGTCATTTTTTATCATATTAAATTAAAAACTCTAACAAAAAATAATATTTCAATAATACTAAATGCTTGGGGGCGGAGGAAGGATTTGGACTGGGGAAGGACTTGGACATGGGAAAGGAAATGTGTGAAACGCTATGAACCTCGGTGCAGCAAGTTCTTGATTGAATATTTAAACTTATGTTTAAGGCTTGTATTGAAAATGTCAATTGTACTAAAAAAGGAATTATAATTGGAGGTAGCTCGATATATGTAAGAGTTCTGGGCATAGTTGGTTGAACAGGTCTATATATACGATATATATACAATATATACGAACCTTTACTACATAGTCGCATATGTTTGTTTCTCCATACGGTATTCCTCAGGCTTTTACGGCGGTTCTATGAGCTTTCATTCAGTAATACAGATAGGCAGCTAACCTATTCTGTAATCCCTCCTCCTTTCTTATCCGTACTTGGGACCGGCAACGGCGAAGTTCCACAGGATCTATGAAGAGAGAGGAAAAAGAAGAAGGTATTCCTCAGGCATCCAGATACCGCTGCAGCTTTGTTTATTTGTGTCATGGTATCCTCATATAGGTTTCCTCTGCTGCTGATTTCGACTCATGATATCCTTGCGATATTGCGACCAAAAAATGAGATCTATGGAGCGCTTCCTCTTATTGTGCCTCGTCTTCAGAGACCTCTTCCAGAGTGACAGTGACTCTTCCCGGCTCCTGCTCTCCGCAAGAAGTCGACATCCAAACTCGCAACAAATCATAAAAAATACCTATTGTCTTATAATAATTATAAATAGGTACAAGAAAGAAAAAAAAATAACACACTCTCTCACACACAAAAATATCTTCAAATACCCTCCCTCCCGAAGCACGAGTATAATATACTCATTTTCGGGAGGTATCTTGTTTAAGTATATTTTAGTTGTTAATAATTATTTGTAGGCATGTTATTTTTATATTTGTATATTTTATCAATAAAGGCTTTGTATTATTATAATATTTACTCAGTTTTTATAATGATTTTGTTTAATTACTTTTTTTATTTTTTCGACCATAAGTTCTTGGAGGAACAAATTATTTTAAATGAAATAAACAACTAATGTGCTTTTTACTCCACACTTTTTATTATGCTAACCGTGGGGCTAGTACGAGTTTTATCGAAAGCGAATAGTGTTCTAACATCAAACGATCGAGTCGTTCAATCATTGTGTGTGTAATAAATTTCGAAACACTTTCGATGATCGAATATCGAAATGATCATCGAAAACTTATACTAGAGGTACCAGTTTTCGAAGACCGAATATCTCCTTCTTTAGACAAATTGATGATAACAGGGTTTTACACAATAAATAAACATTGTGGGATTTTTTATGTTTCAATATATTTTATTATTTAATATAAAACGTTTAAATCATTGATGGGAAGAATGATATTATTTATCCTTGCAACTGCATTGAATTATTATGAAGAAATACGCATTACGGGTGTGTAACGCATATCCCTAACTTCATCACACAGACCCACAGCAAGTTCGGGTGGGTACATATTAGGTGGGAGAACAGTCGGAGTGTACGTATAGGAAACCGCTATTCATTATTAAGAAATGAAAAGAGTTTTATGGGTGGTGAGGTTCCTTTTTCTTTATACTCCGTCGTGAGAGATCTGGAGGGCTGAGCCTCCCCATTATATTGTACCGAGGAATTCTTTGAGGCAGCGTCGCAAACAATGGCCTGGGGGGTGAAAGGCTAAGCTTGGGGAGAAAGAAGTCACCCACTAATTTTTGGTGTATATCATTCTTAAAGCTTGATATGCCGCCGTGTGAGGGTGTGTGAGAGCGAGCTGTTCTCTACGTATATGAAGAAAAAAAGCACTAAAAATCCAGGTGGTTTCGACTCATTAACTGCTGGTAGCGACGTGCAATCGCATAGTAGCGAAGTTGAAAATGTTAAACCCACATTAAATAATTTAAGTCGTAATTATTTAAACAAAAATAAAAATCAATTATAATTTACAGATGGATTTTTTGTAAGAGTTATAAATAAGCGATATAAATTGAGTTGTATATCAACAGTTTTATGTTGACGTAAAATAAGCCATATAAGAAGTTGCTAAATTAAACTTCAAACGATTCATAGGCATATTATTTATCAGGCCTGTTGATAGTTGTTGAATCCGGTATGTACCTACTCCATCCATACTACATATTATGACCAAGAAAAGGAGATGCAAATTCATACATTTTGATCACTTAATTGTTGGATCTGATGTAAAGTTAATTCATTTTTAGAGCTAACCACTAGTTGTTAACAGGCTTATTCGTCGTCTTAAAATACTATCACGTTTATTTGATTCTCTTTACATTCAGAAGAAAAAGAAAACTCTGTGATAATTCAGTTTTACCATTTGTCTCCGAAGAAAGGGTTTTTGGTTACAAATAACTGGCAGTAGAAAAGATTGACGGCATGTTCTGAAAACTTACACTTACTTTCTAGGTATTAGTTTACTAAGCTAGAATAGGTTATTAGGAGTATCTACCTGTTGCCTTTTTTAACCTTTTCATAAACCATCGTAGAACGTTTTGTATCATTTGTCAAGAATTTGAATGTATGAATATAAAACCTGGATTTTTGTGTAATGGATTCGAACAGAAAACAATGTAAAGGAGGTGAGAATTGGTAGATGAGGTCAAACCAATCCCAGCTTGTCCATCAGGCAAATAATTGCTCCCTATTTCCCACTTTTACCCTCTCTCTCTCTCTCTACTTATTATCTCAAGGACACGGTAATTTTAATTCAATAATATTGTGATACAAAGAATTAAATTTAATACCAACCAAAAAATAATTCATCAAAAAATACAAAAGAATGTCGGCGACTGAAACATTTATATTGGATTTTTTTTCTCTTATTTTTTGTTGTTTTATGAAGCCGTTTTTCTGAAGAAAAAAAAATAATAGAATTACGCAGTAGAAAGGATACATACCTACGCAGTACAATAACGTAAATTCACATTTTTTTTATATATAATTTAATTTCGTTAAAAAATTTTTTTTGGATTTCGCGAGAAGTACATTAATGTTTTTAATTTAATTGTAAAAAAAAAATTAAAATCGGAGCCTTGTACTTTTATCACTTAACGTTCATTATAAATTTTAAAAACGTTGTGACATTAGAAATAAATCGTAAAAAGCTCTAAAGCAATACAACGAAGAGTTTCGGCTCTTACACACACACAAGCTACCCAGGCTGCGAGGGGTGACAGAGGAGATCTGTGGGGTAGAAGAGAAGATCTGGCCACCCCATGGGAGAAAAAAACGGGGTAAAAAAGAGTCCTCATCACTACTCCACTTTTTTATAGTCGATGCATCGTGTTGCTTACCATTATTTTAAAATTTTCCTTTTGATTATACATATTATGAAGTAAGAGCAGCTATTCTATAGGTATAGTAGTTAGATCGTCGTTCATGTAGTAGTAAAAAAAACTTACTATTAAATTAAATTTATGGTTTTCTATACATACCTAGGTCAAAGCTGTCAGTAGGTATAGCCAGCGGAACTTATTACCTGAAGCAATTTTTCCAATCAACCGGTCCCGTCTAATCCTTCTACCACAAACATAATTCTAAACCTATAGGTACCAGAGTTGCCATACCTACAAATTTTTCTGTAGATCTACCGATTTTGGAAGCTATCGGTACTTAAATGATTGATATGATCTTTTTTAGGGAAATAATACCTACCTTTCTGGATACCAAAAACTAATTTACCAATTTCTACTGTTAATTGTGTTTTTTAAATTTCGGTTGGCAACGAACTGATCAGGAGCTAGCGCCTATACCACTAGACTGCCGAGGTGGGGGTCATATGAATACTGTGTAGGTATATAATAATATAACACTTATTTTCTATACAAATGTGTCAGTATAGCCGGCGGAACTTATTGCGCGAGGCAATTTTTTTCAGTCAACCAGTCCCGTCCAATCTGAGACAGGCCAACCCCGGGTAGAAATTTCAAGTGAAAAAACACTTAGAAAAACTCTGACCCGACCGGGAATCGAACCCGGGACCTCGGATCTGAAGTCCACGCTAGTACAACTAGGCTACCGAGGTCGGTAGATGTACATGTTGATAAGATACTAGGCCTTTTTGCAATATCAGAATGCAAGTCACAATAAGAGCCGCAAAGACTGTCTGAGATCTCCTGGACGACCTTCGAGCTGCTGGATGGACAATTGACCTAAGAACATAACAGGCCTCAGATATGGGTTTAATTGATCAGTTCTCCAAAAAAAAAAATATGACTTAATTTTGATTTGAGATTAAAAATGGTGGCAATGTAGCAACATAAGAGTATAAATATTGTCCAGAGGCGTTGTGAGAATTAATTGTAAGAGTGTAGGTTGCCGGGCGAAGGCAAACACCGAACCGCTCCCTTGACAACGCGCCCAGTAATAGGTTGGTAAATATACCGAGCGCGAATACAACCCTCTCAAACTTTCAAGCCCTTCCTACCGCCCACCCCAGACTAATTACGTTTAGAGTTCTTAAGCGAAATTACTTAGGCTGCCACCCCCATTCTTCAGCTACCCACCACCCAACCCCCTGGTTCCGCGTCGAGGAAAAAAGCGGGAAAACAAGAGGGTTGTTGGGGGATGGAGGGATACCGGGAATGTAAGACGATCGGTTTCGCAATTATACGTTTACTCTATAGAACACAGAGCTCCATAATGAGAGTTTCCCCAATTCTCCAGATGATCTGACTAAAGGCCCGCCACCGTATCATCTTCCAGTCAACCAATTATCTTCACCTTCGACGGCCTCCTTCTATAGAACCCTCCTGCTGATTCCATTCATAATTCTGTGAAGAGTCTTTGCGCACTTACCTACCCTGAAATCACAACTTTAAAAGCTCGATACAATGTAACATTTACATCTAAAGAAAATACGCTTTCATAATATACAAGAAGTACCTAGTTGTATTATATTTACTTATGTACATACATTTACATGATCTAATAACTATTCATCAGATTAAAAAAATGATTGCATTTTCTATCATACTAGTTTTCCCGACAGACGTCCTGTACCCGTATTCTAAGTTTTATCGGAAGGTAGTCACGGAAGTAATGTGAGTATACGTATCGAATGCAAGAATATCTTTTGTTTCTAGAAATATCCTTGTGGCGGCGCTATACACGTTTTCCATTCAAAATGTATCGTGTTACTCACATTTCTTCCGTGACTACCTTCCAATAAAACTTAGAATACGGGTAATGTAGTCCTTACTATGAATATTCATTTCAAATTTGTAATTTATGCAAAAATACGTTTAAAATATCGATGAATGTTAAAAAATCACTTCTGAGACTCGAAAAATATTCCATAAAAAATCGTTGTAGGTACCAATATTTTTAATGTCAATGCCGACTCAATGCATGGTTGTCAGGTAAACAAAGATTTTGTTGTTATACCTAGAACTTTTCATAGATGGCGTTGGGGTCGCAGGAAGTCCGTTCCATACTTATACCTAAGTTATACCTAAGTGTTCGCACTAACTCGACTTTCTTTTATATTATAGATTTTTGGAGAAGGCTTTGAGATATTTAAAATCACATTACGTCTCTTAGATAGTGTTTTTGAATTCATACAAATAACTACTATATAATGACGCGAAACTCCATATTTTGTCATTGATATTATGGACATGGAGTCTTGAGGAGGTAATAAGTGTCCGCTAAGAAACACCAGTAAGAAATTTGGATAGATAGTTATTGGAATCACTCCAAAATATCTCATCGTGAGAATCTTCATCAAGTATATGAATGATCGAACCCGAGTCTTTGAGAAAGCGTGCTGAGAAACTATGATAGACGGCCGTTAGCCCGTTAAGATCAATTTGAATAATTAACTTGTTAAAATCACAACATTAAATTTGCAAGTGTTTCAGTCGTAAGTACATACAGCGTACTGGAAGTTGTGGGTTCGAATCCTGGTGCCGACCATTTTCTCTTTCGCAACACAACCCTTTTCTTAGGCCCGACGCATCAATATGTAGATAAATGTTCTTGGTAGCCATCTATAAGATAAAGTTATGTAGTGGATAAAGTGATGGAAAGAATCTGACGGCCGCATCAATTGAAAACTATCCATTAGATGAATATCTATAAGGTAACAGTGTTGCTATGCTGAAATCTATGGATTTCTACGGAAATTTCCATGGATTCAATTGATATTTCTATGGACTTGCCTTTTCGCGCCTATTTTGATGTCAGATGAAGTTTTGTTTTGACGTAATTAATCAAATAGGTATGTAGGTTATATTGTAATGTTGTTTTTTTGTTTCGCATATTATAATTATTTTGTTATATTATTTCTAAACTTTAAATTTAACAACGATTTAACAGAAATTTCGAGAATATAACAACATTTAGATTACAATTTAGATTTTTTATACCAGATCGTTTGTTTGAAAACCGGCAATTTGGTATCTTTTGTCGATCAAAATTGAAGAAAAATATGATTTGTTTTAAGCTTCAAAATGATAATTCTTTATAATATGTACATATTCTCGCTTTGTTTAACGAATATTTTGTAATTATCATTTTGGTTTATGAAAAAACAAGTCGAAAGTTGTTCACATTCATGGCGTTACGGGTGTTTGTAAACGTCAGTGAACGCTATTTTGACAGCCATCCTAGAGATAAATCGTTATCAAACACTAGGAACCTCATTTTAAAAATGGCGTCGTATATCTTAAAGATAGTCGATATCTACACATTAATGCGGCAAATATCTCAAAGAAAGGCTTTTCTGTAAGATAAATTTATCTATCCACTGATTGATGCGTTGGGCCTTAGAGTTAAAGTTTTCAAACGTGTATTTGTATTCAATTCGAGTGAGCCCAGATTCATTAAAAAAGTAAAATTTTAAATTATAATTGATGATTGTAGAATTGTAGGTATCTACCTGCAAATATGTAAAATACTAATAATATTAGTTAATCGACATATTATACTCTCTGCCAACTAAAAATCTTCCAATCAATGGGAGGTTTTCTAGGGAGCTTCCGACAATACACACTAGGTGGCAGTGCTTCTAATCCGGTCTATTGTCAAATTATCACAGCTGTCAAACATACCATCTAGCATTGACTGATATGCTAATATATCTCCTCGTTTTTCAAACGCAAAGTAGCCAAACTGAAAATTTGGTATGCGGTCATTCCGAAAATTTTAGTATCCGAAGAGAGGTGGGAGTTCACTAAAAAAAGGTCTTTTAGTATCCGAAAGGTGAAAATTCGCTAAAAGGGAAGTAACCCAAGTGGCTACCTGTCGCCTTTTAGATTTTTTCGTCGCATATTCTCGTTCCAAATAGCCCAAATAGAAGTAAATCGCCCCCTTTGGCAACACTGAATTTGACAATAGACCGGATTAGCTAGGGCGCCTCTAATGAAAAAAAAACATCCCATTTTAAACTATCTTCCCATTAGAAACTTTTGATTAGGTACCTAAGCGGCGCAGTTAGAGCAATCTAACACAGACTGCTCAAGCTCTATATAGATAGAAAGGTCTAGCTTTCTTTACAAAGTGTTTCTTTATTTCTCGTTAAAGCGGTCTATTAGACATTAGACACCACTAATAACTGTAGACGAGATGTGTGCATATAGGTACTTACTTGGTCAGTTTATTTCAAACATTCTATAGCTGCTCTAGCTAGTTAAAAGCAGCTTTGCAGTGAATACCTACAGAGTTCTAAAGTTATCTTTAGAACTCTGTAGGTATAACACTACCTTCGGAATAACAGTAGAAGATAACAGTAACAACAATCGAAGTATAACAGTACCTTCGAAATAACAGTAGAAGACAGTCGTAAGCCCGTGGTGACTTGTTCCATTTAAAAGTCGAACATCACTAATGAATTTTTAGAGTCATTAGTTGTTATATATTCGTTCTAAAGTTATCTTTAGGTAGGTAGCGTACATTCTAGCAACAGCTAGATGACTCTATACAGTGTACCTATCGGGTTCTTTAGATATTTTTAAGCAGAAATGGATACTGCGTATCTGATATTGTCCCGTTCTTAAAACTTGTTAACTCGTTTTGTAGGACTTGTATTATAAAAGTACGATTATAATGAAAAACCTGCTATACTAGGTACACCGTACCCCCGTGTGACAATTTACCACCTGACGCATTTTCAACAATACCTACCCCATTTCTAGTTTTCAACGTAGTATTATTAAGTGGACACACACATAATAGTACCTAGGTATGTTGGAATATTGGTCATTCAATACGAAATAATCAAGTTCTACTTGTGTCGATATTTTACTAACATAATATAATAACATAGGTTGGACGAGAATACTACTTTTTCACATGTAGTTTCGAGACTTGATTACTGATGCAACATACTGTACGTCGGCCTGCCTCAAACACAGCTAAACCGGGTACAGATGGCATTTAACTGCGCTGCAAGGCTTGTTTTCCGCGAAGATAATGGCTGTCACATCACACCTCTGCTGGAAAAACTACACAGGCTAAAAGTACGCGAGATAATCCAATACAAATTGTGCCTAATGGTATACATATCTACACTCTCTGAACTCTGTATCGCCAAGGAACCAGCAACAAGACCCTTACGTTCAGGTATGAAATCTACAAACATGTTAAATGAGATCAACAGGAGCAACAAGTCGAACTTTCGCGACAGGGCTTTCAGCGTAGCAGGACGCGTCACCTGGAACCGACTTCCCGAAGAACTAAGAAAGGACCAGCCCATCAGCACATAAACTGAAGACACTGCTCTTCCCACAGAAATTCCCACGCGCCCTTGATATGGAGATCCATTAAATGGCGCCAAAAAAATCATCAAACATCATCATCATCATCAAAAATAAGTTAGAATTAAATATTCACATAAATAGTAGGAAAAATAATTATTTAGAAGTCTACCTAGTTAAATATACTTACCTATCATTATTATTTAGCTAATCTCAAAGTTTGAGTAATTTGTATATTTTTTTACGATTATGCCATAGGTACAGTTAGTCCTACCTATATATGTGGTATATGCATGGACCCTCAAAGATCATAAATCGTCTCGAAGCATTTGAAATATGGATCCTTGCAAATAGCCTGCACCGACATGATCACCAACACCGAAGTATTACGCAGAGCGAACACGACCAGACAATTATACACCTCAATTAAGATTCGTAAGACTTGGTCATATAATAAAAGGTGAAAATTTCAAGGTATTACAGATCGTCATGAAGGGGAAAGTAGATAGAGGGCCGCAGAGGAGTCGGAAGAAAACAACTTTCCTGGCTCCGAAACATTCGTGAGTGGACCGGACTGAGGACTGTGGGAGATTTATTCAGGGCAGTTGCAGACAGAGAGACTGGAGTGATCGTCGTTGTCGGGGGGACCATTTAGGGCACCAGAAGATGAAGAAGAAGATACCTAATATTATAAACTAAGTATTATTATTTTTTTAATTATGAATGTTATAATAATGGTGTAATTTTGAGTAAAAAATCTATGCCTATGTGCGAGCGGCTTCTAAAGAATCAAACCTCTTATTTTCAATGCGGAAAACCAAGAATATGCGTGTTCAATTTCGGTGTAGCATTGGATTTTTTTTTCAGAAGATTTGATCACCCGCATTGGTTAAAATTAAAAAACACAAGGTAAAATTGAAGTAAAGTAACATGAAGTAACAAAGCAGTTTTATGTAACCATCGGGTTTCAACTCATTAACTAAATAATTTATTAATAACAAACTGAAAACGCCACGAGGGTGTTGACGATGCATCGCGGTAATAAATAACCGGGAGATGTTTGAAAATTTCCAAAAGTTTCATTCTTTTATGAGATGGTTCGAGTAATATCCTTAAGTAATATCACTTACCAAGAGGTCTGGCTCGACCCGTTCCAATATTCCTGCGCTCTTCCTCCTTGCCCCCCCCCCTCCCCCCTGCCACGTCTAGAAGCAGTAGGCAGAGGGAATCTCCTCGAGGGAGGGGCTTTTGTGTTGGCCATATTGTTTACAGAATTTGGCCTAAGTTTGAAGCGATTAAAAACTTTGCGATTAGCGAAGCGCCCTTGTGGCCAAACTCCGCGAGATGTAGCACCCGACTCACTCGCAAGGGCCGCACTGGTGTCACCAATTCTCAGACAAAACGAAAAAAAAAATTGTTTAAAACGAGCAACACAATTAGATATTAGGTTTTTATTGCCAATTATTATCTCCTGTGATTAGTAGTTACTGAAATAAATTCTCTCAGTTCTTTGCCAGAAGGCCGAACTTCATCGATTTCTTCTCAATCCTTGATTGCTAGGAATTTGTTACCAAGGTTATAAAATCTGACCATTTGTATTGAAGAAGAACTAGAACTTACCCCAAATAACAGGACAATAATACAATTCTATAAGTAGGTAGGTACCTATCTTTATCTTCCCATTCCGCTGTTTGAAGTCGTGATTTTTAATTTCTTGGTTCTTCGACCGTCAAAACATCAAGGTTGTGGAGTTTTTGCTTTCTGCTAACTCCCGTATTCGGGATTAGTAAACGCTGATAGTAATCCTAAAGAAATTCGGTGGCTCAAAAGGTTAGCGTCCAAGACACCTGTCTATCTCTCGCCTTCTGCATCCACACCTTACCCTCAAACCTAACTTGATGGTCTCTCCATCGTCTGGGGTTTCTCTGGAATAATCTATAGCGCCAGCACAAGATGCAGCATTCATGTTATCACCATTAGGTAGTCTCCATCACCACATTTCGAAGGCATCTATTAGCGGAATCATAATAGGAATTGTATCTAAAAATTGTACTGTTATGAAAATATATAGGTATATAGATTCGATTTAGTTTTAAAAATGAAGACAATATGAGCGTCCAATACGTCTCTGTGTTCCGTCCCATTAAAATAAAAAAAAGTTCCTTTGACGGCCCTGACTATACCCACAAGTTAGTCGGAGTTTAATGAGATTTAAATAATTAATGGAAAAACGAGATTGGATTTTCTCAGCCCCCTGATATCAAAATATAAACCGGCTTATATAAATTTTGTAAGTAATTACTCAGCTCCATGTAAAATATATTTTAAACTTGTTATGAGGTCCTGCCCGTGTCTTTAAGACAGATTGCCTGGAAAACTTTCTCCTTTGATGATTCTAAGCAAGTCCATATCATTAGGCTGCCGCTCTCACGCTCTGTCCTTGTGTAACGATCCGCGTTACTTCCTACCTACCTTCATGCAAATAATATTACCCTCAAACAAGATATTTTCAGAAGTTGCACTTTCAACAAAATGTAGGTATTTTTGCTCGAACTCTATCGTGAAAGTGCAACTGTCAATAAACAACAAACAGTTCAGATCATCAAATAACCAAATGAGGTAGGTATATCTATATTATACTAAATATCAGGACTTTTAATTTATTATCACAGTGAATCCGGAGAGATGGGCCATCAAATATTTCTATCTCTAGGTATAGATAGAAATATTTGATAATAGTGCCTAGGTATGCATTATTTTTCATGAAGCTTTTTCTGTTTCTTTTACGTCGGTCCGCTGTTTTAACATTCTTCATGTTGTTGGTCAGCCCCACCTATTTTCAGGAAATTCTTCGTGATCATCTTAGCGGTATTATAATGCCGGATTCCGACAAAAAAACGTTTTTTGCAACCATTAACCACTTTTCGGTATTATCGGAGCTGCGAAATCCCTCTTCTTTTTTCTTCAGTCTTTTCCATGACTTCATCAATCATTACTCACGTACCCGTTATGCCTTGATTCTTCATTTATGGAAATTTATTAATTTCAACTTTCATAGGTTGACCAACATCCTGGTCAATCAATGTCCTTGTCGGGTCTAAGATGTTTCCAAGAAACGACTCTAAATTTTTGTGTCACTGATCGCCAACCTTTAGTTCCTATGCCCCATAGTCTGATATAGTCTTCACCGAGGTCATTTTAACTCTCTTATATAGTTCCGACTTTTATTGAGATTTCGAAAAGCATTATTGAATGGGTCTCACGTATTCGTAGACATGGAATGGACGAAAAAGAGGAAACGGAAAAGCGCTCGAGCCTCAATAAAAAAATCTTGAAAATGGAACTGTGTTTATTTATATTCATAAAAAGAGGAATGTATAATATAAATGCAGTGACAATGAGAGCTTAGAACTCTGCGGGAATACGTGTGTAGCGTTTATTTGATAAGGAATTAAATTAGATTCAACTAAGAAGGTAGGCTACATAAAACAAGCGTGTTAAATTGGAAATGTTTATTAAATAATATGATAAGTTTGGGATGAACAAATCACAATAATGAGCCCGCTACTAATACGCGTCGTATAAACAAGAAAACGCGGGAAGTGGTGGAGCTTGTAAAACATGCAGTTGTATGTACGACTACATGTAAAACCACTAGCGCACAGAAAACATTGGCGCCAGTGAGCAATCCACGTACCAGGCGACATGCCGGTAACGTAGGAATCTACAATTTACTATGTAGGTAATTACCTACTTACATACTTATGTAAGTAGCCACCTACACGCGAAAAGAGTTTGCGGGACATGGAAATGAATGAGAACATTCGCAAGGAATATGATATAGAAGTACCTAAGCGTTACAAAAATAGAATTTAATAAGTTGAGATTCTTTAGGCATGTTGAAAGAATGCTAAGTGGATTTCAAAACAAGGCTGATAGGAATATTGTAAGAAACTTCTTAAGTGGTTGTCTGAAAATGACGTAGATCGAAGACAACGATTCTGTCCTCAAGGAAGGCTAGGTGAGAGCCAAAAGAAATAGAAGAAATTGTAGATCCGTTCTTTCTGCCTACCCCTTAGGGGAAACGGTGTGATGTGTAAAAAAAAGGTATTAAAAGTGTACATCTGGAAGTCTGGAGAGGTGAGTATTTTAGCTTATCGAAAAAAAACGCGTGAAGCAGTGTTTTTCTGTCAATATTAACGGACCACTACCTACTTAGTAACGAAGATTCTGAATTATTGGTTTAAGTAAAATATAATTTTAATATCAGGTATTGCTCCTCTATATCGATACATCAAAAATCATACACCCAGTATCTATGTACGTAACAGCAACCTCATACCTGCGCACCTACCTGCCTACTTCAACATCACAACAACCTTCAGCGCCACCTTTTGTAATAACATAATAAACTTAATTTGAATTCAATATTTCGTGTACCTATGTTTTTATGAACTCATATCAAGAAAGTCAATATAAGTAGGTAGGTAAAAACCTAGCTTGAATTCTGCGATCTTGAAAGTAGGTACCTATGTTATATTGAGCCTATAGACCAGGGATGCACAGACTTATAGGTAACAGGGGCCACTGGGGAAGATTATGAGCCAAGGACGGGCCGCTACAAGGAAAATTAACACTTCTTCTTCTCCCGGGAAATTATTATTCCCACATTATGGTGGGGACTGCCTTTTGTATCTTACGCCGCCACTCAGCTCTGTCTTGTGCATCCTCGGGGGTAGCTCCACAACTCCTCATATTTTGACTAACAAATTCACGCCATTTTCGTTGAAAAATTAACAGTAAATTTTTTATTTTTTAATTTGTACAAAATACAATACTAATGATAAATGATTAAACATTGTAATCAGATTTTTTATTTATTACGGCAGTATGTGACATTAATACCAAGTTTTACAAAAAAAGAAACAACAATCAATGGCATGTTACAAACTACTTACTTAATACTTTTGGAAGAGCAGTAAGCTATGCATTTTGTACATTATGATTGAACAAAAACATAAAACAACATTGTTTAGGAAAATAGAAAATATTATTGTCACCACACTAAACACAGAAATCTTGTGGAATCATTTTTACATACGAGTACAATACACTTATAACGGACCATTAAATTAATTTCAAATGGCGCACAGAACATCAATTAACGTCACAAATAGTCCAAAAACACATGTCAGACATTGACTTCTTCCCGGCGCGGCGTTGGTAAACGTACAAAATTGTCTACTCAGCTATATTTTAAATTTTCTTTTGATTTTCCAATATTTTAATTCGTCGGCGGGCCGCAGAAAAACTAACGGCGGGCCGCGGTTTGTGCATCGCTGCTATAGCAGCCGATGGTCTATAGACCATCGGTACTCAACCTGCTGCCCGCGGGCCGCATGCGGCCCGCCGATCTTTTCTGTGCGGCCCGGCACACTTATATTCGAAATATGATTTTTAAAACTTCGCGATTCCGTTCCACGAAACCTGAAGAAGATTGTCATTACGAACCGCCTTACCCATTAAACTATAGAGTCTTTTTGCACTCATTCATACAGTAGTGAGCGTATGGATAGGTGAGCGTAAAATGTTTGTCGAACGGGATACCTTTTTAGATAAAACATGCACGTAGGTATTGCTATTTATTTAAATTTGGCAAAGTAAATAGAATAAAAATGACAGCCAACTTGATGTTAATTATTGGGGGGAGGGGGTGATGTGCGGCCCGCGTAAGTTTTAAAATATATGTATGTGGCCCTATGAAATGAAAAGATTGAGTACCATTGCTATAGACCAGCGGTCGCCAAACTTTTTGACCTCGCGGACCAGTTAATTCATCCCGCGGACCACTTAAATATATTTATAAAAAAAAATTGTGATCAAAGAACACATAAAATGTACCTAGTTAATAAAATGAAACTATTAATAGTAACCAAGTTATGAAAGCTTTATTAATAAACCATAATAAAATACTTAACATGATGAGTAAGTATATTCCACATTTTTCTGAAATTTTCTCGCGGACCACCACTTTGGCAACCGCTGCTATAGACCATTAAAGGATGACGTCATCTGACATTGGCTGGTGGGACAATGGCTGCCATGGCGACACACACCTTAGATTAGGAAAGAGAGGGGATACGTAACTATGCCCGGTGGCGTGTGACCATTTTTATACTTGTTTCCTATAGAAAAAGTGTTTGTTTGGCACCAGCCTGTCACTTTTCGGATCATCCGTGGCGCTTAAAAGTTTCCTTTCTTCCAGTACCTACCTTTTGTTTGACATCGTATGCATGTTCCTTAGAGTTTATAATTTGCAGTTCTGGCAAAATATTTATATTTAGTACAAAAAATGTATTTTGTACCTGCCAATGTCTGCCACCAAAAAAATGGCGAAATGGTCACAGATTCTTAGTACGGCAATGCATAGAAGTTACGTATCCCCTTTCTTTCCTTATCTAAGACACACACACACCACACATGCATAAACCATAGTGATGGGTATCAAAGTATTTTGCATAGCGACACACTCATACCAACTCTTAAACTTTTTGTTTATGTTTATCCATCCAGGCTAATGTCAAAATCCACGTGGCCGTTAACCTACTATATAAATTAATGTCGGGTTAGTGCGAACACTTAACTCGAGATTGGCTCAACAGATTCTTCTGTTTGATTTATTGGATAAGAAATGATGTAAAATACAACATTTAAGTTTGTATGGAAAGGTTACCTGGGACGCGCCCACGACATCGCGGGTAGTTCCCTCTCATTCTCGCATACGCTCTCACAGTAGTCTATCCCACTTACTCCACCGCACCGTTTCGATAGCTTTAGAAATTTTTCATACAAAGTCAACAATATTATCCAACACCACATATATAAGAAGGCCTTAGCGCTACGTCACATCGTGAGGCCCAGCATTCACTCGCCTATATCTGTATGTACTTACCTGTACGCTATGATATCTGTCTAACGCCGGCGGCCTGGTGACGCGAGAGGAAAAATGGCCGCCAGCGCTAAGGCCTTCTTATATAGGTGGTGTTGATATTATCAGGCATATTCGTGTTGGTAATCGGCGAGGTAGGGTGTGTGCGCGAGCGCATTTTTCTCAAGTTGTTCCCGCCAGAGCTTTGAATAGGTACGAATGAAATAGGGATGTTTCAGAAATAGTTTAAAGTTATTATTTTATTAGCTTATCTAATCGAATTAATTTTGTATTGTTTGACGGGGGCGCAGTGCACATCATGTACATATTAACGGGCCACTTCGGGTTAGAACCACAGGACAACGTCTGTCGGAAAAGCTAGTGGTCTATACACTTTTTTGTCACAATCCAGTCACTCAAGAGACAAAAAGTACATTCCTCCACTCGATTTCCATCCAGATATAGGTTACCTACTTCCTCTGCTTCTTCCAAAAACATATTTACGCATGTTTCTATAGGTACCTACTTCTCGATAAAGGTATTTAAAATAGCGTGGGGAGAGGAGAGGTGCCCAAAAGATTGGCGGAATTACTCCCTTTTAAACCCCACTCAGGAGCATAGGGAGGCAACAAGAGCTCCCCATTGCGCTCGATCTTGCGCAATATTTATGATCTCCTCCCACACCATATCCAAATCCCACAGCTCTGCTCGATCGATAGGTATTGAGGTCCTCTACCTCCTTGCTTCGGTTTATCCACTACCAACTTAACACCGTGTATAGATGTAAGGGTTTTTAAAAAGAAGGAAAATATAATAGAGGTATAGGTTATACTCGGTATGTTCTACAGCCATGCAAGGCACCCCGTACCTATAGGTACTTACTCTCGTCTGCAACTTAGTTGATCCTAGCATCCACTGGCCTGGGAACATTTTTGTACCATCAACATAACAGGGTCCACCTCGAATAGTAGGTATGTAGGTGAGAGAAGTATTTAAACGCAAAGATAAATAATTTTTAATGCTGGTAAGTTTCACATGATATTTCCATGGACCCCATACCTCAGTTTGTTTTACATAATATCTATGGCATACAGGTAAAACTTTTTATTTATTTGGGAAATAAAACTCTCATTTGAATATTAGTTATCTTTATGTTTTTTTGAATTATTCTCGTATTTCTATTAAACTTTTTAATTGGTTTCCAACTGTTTGATATCTGATTCCTTTCCATTATACCTAGGTACACCTCAAATTATTATTTTGATTATGATGTTTTAGATATGTACCTACCTACCTTATGGTGAAATCTTGTAAAGTTTTGTAGATTCAAAGAAGTTTTACGTAAAAAAACGGAAAAATCAAAATAAGAAGGAATCATAAAAGTGCTAAAATTTTCAGTAAAACTCATAATACCTACATAAATGTACCAGTTGACCTTTTTATATACTTATCTGAAAATACATTTTTACCACAGAATTTAGAACTATTACGAAAGACAGACGATATTTCTTGTTTGCTTTAAGATCAAGATGACCAAATTCATATGAAAGCTGGCTTGGCCGTGTAACCCAGGGCCTCTAGGAAATGAGAGTATAAAAAGACTAAAATTGCAATGGTTCGATGACACTGAAAGTAAGCTTCAACTGTTGGAAGTAGATATTTTGCAGCAGATTATAATTTAATTCCTTTCCACTGTTACTGTAATTAAAGTTCTTTCCACTGTTACTGTTATTAAGTCATTTCCACTGTTACTGTTATTAAAGTCCTTTCCATTGTTACTGTTAAAGACGTGTTCACTGTGGTAAACCATGTCTTCCCTGCAGCTTCATTTTCATGTTCATGTCCTCAGATCACACAAGAACAGTGGATGGAATGGAACGGCCACTAAAAGACATTTCTTGCTTGACCAATGCCAATGGGCCAGTTTTCATTTTCAGTTTTTGACCCTCCCTGTTGTTGACAGACTTGGAAGCTTATAAAACATAGATGTGTATGTATAAGGATAAACAGAAGGCAATAAGATGAGAGACTAAATGGAGGAACCAAGGTAGAAAGATTTTTTACTTCAGGAATGTCCTCTTGAGGTGCTGAACATAGGTTTTCTCTCTATTCTTTAGGAGGAATTCCATATATAGCTTTAGTATCCTTTCAACTTTTTTTACATTTTAGTGCTAATGTTTGACACATCCATTTCAGATTTCTTGGTTGTCGTGAGAAGGGAACGAGAAGATGGAGTCCAATTAATTTTTTTACGAAGCTGACCTTCAGAGCGTTGGTGTTGACTGGGGTGCGGCTGCTAGAATTGCAGGAGACAGGGTGGCATGGCGAGGACTTGTGGAGTCCTTATGCTCCAACTAGGGAACGGACATGGATATAAAAGAAGAAAATTGTTTAAGCAGTTAATTTATTTATAAAATATAGAAAAATGGAAAACAATATTTCAGCAATGAAAACAAATACCAAAAACATGAATAAAGCAAAAAAAGGGAAATAATACACATGACAGAAAAATTAATTAAATTGGACGGAAAATATATGGATAGTCATTGATTACTATTAACATTTTGATAATATTATTGTTTCATATCTATTGTACCAAAATTCTTTTAATTTTTTGATATGCAATTATGACTTAGACCGATAGTATGTACAAATTTACATATTTTACTCATTTATGCACGCCATTGTTTTTTATTGTAGGTAACAATTTTCTGATTATTTTTCTTATTGTAGCAATGTCTGGAGATTATCATTTGGTATACCCATTCTATGAACTGTGCTTGATTGCTGCTTCGTGTATATGATCTGGGAGTCTATATTGTTCTCAATAAATAAGGTGTTTCCCCATACGATTTCTAAATTGATTCATCAATCTATAATAATAAAGGAAAGTGCCTGACTGACTGACATACTCACTCATCAACGCACAGCCCAAACGGCTAATCGTAGAGAAGTGAAATTTGGAAATCAGGTAGGTTTCAATACAAAACCTTCCACTATGAAAGGATTTTTGGAAATTCCACCCCTAAGGGGGTGAAAAATAGGGTTGAATGTTTTTCAAAGTATACGAATATCTCGGAAACTAGACATGGTACGAACTTGAGATTTGGTATATGAATTCTCCTATAGAAATGAATAGTAGGTTTCTTTAACATTTTTTCCAAATATTCACTAAAAAGGATGAAAAAGGGCACATTTAAAAAGGGATGATTTTTAAGTGGCCCCTAATAAGTTTAAAACTGGCTTTATCAAAATTTCAAAAAATTAATTTCTTCTTGTTAATTATATTTTTAAGTTGTGCAGAAAAACATTCAAATTAAATTGTGCAATTCTTTATGTGTTCAATACAATTAATATTGATGTGATGTTTTATATGACCACATACAATTGGCAATATAGGAATATAAATACGATTGACATAATTCCAGTAACTTTAAATTAAAAGAGTGGTAAAGTCAGTTTGTACAAATTTGAATGAAACAAAACTAATTTTACATGTATTTATAACATTGTTCCGATGGATTGAATTTCCCAATATCGTTAAGTACAAATCAGCTTGGTAATATCTTAAAATATCATAAAGCAATACTTAATACGAAATCATTACTTACTTAAATCATAATTTTAATAGTATTTTGCATTTTTATGTCAACAAATTGTAACTGTATTTACTTTTTGTTTAAATATAAATGTGTCATTTGTTGGAATTTTGTTAAAACTAAATAAATAAAACATATTTTTTTCAGACAATAAATACTGATAAATTAAATAAACAAGTACCTACATACACAAAATACCAATTGTTTTTAATTAGAAACTTTAAGAATATACATCTTCTTTTTGCAAATAATATTCTCCCAACATTCGCATTTGTAAAATTCAACAATAAAAATACTTAAAGATTTGAATAAAAATATATATATTTTTGGAAAGAAAACAGGACAATAATTTAGAGCGTAGAAAAAAAAGGAGTATTTTTTAAAGAAATATCATTGATTGTTATTATAAGTCTATTAACTGAATTGAAAAGAGTAAAAGTCCAATTTTTTACATATTCCTTATTGGGTTAAAAAATCACTGTATAATCGAAAAATTTAGGGTCTATGTGTACAAAATTAGTATTTAATGCCTTATTTTTCACAAAACTTTCAATTGTAATACTTATTTATTGTTTCCCTATAGAGGCCATATACTCATTATATTTTTTCTCCTGAGCTATTTGTAGTTTTTGTAATTTTTTGACAAGTCCTTTACTCAACTCTTGCCCACTGGTATCATGAGTTGGTAAGCCCTGAAAATAATACAAAAATAAATACTTGTAACCTAAAGTGCGCATTGAAAATAAGTCTTGGTATAATAGGGGGTTTTATTTCACCTCTAGCTTCACAAGTTACTCTTATATTTTATTACGATTGACAAAAAAATAAAAGCCAAACAGGGATGTGCCCTTGCTATGGTTAGGGATTTATTATTTGATCTTATCCACATCTCTTCAACATAGTTAGTTACCCCTGAATACACAAACAGACATCAAGTAACCAGTTATACACAGTTGATCTATGGGTCATAATACGCCCTATTCTGTTTCGGTTCGAACTAAAATAAGAACGTTCCAAAATTTTAGAATTAAGTTCACATGAATTAAAATTCCGTATTCTATAAAAAGATGTGTTCTAAAAACTAAAATGACTTAAATTAGTTCACCATAAACAAAAATATGAATTATAATTGTCTATGGAATATATATCGCGCATGCGCCATTGGTCAATGTTTGTTTATTACAAATACTACGTGTGTAAAAATTTGACTAAATATTGTTAGAAGCATCTCGAATTTGCGTTTTTATCAGACCAACTCTTATATTTCCTTTTGAAATAAATAAGTATAATTATTTTTAGTGCAAATCTCGTGTTGTAATATACGCAAGAGTATTTTATGAAAGTAGTGATTTTGATCTAACCTCCAATTTTCGATTTCGGCATAACGAAACACGCGCAAATAATCAATTTTATGATTTTATTTACCTTAATAAAGATATTTAACACTTTTTTTAAACTTATTAGGTTAAAATAATACTTTTATTATAAAAATATCATCAGATATATTTTAAGTCGCATACAATTAGGTGTGAACTAAAATTAAGAACGTTTTGACATAAGAACGCACTAAAATTGACTTAAATAGTGTTGTAGAATACCAAAATGAACTAATTTGAATATTAGTCACATTAAGAACGCTCTTAATTTTTATAGAATACCGATGTGCACTGACTAAAATTGGAACGTTCTTATTTTAGTTAGTGCGCACTTAAATTGAAATAGAATCGGGCGTATTATGTTCAAATACAAATTTTCTGTACTTGAGAGCCAATTTGTCTTAACACCAAAAACACAACATTTCTGTGTATTCATGGCCCTGATAGAATATGCGGCGTATATTTCTTTTATCTTCTTGCTTCTTCCTTGTCCCTTATTCCTATCCCCTCACTCTTTTCCTTCTTCCCATTATCCCCAGCTGAGCCTGCACAAATTGTTACATAAGTATTTTTTTTCTGTTTGTCTTAATTTTAACCTACTCGCTGTTAATGTCTACATATATAATTTACTGGTGTTTTTGTTGTCCATACTATTTGTGTAATTGTTTGTAATAATATCACTGTTTGTATATTTGTTTAATAAAATAAAAAAAATATTTCGAATATATATTGACTGACTTATCATTTCACCCACAAAATAGAGTTAAGACATGTTGGCTCTCAGGTAAATAAAAAACAAGACACAAAAATAAATGAGAAATTAAGCCAGCATTATATGTTCACTTAGGAGATCATTGGTGGTATGTAATAAAAATCATTGGTTTATAAGGTCATCCAAAAGATCCAAGATAGGGTCCAGAATTGAGAAAGTGATGAGAAATTAAAGGCAATTTTGCATACCTTATCATCAAATTTGGAATATTTATCCAGTTCCTTCTTGAACAATTCTGTAGGATGTATTTTTCTTTGCTCGTCTTTTGCTTGCTGCTGCGCTAGCTGTTCCTGCTTCTTTCTTTCCCTTTCGGCACATTTCTCAGCTTCTAATCTTTTCTTTTCCTCTTTCTCCTTGAGTAATTGTTCCCGGTCAACCAGTTTGACGACACTACGATCTATTAGACATAAACATTTTTACCCCCAAATTCACAAGAGTTAAATCTTAAATTTTATAGAACTAAAAAAAGCTATCAATTCATTAAACTTTCAAACTACAAGTCCATACCACTTACAAAACACAACCATTTCAACTTGCATATTTCTTTTCTTTTTACAGTCATTCTATACTCGTAGAACCACTTAATTGCAAATTTTTTCAATTAATTGATATAATTATGTATTTCTTTAGAGAAAAATTTTAATATGCTTTTTAGTGATAACTTTGTTAATTCACTAAAAGTTTTTTCATCAACGTTGTGATATTTTTCCATTTTAATGAGTTTGAAATAAAAGAGAACTTTGCAATATCACTAAAATAATATTTGCCTTATTATGGCAAATCTCTAATATAAATTAAAGTCGGGTTAGTGCAAACACTTATAACTCGAGACAGGCTGAACAGATTCTTTAAATGTTTGATTTATTGGATTCTTCTCCGCTCCGGATAACAGAATAACTAATAAAAAGTAAAAAAATGGGTAAGAAATGATATAAAATACAATATTTAAGTTAGTATGGAAATGATCACCTGCGACGCACCAACGCCATCGCGGGTAGGTCCCTCTCATTCTCGCATACGTGATTGCCGCTCTTACAGTAGCCCATCTTACTAACTCCACCGCAAAGTCAACAAAATTATCGGGCACATTCGTTTCGGTACCTACTTCATAGGTGAGCTAGAATGTGCGCGCGCATATTATATTCTCACGTTGTTCCCGCCTGAGCTTTGAATACGAATGAAATATGGATGTTTTAGAAATATTTTAACATTATTATTTTATTAGTAACTTAATCGGACTAATTATGTATTTTTGTTTCTGGGTGCGCAGTGCACATATGAACGGGCCGCCTCTGGTTAGGACTACAGGACAACGTCTGTCGGGAAAGCTAGTTAAAATATAAAATAAGTGATATTGCAAAGTTCATTTTTATTTAAAACTTATTATAACTTTGTTAAATCCTATGATATCATATTAAGCTGAGTTTACCCTCTTTATCTTCTAATCTAACACCGAGATTAGGTAAGACATCATCTCGTAACGCATCGCACAGTTTGAGAATGTCAGTGGCTTTCAACGTTCTAGCTGTGTCTCTTACATTTTGTCTGAATGATGCAATTGCTTCCAGATAAGGCATAACCATGGCTTCAAACTGAAATAAACACATACAATTTTTGAAATCTAATGTACAAAAATAGATCGCTGCTTGTTAGTCTCCTTAGTTTTGGTTTCAAAATTATTGTGAAAGTTCAGGCAAGTTTAAAATGGTGAGAAAATATGGTATAATTGCAAGGAATATATAAAATCATTAATATTATTTTTTTGGTTGTCAAATAAGTGAATAGATACTGATTAAAACTTCTGGCCACTACTATGTAACGGCGATTAAAATAGGTTAAATAATATAAATGTCAACAATAATTTGTTGTCAACCATGGTTGTCGGCTTAGAATAGCACCTCTGCTCTTTTTGCTGGTTTTTCAAGCATCCTGTAAGAGGCACAAATCGCAAAATCAGACCAGGACCGAGGTTGACCACGTTCTTAAACTCCAACTGGTCAGAAAAGATGCAAGATAAAACTTCGACGCTTGGACCCCATAAGGGGGGGTGGGTTCAGGCAGCTGGTGTCCCACCTGTGATGGCGCAAGATCAAGCGCAATAGAGAGCTCTTGCTGCCTCCCTATGCCCCTGATTGGGGTTTAATGGGAGAATGAATGAATGACTCCGATTGATTGAAAACTTAACAGAGTGACATCTGAATAGTGATTTCATCTCAGTTTGAGGATTGGTAACCTTCAAATTTTTAATACTTACATTAGCGCTATCACCTCCTCCTATTGGAAAACCTATTCCTCCCTTAGGACCTTGAATAGCCCCAAATATATGCAACAAATCTGTCACGTAGAGACCTATCCGTTCCAATAACGGAGCACTGGGAGCTTCGGGGGTGTTTTGAGGTCCATTTTTTGTCTTTAAGTAAATGTTGGTAGCAGACACAAGGTCTCTTATACTGTCTAATGCTGCTCTGGTGTCAATATTATCTGTAAGAGTACAAATAGGTGAGTAATTCATTTAAGTGGTTTTTCATAAATTACATTAGGGGATTTTCTTTTCAGACGAGCTCAGTTATAATGAGAACGGTCAGATATTAGTTTCATTTTTGAAAATTGTAAATTATTATATTTTCAATACTACACTACTCTATTCTTGTTTTCTGTGAAATTTACGATTGCGTGCTTCACAAAGCTCTGCAGCCCATACAAAATTCCCGTGAGCTTTTCACCACTTATGTAAGTGAGTAAGACTCGGAATGGAGGTACAGTATGTTCAAGTGAAATTAATAACTCTACCAATAGGATTCATTTTATAAAACGTACGTAGGGTGATTCAATATTTTGCTTTACGTATAAAGAAGTCATGTGAGTCGAGTACTCCCAATTTTGCATGCACTATAATTTCCACATAAATCAAGTTATAAATGCAACAGCAAATCTTGATAATCAACATTTATTATTCAAACTATAGGTAAGAATATTGTAATTATTTTTGATAAAATATACCTACATAAATGTTAGTACATTTGAGTAAAATGAATATAGAAACTGTTGAAATAGATGGAATATGTGTAACAGTTTGGACAAGCAATTTCGCAATTCTCTTTATGCTTTTTAAAATGAGTTTAAATTTATAACAAAATCCGATCCAGAACTACATAAAATATGTTGTATATATTTAGAGTTATAGATTTTCATTCTTTACACTTTTTTATATTTACAGGTACTTAACACTTCAGAGCCCGCGCTCGAAATATTCTACGAGGGCCCGCGCCAACGGGGAAACCTTCGGACTTTTTTAATGCCTTATTTTTCATACAAATGAGATGTTTAGAGTTACAAAAAATATGATAGTATGAAGCTTGAAATCTTCTCTTTCGAATAGCATTAAATTATTTTCTCAAAATTAAATAATAATTGATTAAAATGGGATTATATAATGATCCTTCTTTTTGACAAACTTTCAACACCTTCGTAGCCCGCGTCTTTAGAGAATTCCCGACTTTTATTGCCCTGCATCCAAGGACCGGTGTCCAGGTAGTAACATCTTTTGTATTGCTTCGGCGTTGCATTTATTTTATTATTAGGATCTCGGGTGCCTGTCCCAAGTCTATTTTTGTTATCGGGATTCTTTTGTTATTGCCGTCTAGAAATAATTCCCTTCGAAAATATCTAATCATAACAATAAAACCTAGAACCGTCCGCGGCAAAATCTTTTTTACAACTGTTTGGGACTGTTGAAACATTACACACCCTAAACACCCGCTGCCTTGGAGAATCCCCGATGGTTAACGAAATAACACTAAAAACTCATTAAATTTGACACATATACCAACCATTTCAAATTAAAATGGTATAATCCAAAAATGTGAAGGATATGGTAAAATCCCAGGGTCCTACAACTAAAGAAATTTTAGAAATTTCAAAAAAAACTGTGCTGATCGGGGAATCTCCGGGGTGCGGGCTCTGAAGTGTTAAAAACCTAAGTAAAATATGCGGTAATATAAAAACATGTCATCTTGTATAAATAATAGATCAAATTTGCAACACCAACCATACATTTTGGACCAAAATACCCCTTCAGATCATTATTTATATAAAAGATTTTCAGAGACAAATAATGGAAGGAAAATTGACTAAACTTAGTCTGGATTGGCATCCGTACAGCCAAACACAGAGTGGCCTTAGCTTGATGTTTAGCTTGACACAACTGTGCAAGAAGTAAGTATATAAAAATATATTTACCGCACAAAGCTTTGTGTACCGCTTCTTTTGTCCTCATCAGTTTGGAGTAGAGTTGAGAGTCTGCTGGAAGCCAATAACCACCTTGGCCAGCCCCCGTCCCACAACGGATCGCATCTTTGATACTCAAGAAAAATTCCTGCAAAGTTATATTAATTAGGCGAGATTTATACATTCAATGACAGAAGATTTATAAAAAGGATGAAAAATTTGTCAAACAATTACTTTATCAAACTAGCTAATACCCACCATCCTGTGATTTTAGAAATTTATAAAAAAGACAGCAATCGTTTTTAGTGAAATTTTACTATGAAGATCGTATGATTTTAGAAATTTATAAAATCTTTAAATATATTTCAGAAAATAAAATAATTTGTTTCTAACATTATTGCAATTATATCAACAATGATTAAACTTGAAGGTATAGTCTAGTTTGTATGCATGATGTGATGACATACAAAAATGTAACTGAACTATTATAGAAGATGAAAATTACATTTAACATTTTTTCATACTGCGTAGCCATTTCCATTGTGTTGGGTGAATAATCCAGGGTATCCTTCCAAGAGTGCAGAAGGAATGCAAATCTCAACTGCGTGGAGGTGTTTTTCTGTAAAGCGTCCTGAATGGTGATGAAATTTTTTAGCGACTTTGACATTTTGCATCCGGCAATGGTCAAATGTCCAGTGTGTAAAAAGTAGTTGACCCATGTTGGACTATCAAAGAATGCCTGTAACAAAAAGTCAGTATCAACAATATGTCAAAGAATCAATTTAAAACTATAAACATCAATAATAAAACAGTAAGTTACCTCGCTCTGGGCGATTTCATTGTCGTGATGAGGAAATTTGAGATCAACTCCACCGGTATGAATATCCAGGTATTTTCCACATATTTCTGAAGCCATAGCAGAACATTCTATGTGCCAACCAGGACGACCCATGCCCCAAGGACTTTGCCAAGCGGGTTCTCCGCTTTTGGAATTTTTCCAAAGAGCGAAGTCATTAGGTGATCGCTTTTCACCGGTTTCTTCACTAAGATCACCTATAAATAAGTGAGATTAAATTATTAAGGTGGGGAACGCAATGTACAAGGTTCTGGTATGCACATCTGAGAAGAATGGACTCATTCAGACTTAATCTCCATGGAAGAAAGCTACCAGAAAAAGAAATGGACAGGCAGCTTTGAATCAAACTGAGCCCGAATCTTATGTTTTTAGCCAAAAGTCTTGAATAAAGAAAACAAAAAGACTCTACCTTCTCCTTCTTGCAAAGATGCTGTGTCACCGTAGGCTTCAGGAACAAGTTTAGCATAATGGTGTTTATCCGATTTATCAAAATCATTAACACTAAAATAGACAGAACCATTTGCGATATAACCTAGGCCATTATTGATAATTCCTTCAATGAATTTAATAATCTCCGGAATGAATTCACTAACCCTAGTTAAAACATCTGGAGGTTGAACCTAGAAAGAAAGATATCTCATAAGAAAAAAATTCATAATCATTTGTTGAGTCCTTTATAAACTGGACTTATCTACGTGGATAAATAATAACCGTAGCCACTGCTATCTGTAGAGATTGGTTAGAAACAGGGTGACACAGTTGCACTGATGATACAGTGGTGCACAATATGTATTAATATAAATACTTGAATCAATCTAGGCGCAATCTTGGGTATTTTCATCAGATCTTGCTTTTTATTAAATGCAATTGATACACGTTTAAAGCAACTGACAGAACTAAGCCGTAGATATGGTTAAGTTGGTAGCCCTTTTTGTCTTTTATCGTGGTTTTATCTATGCATTAAGCTCCACATCTGTCATGTTCACCGGGATGCGCGCCTATATTCGTGTTGTTGTTTTGGTTTCATGCTCGCTATTTGATTCTGACTTGGAATTTTTCGTTACCGACCTTTGCTTCGATTATTTTTTAACTACATAAGATGCAGGTATAGCTTTTTATTCGACAGAAGAATAATGATTTTGTTTGGGATGATCTTGAAGTGTTGAAATTAAATATGGTAGTTTAGAGATAAAATTTGAATACGTTTGTTGTACGACCTGGTAATAAAAAAAAGTGAAAGACTAGTTCAATAATAAACATAACCATATATCATACAATATTCAACGAGGTTAAAGCAAACCGATAGTAGTTTAAGTGATTATTTTCAAACAAAGCGAACAGTGTATAATAGTGGTCAAATAATCAAAGGGTTACGAAAAAATCTAAATAGAACCGCTAATGAAACAACAAATAATTAATTAGGCATTCCACCTTCAAAAAGCGTAATAATTGCGCGACTATATTATGACATTTTAAATGTCAGTTTGTCCGTATGGTGACTTGTGGCGCCTCCTGGTGAGAAAAAAAATAACTGAGTTAAGCTAGCTTTAGGCTGTTGAGGACGCCCCAGGGTATCCCTTAACTTAACGAGTAGGATAAGCTGCAAATTCGTGCTAAGGAGACATTTTAATTTGCATAATTTTGGTAAGCGAAGCTTTCTGCGCTCCGTTGAGGCGGACCTTAAGCCTGCATTGTAATTTCAGGCCTTAGTGTTGAGAGCTATCATAAAAGTTTTAAATTGTCTAGCTAGCTAACAATTAGTCAGTCGAAAATCTATTGCAAGATTTGAAATGGACAATGGACAACAAAAATAAGAATACAATTTTTGACAATGATTTTGCAAGTAAATAAATAAAAAGACTTTTCCTAACAATAATTTTTTTTTTAAATAAAAAGAATCTGTGTTCACTCAAAATGAACACAAATATACTCTTTGACTCTTTCACAGTAAGCTACTTAAAGCTTGTGACGTGAAAGAGGAATATGGTCGGCACGTAGGATCGAACCCACAACCTCCGACGAAACAGTGCAAAAGCCAGCGTCGTAGCTGCTAGTCCACCAACCTACTAATGAAGTAGAATACAGTTAACTTGAAGAGAAATATAATATTTAGTTTCTTACATTGAGAGCTTTCATGTCTTTTTGGAATTCCGTTTCCCAGTATCTTGGAAGTGTAGCGAAAATTTCATTGTCTCTCACCGACGACCCCTTCTCTTTATCAAGCCATTGGGATACTGGATCTTTAGCGGTGCTAAGAAAGGATTCTTTGCTAGCTAATATTTTGTTTTCATTGTTACTTTTCACAGCATCTTTCAACGCTTCAATGGCTACTGTCATACTAAAAAAATATACGACGAATATGAAAAATGATGAATGTAGAAACATTTATTTACAGATGTAGGTAGGTAGGTACTTACTTAACAAGTATATTAAGTAGGTACCTATCTACCTAATAACATGCATTGGTCAGCAAAATAATTAGAGGTAACTTTATTGCCGACACGTATACAGATGTACCTCCCAGCTTGTCTATAAACATGTGTGAAGTATCTTCGCGCAATCATTACTTACAATGTTCGAATACATGAAAGTAACCCATCTCAGTAGCTTAGTGGAAAAGGCGCTACCTTCTGATCAAGAGGTCCCGGGTTCGATTCCCGGTTGGGTCTATACTTTTTCCAAGTGTTTTTAACTTGACGTTTCTTGATATCTAGGTTTGACCAGAAAGTTCTGCGGGCTATACTGACAACTTCGACTGTCTCATTTTCTGGTTTAAAGAAGTCTGCTATACTGACACCTTTGTATAGAAAAGTGTTAATTTATTACTTGTCAATACAAGTTTTCGTATATTCCCGCTATTTATTTGTTGTGCGCCAGAAGTTAGCTAATAATTATAACTATTGGTTGAGCAATGCTCGAAATACGACTATAACTTTGAACATTATTAAGGTTCCATTATAAAAGACTGAGCGAGTGATATTTCAAAATTTTCTTTCAAAAACAATGAAATGGATACGTCAAATTTGAAATGTTGATATGTACAAAGTTTTTTCTATTATTATTCAAGACATTATTCTCAATTTGACCACAGAAAAACAAAATAATAACCGAAGTCTGTGTCAAATACATTGAAGTGTGTGTGAGTATCAAATACATAACATTACAGTAGTGTTTGTAATTGGTTTTTTTTATTGATTTTATCTATTTTTTATGCATACAATTAATTTTAAAAAAATATTAGCAAAAATGGTCACAAAGTTTGTTTTCACATATTAAGATATAGATAATGGTTTCTTGTTGTGTTTACATCTTTATTCTAACCTATGTCAAATAAACATTTTAATTAAACAATTAAATAAATGTTTAAATTATTAAATTATAATTAGTTAATAAACTCTCCACAATAAAGGCTACACATTTAATAATCTGAATAGCTACTGATAAATAAGGAAAAAACAACTTGTTAAGGAAAATCCATCTTCAATAGTGATGTGTGATTACGTTATCATAAATTATGCGGATGACTAATTAATAATAAATCAACTTACTTGGTTAACATTTTATCTAACATGGTTTTTTTATCCGGATCCGTAGTGGTTTTTATGTTATTCTCAAATAGTTGCATTACAATTCTTGCATCCTCAATAATAGCTTCTAAAGGTTTGTTTTCAGCAAGATATTGGTCGAAAAGGTAATTCTGCCTCGCTCTCCTTATGATCTTGTCGTCTATGTCCGTGATGTTCATGACATAGAGAATGTTGTAGCCAAAGTAGTCCGTCATCACTCTTCTCAATATATCAAAAGATATATAAGACCTTCAATAGAAATAAACACACTAATTAGAAGATTAAATTATCTTATAATATGGAAGAAAGTCGGGTTAGTGCGAACACTTATAACTCGAGATGGACTGAACAGATTCTTCTGATGTTTGATTAAGTGTATTCTTCTCCGCTCCGGATAACATAATAACTATTAAAAAGTTGAAAAATGCATAAGAAATAATATAAAAGTTAGTATGGAACGGACGCCAATGCCATCTATGAGTGGGGGGGGGGGGGAGTACAGAAAAACGTTACGGCGCGTTACATGGGGGGGAGGGGGGGTCAAAAATCTTCAAAAATTGCGTTACGTAATACTTGATCGCCCCCTTACCTGACAACCATTGACATTAAAAATGTTGGTACGCAAATTTTTTATGGATTTTTTTTCCAGCTTTCAGAAATAGTTTTTTAAACATTGAAACATATTTTTGTACAAATTACAAATTTAAAATGAATATTCACAGTAAGGACTACAGGACAACGTCTGTAGGGAAAGCTAGTAGTTTATATAAATAATAATAGTTAGTCTTCCAAGTTCAAACAATGAATGGTCCTTTATTCACATAAATACACATTAAATATATATTTCGTAATATATGAAGAACCTTCTTTTCTGCTTACTTCACTGGAAGCAAGCATCAGCAGGGTTATTCATGAAAAAGTTTAAGATTAGTAGTATTAATCGCCGGCTAAGAATAGCAACTCTGCTCTTTTTGCTGGTTTTTCAAGCATCCTGTAAGAGGCAGGAAATCGAAAAATCAGATCGGGACCGTGAGGTTGACCACCTCACATCCTTAAACCTCAACTGGTCAGAAAAGGTACAATGAGCCTCGGATGCCTTCGAGCGCAATGGAGAGCTCTTGATGCCTCCCTATGCTCGTGAGTGGGGCTTAGGCCTCCCGCATTGTGGGTTGGTTTGGGGGGGATCCGTGGCAGGCTTGATTTGTGTGGGGCCGGCTTTACAGTTTGATTGCTTTGAACGAGCTGGTGGTTCCGTTTCGTGCGGGTCGGGTTTGCTGTGGATTGGTCTTCTCCGGGCTGACTTGCGTTGTGCGGGGGCCATAAAGGGAGTATGTAAGTAGTATTAATATTTGGGACTTAACGAGCTTTGCACCAAAAACCCGTTTTTGGCGGTTTTACTTAATGATTCCGCGAGTCCTCAACACTTAGCTACTTTAGCATGCTTTTTGAGTTTTCTGGAACGTCTCTCAAATTTTGTCATTCAATAATCAATTTTGTCACAAACATGATTTCTTTCGAGAGTTATTAGTCCCCTTAAGAAAATAATTAAGTTTATGTTCGAACTAATTTTTCGTGAATATCTCTGCTGCTTCTATCTTAACTGTATAAAAAAATACATATATCTACTCTACAGTTTGGATGCCAGGTACAGTTCCTAACATTGCTCAGCCAGGTCATCTGTTTCCTGCCAGACACTTGATGTCCATCTATTTTTTGATTCAGCATTAGGTGAAGAAGGCGATACTTCTCTCCACACAGTAGGTAGATGGCCCAGATATGAAACACTCTCTTTTCCTAGTGAAAGGTGACGGGGAGAGGTGCATGTAGAATACCAACTGACTGGTTCTTGCATCTTTTCAAATTCACCACTTAAGTACAGTAGCCTGCTGCATGTATCA
This sequence comes from Mystacides longicornis, assembly GCA_963576905.1. Taxonomy (NCBI): domain Eukaryota; kingdom Metazoa; phylum Arthropoda; class Insecta; order Trichoptera; family Leptoceridae; genus Mystacides; species Mystacides longicornis. Next base: position 10,825,683 of record OY756428.1, read on the forward strand.
TAGTTTTGAGAAGGAATCATAGATGCACAAACCTTTCTATAGTTCATTTTTTTTAAAGATACAGTACTAGAAAATTCGGCATACTTCCATTTCATTCTTTACATACATAAGAAAGAGACAAAATACTCCTATAAGATTTATGACTTCGCCGAGAGGCGGTACAGAACCTATTGTTACGCAGGTAGTTGTTTTTATGGGTTGCTATACACACTGCACGAATTTTATGAAGCGCAGTCAGTTTATCGTATTTACTTCTCATTTTTATCGAAACTGATTTATGTTGCATTTTTTATCCTGGTGTAGGTATATTTTATATCATTTTTGTTTCTTCAACAGGTTATATTGTTAAAAATACATCCATTTGTTATATAATACAATGTTTATGTATTTCATAAAGTATAAATTGTTAGATAATATTGTACACAGATTAAAAAATGCGCTATGAAGACATGAAAAATGCAATAGTTGTAGGAACGTTATAGATAGATTAAAATAAAAAGACATATAAATAAAAAAGCATTAGGTATAAAATAATTTTACACAGATTAAAAAATGCGATATACCTACAGATATGAAAAAATGCAATAGTTGTAGGATCGTTATAGACAGATCAAAATAAATAAACATATAGATAAACAAGCATTAGGTATAAGAGATACACATATTAAAAAGCGCTTTGCAGATATAATCATTATATAACTTAATAACTATTCTTTTTTCGTCAGAATTTAAATACCCGTTTCTCTGATTTATCGAAATGTTAGCGAAGACAACCGCACTTCTCGAGTTCAAAATATTTATGCGTGTGCTACCTGTTTAAGGGTGGCTACTGTCACCGCCTCTCAATAAAACAATAAATCTTATAGAAGTGTTGTGTCTCTTTCTTATGTATGAAAAGAATGAAATGGGAATATGCCGAAATTTTTCTGGCACTGTATCTTTAAAAAAAATGAACTATAGACTCAATTAGTTCCTTCATACTTCAATTCGCATGTTACAATCGTTTTGAAAAATATAAAATGAAAGAGCTAGTTTGATGCTTAAGAGAGCCTACACGGAAGTATTTTTTTTTTCTGATTAACAGGGGGTACATGCAAAAAAACCCCAGGGAAATCATCACTGCTGTCAACTAAACAATAACTCGTTACCTTTTTAGTTTGCTAGCGTTGTTATTGCAGTTGTGGATGATGCAATAGATACAGTCGCATTGAACAGTGGATGATTTTTGGAATAAATTATGATCAACTCATAGGCTTTTATATCTGGCTAGCTTTCCCGACAGACGCTGTTCCGTCTTTACTATGAATATTGATTTCGAATATCTATAATGTTAAATTAATTACCTACCTATTTAATCAATACAATTACAACCGATGCATCTGTTCTAAACTACACTAACACGGCACATTCTGACAATCAGATCAACTAACAATGAACTGAGAGATGTCAAACGTCAATTGAAATTCATAAATAGAAAAGTTTCTATTTTAAAAAGCATTAAGAAGTTAGGGAGCGTTCAAGTATTACGTAACGCAATAGGGGGGGGGGGAGGGGGGATATTCGTGTAAAACGTTACTATTGTATTACCGGCGCCGCAATAAAGGTATTTAGTGACTTTATTTCATGAGAACTTTCCCTGACAAAAGCAAACAGAACAAAAAAAGAATTGGCGAAATTGGTCCAGTTTGCTATCCAGTGATGCAAAGGAAATGGGGCTGCATTTATATACAGTGGAATTCGGATAGAACGACTTCGTTTATAACGGCCAACTTCTTTTAGCAACATAATTGCAATCACAAGTTAGGTTTCATTGAGACGTTGTATGAAAAGATATCCATATATTACGACTCCTGTTTAAGCGACCAACTGCTTTTAGCGACCAAATTTTATAATAAATCGTCCGGTTAGATAGGCGCGCACTGTTTCATCACATCCTTGGCCTTGTGCAAAAACAATACCTGCCGCCCCGCCCCACATCCCGTTTTCTCCCTCAATCCTCTGACCAGCATCACCCCTATTGGCGCGCAAAAATCACTCTCAGTTTTATTCTTCTGTTGGTTAGGGTTGTGCGCTACAATTCTTCTGGGATGCAAAAATGTTTTACGATCGTATGCACGTGTTTACGTGTCAATAAAGTATTTGAAATTTTAATACGTTTTTGTTTTATTTTCATTGATATTAAACTTATATTAAAAAAGTAAAGAAAAGAAAAACAGGTCAAATTATACAGCTTTGTATGTCGTCCGTTTAGTACGACGAAATCTTGTCAGTCCCTTGAGGGTCGCTCTATCCGGATTCTACTGTACAAAGATATCGACAAGAGCCTTATAATAAATCTGATATTATTTGTCTTATTAATGTAACTCGAATTATTTCCGGCACAGTTATTCTGCACCTGAATACACAATCTATAAAAAAAACTATTTACCTTGCATGTCCCATATGTGACGCATCATAAACTGTAGGTCCACAACTATACCATGTTACATTATTACCATTTTGAGGAATAAATATTTCTTTTTTTCTTGTAAGACTATTAAATAATTTTAGAACAGGTTTTTCACTTTCTTGGGGGGATGCCCACTCCGGCTGCGAACGTTTCGCCATTATATTTCTGAAATATTGTAATTATTAAAAAAAAAGAACAAACACACCGAGTCTTGACTTGTTCCACTATTATGAAAACTCCACACTCTTAATAATTATTAAGTGTTAAGCATATAAAATTTCTCACCGACTGTGGAATTGAAATTTAATCAAAGTTAAATTAGTTTATTTATTTTCATTTACTTTCCTTATAACCAACGCCTGCTACCGCGTAAACACAACTCAAATTACAGGTTAATTACGTTAGTTCTTATTGTAATATTACTATGACGTGAAGTTAATTGTTCAAGATGCACATATACTCTCTAACGAGAGTTGCAGCATAACCTCAAAATGAATTTGACACGTACTGTCAGTGACAAACCATCTAAACTCATAGATAAAATGAAAACCGTTTCGAGGTAAAGAAAGGCAAAACTACACAAATCGATAAAAAATGAGACTATTATTTCATATTCAGCGTACAGTCTGGCTAAAAAGAGTAGAAATTAATTATTGATGAACTAAAATGTTATCACTCTGGCAATATTGAACATAGACTATTGTCTGACATTACAAATGTTTACGAATGGACAGCAATTCTAACTTGTAAATACAACATCCAATTCATTTAAAAAATTATTAACTACCTTTTACTAATTTGGATATTTTTCCGACATAGTTTTCTTTGTATATTCCTATAATATTCACCTACAAATAAATTATAGGTTATGTTTAAACATTTTGACATTTGTATTATTGAAATTCCGTCATAGAATAGTAAGCAGTTGTAAGCACCATTTTGTGGATTACAGCACCCGTTATTATCTTATTATCTCTTATTTTTTTATTCGTTTTGCGTAGATTTTGTTTCCATCTCGTTTTTAATGCCATGGCTGGTACAGTTCGTTATTAAATTCTTTTAAATAACCTCTACAAAGCATTTCATATGATACCACATTGAATAGTATTTTTTTTTTAATATTTTGGCGGTTACAATACTTAACTTTATAAATATAGAGTACTTATTAAATGTTGCCATACAAACGACTGCAGCGCCCTCAATTATTTTCTACTCTTTTTAGCCAGACTGTAGGTATTCAATAAAAATCGAATCGAACACTGACGATATTGTAAGTTTTTATTACAACAGTGCGCAGGCCCTTAACTTTTACCAAAATAAAAAAGATATACCTATACACGTTCTGGGATCTGGTAATAAAAATAATATCTTTATTTTATTTTAACCCAAATTGTGAGCTAGAGATTTAAAACATAATATAAAAATATATAATAGGTAGTAGATATTGGTTTTACAAGACGCTGGACTAAGCTGGGATGCAGCTGTGCAACTGGCGCAAGATAGAGAGGCTTGGTGGAACTTCGTGGCGTGCACATGCTCCATTATGGGAGCGAACATGGATTAAAATAAAATAAATAAACACTTTTCTATACAAATGTGCCGTATAGCTGGTGGAACTTATTGCCTCAGGCAATTTTTTCTAGTCAACCGGTCCCGTCCAATCTGAGGAATGCCAACCCCGGGTAGAATTTTCAAGTGAAAAAACCCTTATAAAAACTCTGACCCGACCGGGAATCGAACCCGGGACTTCATGATCTGAAGTCTACACCTATACTTCTAGCAGTGGCGTACCGAGGGGGGAGGGGCGGACCGCCCCGGGCGCCCGTATTTGGAGGGCGGCAAAATTTGCTTACGCTATACTAAATAAGACCAGATTGATAAAATCAGAATTCTTAGTTTTATCCGAAAAAATCCTTGCTGCAAGTCCGCAGACAGAAATACATATGAGTCAGAAGTTACTTATCTCTTTAGCGAAATTCAGCAGCCCTATTCACGGAAAAGTTTAAGTCTAAGTTTAGTTCGAAGTTCGAACGAAGTTCGATTCAAACTTTTCCGTGAATAGGTACATAGACTGTAGATAGTCGCCGCCGCCTACAATTATTATTACCAGCAGCCCTATTCACGGAAAAGTTTGAATCGAACTTCGTTCGAACTAAACTTAGACTTAAACTTTTCCGTGGGGCTGCTGATAGGTATTATACATCTGATTTGAATTTTTTACGCCGCATCTGAAAATCAACACCTCTTGTTTAAAAAAATATGACTCCAACAATTTTCCCTTATATAATATGTTGACAACACACAAGCGCCCCCTGTATCGGACCAGGCACCCTTATCATATTATGTAGCTGTGAGAATTATTGCGACCTCGGTAGCCTAGTTGTACTGGCGTAGAAGAGGTCTCGGGTTGGATTCCCGGGTCTGAGTTTTTCGAAGTGTTTTTTAACTTGAAATGTCTACCTGGGGTTGGCCTGACTCAGATTGGACGGGACCGGTTGACTGGAAAAAATTGCCCACGCTGGGTGAAGTATGTACTTCATTACAAGTTTACAATATTTTTGGATTTTGCTACATTTTTTCATATCGTGTAATTTCGCTTGAAGTCTTCATGGATTATTTAGATGAGCTGCAGCCCGATTCACGGAAAAGTTTAAGTGTAAGTTTAGTTCGAAGTTCGAACGAAGTTCGATTCAAACCCTCCGTGAATAGGTACATAGACTGTAGATAGTCGCCGCCTACAATAATTATTATTACCAGCAGCCCTATTCACAAAAGTTTGAATCGAACTTCGTTTGAACTTAGACTTAAACTTTTCCGTGAATCGGGCTGCTGGTCTCAGTAAGTTAGCATTGTGTTATTAGTAGAGAGAGGTCGTTGTGGACATCATTCGGCGTAGAGTTTATAATGTTGTACATAGCATAGATAATCGTAAAATTCGTAATGTATAAGGCCATTCTCCCACGAGGATACTCACGGGCTACGCGACTGAGACGCAATCCATTGGTCGTCGACGCGTATGCTACTCTATCAAGCTAGGTTCCGCACACGACGCTACCCAAACTATGACTACATTCATCATTTATTTGTTGTTACTCTTGAGAATACACGCTCGTTCATAAAATGACCAGTGATTTTAGCGATGAAGATAATGTTCTTCTCTTAATTTATAAAAGGAATAATCGAAAAAAAAAGTAGATTTTGGGTGCACCCATACATAACTACATGAGAATGATGATAATAAGTTTCTTCATTTTTATTGAATGTCAAAAGAGTCTTTTTCTAATTTCATGCAGTTATTAGCTACACATATTCATAAAAAAATACAACTATGAGAGAGCGCGTGTGCGAGTTGAGTTTCTTTCCTATCTCAGCCCACGCCTTATCTCGTACGTATATTCCTTACATAATCCAGCAGTCCATAATTATATAAACATGGATAATTTTCAACCTCCTGAACAAATTTAATGTTTTCCGCTTGATATGACGCCATTTTATTACGATTAAAGTAGCGCCGCAGTCTCTTGCGACCAGCATGACCAGTCGCATGCAACTGGTATCAAACGGGTCGTAGACGCGTTTTGTCGTGTGCGAAACCGATCAAATATTTATGCAAGCAACTAACGAGCGACGCGTATCATACGCGTAGGATACTCAAGTCGCTTGTGAGTATCCTCGTGGGAGAATGGCCTTATGTATTCGTATTCGTACCGTAGTTCACATTGTGTAGTGGTGTGTCGATGACGTGACCTGACAGATGGTTTCTTGGTTTCTCGTGGAGAATAGTGACTTTTTTGGTTATGTTTTTGATTTGTGAAATATTATAGTGAATTAAATAAAGATGACTGATAATCGTGATTTGCTACAGGAACAGATTAAAGTACAGGGTGAAGTAGTGCGAAAATTAAAAGCTGCCAAAGCTTCTCAGGATAAAGTGAGTTATTAATGAATGATGCAATTTCGATCTCGGTTTAATTTTTACTTCTGACTGAAAGTAACAATTTGGCTCAGTAAATTATTGTTTTAAGAAGTATTTTTTAACTCAGCAGATGGTCTACAGCGTTTTTGGAATTCCATTACTCTCGCAAAAAATCAAGGTTACATGCGTCATGCAGTACAATTTGCTGTACTTACAATGAGCCATTTACTTTCATTTTCATGTAATTTCAACGTTGTAATGTAATGACCTCAATACCTAATGTAATTGTTTCGTTTGTAGAGTAATTTATCTAATATTTCTCAAGAGGGTTTGCAAGGACTTGATCAGTATTTTGAGAAGAATAGTTATGTATCAGATTATGCTCCATCACAACATGATCTTGATGTGCATCTTATAGTAAAGAATAATATTAAACTCAACGATTACCCAAATATTTTAAGATGGTACAACCATATAAACAGTTATCCTGTAGGTTTACAAAAGCAATTTTCTCATTTAACAACATCCCTCCCAGATGAATTACAAAAATACTTATTTGAAAGAAGATCTTTAGATGATCAGGTGAGGTCCATGATTATCAGCATGTATTGCTTTGTGTATGATTGGTTCTAATTGGTTTTTTGTGGTTTTGTTTTGGGTCAAACTTAATTTTTATATTTGGAACGACAGTACTGAGAGGTTAGCTACCTTTGATCATTAGCTATTCACCACATTGCCAAATATTTTCACCAATATATAAGCAACAAAATGATTGGTGTAAGGCTATGTCACGCTATGAAATGTTGCACAAATTTGAAGGGGAATATAGCTTACCTTCGCTTCTCGACATCTCTTGTACACAATCAGGTTAATATATTTTGTAGCTATTTTGATTGTAGTTTCTTATATTTTGTTTACTTAGTTAAAAAATGTAAAAATAACTTTGGGCCTAATTATTTCGATTGGTGTAATGTTTTATTTAAGTTATTATTTTAGAAAATTTTCGATGCTTTTTTAAAATTACACTTGAATTTTTTTTCGGAAATGAACGAAATATTCCCGAACTTAAGAAAACACTAAGGAACTAAATTAAACAATATATTTCACTTGATTCTGAAAGAAATTGACACTCATGTCATTTTAAATAATATACCACGAAATGAAATGATTGTAATATTGTTGTATTGCATGAATTCTCTCATAAAATTTCAATTAATTGATTTATTATGTGTCGTAAATGTAGTTCCATTTTAATGCTATTTCTATAAAGTATACATCAAACGATTCCACAATGCTTTAATTATTTTTTCTGATTTAAGAAGAAGGTTAGAAACTTATCAGTTGCACCAAAATATACATTTTTATTTTTTAGATTGCTGAAGAAGTAGCTAAATTGTTAGAACTGAAAGCGTCATTAGGTAGCGAGGATGGAGCCCCACAAAAATTTACCCTCAAAACTCCCAAAGGCACAAGGGATTATTCACCCCAACAAATGGCATTACGAATGGGGGTGTTGCAGAAAATTATTGACGTTTTCAAAAGACACGGAGCAGAAACCATAGATACGCCAGTCTTCGAATTAAAAGTTAGTAAAAAACTCGCATTTGTAACTTCTAGCAAAATTCTAAATTTAAATAACCAACCCATTATTGGAATCTATTTGACTTTCCCACATTCCGGACAGAGTTCTAACTGGGGATTTGAAATTTGATTCCCAATTGGTCAATGGTTAAAAGGCAGCCATAAACTATAGTGGTTCAATTTAAGTTTGATCATTACAAATAAAACACTTGTATACAATGTTTATCGCTTACAGATGAATTTATAATAATTGCCATCAATACAAAAATAATCAGATTGATCTCGTAATGTTTTATGACTTTTGTGTAATTACCATAGTTTTACGCTTCACTGAGTTTTGCAGTCATTTTTCGCACTGTTCACAGATTTCTCCATTAAATAATACCTATTTCTGGTAATAATAATTTGAGGTTAGTTTTTGTCATATGAAGTGAAATTGTACGGAAAATTGAGAAATGTTTTCGTAAAGAATGATTGTGATAATTTTTATTATTATTGGATTGTTTTTGTTATTCGACCGATGATATATTGTAATCACGATAATGTAACATATTTTTAAAATAATGTCAAATTGAGTTCATAAATCATTTGCATTCTAAATTCAACATACTTTTCATAACATGTTCTATTTCTTTTTCTTTAGGAAGTATTGACTGGCAAATATGGGGAAGATTCCAAACTGATTTACGATTTGAAAGATCAAGGTGGTGAAATTTTATCGCTGAGATACGACTTGACGGTTCCATTGGCGAGATATTTAGCTATGAATAAAGTGAGTTCAATAAAGAGATATCACATAGCAAAAGTTTACAGAAGAGACAATCCAGCCATGACCAGAGGAAGATATAGAGAGTTTTACCAATGTGTAAGTCATTTCTTTTATATTTAGTAACCATTTTTCTTATGTTTTCTATGTTCGCAAAGTTTTTTTTTCTGTCGTTTTTAGAATCACAATGTAAGCATTATGATTAACAATAGATTATTATCATTTTCTTTTATTCTTTCTCTCTCCATATTGCTCGCTGTCACATACAAATTTTTCTTTAATCTGGGGTTGCCGCTCTCGAAACATGTTCAAGACCCACTTATTTTTGTCTAATACAATTTGATTGCACCAAACTAAATCCCCCTGTAGTGTAGGTACATTGAATGTAATAAATCATATTTTTGAATGATCCATCTTTATTTAATGGGAAAATGTAATTATAGTAATAAAAATAGTTTATTTTATTCTGTTATGTGAGTACTGCTCTTATCAAAGTTTGAGTGCCCACATTTGGGCTTAGAAATGATAATAAGGAATAATAACTAGCTGCTACCCATCTTGCTCTACATCTTTTAAAGATTTTTTTTTCAAAAGATTGCCATCCCATTTACTGAAATTTGACTATATATTTATTATTTTTTATTTAATTTCAGTATTTATATAAATAAATACTGAAATTTTACTATGAAGATCTTGTAACGTTATTTGAGGAAATGAGATAGCTTGTATCTAAAACTACTACAGTTATTACTAATCATTGACTATTAAAATCAAATGTAAAGTCTGCCGTTTACGCGTGGTATGATGACATACAAAAATAAATACATAATTGAGTTATTTTATAGATTAACGTTCTCTCACAATCTTTTTGTATATTTACTAAATAAAAAAATCAGATATGTGTGTATAAATATCTAATTTATTATAAGACTTCCTCTATATTTTATCGCAACAAAAATTTGCGATTGTTATTATTTTATCATTAAAGATAATATTATATTTATTATACATTCTTTTGGTTCCTCATAATAACAGTAATATGTTGATTGACCTTGAACAATGTCAGTACAACTTTTCTTATATCTAAGCCCATGTCTATTAAATAATAATTTACATGCTTACCACACGTAATGATATGTTCAGCCTAGACCTGTTTTACCATGACACCTGTGATGCATAGAAAAATATTCTTGTTTTCTTTGATTTATTGCTAATGGCAAGGTAATAAAATTTGGTGAAAGCTAAATCAAAAAATATTTTTTATCATCCTTAAGTTAGGTAATTCTTGTTCTTTTTCTTTATCTGTCATCTCTTCAATTCTGCCTCTTCCAAAGTTTTTCACCTTTTTCTTTCTTGTGCTGTTGTCGACCAGTTTCTCCCCGCGAGTGGGATCATCTTTTTTAGGGTCTACTAATTGTCTTCTTGTTTTCATATGTTCACAATTTTATAATTCTGACCCATCTGTCATTTCGCTGTCTTGCCTGGTCACCATTTTTGCCTTGTGATGCGGTCTATTATGTCTGCCACTCTTTGTTTAGTATTGTTTCCATTCTGTATGTTATTACTGTAAAGATCCATGGTTCAAAGATTTTGTTTGTGTAGGTCTATGTCTGTCAAATTTATAATTTTTTCAATGTTTTCTAGGACTTTGATATAGCAGGGGCATACGATCCAATGATTCCCGATGCGGAATGCGTGAGAGTTGTCTCGGAAATCATGGATGCCCTGGATATCGGATCTTACGTCATCAAATTAAACCACAGAAGGTTGCTTGATGGAATATTTGAGGCTTGTGGAGTGTCTTCTGATAAGTTCAGAGCAGCGTGTTCCTCCATAGATAAGCTAGATAAGGTAAGATTTGAAAGAAAAAGAATTTATAAGAAATATAGTTGCTCTTTTACAAAATTTATTTTTTGACACTTCTGACAATATCTATGAGAATTAGAGGAAGTTCTATAAATTCCAGAAAATTGTGGGATAGTGCAACTATGTATCTTTCAAACTTTTGAATGTTTATACCTTATAACACCAATAAAAATGTTTATAAGTACTACATGACAAAGGTTTATATGTAGAGCACCAAATTTCAAAGTTGCTCCGTGTAAAAAATCAAATAAAAAATACAGATTTTATTTAAAAGACGTTCTATATATGTATCGCGTTTTCCAATTTGCTTTGTTTCTTTTCGTTAGGAAGTAGCGTGGGTGTAACTTATTATAAACTAGCTGATACCCGTCTTGCTTTACGTTGTTGATTTGGCTAGTCAGACTTGAGCCGTAGGTTATTGAACAGGTTTTTTTATGCAGCTTTCCCCATGTCAGGACCAGTAGGCCTAGACAAAATGCATTTGGCAATCGACTACAAACGACTTCGACAATGCAGAGTAGGAAGAAAATTAACTGTCCACTTTTTATATTTTATATTATAAGGATCATTGTTTGGTTTGAATACATGTTTATATGTTCCAGTGGACAGTTAATTTTTTCGCACTATACATTAGCGAAATCTTTGTTTGTAGTCGAACGCCAATTTGAATTTGTCTACGGCGGCAGGAGTATATATTATCTTAATAACTGGGTACACACATAACGATTTATTTTAAGATTTGACCGATAATCGCTCATTTTCAAAAAAAAATTTCGCCAAGATTTTAAAAATGAGCGATTATCGGTCAAATGTTATAGATAATCTATCATTTTCAAAATTTTTCACGCTAAGATTTAGAATGTGTACCCAGCTAATGTTTCAAAAAAAGAAAAAAATAAGAGTCACTGCTAAATATGCGAAAAATTTAAAAAACTAATGTCACTTTCAATATTTATAAAAAAAATAGAAGATGAGGAAAAATTAATACTCACTGTTGAATATGCGAAAAAATTAAAAGAAGAATGTAGTTATACATAGGTACCTACCTACCTAGTATTATAATATGTGTAGTTGTTCCTAATGAAAACCTCCATACTGTGTGTAGATATAGGTACCTACCTACCTAGTATTATATTATGTATAGTTAGTTTGACCTACTTATGACTGTAGTGATAAATTTAATGGGGTACCTTAGGAGAGAGAGGGTGCAAGCGAACTCTGCTTTACTGGCTTTAGGGGGCGTTCAAGTATTACGTAACGCAATTTAGGGGGGAGGGGGGGTCTTGCAAAACGTTACTGTGTGTTACAAGGGGGGGAGGGGGGGTTCGAACAATGCGTCACGTAACGTTTTTTTTTCTTAAATAAAAAAAAATTGTGAAATAAATCTTCCAAGTTGGACACCCTTTTCGTTTATGTTTTACGGGAAGTCCCTCGATTTTTCGTTTATGTAATGCGGGGAGTCCCTCAATTCTACTGTATGTAATTTTATTGCTCTGCGTAAAAAGCAACCTTTTTCGATTACGTCTTACGGGGAGTCCCTCGACTGCATTGTATGTCGAAATTTTCATTTCGCTCTCCTAAGTTAGCAAACCTTTTCTTTTATTTTTTACGGGGAATCCCTCGACTGTATTATACTTAAGTCATTTTTATTTTATTTTCGTTGTTAGTATTCGTTAGTGCTTTAAACACGCAGTACGCATAAACACAAATTGCTTGTAGTGAGCGTTGTTAAAGTCAGTTTGTAGATAGGTACTATAATGTCCACAAAAGCGGGGGATTTACATAATCAACTGTTCTTGGCCTATAAAGGCTCTCATGCTGACTTTCCAACGCATCTATGTCAAAAAAATACCAATGAAATTTGAAAAACATCAAAAGAAAAAATAAAGAAATATTTATGGAACATAATAAATAGTATTATACGAGAGTTCAGTAAAAAATAGTCACTTCCAGAGTGTTACGTAACATTTAGGGGGGGGGAGGGGGGGTACAGAAAAACGTTACGGCGCGTTACATGGGGGGGAGGGGGGGTAAAAAATCTTCAAAAATTGCGTTACGTAATACTTGAACGCCCCCTTAGTCATCTGTCATGGCGTACATATTTTATAAGAAGTTTCGGTGAAAATCTTTATAAAATAAGAATTAAAAGACTTCTACTTATATTTTATGAATTTCAAATCAAACTTCGATCGATTTTGTACATTTTCATACCATAATGCTACAGTTCTACACAAAATTTAGACGTATAATTTTACTTTTAAAACATGACTTTCTCATTTTTCTATGAAGATTTTAAATTTTTAGAAATTTGTAAATAATTTAAAACATATTTAATGAAATGTAAATATTTGTATCTCAGATTACCACAATTGTATTTGCGAAAAACTGCGAAGAAAAATATTCAACGCAGAACCTACGGTTTTAGCGTGATGCTCTGACATACAGTTGGAGTGAAACAAATAAATAAATAAATATACATACATTACTGAATTATTATGTAGATTCTAAATATTTTGCATAAATATATCCATTAATAAATAAATTATGACCATGATAATATATATCCATATATAAAAACCAAATTCTACTGCCATGAAAACAGAGAATATGTTGCACCATTTAAAAATAGGATAAATAAATTAAACCATGACCTTTAAATTACATAGAAAGTAATTTGTTTAAATCTAAATAATATGTTTATTATTTTATGTGAATTTGCTACTGCATGTAGGTATATTGGTTGTCAATCTGTTATCTCCATACTTTGTTGGCCTTTTTCTTTTATGAAATGTTGGCCGTGTAGTTCGTAAACTAATTTATATATCAAATAAATATTCAAGATAATGAACTCTTAATACGGGTCAAACTTGTTACTATGAATACTGAAGTAACGACTCGGTATAACTGATTTTCATACAAAATGTGCCGTCACATGTCTCATTATAATGTCGTAGTCTATCTCAGATTGAATTGAATTCAGCTCATTTTTTATCTAATACGTCACATGACATAAAAATTTGCTGGAAAATGTGTATTTTGTTCTATATTTATCTAGAACTCAATTTTACTTCATAAAGATGTTTTTTTTAAATAATGAAATGTACGTGAGATTTTTGACGTGATTGAAATGTATTACCTCCTACATTCTTCAATGTGACTAGCTTTGGCCTGTAATGAAACAATTTTCTTTTAAAATTACATAATATGTATATTTTTTCTAGTTTCCAATATTATTAATTTCTATATTTGGCACTGCTAGTAAAATATCTGTTATAATACAAATTTGAAAGCTTAGAATCAAGTCATAAATACTAAAATACATCAACATTAGTCACGCTTTTGTTTTGAAAAGTCTACTTGAAAATCAACCGCATCAAATAATATGTGTTTAGTGTTGTGAGAAAAGTATAAGCAAAAGGAAATATAAGGGGTATTTCAGAATTTACCAAACAATTATTAAAAATGAATATTCTACGATGAGATCTATGCTAAAACACGCTTATGCCTATGGATTCATATTGTAAACACTGAGTGTGTTAAGAAGCAATTTATAACAAAATATATTTCTCAATTTCCATAATATTTGGATTTTTCATTTTCAGTCCCCTTGGGAAGATGTACGTAAGGAAATGATTGATGAGAAGGGTCTCACTCCGGAAGCCACAGACAGTATTGGAGAATATGTCCGACTCCACGGAAACGTAGATCTGGTTGACAAATTAGTGAAGAATGATAAACTGTCCAAATCCAAAGCAGCGATGGAAGGACTGGAGGCCATTAAGCTGTTGTTGAATTACTGTGATTTGTTTGGGTTGACCGACAAGATACTGTTTGACCTCAGTTTAGCCAGAGGTCTAGATTACTACACCGGGGTTATCTATGAAGCTGTTCTGAAAGGTAACCACTCACTATAATGTATCCATTATCTTTGTTGCATTATGCAATTTTTTAATTTGTTAATGGTATGTGGACAATCTAACAATTTGAAAATAAAAATGAAAGACTCTTGTATAGTTCTATCACAAAATTTATAATTCAGACATGAACCTGTTCTTGGAGACTGTGTCTTAAACATTTGGACGGTAGTCTTCCGAAAACCAGTTCATGTTTGAATATTAAATTTTGCGATAGAACTGGACTATCACCAAGCACCTTCTGCCTAAAACATCGAAGATCAAATAATTTGACATCTCAAAAATTGATTTAATTATGTTAAAAAAAATGAGCTTCTACTATGGTTTTGTATTTGCTGTTTAATATTTTTATCAGGCAATGGATTCAATTGATCTTACGTAATTTAATTAGGTGTTTTGCATAACTATGACAGCTTAGAACTTTCTTTCTATGTAGACCAAAGTTGATTTAAAATGAATTCAATTCTGTTTAAAGTTGGGTGAAAGTGTCAAAAGTTTCTAATGTCGGCATCTGGAAGATCGTTGAAAACTGATTGCTAGATTTGTACAAGATAAACAATAAAATTTCTAGTAAATAAACTAATAAAAAATGTCTTATGCGGTGTTCAGACGACGTGAATATCGCCAGGACACTAAAATATCGCCAGCCAATTGAACCGTGTGAACAGATTGTCGATAAATCTGAAGCGATAAAAATGGTTGAAAGCGATATCGCCTCAAGTTGAATGCCTTTCAACTTTTGTATCTGGTGGAACGATGCACGTATGCGCAGATATGTGCGGCACCGTATGTTCTGTTTCTTGACAGTTGACAGCACTGCTCTAAATTTATTTCTCCTTAGAATCCAATTCCGCATCCAATATCTGCGTTTTTTTTTATTTTTCCTCAATTAGGAGTCTCCTTATATCGTCTAAAACAATATTTTCAATTAACCCCAATTACTCCGCGACTTCTACCTCGACGTCTGCCATTTTTAAAACTATAAGCGCACCTGACAAATTGAATGTATGCCGGTGGACTCGTGTGAACACATCACACGATCAATGGACGAGCGAGCGATATTTTTTTTATGCAAGCGAAATCGTCTGGCCTTATATCGCCCCGTGTGAACACCGCATTAGGTTGAGAAGGTAAAATCATGAATAAGTCATAAATTTTATGTGGTATTTAAAAAAAATGGGTAAACATAAGGATGCACAAGTTTGAGTCAATGGAGAGCTATTGTTGCCTCCCAATGCCCCTATGTGGGGATTAAAGGGAGAATATAATAAATATATAGAATAGAAATTAAAAAATATATTGTATTGAATTTTTTCTTAGAAATATTTACATGTAGAGCCATCTTTTGGTTGAAAGAATAAAACTGATAGGACTTGAAATGCTTCAACTATTCTAACATAGATGGCGTTTCATGAGTTGATATTATTATTCACCTCCAATAATAGATGGCGTTAAATAATTTTACACACAGTTTATTTTATAAATAATAAATTTTTTACCCGTTTGCAAAATAATTAAGGGTTGTTTAATTATTTTTAATGCTTTCCTGGCAGATCTTGAAGGTAGGATATTTTTCAATGTGTTTAGAAAAAAAAATGGTTGTTTGTAATTACCATTTTTTGGATGAATTGAAGAGATTGCTATGACAATAATCTTATCAGTGCACTTGAAAACTATTCTGTTCTAAATATTTTTAAACTATTTATGTTTTTATAAGAGCATAAAAAATAAAATGATATGTTGTATGTCTTTTAGGTGAAGTGACTCCATCTGGTGAAGAATTGTCCGTAGGGTCTGTGGCCGGAGGTGGAAGATATGATAACCTTGTTGGAATGTTTGATTCTAAGAACAAACAGGTACGTCTGTCCATTCAAAATTTACCGGTACCATAATTTTCTCTGGCTCTTCAAATGCTAAAAGACTCAAACATTCACAAGGTGACTTTATCGCCCAAGTTGAAAATACTCTACATTTTCTATAGGTCACCTTTGTTAACCCATTGAATTCCAACTACCTAATATTGTGTACCCACATTATAAACTGTAAATAATTGTTAATTAACAATAATTTTTACTAACCTTCTCCCACCCACTATGAAACTCTTTTTTTATGAATAATTGTTTTTTGACTCTTTATTTATTATTTTAAAACTTAATAATTTATTGATTGAAAGTATTTTTTGACTTTAATTGATTTCAGATTCCTGGACATATATTTTTTATTCAATAAAGTTAGAATTTTTTAATGTGTGTTTTATTTAGGATGCCAAATTCTGGATTCAAATGTGGATTCAATACCATAGCTAGTATTCATGCTGAATGCCAACTATGGAATTCTGGAATATTCTTTATTATTATGCATTGGTTGTTTGAAGTAGGTATTATGTAGAATTCCATAGTTGGCATTCAGCATGAATACTAGCTATGGTATATTTTCATAGTTGGCATTCAGCGTGAATACTAGATGTGGAATATTACATAGTTGGCGTTCAACGGGTTAATGATAATGTGTTTAATTAATTTATTTTGATTACTTTAATAATGTTTTTATTGATATTTTTAGGTTCCTTGCGTAGGTGTAAGCATTGGAGTGGAGAGAATATTCTCTGTGATAGAAGCAAAATTGGCCAGCAAAGATATCGAAGTACGCACTGCAGAGGTTGAGGTGTATGTGGCCTCAGCTCAGAAGAACTTCCTCGAAAACAGAATGAAGATTTGTAAAACGCTGTGGGATGCTGGAATTAAGGTATAAATACAGTCCATCTTGTTAAAAAAAAAGTTATATAATTTTATGGTCATGAGATTCTACATATGTATTTTAATCTGTTTTAGGCTGAACAATCTTACAAGAAAAACCCTAAAATGCTAACACAGTTACAACATTGCGAAGAAAATGGTATTCCTTTGGCGATCATATTGGGCGAATCTGAAATGCAGCGTGGCGTGGTCAAGTTAAGAGTTGTCAAGAGCAGAGAAGAAACAGAAGTACCCTTGAATGACATGATCAATATTGTTCAAAGTAAATTGAACGATTTGAAGCTTAAAACAACTACACCTAACGGAGTAGTGTGAATATAGCTCATGGTTTCGCACACAGATTATGCCCTTTTTTTTCTCAACATAAGCTTTTTTGAATAAAATTGCATCAATACGTTTGTGACTCATTCTATCATTAATTTTGGCCACATTAATTTCATTATGATTTAATATTTCAAATGCCCGAATTGATTAAATTTTCTTGTTAACAAATAAAGAGCATATTTCTGTGTGTCGGTTGTAAATATTATTTATTTCTTATGTAGAGCAATCTATCTATAAAGCAGTTAGAATTTAATGTTTTAAGATTACCTTTTTTTTCCTTTTATTGTTTGATACTATACCAGCCTCTAATCGGACATTCAATTTTTGGCTTTCTATTTCTTTTCTCCTCTCATCGGCTATACAATTTTCTTCGGCGTTAACTCATTTCCCATTCTGTGGATATATCTCCCATGTCAGTCTGTCTTTGTCTATTATTATATTGGCTTTCAAAATGACAATGTTTGATTGTTGGGACTGATGCAGATTTTTTTAACCAAATTTATTCTTGATAAGCTGTACTAAATAAATCTCAGTTTTCTAATTTCTTTATTTATCGATTTTAATAATAATAATTAGGGTTGTATAACAGACCAAATATTTTAAAATTCACTTTTTTTTGGCTTTATTTTGTTGAATTGCACAAGCTTATTTTCTTTTTTTTTCTTTTATTCTTATATAGGTTGCAAATATTATATTTCATGTACGTATTGTATAAGGAAATTTTATAAGTACTTTTTTTTACCAAACTGTGACGTGGAAGTATTACTACTTATGTTAAGTTCAAATTGCAATTTTTGAAAAATAACTCATAAGATTTAGTCTTTATAAGAATTTGCTTGATTTGAGATGTAGGTAATTTTTTTTTTTAATTTCTCAACATTTGTAATTTTTGAATTTTAAATCAATCATCGAATATGTATAAAAATAAGTAAAAAACTTAAATTTTTAAAAAGATTTGCATCTTAGAATAATAACAGATTTTATACTTGAAACTCAAGACAATATTATGATTTTGGTTGTTGTTGTGATTTATTTGGAAATAAAACAAAATTTAAACTGTCAGCTTTTTGTTATTTATTTGATTTAAATAATTTATTTAATGAATAATTAATTTATCTAGTGCATAACGCAATTCTGCTACCATCAATGATGTATGGATGTGAAACGTGGATATGGATGAAACAAGAAGAATGTAGTATAAAAACAGTAGAGATGAGAGCTCTATGAAGAATATGTGGAAAGACTGTGGAATAAGGAAAGGAATGAGAATATTAGGAAGTGGTATTGAAGTTAGTATTGTGATGAAGATGAAAGTCAATAAGTTGAGATGGTTTGGGCATGTGGAAAGAATGCAAAGAGATTTTATAAGGCTGAAAGGAAAGGTGTAAGAAAGCGTGGATGACGTTCCGCACATCGATTACGTTCTCAAGGAAGGCCAGGTTAGAAGGAGATGTTGTATGATAAATGTTATGTTGGTGGAAGAAGCAAAAGAAGTGTGCTTGGATAGAAAAGAGTGGAGGTCCGTTCTCTCTGCCTACCCCTTACGGGACACACCGTGATGGGTACAAAAAAGTGGTTAGTATAGTAGCCTAGTGCTTCAGTTGCCGGCTTCGTAGTGCAGATCTTAAGTTTGATCCCTGCTGCTGAACATCTTCCATTCCTAATATACTTTGCTTTTTGTGATAGATATCAAAACTGTATTTGTATTAACTTTGGGAACCCAGATGAAGTAGGTAGCTGTGGGGGGTGCACTTGGCACCTCTGTAGAGAAAATGGAAGGAGGTAGGTACTCTTAGTACCTACCTCCACAGACAAGGCCATAGCCAGAGTTTCGGAGGGAGTTTAGTTCGGTTGCGTGGCGAAACAGTAGAAAAACATACCTAAACGGGTGCACCGTATGTAATTGCAATGAATTTGGTACATTCCAACGAAATGTCTTTTTTTCATTTCCGAGGAAGGGGAGGGGATCAAGGAGAGTTGCTTGATTCCCTGGCCTTGTCACAGACAACCTTTCTGGAGGATATAATATCTCCCTGTTGCAAAAATAATGTTTGCTGATAGGGCCTAGGTATCTTTCGGAGGTATCAAGCCAGAAAGAGGCACTGTCACTCTGTAAATAAAAATCGGACCTGACACGACAATTTGGGAACAGGGTCTTACTCGGCTTTGTCAAAAGTTGCGAAACTATCCAATAGGTACATCTAAAATAGGTACCTACGTAAATGGCGATTTAACAAGTTATCTTTTTTTTTAATGAATCTGCATGGGTTTTCCCAAACGGAACACAAATATCTACATGTTCGATGTCTTTCACGGAAAATGTTCGGCACCGGGATTCGAATATTGTACGTATGAAAGCTGTCGGCTGATAGGTACCTCTGACTTATCAACCACCTAATCATTATTACAGATTTTTACAATTTAGTAAAAATATTAATCAGAAAACCTATTTTAATTGAGAATAATATGTAATTATTTTTGTATCGGATATTGACAGCGATGTTTTGATCTTCCGTGAAGGATTTCGACGGATGCCACGGTTGATTGATTTAGGTATCAAGGCTGATGATTGTGGGGTAGAACAACGCCCATACGACCAGTCGAGCTGCGGTGTCATTCTTGTTTGTCGCGTGGTCGCTGGTCACATTGGACTGTGCCCGCAGCTCCCAAGTGCTTCTGACCTCGAAAACGTCCAAGAAGAACGACTAGGATTAGTCACGGTGTCCACAATAGATTTTAAGTTATAACATCATTCAATCGACGTCTATTGTTGTATTTGCAGTCATCGTCTCTGCATTCTGTCGCAAGATTTGGTGTGAATCCTATTATTGTCCCAGTAATTTACCGTGAAATTAAACATTTTTTACCCTCATATAAAACACATTGGAACTATTCAACCGAGCTTATTTCTTGTCTCCATCCCGCGAGGAATGTGCCTGGTAAAATGGGTCCGCGATTCCGTTAGAAACATTCGAATGTGCATTTGGTGAAATTTTGAAAACAAAATGGCTGTGTTAAAAATCACAATTGTGTTGACGGTCTTGTGTGAATTAATTGCAGCTTCATCTCTTGGAGACCATCAGGAAAGTCTTCGCGAAAATGAAGCTTTGAACAATATTAATGGAAAAGCTATTGTGCAAGAAAACCACGCGGGTGACCAAGTTAATGAAAATAAGAACTCTTTAGTTGAAAACAAAAACAGTCATTATGTGGGAGCGGTCGACAATGGACAGTTCGTTAATCAAGACTCGAATAAAAAGATCTATGAT
Organism: Mystacides longicornis; assembly: GCA_963576905.1. Taxonomy (NCBI): domain Eukaryota; kingdom Metazoa; phylum Arthropoda; class Insecta; order Trichoptera; family Leptoceridae; genus Mystacides; species Mystacides longicornis. The sequence continues at coordinate 10,846,524 of OY756428.1, forward strand.
GATAACAAATTCGTCGGTGGCCATAACTTTAAGCAAGATTCCGGAGAAAGCAACGAAGGTGGTGCTATGAAGAAGGCTCATAAAAAGGGCCACCATCACCAGGGATTCAAGAACTCATACCACAAAGATGAGTCTTCTAATAATAGCAGTTATTTTGATGATTATTCAGACGAATCGGATCAATCCAACTCTCATCATGGCAGTGGGAGGTATGGAAACCAAGCGGATGACAGGTACAGCACTAGAAGAGAAGATGGAGTTCACCACATAGACGATCACTCCAGAAGAGGAAACTACGATAGGAGAGGAGGAACGGAAGCCAAGAATATTGATCATCACGATTACAACAGGAAACGTTATGAGGATGACAGACGAGATCAAGCTCAACAATTCAGAGGGCAGGAATTCGTCGAACGGGACAGAGGAGTGGCTCACGCTGATGGTCCACATAGATATCCCTACCCTCCACCAAGACCGGACTATCGTCCTGAAGTTAGACCGCATCCGGACCATTTGCGAAGAGACTATTACGATGATCCTAGATATCTACCACCGCCACCACTTCCCGTATTGCGAAGGCGTGACTATCCCAATGAAAGTCGGCGAGAGACAATCACCATCTTCGAAGATCCAAGAGTTCCAGATCCTTACAAAGGAGCCGGAAGTCTTCGGGATGATTCTGACCTCATCAGATTAGACGTTCGTCCTGGAGCCCTGCGTTATCAGAGGTACGATGGCTTCTACGATCCGAAGACCAATTGGGGGATCAACAGACGAAGTGAAATTAATCCTTTGGTATTTAACTACAAACGGTATTAAACGCCACACGCAAATCCTGTCGCAAGGGTAAGAGAAGATGATGTTTGATTCAAAATTTATTTATTTTTATTTAATGGAATGAAATTGTAATAATAAAACACTTTTTGTAGGTTGATTTTTCCTGACTTCAAAAATTGTATTCGTATTTTTAAGTGTTCTGTAACCATGTAGATGTGAATCTACCAAAAAGTCAGGAAAATTTAATTAGCGAATAGCTTTGTGTTCAAACTTCTTTATTTATATGGCTATTGACCGGGAAGAAAATAAAAAAGAAATCTCAAAAGTATTCTTGTAAATGTATTATTCTAAATCATGCAATAAGTAACAAAAAAAAAACTACATTTATTCGTTTACCTTTTAATAAGGAATGGATTTTAAATGTAACGGAATAAAGATGTTTTTTTTTTTACAATTTTTCACATGAGTATCAATTTATTGTACCATATCGGAGATTTCTCGCTTTTATAGAATTACATTAAAGTTGGAAATCACTTCTGCAAAAAAATCTGAGGCACTCGGAATAATTCTTGATCAAGTCCTCGATGGCTTTCTACTTTCACCAAGGAAAACAGACGGAGTTATCCTCCACCCTGAAATGGACTTTCTATAACAAATTGTCTGCCGCAATAAGCTATTTTCAGTATTGCCAAGTCTTTCCATAGTAAGATAAGTATTCTTTGACATACCTAGCATGTATGTAGGTACCTAGACAAATTTTAAATGGATCAGCAGGGTAATCCACGAAAAAGTTTAAGTCTAGAATTAGTCAAATATTTTAAACATAAACCACCTAAATTAATGTAGAATGAATTTTAAATTAACGACTCATTTTTTGTGCTCATATATAATATGTACCTCAAGTCTAAACACCGTTTTTTCCCTTTCAAAATAAACTAGGTAGGTAGGTAGGTAAGTAAGGAGTTTTTACCTTTTAAAGTAGGGTTCTGTAATATCATAATATTATGTTCTATGTTCGAATTTTAAAATGATATGGATATCTATCTATGTATGAAATTTAGAAGGAAAAAAACTCTTTATAATACGAGTGTTCGAATTTTGAAATAATATAAATATCTAACTGTAGGTATCTATGCAAGGTACCTATGTAGAAGGAAAGCAGGACGCTATTATTTATACAGGTGTTCGAATATTGAATCTCGAGTTACATACTTAACCCATTTCATACATTACCTGAACACACTTCAGTAGGTTTTGGATGTTCGCTTCCAAATTTGAAAATTTTATTCATCCGGTTGCATGTTATAGATTTAAAATATGAAACATGTCCAATTCGGTTAATTTTTTTAATGCAATCGTACGGTGCCTAACTGCCTTGACGATTCGATATAGCCCACTGTGCCAGCCCATCTATCAATAATTTTGATAATAGATACAAGTCTGGGTAAATATGTCATGTGCATGTTAAACAAATAATAAAATAATGACGAATCGGTGTTTGGACAATAATAATTGGAAAGGAAACGCGGTCTGATTTGTAGACCATCAGCTACTTCCTTTTATTTCAAATTCGCTTGTCAAATCGTACAATTAATTATGTTTGCCATAGATCTCTCGTCTGGTTGCGATAGGTCGTGAGTCATTGCTTAATCTCTTGACTTTTAAAACAGCGCTTTTTGATCTGAATCATTTAGAGATGTGGTGCTGGAGATGGATGGTCTGAATATCCTAGTCAATGACCAGAGATCACAATTAGACTAGGTTAAACAGATTCTTCTTCCTCGGTAACAATCCTAAGGTTGGTGGTTGGCAGCTATGCTGACCTCTCCGCCCTATTCACACCAGTCCTTCAAAGCTCTTCATTTAGGTATAATAGGTACTTCAATCTGGTTGTGATGTTTAATTCTTTAGTAAGGTTGGCCACCAGGAGTACCTAAGACCTAGTGCCAGTCACGCGATGCATTCTTTTGACTATGTCAAGCAAAACATCCCTCGCCGTGGATTTGGCTGAATCCTGGAGAACAATGGTCCACGACAGAATCCTCAGAACCAGATGGCTACAACTCTCAATATTGAGAAGGACAACCGTAATCAGATGGACTTTTTGAGGAGGTTACCAACTTGTGTTGGGTCCTTTTCTTCATTAAGATAACTATTGATATTTTTTGTATGTATACCTACCTATTTATAAGATATTATGTGTCATCATTGTTTTTTAATTTACCACAATTTTCTTAGAAATGAATTAAATGATAATAATTATTTTGTTCGGTAATGAGATTATAGGTAAGTAGGTGTATGTATCTATAAGCCGTTTTTAATCTTCCACAAAACAAGAATTAAGGTATGCAAGGGCCCATTGATACTTATAATAGTGTGAGTGACTAGTTTTAAATGATTTTTGGATTAAAGAAGGTTTTGAAGAGACCATGTCTATAGAATTGACGAAGTTAGAATACCACAAATAACAGCAAATGAATTTCCCGATTTCCACCAGGACATCCTTTTTCCAGAATAGATGGTATTTTTCTTGAAATAAAAAACATGATCTAAAACGAGAGAAAGAAGAAGATCAATTTATATTTTTAGAGCAAGTAGTGTCCACTGTATATAGATATTGTTTAAGTGCTGAATTTAGTTAAATAATTAATTATTCTCGCTTCTATTTACTGTTTAGCATTCGCAATAATACGTGGAAAACTATGTTTAGTCCTAATAACTTAACGCTTGCATTAATCATTCAATAATAAATCTTTTATCAAAGTGGAAATGGACCTTAAAATATGCCTATCAAAGTATTATTTTTAGTACCTACATTACACATTGGCTATCGATTTGATTTCCTTATAGAATGCCTCATATTGTAGTAGGTAGGTACATACCAGTCTGATATGAATATTTTTATTATGTCTCATATAAAGAATGTCCACTGAAGAGGAAAGGGCCTTATTGAAAAGGGACAAAGGTGTCGTACGGGTGCTGCCATATTCCGTTTGACGTTTGAAATATTTCAATTATTATGATCCTGATGGAAGATGTCTGAGGGTCATTCAACAGAATGTTAGGAAATCGAATGGAGAATTTTTCCATAATGTCGTGATTGTGTGTACCTACTTATAAATCATTTTCTATAAATATTGAAAATACTATAAATTGGAACAAAGCTGGTAAAACGACATGCAAAAGCAAAAAAAAACAAACCATTTTATCATCAAGCACCTACATAGATATTTTTTTGAGGGTAAGTGGTTGATTTTTATAAGCAAGTCAATTCTTTTTTTTTTAATTCTTTGTGAATATCGATTTAATACGAATTCAGCAAACTATTATGTGGGATACATAAGTGATTTCATACGAATTTGGTACTTTAGTCGAGTGGTGAGTAGTTTAGTGACTAAACATCCGAATTCGAGAGGATTTTTCGGGCGTTTAGTTGGATCGATCCTTTTTGTTATTTTTTTTTTGGCCTAGTAGCGCCCCTCATCACATTTCACTGGCCACTGGGTCACTACTTGTAAAATTTGTGTGAATCTATAGCTTTAGTCGAGTTCATAAGCTGCTACTAAAATGACGTTTGGCTAGAGCGAAATTAGGACATTGCGGACTTCACTTTATAAACTCTCCTAAATAATAAACACTAGGTGGTGGTTATTATTATAGTTATTATGGTGTGAAAAATTTTTTGGTCAGTGATGATTTACATATTTAGTTACTAAATCACTTACCGACTCGACTCGACTCACTTCCGTAGCAGGATAAAGCTCGGTTCTTGTTTTCCCATTATAAAATTTATTTTTTGCTCATTTAATAGCCTTATTACAACGATTCAATAATGTATTTTCTTTACATGAAAAAAATGTAATATTTCTTTCTTCTCACTACTAAGAAATGGCCTGTTAGCTAATTCTCAAATTTGAGATGAGCTTTCTGCAGTCTGTGATTCTCCTGACGTATCTGCTCCTTCTCATTTTACAACGCCACAATTTTCACATTCCATCAGGATTTTTTTTGTACGGGTTGATTTCAACAACAGCTTCTACTAACTCGAAAGAGAGTTTTGGTTACGAGGGTGCTGGCTCTGGATTCGATGCTTTTGGAACATTATTAACATCGAACTTAGGATGCTATCTCTTCTGTATGAACATCGAATGACTGCACATTGTTTCATCATTGAACGCAAAGTAGGTAGTGCAAAGTTTTCAGAGAGAGATAGATATATCTATAGTTCGCAGTTGCAGTAAAATATTCCAATTGTAAAGTTTAAATTTGTAACGAAGCGAATCACAAATTCGTTAGCATAAATTACACATTGCCTTTAATTGCTCAGGCGGATTCGGGAGCAACGGAGCATCGGGACGTCGGGATATACTAACAGCGCGAGGGTGAATTGTGTTTTGCGCTCTTAGCGTCGACGTCGCGGCGCATTTACATACAACATTATAAAGTCTCATAGGTAGGCATATACCTCACCAACTTTGTATAGCATGTTCAGCAAGAGTTGACATTTACCAAAAAAATCATCACAATATAAAAATAGATAGGAAATGTTGTAATGACACAAAATATTTAGATTTTTCCACAATTTTTTATTACCCCAAGCGGTTTTCAAAAACCGAAATTATTATTCTTAAATATATAAATATAACACTTTTCTATACAAAGGTGTCAGTATAGCCGGCGGAACTTATTGCCTGAGGCAATTTTTTCCAGTCAACCGGTCCCGTCCAATCTGAGACAGGTCAACCCCGGGTAGAAATTTCAAGTGAAAAAAACACTTAGAAAAACTCTGACCCGACCGGGAATCGAACCTGGGACCTCGGATCTGAAGTCCACGCCAGTACAACCAGGCTACCGAGGTCGGTCTTCTTCTTAACCAGCAACTAGCCTGAAGACGTTCAGTCTTCGAAAACTCGTTAGCTTGATAAAAAGATTGTAGAAAAAAAACATTTTTTATCATTACAATATGTTCCAAAATACCTTTGTTTCGACAAGTATTTGAAATCTGTTGCAGTCTGCACTGTTTTCGTAAAAAAGGCACTACATTAATATTTTTATTTTCATACAATTACACACAAACCCTATTTTTTTATACAATATTTTTGTAACTTAAAAAATATTCTGTTTGTGTTCCTGTTAAGATGCGTGGAATAATATTCATGTTTTAATTTTTCCAATTCTTAATTTTTATTCTATGAAGTGTTTACTAAAGTGTCTTTATGGCGGCTGTAAAATAGACCTTTTCCACCACGCACGAACAAATAATATAGAATCTACTAGACCACATTTTGTTACTGGGTGTATATTTTAATATTCTTATTTTCTTTCATGCATAATATGTATGTTTTTGTCTGTATTGGTGTGAATTTTGTACATAATTAAATTGTTTATTACTGTATTAAAATTCTCAAGTACCCGAATGTGCCTATGGGTGCCTATCTTACCATAATAATTCAGTTAAATTAATTGGTCTAAACGGAGTGTATTCTTTCAACAGCATATACAATAACGTAACGTGTTTCATATGTGACTTATTTCCTACTACACCGCCATCTCTTGGATTTTTTAAAAAAAGTTATTCAACTATAGAGGAATTGTTTTATTACAAACTTATATGACCCGTAGAACTTCATTCCGCATCCGAATCAACAATAATTAAATAATACAATAATTTATAAGCTAAATTTAATTAAGTTTATATGTGTTAAAATGTATTTAATTCATGTAATAAGTCGAAATTTTGGCAAAGGTTATTAATTTCTAAATCATTTTTCATTTGGTTTATCACCTCTCTATCCTTTATTCTTCCCAGCATCTCGTTCCTATTAAAAAAAATAATAATGAAAGAAGGGATGTTTGAGTAGACGCTGTAGGAAAAGCAAATTGAGTGGAGAAATAGGCTGTTGGTAATAATTACAGTTGTAAATCTGGTTCAGTTCGAATGTAATAATTCGTCAGCAACGCCGTCAACTGACTGAATCCAGCCATGCAGGTGGTACCTACCTCGATATATTGACTTCATTTATTTTATTGAGCACATCAATACAAATAGTACGAATAAAAATTAGTACAAAACACCTACCATTAAATTATATTTTAAAATAATAAAATTTTTGTTGGTTTATAATAATAACGTGGGGTTGCCGGCTAAGAATTGGACCTCTACTCTTTTTGCTGGTTTTTCGAGCATCCTGTAAAGGCGGGAAATCGAAAAATCAGATCGGGACCGTGAGGTTGACCACCTAACGTCCTTAAACCTCAATCGGTCAGAAAAGGGACAATGAGCCTCGGACGCCTTCGAGCGCAATGGAGAGCTCTCGATGCCTCCCCATGCTCCTGAGTGGGGCTTAGGCCTCCTGCATTGTGGGTTGGTTTGGGGGTGATTCGCGGCGGGCTTGATTTGTCCGGGGCCGGCTTTTTGGTTTGATTGCTTCGATCGAACTAGGGGGACGGTTTCGTGCGGGTCGGGTTTGCTGCGGATTCGTCTCCTCCTGTCTGGCTAGCGGTGTGCGGGGGGCTTTAAAGGGAGTATGTATGTGTATGTATGTTATATAATAATAAGAAATATAAAAAGTTTACGGCTCGTCAAATAGAAAGGGTCGGTAGCGTGGCGGCTACGACGGTGACTTTCGTACTGTTTCATACTGGAGGTCGTGGGTTAGATCCCAAGAGCCGACCATCCTCCTCTTTCATGAAACAAGCTAGTAGTTTAGTAGTAGTAGAAAAAATAATAATATTTTACATAGGAACGGGAAGGAAGTGAAGAATTTAAGAAGTGCCCGACATTAAATTGTTTAATATGAGCTAAAGTGAATATACAAATTACAGACTTACTTAATCCACTCTCGCTTCCTAGGTGGAACATGTGGTCGCCACAAAGCCTCGCCAAGCATCTTTATCCTGGGCTAGATCCAGGGCGTTATTCCAATCTAAGCTGGTATTCCGAAGGTCTTCATCCTACGCTCTCATGCTGGCAAGTCTTGGTCTGCCACGTCTTCTTAACCATGCACCCGGTTTGTAAAGTATAGAGTAAAACATAATTTTTCCTTCAATAATTAAGAATAATAATCGTATTTTATTTATTTAAAAATTGAATGAAACAAACTAAAGAACCCTTTTATATTTTCATAGCTCATCCAGTAACCAAAATGGTCCCATAAAATTAGCCCCGCTGCATTTTTAGATGTTTTCACATCGGCACCACCCACTAACGACTGTAATTTTAATTGAGTTCCACGAATTAAGAAACCTTATTACCCCTTTCTGGTTACAGCTTTAATTAAAAGACATGGCTTTTTTGTGATGCAAATTTCATTCGAGTAAACTAGTTACGGGGCCGCGGAATATAAAGCACAAGGGGTGGAAGACCCCCCCACACAAATGCCCGGTATTATTTTTCAAAAAAGGTTTCTGTTTATATTTCAAGACTACAAAAAGAGAAACCCTCAAACGATATCATAATAATGTGTTTTATTTACAATAATTAAATTTAAGAAAGGGCAGGTATTTTTAAAATGAAAATAATATGAGTAGACAATCAAATTTGAAACATAGAGACAGCACTTTTGCAAAAACCTTTCTTTTTCTCATTCTGCTTGCTCTAAAAGAAAGTGTCGTTCATGGTTTTTCATTCCCATTTTATTTTTCAAATATTCAAATGTCTCTGGCATAAAATTAATAAGTCCCACTAGTTTTTGATATACCTAATTCACCTTTTTTTAGTTAGAAGAACTTGTTTACATCTAAGTATTTAATGAATTTTATACCTATTTTCTACATTATTCGACTTTTAACAATATATTTTGTAAATCCTTTTTATAATGTCGTATGCTGTCTCTAGTTCACTCACTTAATGTATGTAGGACGGTTATTGTCTGTAAAATAAGTTTCTCTGTTCGTCACGGGCGCGCGGATCGTTGTATTACGTACACTGGATTGGCCTTTTCTCTTCACATCCCTGCTCATTCGAAATTGCTCTGAGTGAATTGTTCTGCCAAACCTACACCGAGCACGGTGTAGGTTTGGCAGCCGTAAAGAATGAAGCTGCAGAAGGCCCTTCGACGACTGAAATCAAAGTGTCAGACAATGTATGGGAAATCGTGCATGCATGAGTGTCAAAATGATGCAAAATCCTTCCATTTTTACCATTTATTGAAACCACGCTCCACTACCGGGTTGCTCAATACTCTTATTAGTATAGTCGCCGGTAATCTAGAAGAAAAAAAATACTCTTATTACTCGCACCCTGTTCCTGGGTCACGAATGATCAGTCATTCCGCAATTTCTTGAGTAGACTCTCTGAAAATTGGCATTCTGATGGAAGCCAATTAGCCGCAATGCTCACGGTCTTTTTAGAGTAGGTTCGCCTTCACAATACTAATAAATACTCTTTAAAATATAGATATTATGTATATTTTTGACAGTTGATCAAACAAAATGTGAGAATAGTAGACGAAAATAATAGTATGGTAGGTATTATGCTAGTAACTAGTTTTTGTATGTAATTTGATTACCACAATACAAAATAATATTCGAACAATAAAATATCATTATTATAAGTACTTAGGAGGAAACTCATAGTAAGCAAAATAGACAGATCAGCCATTACAATAATCCCATGCTAAGTCAAACAAATAAAATCAAAGTAAATGATAATGTTTATATAGTGTTTAGGAGGCTCGGAGGCAGCGGGGAGGTCCTATTGCGTTGTTTGTGTTTATTATTAGTGAGCATTACTATTAGGTACCCACTATCTTTTCGCTTGGAGTGCCGTTTGAGTTGGCATTAACTTCGAGTTGTGTGTTTTAGTGCTGTTTTGGAGCTTAATAATAAAGTGCTGATACTTGTCTATTGAAGACAATAGACAACAAACGAACGGAAAAATTCTCTCCTGAGGTTTGGCAATCAAGTATTATTGAAGTGAATAATTATTATATTCTTGTTTTCTTAATACAATTTTGATTGCTTTGTATTTTTTTTAAATAATAGTTGTTTTACCAACTATAAACATTTTGTTAAAGGTAATCAATCATACACTTTTCAAGGCAGACATCTCACAGGTGGAGAGAAAGCTCGAAATATCTGTCTAGTCTACATCACAAAATACTACTCACTACAGAGCAGGCCAACAGGTCTTATAAAAGACGATTAAATTTTGAAACGTTCGACCTTATAAAAATTAAATAGATGACTCATTTATGATTTTTTATGTCAAGAAATTTATTCCCGAATGGAGCCAACTGAACTAAAATCATTATCTACTTCCAAATCGCACGGACTCCTTCGTATCTTAATGGTTTACCTATCTATTCTAAAAAGTCTTAATTTTAAATTTTCAGGATACTTTACAACTTCCACATAACTTCCAATTGCTGTGAGACGGGTTACAATCATTATTGCTATGTACAAAAGTTTATTTAACCCGTCTTAATGAAGATTGTAAGTCCTCGGTTTTACTCTACGAGATCTACGGGATTCTGACAAAATTATTGTATTTCGATATTGTTATTATTGTTACCCAAACTATGGGTTTATTACCTAGTACCTAGGTAGTTAGAAAAAATCAAGTCTCTACTCTGAAAGGATATAAGCGTTTATTTGAATTCTATTCTATAAACATAATAGCTGAAAAACAAACCAAAAAACGATAATGATTATTATATTTCCACAAAAGAAATAAAACGGAATTAATGTTATATTTATTTTTGCGTCGTTCTGCTGTTTCAATAGAAGAAGAAACTCAAGTACTTTTGGAGGAGTGGAGAAGGAATTAATGGGTAAGACTAGGACCGAATAACAAGGTAATAATCGTTCAGGACGATTGGAAAACAAAAGTGTGATTAGCCACTATGTAGTGGGAGAGGGGATGTTGAGATAAGAGTGAGGGGAGGAAGGATAGGGGTTGGAGAGGGTGGCTGCAGAGAGGGAGCGTCATAAAAGAAACCGCGACGGTTGTTATTCAAAGTATCGCTACTCAATTTTATTTTGTAGGCGTTCTCATACCAGCTCTTTTGTTATTCTGTTTTTTTTAATACTCAATATAGGCTGATCGTTTTGATTTTAAGATCAAAACTACACCCTTTATTTCAGAACGATTTGCTTTAGAGAATACGTATGTAACGTAAAATTATGCACTTATCTACATTTTAGTTAAACTTTGAGTAAAAGAGAACTTTTTATTTTCTAATTCTTCTTGTGTGGCTATAAGTTCTACAGCATCGTCATGCAATAAATAAATATATTCTGAAAGAAAAAAAATTAGGCAATTTCTATCTGTTAAACATTATAATATTCTCCCTTTATTGATTTTTAAGAGGATGAAACATTAGCAAAAATAAAGGGTCTGTTTCAAGTATTACAATTTTGGAAACAAAAGTAATTCATAATCACAAAAAAAATAGTTCGTTTAAAACACAAGAACATATTTTATCTAAATTTGATGTTTCAGGTTTTCGCTATGTTTGTATGTGTCATTTCAGCCAACCTTTTGTTCTTTGCGTAGCCAACGATCGTCCCACGTTCTCATTCGATATCAAAAGTCAGATTTTTCGTGTAGTTCTTTGAATTTTGCTCGTACTTTTCACCAGATTTATCTAGTCAAATGTTCGAACATCGACTCAAAAAAACTATGAGGTGATTCTTAGCAAGTAAAAAGTGGCGCATATCTCGATGTCATAAAAATGTCAAGTACTAACTGGTGACAGTCCTTCTGAGTCTTATCACGTAACCGTACGTCATTGTAAACGTGTTATATTCAGCTGTAAAGTTTATTTTCTCTCCTTCAAGATGTTTTGTTTGGCGGATGTATATTATATTGTGGAAGATATCACGGAATATGATGTTGGAGACATAAAACAAAGAATGAATAACAATTTGGCGCACGATTTTGCCGAGACGCAACTCAATGAAAGTCTCCCTAAATACCTCGTAACGAAGTTGAAGATCTAATAAACATTATTTTCCCATAGACGAACCCCCCTCCCCCATGACGGCGTATGGGCCGCTGGAGGATCGTATCTCCTTTTCTAATGCCCTACTTGGGAGGAAATCAGAATTTTATTCACTCTTACGACTTCTTGTAATGTCACATTCCTAGAATGAGCGTAGAGTTTTCGGAGAAGGGTGAATCTGTATTTTATTTTAAAATTTCGGTGGCTTTATTGTATTATAGGTATTATTAAGACCTGTATTTTTGTCATATACGTGAATTAAAGATTAAAAGGATTTCACTCCCTTTATTTTTGGACGAAGGTTGTTCTTTCTTCATTTAGGCCATTTCAGCATGACACTGATGTATATCTTCATAGAGAAATAATATGCTACTGCGTATCTTCCCAACAAATATACCACGTGACTGCTGTTAAGCTCATACAAACCGTGACTTGGTAGCGGTTTGAGACATTCCATTTTTTATTTTAAATATTTTAGCGTTAACACAGAGGAATTTTATGTTTAAATCATAATATAATTATTTAAATGAAGAACCCATAGGCTTTGTTGTGTTGTCTATTGCTTCTGGATGAAAGTAAAATGAATTATTATCGATAATTTATCTTCACTCACGGGACTGTTGAATAAAGGAACCAATTTTCGGCTCTGCGTATCCAAAAAAGTTCTCTAATAATATTTGTACTCCAACTTCTGTGGTCGTGCAAACGATTCTTTTTATTGGGATCTCCATGATAGTAAGTACATTCTTAACTCATTTTTCAGACGCTATATTGGCCACTTTTAATAGTTCAAACAGAGCTCTTCAGTACATTCCTAGAAATTGATGACTTTTAGGAAAATACATTTGCCTTTTTACTTTTTTTTTCGAATCTCGAGCGCTTTTGTAAATCAATCAATATCTTCAGAAATTTTCAAGAGACTGAGAGGATAATAATATGACCAATAGACGACGATGTATTGAGGGCGGAGTCTTTGGAAAATTAAATGAAGCATTGAAGATGAGTGACCGAAATTTAACGAGTACAAGTTGGTATGGGAATATATCTGAATCTACATAATAATTCAGAAATGTTTGTTTTTTTATTTGCCTTTGACAATACTTTCCGTTATGTCGGAGCATCACGCTCAAAATACAAATGCTGCGTCAGATATGAATCTGCGCAGAGCGGTGAAATTTGCTCGAGAACGTTCTAAGATACAATTGGCAACGTTAACTTTAATATATTAAGAGCTATTTAAAAAACTTTATTTTTTTAGGATCTTCATACAAATTTTCAAAAAAGACAGAAAGCCATCTTTTGGAAACAAAATTACTCATGTAAACGTTGAATGGAATCTTGGTATTACGGTATGAAAATGTAATAAAATAATTGGAGATTGATTCGTTATACATATAAATTTTATTCAAATCTTATTATTCTCAATAAATAAAGATTTAATGCAAAATTTTGGAAATATAATTCCTCCATTTTGAAAATTGACACATTTTAAAAAATTTATGGCCACATTTTGTGTAAAACCGTCGTAGCCATTAGATGAGTAATAATTATGTAGCTACCTGATAAAATCATATTATTCAAATGTAGATAGGTATAAAATAATTTGGCAATAATTTTTTAATCATTTTATATTCCTGAAATATAAATACAGTTTAAATCTTAAAATTATCGTTGAAAAAGATTTGCAAGTAAAATAATAAACATTGAAATTGGTATGAACATTCCATAAACAAACTGGCCGGTAAAACAGTGACCGATAAATTAGATCATTAGGTACAGTGAACTTGACAGAATTGTTGGGAGAAAAGAAATAATATCGACAATAATTGAGAACCTTTAAATGGCATTCAGGAATACAGGATTATAATCAGTGTAGTAAAACGTTTGTTTTATCCACAAAATAATTATAAATGAAATAGTAAATAAACTCAAAACTATGTTAGCTTATTTATCATATCTTATATTATATGCAAAAACAATAATATACAAGGTTCATTTAAATAAAAGACTGGTGGTATTGTTGCCGTGAAAATTTGTTTAAAAAAACAATATGCATAGAGTTTCATCGTGTCAAAAGAAGTATTTTTGAAGAAAGCAATCAGTGAGAGGTATGACTTTGAAGCTTTTCGTAAAACTGTCCAAGGTTTGTGACAAATCATTCATCCTAGAACAAACACAAAAGTACCTATAATGACGGATAATATCATTTCATGAATTTTTTGGGCTAGGTACACATTAATATGTAAATTAAAGTCATCTACATAATATTTTAGTCCGTTTGTATTTTTGTAATGCAAAATGCCGGAGAGCGTTCTTAAATACACTTTGATGTATTTAAGTTAATATTTGTATTGAATTTTGTCACAGACAATGGTGGTAAATGTTATATTGAATCTAAATCGTTATGTAGATAAACGCAAAGCTATGGTAACTTATTTATCATATGTTATATTCTTCAAACAAAATACAAGAATAGATCATACCTATTGTTGTGGTAAAAAATCTTAATAGACGTAGGACGATCATCGTGTTGAATGAAATATTCTTGAAAGACAGCAAAATGCAGTGATCAGTATGTTTGGAGACATATTCTTGACGGAACCTCCAAGGTTCCTTCAATCCAAAAGAAAGCCAAAAAGACTATGGTCATTGGTCATCCCATCCTAGAATAAAAACAATGAATTATGGTAGATAATTGATAACTATAGTTATTACATGGCCACCATTATAAAATATGAAAACTTGAATCTATACCTGTAGATATATCGCCATTATACATCCATTCTCAAAGTATGACTGCTCATAGCCTCCAGGACAAGATCCATTTATCACATCCATTGGGTTGTATAATATGTAATATTATTTTTGGTTGATGCTGGAAGACAAGGATTTTTATTAAAAAGTGTTTATTCTACATAATTTAGTAAATATTATGTAGGTAGGTATATAGGGTAATCTAAATAAATAAATATTATCAGGTACTTACTTAGAAATATATTGACAGCAGCTATCAATTAAAAAAATATTCGAATTTTGAAAATGTTTTGTTTGTCAAAATATCGATGACAGCGGATGACATGACAGCCAGTACGCCATAGATATCAGTACGCCAGTACTATAGATTACCCATAAATTATTTGCGGTATTTTTTTGTGACTGAAAATAATTAAATCATGATATTTTTATTGAATGTTTTTTTTAATTTTCAGGTTTAGGATTTTTGAATTATAAACATTTTATATGAATTCATTTTGTTGATACTTTTCTTAATAGATAGCCTTTTTAATAAATTACGATATTAATTTAACACTAACTAAGTAATATTTTTTAGTGTGTTCTATGGTTCATTTGATACGTCATAAAAAAATCTATGGATATGTCTTATTTTGTTAAACTATAAAATAATGTAAACCTCTCGTTAGAGAGTATATGTGTTCTGTGATGTAAACATTGAGTTTTTGTACGGCTTTAGATATAAAATCAATTTTTGGGATTAATAAAACTGGTAAGCAAAGTTAATTGAGTAAATATTATTTCAAAATAATCGCATAATTACAATGCAGCTAGCCAATTACATTAATTTATTTTCTGTTACTATATTTTTTTTACAGGATAGATTACAAGAAATTTACAACAATATCAAGAGTGAATTTCTAAAATGTACAAGAAGTATGCATTTTATTACTGGAATAAGCAAAGCGGTAAGTCCCGTATTATTATTTGATAATTGTACCTCCTTTCATATGTTTGTGTATATAAATTCCATAATGTTTTGTTACAGATTGAACTTTAATTGAACTGGCAGGCAAAGCTCTCAAGAATTGTGCCATATGGATACACTGTTACGAAAGCGCTAGACGAAATTTGATAAATAAATAACTATCGGTAACAGTATCTAAAGCTAGAAACAGGAGGTTGGTAGCCCGGTGGTATCAAATGACGGCTTTCGTACGTACAGTGTAAGGTTTTTGTGCGTTTGACTTCTGGTGCCGACCATTTTCAACTTTTACAACACAAGCATCATTTTGTGTGAAAGATGTCAAAAGTGTAAATGTGTTCACTTTGGGTGAGTCCAGATTCATTTGTATAAAAAAAATGTGTTTTGATGAGCTATGACACGCTAGAAGCAACATCGGTTTCATACATTTAGTATGATTAGAGACACATTATCGTTGAGCATTGTATTTTTTATGAAAAAATATGCTTTTGGCTTAACACAACATAATTGTTTACAACACGTCTGTTTCTACTGTAAGATTTGAATGTGAATTTTATTTTTAGTTATGGATTTTTTTTAAAAAAAAATTCCAGCTTTTGGTATAAAGAAGGTGATTTTTTATTCTGTTTTTATTTTTTTTCTATTTTTAATCTGCTAGATGTAACAAATAATGTTATTTTATTTTACAAAATGGTAGTTTTGTGTTTTATTAATTGAAATTAAATAAACAGAATGTTTTAATTTATTTATAACCAGAAATAAACTGAAAAAAAAATACACATTATGTTTTAATTTAATATATTCTCCTGAACTATTTCCAAACAATAGATGTTTTATAATGATTCTTGGTTAAATAATGCCTCCACGACAAATTAATATAAAAGGATGAGAATTCATGGAATTTGGTAAGTAATTATTCTCAAATGAGGTTTCTGTGTTAAAATTATCAAATAATGTGATATTTTAAAACAACCCTCTATATTATTAGTAGTGGTCGTACTAGCAAGTCATTTCATTTAAAGTTCTTATAATAATGTGTCCCATAAACAGAAGCAAATACTCCCCTAAAATGGTTCATATTTCTAACTATTGAAGTTTGCCAGTTATAAAAGCATTGTAGTTACCTATAACTTACCTATAATGACTTATGAAGTCAAGAGCAGCATATCAGTTTGTGAGAACTTTTTTAATGTAAAAGTAGTCACACCTCAATGTGTTGTTACTACACTTAAACGCAATAGATCTGTTAATGAAAAAGCTAAACGCAGGTTTGAAACTTGGTGTGGGGCGTAAATTCTTCAACTGTTGTGTTAAGTTTTGATGATTAGGTGCCGACTTCTTAGTTTACTTATATTTATAGATATATTCCATAGTGAGAGACTTTACTTGAACAATTTTTTATAAAGTTTATGCACAAAGAGGTTGTTGGAAGCCCGGTGGTATCAGTCGATGGCTTTCGTTTGCACAGCGCACTGAAGGCCGTGAGTTCAAGTCCTGGTGAGGCCATTTGCACTTTCACAACACAAACCTGTGGTTAGTGTGAAAGATGTCAAATGTGTATTTGTGTACTTTAGGTAAGCCAAGATTCATTTAAAAAAAATGATAAAAATCTGTACTAAAAAGTCAAAACTTTTATTAATACAGTTATATATTTTTATTTTATTCTAAAAAAATTATGATTTTCAAATAAGTATGAATCCACCTTCACAATTTGTTAAATATAAGGAACAAAAAGCTGTGTTGGTACATACTTAATTGCAGAATAATAAAATCAATATTGTGGTGAGAGCCCATAGCTCACCACATATAAATCGAGCACTCTGTCTTATTAACTATGGGGCAAGCATAGAGAATAAGTCAGCAGTCTATGATTATGACTTGCAGCGCTTTCTTATTGCTGATGAGGTGTGACAAAAAAATTAAGTCCAATTAATTATAAGTATATTATACATTATGTAGGTACACCACACTTTTATAAAGCTCTGTATGTAAACTTCCATAGATCAGGATCTAACTCCCATTATTCTACAACTTTTTTTGTGGACGGGTAAAAAAAGCTAGTACGTAATAATTGTAAATTACTAAAAATATGATGGTGCAGGACTTGATAGATACAAAACATCAATATTTCACCATCAAGTTTTAGTTTTAACACATCATTGACGTACATATGTCAAAAACAATAGAGGTCCAATAACAGTACCCTGGGGTATTCCATATTCAGAATTGGCCGGGTCGCTTATCTTATTATATAATCGAACGCATGTCTCTCGTCTGTACAAAAAAATAGAAATTCAATTCAGAGCTTTATGAGTCATTCCGATTTTTTGCAATTATTTCAAAGGAAGCCTGGAACGCATCACACTGTCAAACGCCTTTTTTTAAGCCGAACATTGATGTTTTGTATCTATCAAGTCCTGCGCCATCTTGGATGTTTTTTGTATTTTACAATTAATACAACTATTATAGCGATTTTTATGCATCTCAAGGTTTAGCGTTTTAAGGCCTTAATCCTCTTCCACTATAATTGTGGTTGAAAATAGATCCCATAGGTAACTACTTTCCTTTGAGTTTTGATTTTCTTTATTTTAGTCTATTGACAATGTCTGCATGAGTAAGACGAAGCGCTCGAAATTTAAAAAAAATGAAAAAGTATTTTCTTTTAAAATCATCATAATAAACTTTCACTACGGTAATACACAAAAATATAGTTTGCTATGCTGGTTTGAGTCTTGTCATTTTTATTGTAATGTTTGCATCAAATTAATAATAATAATAAATTAACACTTTTCTATACCAAAGTGTATTGTCGGCGGTACTTATTGCCTGAGACATTTTTTCCAGTCAGCCGGTCCCGTCCAATCTGAGACAGGCTATTATATACTTATATAATCTTATAATTATTTTGTTATTTTATTTAAGTATGTCAATAAAATTATTTATTTTCCACAAAAGTATATTTTATTTTATGATCAATTTTATGCTTGGCCAGGTAGTTAAGAAGGATATATATTTTTATACCCATTGAAGCTAGCGGTTCTGACATCCCCATAGCAATGCGTCTGACATCTACACGTTACTTCAGAATCACTCAACCTTCAGTCGAAAAAATAAGTAGGTATGTACTTACTCCAGTGGTATGTGTATCTACTTCAGTATTTTTTGTTTTTATTTTTTCATACAACCCCCGAAGTAATTTGATATTGTTTTTTGTTCCAAGTTTCACATTTTTTTTAAAGCGAATATTGGATAAAAATTAATTAATATTTTTTAATTGAGAGTAACGGACAATCAGAGTAAATTATTTTATGGTTTCTGGAAGTCTTAGATGCATACGGAGGTACCTACTCGTGTTCAATACTTAATGAGTTCTCAATTTTTTCTAGTCAATTAATACCTACTTTGTTTTGTAAGAAATATTTCTTAATTAAGTATAATTATTGAACTCCGCATTTCAAAGAAGGCGTTGGTTGGATTGGAAATCAATATTTTGGTAATTTTTTCTGACTAGGTACGTACATACTTTTATTTTTTTGTGTTCAACCGAGATTGATGTGGAACGAGCAAATCAATTCCATCCTGAAGGAAGACCAGGGGGGATACTATCGCAATTAACGTGGACGTTGCGGACGGAGGAGTATGAAATTTCTCACATTTAGAGTTTATATGGGGAATGCTAATATTTTTTTTAATTACCCATTAAGAATCTGAATGTCACAATGACATCGTTATTAAGATTGAAATTGGATCGGGACCTCGACGTGAATACAGAGTAAGGGCCCTGGCCAGAAGTAAAATAAATATTAGAACTGTTATGTCGATGGAAGAGCAAAGAAACTGTACTCGGATAAAAAAAGTGATTGAATCCGTTCAGGAGCATATCAGCGAAAAATCGAACCTGGAACCTCTTGATCTAAGGTCGGCACCTATATCATTAAGCTACCGTGGTCAGTATGCTTGCGGCCATATCTTGGATCTCCATGTCGATATTTGGACATAACCTGTATATATTTACCCCTCGAGCGACACGACATTATGCAGAGTAAAAATCTGGACAATCAACGATTCAGGTATCATCCTTTAAAAACATGGTTCCGCGGAAAACTTCTTCTTTATCTGCTTTATCCCACGATCCAGTCAGTTGTAGTTTCTTGGTATAAAAATGAGTCTGGATTCACTAAAAAATATTTTCTCGAAACCTTCTATAAGACAATTTGAAACTAAGTCCATGAGGCCAGATAAAACGGATCAATTCAATGAGGTGGGGACTAAAAACACGATATAGGTACTTAGAACTCAGCTCGTATTCATAATTGGAAAATATATATAAGACATTATATGCGTGAGAGAAGAATGGGTCTTATTTATATTGACACTTCTTCTCTGGATGACTAATGACCCTCTTTGTGCAGGAGCCCTCCTATAATGATCTCGGGGCCAGCACGCGAGGAAGCCCCCATAACATCTCCATCTCCTTAATGAAGAGGTTTTCTCTAAATCTTTACAAAATAACTCCCATTATGTGAGAACGTATTCTTCCTCCGTGCTAAATTGCCCCGACACCTGTGCATTCCCACGCGACCCGCTAGTTGTTGGAGACTGAACAAAATAAGTTACCAGATAGCGGGCATTAGGATTGTTTTGTCGGCAGTTAAACGCTGTGGTATGTATGTATGTATGTATGAGAAATGAATTTCATTAAATCACTCCCTTAGAAAATTGTATCGTTTTTCGTCTGGTGATTTCTGAATTGTTTCTTGTAATTTGATGTATTAGATGAATGGAGACTTTATCCTGACGAACGACAAGGCAATGACTGTCGCTGCTTAAGTGTGGCAAAATGTAGACCGGATACGAAAAGTATAAGCAAATAATGGCGATATCTTCAATAACTTGTGCTATGCTGCCAATAATGACCAATATAAACTGTATGATGCGTTTTCTACCAACAGGATCCCGAAGCTGAGGAAGACTCTCTCATAATGTGTTTCGTTCCTGTAAAGCATAGCTGAGGGATTTGGATATGACGTTTGAAGAGGTCGTTCAAGCTGCGCAAAATCATACACAGTGTACACCGCTTGTTGCTTCCATTTAATTGGGAGTAGGTGTTCCCAGACAAGATAAATAGGAGAATAATAAGTAGAAATAGATGCTAATGAAGAAATGAATAACATTTTGTAACTAATATGTGTACCTATAAGGGACATGATTGATATAAAATTATGCATAAAAATTAACTTCTCCAATACACGAGTTCCTACTCACATAGGAGAGCAATCATAGTTCCTACTCACATAGGAGAGCAATCATAGTTCCTACTCACATAGGAGAGCAATCATAGTTCCTACTCACATAGGAGAGCAATCATAGTTCCTACTCACATAGGAGAGCAATCATAGTTCCTACTCACATAGGAGAGCAATCATAGTTCCTACTCACATAGGAGAGCAATCATAGTTCCTCCTCACATAGGAGAGCAATCATAGTTCCTACTCACATACAGATTCCTATTGTGTGATATTTATAAATTATTTGCTACCCTTCTAGTATAAAATTTTGTTTTTCACATTCACATAAAAGTGTGCCAATGAACATGTTTGGCAAATTGAGTATTTTAATGAAGTCCTTTATTTATGTACAAAAATATCAACTTACCTACTTTAATACCGGTACTGACCATTTTCTTTTACTTTTCATTGCGTAATTTATTTTTAAAAGTTAATTTTGAATGAACAAAGATTTTGAATATCACATACCAAGGTTATTTGCATTATAAGTAGGCTTCTAAGATTATAGCAGCCTTCTTGCATGGCGATTATACGTGGAGTAAGCTTCTGAGATCCTCTACCGACACGTTTCTTGATTATGCAAATGCTTACATCAACGTGGGATGATTAAGCATGGCGGAGACACTCCTGGCTGCCTGTTGTATGGAAAATGTCCCTAATACCCATATCATTATGTATAAGATCATTTTATTTTAATCCTTGATGCAAAACATATTAAGTACACATTTCAAATACCTACAAAATAAGATTTTTATAAATAAAAGTGTTTTTTTTTTCAGAATTATGAGGAATAATTGTCTGACTTAAGTATTATAAGTGATAGGTAGGTAAGTTTATTTAAAAATAAAATTAATGCATAGGTTCTTACTATTTATTTTTTTCTTTTCTGTGAAATATATCAAAAGGGTGAATATACGTGTTTATTAGACTAAGAGCCCAGATTCATGCAATAAAAGAAAATCGTGGATTCAGATTTTAATCAATGAATAAAAAAACCTCTTTTTTTCCACACTTTCGGACATAGGGAGGCAACAAGAGCTCTCGTCTTCAAGACTAATGGAAGAAAAAACAGCGCTGTCCTCAACCAACTGTCATTCGAAATCCTTAACACATAACCTAGCCAAGTCTATCTCCTCTTCGAAATGGCGGAGGTGATGGGCCAGCGCTAGGTGCGCCGGTGAACCTATTGCGTCGTTCTTGATACCATCTTAAACCCCCAATATCCTTCTAAGGCATGCACTTTTTTTCAAAGGTGAAACCATAAAGAATTATGAACAACATTGGAATTATCAAACGCATTCGGATACTTACTTATATCTTCTCTATTCTATATCTTCTATTATATAGGTACTTATATCTTCTCTATATTGGTGTATGGTTGGTTGCGAATAAATTATAAAAATGGAAAGCTATTTTCCGTGGTCATCGCATCACATCTAAACGGCTGTACCGATTTCGCTAATTCTTTTTTGTCGTGTAGGCTTTTATCTTTACTTTTTTATTGTAGGCCTAAGGAGAATTCTGGGCGTAAGATGGTACCACCGCATCACGAATGACGCTATACGCCGGCGCACCCAGCGTGAGCCCATCACCTCTACCATTGTGGGGAGGAGATGGACTTGGCTGGGACGTGTGTGAAGGTTGCCGAATGACAGTTGGCCGAGGAGAGCGCTGTTCTTTCTCCCATCAGGGTCCCGAAGACGAGGAAGACCCTCTCACACTGTGTTCCGCTCCTTCGAAGCAGAGCTGAGCTGAGGGACATGGACATGGTGTGGGAGGAGGTCATAAACATTGCGCAAGATCGAGCGCAATGGAGAGCTCTTGTTGCCTCCCTATGCCTCTGAGTGGGGAGTAAAAGGGAGAATTGATTGAGGATTTTATCAGGAGAAGGTTTTTATGAAAGAAAACATTAAGAAAATTGAGCGGAAAATTAGAAAATCAAAGAAAACTCTAAGTAGGTAACCTTTTTACTACTTTTTACAATATAATTATTATTCTATTTTTGAAATTTTGACAGAAACTGTCAGTTGTTGGATAGTTGGTGCGATTGACAGAATGCGGATTGAATATACATGGTTTAAAACAGACACATCGGTCGGAAATACGTTGCTTAAAAGTTAATTAATTTATCATTATGCATATTGGAAGTCGATATTCACAGTTAGGATCACAGGACAACGTCTGTAGGGAAAGTTAGTATTATATAATTTTCTACCAATTTTCAATCAAAGGGAGGGCTTTATGGAATCTGTGTTTCGTTATACGATAGCCAAGGTATATATTACACTGCTTACTACTTTTTAGAGTTCATTTTGGATTCATCGTTGGAGAGTTCTTAAAGTATTTTATAAAATCTTCAATAAATACACAAATATCTTGATAAAACTTATAAAACTACGAGGCAAGATGTTTATTATAATCGAAAATAAAAAAATAAAACTCATTTTTCCACGGGATGAATTTCATTTCTGATGAAAGGCAGTTTCATTATTTTTATCAGCGATAAGATGCAAGTCTCTCAAACAACGGTGCGGTTTGACAAAAGGATTGTGGCGTAAAATAATGATTAATTGTGTTCCTTGAGGGGGTGTACTTGTGGTTCAAGGGTTCCGGAGATTAGGGGATGAATTTCCTCTATTCACATCTTTCTGTTCTGGTGGCGCAATGTTAATGTAGCCAAGGGGATTTGTCCTTAAGAACTTTATCGCACATCAATTTATTTGCGTTTGATATAATCTTTGCGCTTAAGTCTTGTTATTCTGAACCCACTGTGTACGCCAGCCCGCAATGACAATGTTTATTGTTGAATTTTAAGATATTTGAATGTGAAATATTATTATATTCATTGTTATAACTTTCTAAGGCGTTTAATTTATCCACGATCTTAAGAGATTAAAATAATAATTATATTTCTAGACACAGTATAAGAGAATATTGCATTAACTGAGGCCTAACCGTTGTTTTGAGTTTAATAAGTTTTACGTAGTTTTAAGAAATCACAGATTAAACAACTGTATAAAAATAAAAACACAAAGTTCTAAGTTTGTCTAGATTCTTGTGTCCATGATTTATTTATTTATTTTATTAATTTTATAAAGTTATATAAAAATCTTTTTAAGTTTTTTATATAACTATTAAGATAAAAATGAACTACCGTCTCCATTATCAAATGTTTAAGACATTATAGTCTCCGAAAACCGGTTCATGTTTGAATTATAAATTTTGTGATAGAACTATACAAGACTATTTCATTTTTATTTTGAAATGGACTATCACCAAGCACCTTATGCCCAAAACATCGAAGATCCATTTTTAAGGACTAGATCTTAACGAATGTAAATCAACATATTGTGTACAAATCAAGCCAATAGGCAATAAAGATGGACAAAAATGGATATAGTTATATCCTGGCGCCAACTATATGGCATATCTTTAAAAAGTTGGTTGGTCTAGTTGTTCTCAAAAATATCCAACATATTGTATGGCTCTATATCTCATTAAATCTACTTGTTATATACACGTATAATGAAGGAATTAGCGTCGGGGCAGCCGTGGGATGATGAGGGACGTAGGTTCGAATCCTGCCCGGGGCATGGGATTTTTCCACATGTTGAAAATTAAATGAAAAATTGAACGAAACCTATTCTTTCAACAGTATGTACAATATCGTACCATGTATCACATGTGACTTATTTCCTACTACACCGCCATCTCTTGGATTTTTCAAAAAGTTACGCAAAGAAATTGTTTTTATTACAAACTTATGACCCGTCGAACTTCATCATGCATCCGAATCAACAATACCTAATTATTACATAATATTAGCTTAATTTAATTCAGTTTTTATGTCGTAAACTGTATTTAATTCATATAAATAGTAAAAAAAAAATTTCTGGGTTAAGTCGAAGTTCAACGGAGGGGTCATATACATATTTATTTATTATTTATTTATTTATTTTCGATTTTTCTCTCATCAGCCGGCATTACAGTATTCACCTATGCACCGGCAGAGATATATATATATATATATTTTTTTTTCTTTTTTTTTTTTACAAAAATTTGAATCTGCGAAATAATTCGATAGTATCTCTAATGAAAGGTTGATTGATAAGTTTGAAAATTGATATCATTTTAGTTAAAATATTTACTTGGTTGTTTTCAAAAACACGAAGTGTTCTAAATTCGAATAAAAATTCGGAATTTGAAATGAATACATTATTATTCGCCTTCCGACCATAGATAACGTTCATCTATAAATATTTCTAGAGACAACTTTGTTAGGTAGGTATCTAGAAAAACGATTATAAAGGAAGAGGGGAGAGATGATCTTTGCAATGAGAGATACTAATCTATGTGGGTACAATGGAATTTTCTTCTTCTTTTCATCCTTAACTAAGGCGTTGTAGCGAACACGCAATAAGGGAAATATAATGCCGTTTCATCATCTCACATGAAGAGAACTACTTAGTTCAGCTCCCCTTGTCCTTTTAAACGCATCCTTTATCGTGTTCTAATAATCACATTACTCTCATTTGATATTATCCTTGGGTATTATGAGATTTATATAGGACTTCTAGATGTTTTGGACGAATCGATTCTTACAAAAATACATCCCTACTTATTATTTCTGTAATTAGCTTTTTTCGACTCCCTCTTCTAGGTCTATTGCTAGAGTTTCTGTGGATGTAATATTTTTCGACGAAATTGGTAATACGGTTGATGGTTGAATTGAATAAATCACATTATTATTCTTCGTTTATTTAAACGGCTTTACATGCACACACATACAGAAATGAATGGCTGATAGGTTGGTCCTTCCATCTCGGCCCACGGGTCAACATCAACACGACGCCCGCAAAAAGTATTTTAAAATCAAACGATCAATTCGCTCGATCGTTTTGTATCCATGGATATTTTTTCGAAATTCTTTCGATGATCGTTTCGATATTCAATCTCATACTAGGGGTACTGAAAAGAATATTTTTTGGATACATGCTTACCTAGCTACCAACCTACCCCTGTTTTTGAGAATGGATTCTACGTCTCATCATAGAAGATAAAAAATATCTCTCTTTTAAAACATCGCCATTCAATCATTAAATTTCTGCCGCCATTTAAACATTACATTTCTAAGGCAATGAGAAAGATTTATGCAAAAATGTAGCTGTTTATGTCACATTCTGAAGATAAAAACCAAGTTTTCTCTGCGTATCAACTTTTGTGCTGAGATTTTTTGATACAGAAATATCTTGTGATAAAATTTGACATTAAAAAAAGATGAGTCAACCGATGGGAAAGCAGATGGAATAATAAAATTTAAAGTGTGTTGGAATCTCAGCGTTATCTGTGGCGTCTAATGTTTAAAAAGTGAGTGACGAGGTAATGTAGGGAAATAAACGCACATTTAAAATTCAAAAACGTTCGATTACAGAATACATAGAAGAAGAAGGAATGCTAGATTCTCGCGGGAAAACGTGCGAGTGCGTGACAAGATTGTCTATGGAAATACAAAACCCGAAAAATGTATTCCGTGTGTAAAATATCCACAAATCTACACCTTTAATAGGAGTACGATGCAGTTTTATGATTTAAAATAAGGAAAAAAACATTTTATTTCACGATATTGCTCCATTTTTTTATTAGAATCCACGTTTTTTATTCGTTCACCTATTGGTGAACATTGACAAAAGACACTATTGTGTCTTAATGCTATTCCATTTAGAAATTTCGAATTTCGATGGCATTCATCTTTATTTTTTGCAACGGATAGGTACCTTAGCTTTATCTTATGCGAAGTTTTTATGCTGGACCGAGATCAAGGAAACTGGGGTTGACGGTAGCCGAGATGATGAAACTTTTCCAGCGTTGGTTGGGTTGGAGAGGAATAGTCAGGGGTCCAGAGCCAAAAAATATCATGGCTGCTTACATGCGACAACACTTGAATTCAGCATGTGAAGTATGAAAGAAAAGTTTTTATTTAAGACGTTTAACTATATTGAGCATAATTGGCCAAAAATGTGATGAAAAAGCTATCCAAGATATGGGTCAAAAGTATTACCACAGTGACTGACTGAAAGAACCCTAGTCATCATAGGTACTAATATTTCTTGGTGTGACTATGAAATTGAGAGAAAGGTAGCTAATGGATGTCTTGGAGAGTCTTGTGGTGATGGCGCTGCATACTGTGGATACCGTAGACAGTAGGACAAACTAACGTTTCCATACTTCGAAAGATCAACCGATATATGATGTAGACTTTTATCACTTGCTCTGAAAGGATCCTCCAATTCTTTGTTGGTGGGAGATTTGCGAAAGCATTTTGAATAGAAGGACACGATCATCAGGAATGAGAAACACGAAGAAGAAGAAGAAAAGGATTGATTATATATAGAACAATATACAGGAAGTTACGAACTTTGTACTCATCAGACTAAAATGAGGATCGTGTGTTTCCACCATTAGTTCTATAGAAGGTACCAAAGACAGAACGTAGACACAATAATATTCCAGTTTATCTGCAAGTTGGTTCTCGCTACATGATTTATATTTAAGTGATCCTGTTATTGTGCGCTAAAGTTGGTATCTCACAACTGTTGTTAGTCAGTTGCCAGTCATGGCGGCGGTATCAGTGCATCCAACTGAGAGATAAGAACTTTGTATGAAAATTGTTGGGTAACAACAACACTACTCAAGTACCAAACCACCCGTCTATTCAAACTCGCCCCAATTTGCTAACATGATACCGTCGAAAAAATCCTAAATATTTTTTTTAAACTTTTTCTCAAGATTGATCTCTTTTCGAAAACACAAGTGGACGTGGGTACCGCATGCATAATAATGTCGAAATAGTTAAATTTAACGTTTTAGGATAAATTTCATTTTCTACTTTTTTTTTGAAATCCTAACTCATTGTGATTACTAAACTTATGTATTAAAAAAAAAATTCTAAAGTCTAAAATTATCGATCTTAAAAACCTAGTCATAGACCGATGAAGCAACCTCGAAAAATATGTTTCTTAATTTGATTGGCAACTGCCCATGTGGGTAGTTAGTTTTGAGACACCTCGTAGAACTAAGAATTCAAAAATAGCACTGAAACTTGAAACAACTAGAATGACATGGTGTTGTGTTGTGGCACGCCAGAAGCATTATCGCTCTCAAGTATTTAGTATAGTTGGAGTCACTTTATTGTGTTGTGACTGTATTAAAATGTAATATTTGCTTCAGGCATGTCACAACACAAGTGTTTCTACTATATGTCATATGTTCGTCAGTGAACGATAACGAAAAACAAAATAAGGAGTAGTTCTTAATAATTTAAAGAACGGAACTTATTAAAAAAAAATATTGATTCGTAGGAAGGCCCAATGTTGATGTTGAAAACCAATTATCATTAGTTTTTATTAAAAATTTATTCTTAAACAATAGAAAATGTATGTTCAACAACTTAATTTTATTAGATAAATATTATCGATGTTGATAAAATGGAGTTGCGATGTTGTCAGCGTTATGTAAGTTTCTATGGAGCAAGTTTCCACCTCTGGCTGTTGGCGGAGCCGAGCACAGCCCCCGAGGGAGGGTCGTTGGTGAAGGAAGCCTCCCGAACTGCGCAAACAACCAAGACACAGGCGGTGCGAAGCCTTCAGGATAACTTATCCTCTTATTTGTTGGTCCTTCCTATCAAATAATTTCATATAAAAATGATCAATATTTGCTCATTTAATGGGAATGTTATTTGAAGAAAATAATTAATGATTTCTCCTTCATAGTTTATTTTGTTTGTTTGTTCGAATCAAGGGTTCAAGGAAAATAATTAATGATTTCTCCTTCATAGTTTATTTTGTTTGTTTGTTCCATTCAAAAATCGAACATCAGTAATGAATTTTTAGCCATTAATTAGTTGTTGATTCTCGGCTCATCCAATCCAAAGTAAGCGTAAAAAAATGTTCAAGTTGTGGCCTTAAAAGTGATACTTTCGTGGAGGTAAGCAACATAAAAATCTTCTCCATAGAGCCAGGAGTTATGAACAGTGTTAACATAATATGAAAGGTGTACTACTTGAAGAATTTACTGAAATGAGACAAATTAGTAGTGATATATATTTTTTTGATAATCTGAGGAAAAATTGAGTAAGGAGGCAAGCAACGTGGTTGAGGACCGAGAACTATGGAGGAGGTTTTCAAAGTGGCACAAGATCTAGATTCCTGTAGCCCTAGTATAAGTTTTCGATGATCGAATATCGAAACGATCATCGAAAGAGTTTCGAAAAATTTCCATACAAAAATGATCGAACGATTCGATCGTTTGAATTAGGAACACTATTTGCACGCTAATAAGCGCTTATTTGCGTGCAATTTGCTTCCGATAAAACTCGTACTAGCCCCACTGATTTCAAGTGGAAGTTAACCACTACAGGATATCATCTTCATACCTACTAAATAGTCTTCCTGAAAGTATCATAATATGCCATGAAAAAACAAATGAGCAGTAGGTCTTTAAAAAAAGGTTTTATGATTATGGAGATCTACTCCTAAACTATCTAAGTTTAAAAAATGCCAATCAGTGTCGTCACAAAAGAAAAAACGTAGTAAGTAAATAAACTTCAACTTTCTGTAGTAACCATTTGCATATTAATTTAAACTAGAGGATTTTCTTTCCGCCCTCCTTGTTGTACAAACAAGGCTCATACGAATCAGGTTTATAAGCCACTGGGTACTTGTTTGGGTAGGTTAACCTCTGCCAGTGTATTGAGTTTCAGTTAACCGACTATCTGCGTGTGTTGGTACCCTTATACCAGGGGTCAGAAAGCTTTTTTTTTTTATAGAAATAAAAACTTACATTTTCAACGATTAACAAATATTGATGAATCAATAGCATGCTTAGAAATCTCGAAAAAATCTATGAACTGCTATCATTAGGCTGGATGTAGGTAATCGCGATGATTGCTTGAAGATGCTTAGATTCAAAATAGGCTATGACGGATATGTTTAATTTCATAAAACTAACAAATAAAAATTTCTAAAATTAACTAAGAATTCAAGAGTTGATCAAGAATAGCACGATAGAAATTTTAGGGATACAAAAAGTTAGACCACTTAAAATAGCGAACGTCATTCACTTAAAATTACCACAGCGTTAAAATAGCAGTGGAAGACGGCCCTGAGCTCAATATTGTCCAAATTTTTGAAAATAAAACAAATATTAATTAAATTCAAAGATACAAGCTTTTAACTGAAAAATTTAAAAGGACAAACCTTTCATATGGGTCGAAAGCCGCACTTTAACGACCACCGCCTTATAGTTATTATGCCAAATATGAGTCATATGCAGATTTATGTGTACACAAAGTTGGTCAATTTTTATATAGATACGAAATGAAGTTTGATATGCCAAATGCCAAGACTTTCCTTTTATTATTTGTGAAATTTAGCACTTAAGTCCAATTTTGCGTCCCCTGAATTGTAAATATGACTCATATTTAGTGTGCGACTACGACATGTTGTTGCCCATCTACCAACTCCAGAGCGTGTTGTCCGCTATTATATTCATGCTACTTCATTAACTTGCAAGCGGTGCTTATCTGCCCGAATTAATCGCTGGGGAAAAACTATTCGTGCGATTGTAAACCTTATACAAATCTCAGTCTGGCGCAATAATAAAAACAAACATCACACCCGACATTCACATCTCTATAGTGTTTTAATAGTGGTGAAAATTGCTTGGAGGGTTCAACTTTTCCACGTGGACATATAAAGTTGACAGTCGCTTATAAATAGCGCAACGTTTTAAGGCATTCTCGTCGTTGAAATAGTATTGAGATTTGCGTGCCAGTGTCGCATGGTTTAACGTCGCCGAGAGGCCGAGCTGTGACACAAAGCGGAAATATAACACTTGTGCTGAATCAAGCATGGAACAAATCAAATTTATAAATCTAATGAACAAAAAAATGAAAATAACCATTACTTCTAACCCGACCGGGAATTAAAGGAACTCCTAATCAAAATTCGGCTTTAAGAAAACTCTGCTTGGTCCGTAAAAAAATAGAAACTAAAATAGTAAGAAAAAGAAAACCAATATAGTGTTATTCTTCCCGTTTTCAAAATATCAGACATCTCTCGTTGACGGCTAGGCTTCTTTGTTCTGATCTTCGATGATTTGGGCAGAAGCTGCTCGGTGAGAGCTATATCTGACTTCTTTTAACTCTTATCTAAAGTTTGATAATGTAAACGGTCGTCTCTGAAACCTGGTTAATGGTTTGAAAGTTTTTAAAATACTTTCTCACTTTCCAGCTCACTCTCGTATTTAAAAGGCAGAACCATACTATTTCTATTAATTTGCGCCCCTGATTTCAAGGTGTCTCAAGCAAGCTATTTTCTTCACTTACATATTACAGTTCTTTGCTTCTCACAACCTTTCTTTTTTGCTGCGTGATTTTTGTTTATTCTTTTTTTGTGACACAAATAATTTTCAATTTACATAAATGTTTACATTTGTAGGAACATAAATTTTCATAATAATATCTTTATGGTTGGTAGCTTTGCGGTAAAAACGCCGGCTTTCGTACTCTGGAGGTCGTGGGTTTGATTCAAGCTGCCGACCATCTTTTTCTTTAATGACATAAGTTTTAAGTAGCATACTGGGAAGGAGTCGAAGAGTGCATTTGTATGTGTTCACTTTGTGTGAGCACAGATTAATTTTTACAACAAAAAAGGATGAATTTCATAGTTTGAAATTATCGTAGGTACAAAGGTTCCATTTAAAAAAATCATCTATTAAAAGAGCGTGGAATCAAGAAAGATATTTGCATGAACAACTCTACTAAACGAAATAACAGAAAAAAAGTAATATCCGTTTTTCTGTATACCTACTCCACGGCAAACAATTCTTCTTCTGAAATGATATTAAAGATACACCAGCATAGAACTACGCCATGAATATTGTGTCATGTATTTTGTAAAAATATTTGCATTTAAATTTTGTCTTTAAGCCGCTAACCGCTGGAACTTTTAATCAGATTAGAATCATATGGTGAGTTAATGTATGTATTTTAAAGTGTACTTTTTCTTTAATATTTATGTCATTTACTTTATTTTGAAACATTATAAGGGTAATTAATGTAAGTCTGGATATCTACCTACTGTTGTTTTTAAATCTGAAAATAGTTGAAAAATTAAACAGCTAGCACCCTATTATGTAACTTGTACTTGTGAAAAAAATAATGCTAATTGTGTAAGAAATTTTTAATATAATGAACATTTAGACTATTTAGAGAATTGTTAGGATATAAATAAAGAAAATATATACTCACAAAGAAGTCCATTTTTTGATCTAGCGTTCCCAATCTATTTTGAGGCAGTGTTTAGCAAAAGTATTTTTTTTATTTTCATATTAAACAAACAACGATACTTAAATGAGTGGATGCTAGTGTAGTGACTAGAATGAAAGTGAATAAATTAAGGTGGTTTGGGCATGAAGAGAGAATGAACAATGAGAGAATGACTAAAAGGATCTATAAATGATATAATAGAAGTGGTTGGTGACCCAGCGGTTACAACGCCGGCTTTCGTACTGCGGACGTCGTGGTTCGATCCCAGGTGCCGACCATCTTCCTCTTTCACGACACAAGCTTTCAGTAGCTTACTGTGAAAGAGTCAAGGAGTGTATTTGTGTTCACTTTGAGTGAGCACAGATTCATTTAAAAAAAAAAAAAAAATCTGAAAGAATGGGTGCACGCAGACGAGGCCGACCTCGAATGACATGGTCCGACCATATCGGTGCCGCCTTACAGGAGGGCCAAGTCAGGAGCAAAAGAAATAGAAGAGCATGTATGCGGAATGCGTTTGGAGGAAGCGAAAGAGCTTTGTTTGGATAGGAAAGAATGGATAAAAATATCTATTTCCCATTGTTGGATGGTTATGTTATGTGTATGAAAAATATTTCGCGTTTGGGTTAGAGTATTTTAACGAAAACACCGAGCTACAGACGAACTTAGTAATTATTATTTGGGATAGAAATCTTTATAATAATTATTATTTAAATCGATTACAATAAATAACCCCAAAGCGTTTCCTCCCTTAACGACTCTAATTGAAAAATTAACGAGAGGTAATTAAAGTGTAGGTACCCGTTCACCGTGTGATTATAATATCCTATTTTAAGTGATGTTATTTCTTTGAATCTGGCGGAAGACTTATAAGTGAGGAGGGGCCGATAATTATTGCAATTTTGGGGAACCTTTAGCCCCCCCCCCCCCCGTCATCTCTCTCATTATTAATGATGGTGATTTTAATGAGACGATTGAGAATAGACAGGAACGTCGAATCAGGGTACAATAGAATGAATCACTATGAAGAATTGTTTGTAATAATTGAAATAAGGAACTTAGATCACGGCGTCGCATTGCGTCGGCGTCGTAACGCATGTAGAACAAGAACCAATAAGCGTATCGTGTTCTTTGAATTACTATCTAACTTACTTCATATTAAATTTTGATTTCATTTTCAAAAGTCTCTACCTGCTTACACTTATAAATTTTATTGTTCAATTTGCTATCTTGCTTTGAACAATAATTTAGAAAAAAACAAGATGGAAAGAGATAGACGAAAGATAAAGAAACCGTTCAAATAAACGATATATCCACAACTACAGTTCGAAGTTCAGTTCGGGCTTACGGCTCTCTTCTACTGTTATTTCGAAGGCTGGCTTAGTTTGATCACGTTAACAATGTTTGCCATTAGGTAGTACCTAATGTTCAAATTTCCGAATGTTATGAGAAATTTCAATATGTCCAACATGTGGAAAAATCCCATGCCTCGCACAGGATTCGAAACTGCGTCCCTCGTCGTACCGTGCCCAGACGGTAACCACTGGACCAACTGCCTGGACGTTAATTCCTTTATAATACGTGTATGTAGGTATATAACAAGTAGCTGATGTTAATAGCTGGATACACAAGTAAAGATTTATCTTTAAGATTTGACCGACAATCGCTCATTTTTTCAAATCTTAGCGAAGAAAACAATTGAAAAATGAGCAATTATCGGTCAAATCGTAAACATAAATCCTTACGTGTGTATCCAGCTAATAGCTGCATAAAATCATAAAAATGTGACATAATATTTTGAAAATATTGTTCCGAATGACGCATATACCTAGTACATTTTAGCCAATGACCATGTAACGATTTGGCGGAGACGTTGCTATACACAAAAATAATACAAACAGTTTTTTATGGTTGTTGAAGGACCTGGAGGATGAGGAAAATCATCTACTAAATTGGTGGATTACGATTAAGGGTAGCTGCTGAAACAAATGTTGAAAATTTTAGCGCTTCTATGTGTTGCAGGAGGTGAACCATCCGATGTGTAAAAATTGTGGCAGAAGAGAATCAACTATCAAATCTGAGTAAATCTTCTTCTTGTTCTTCTTTTTCCAGGTCTTTAGATCTGTAGAAACTCTTAACTGGATGTAATCGAGAACCAGCTCTCTCTCAATTTAAATGACTCATTATTAGTAAAGTAGGAAATGAGTTGGTTTGGCATAAATAAGTTTTTTTTTGTAATAGGAGAATTAATTGATTGATATCTTGATAACCTCTGTTAAATTTATTTGTCATACAATCATTTTTTATTTAATGAGCTTAATCTTGAGTAGGTATGGCTATTTCATAAGTGTCGTGAGATAAGGATACGTTTCACCAAATAGTTGCGTAGTTAACGTCTTATACAGAAAATAAAAATAACAAGATGTGTCGATTAATTGTAACATAACAAACAATAAAGAAAGTAGAGTGTTAAATAAAAATCTCAGCCTAAAGAGCCATAATATTGTTTGTATATTTGTTGAGATTCGCTTCCCTATATGTGAAGTAATTATTATGTTACAGGGTTGAAAGGAGAAACGAAGGGTTGGGCAGGTACCCACTGAGGTAGGAAGGGAGGGCGATGTGTGGGTGGAGAAGCGCATCATGTTCAAATAAAGCGGAAATTTCTTTGTGGATTTTAACCAGCGATGCCCATTTGGTTGTAAAGGCAACCAGCGGAAGTGAATTTCACACCAGCTGACTTGAAAATATCGTTTCTAAATTAACGGTGAGGCTTCACACGCCACGACCTACCGCGTGGTTGGGGTGGCAGATTGTTATTCCCACCAACCCCGGCCTGCCCGTTTCGTTCCGTTAGAACGGGAGGCTTCTTGGAAAATAGACACGTTAATTTGTAACGTATTTAGTTCATCTAGTCGAGCCCGACACACTATCCATTATCGTGTAATCGAATCTATTTACATACAGACACCACACCGTTAACTCGTACAGAGGTACGAGATTTATAGCGAACAAGTGGATTCCCGGTTTTGCTACCACGATTGTTTGTCATGATCGACGCAATAACCACAAATGATATAAATAAATACCTACTTCATTATTTGAGGGAAACGACAAATCAGTAATTTAGTGTCAACAAAAAAATACGGTCAAACTAAGTTTAGGCCCTCTCCTAGCTGGTCGCATGAACGCGGACGCCCTATTCAAACATATAACATTGTATGAAAGTGTCCTAACTGGCAGATGGACAGACGTAAATTCGATCGTTCGATCGGTGCCTTGTTTGAAATGATCGCGCGTCGCTTGTATTGCTCTGTTGTATCGATAAACGACACCTACTTGCCAAAAGTTCTTACTTACTAACATTCATTTTTTTTTCTACAAAAATGAATCTGTGCTCACTCAAAGTGAACACAAATACACTCTTTGACTCTTTTACAGTAAGCTACTTAAAGCTTGTGTCGTGAAAGAGGAGGATGG
Source organism: Mystacides longicornis (assembly GCA_963576905.1). Taxonomy (NCBI): domain Eukaryota; kingdom Metazoa; phylum Arthropoda; class Insecta; order Trichoptera; family Leptoceridae; genus Mystacides; species Mystacides longicornis. The sequence goes on from OY756428.1 coordinate 10,882,056, forward strand.
TTGGCACCTGGGATCGAACCCACGACCTCCGCACGAAAGAGTACGAAAGCCTAACCGCCAGTCTACCAACCACCTCACTTTATTTGTTTGCGTTGTTAAGGAAAGTGGACACGCGATCATGCGATGGCAGTTAGGACACACAATTTTTCATCGTGCGATCACAAATTTGTTTATGCGATCATCGCCATCGCACGATCGTACGATCAGGCGACCAGCTAGGATAGGGCCTTAGTGGTTAAAAACCATTTTCGTATTGTTTTTCAAATGAGACCGGTTTTGGGTACGTCTGTTAAAGTTGGACATAGGTAGAAACATTTTTTTTTGTGTTTTCTGCAATGAGCGTGGGGTAGAGTGGTCTCAAACCACATTTCTAATGAAACCAATTTGGAGCACATAACCGACATAGAAACATTTTTGTGTTTAAAGATGATATGAGTGCAATGTTACGACTTATCGTAAGTCAGAAGGTGATATTTTTAAAACATCTGCCAGACATGTAAAACAATGAAACATAGGCCTTAAGAGTTAGAAAACGAACCTTAAAGAAAGCAGATTCGATTTTTAATTAATATTACTGTATATTGGCTAGAAGGCTGTTCCTATTATATTTTTTTATTTTTATTTTAACTTGATACAAAAATAAGACAGTACATAAAATTTACAAAACATACACACACCAGTGAAGTATATAGATTTAAACTAAACATATAAAACTGTGAGGTTGGAAACTTTTTTTTCTCCGATTTACACATAGGTGTAATATGAAAATTACCAATAATACATACAAGTACTCGGCTCAGATACTGGGAAAGGGAACAAGAGGAGAGGGTAAGGGTTTAGAGGGAGAGGAAGAAGGATAGTACATATTTTACAAAGAACGAAATATGTTTGTATTATGTTCAATGTTTAAGTTGGTGTAAATTTTCGCATATGTAGGTAGATGATATTCAATTGTTTTTAATCTTAGATTTATAGAAACTGCAACCTCAGTTAAGTATGTAGCTACCTTCAGCTGTGCCAAAATGTTTTGTATCTTTACTAAATCGACCCAATGCGATATAGGCGTTAGTTACTTTTAAATTTAAAGTATAGTCTTACAGTGCCCATTTCGTAACCTTATAAAGATCTTCAAGTTCGGAGAAGCCAAGTATAAATATAAAATAATAGCCAAGTGGGTTTTAAAATAACACGATAAAAAATACTTCATTTTTTAGATTAATAGCATGGCCAGAACAACCTTCTGAGATTTTTAAAGTCACCGTAATAAATTTCTGACAAAATGTTTTTAAAAAAATGTAATCGGATCATTCTTATAATGCTTCAACATGTCACGCTCCGATGATTGAGCCGTTTCCGTCTTTTTTTAAAGAAAGCAGCCTTAATAGCGGTTATTACAAGGATCGGAATTAAGGCTTTACCTCTGAAAATACAAAGTCAACACCTGATATAGACGTTTCACGATAATTTATAGCGATGGTGTCGTGATTAAAACTATAAAGAGTGAATTATTATGAGGTTGTGATTAACTTTAACCCACTACTTCAGTACTCTGCAACCTTTTCACGCTCACGGCACACCAAAAATCTTACTAGAAATTTGTAGCACATCTAAATCTAAAATCTACTGGTTGAATAGTTTACTTAAGATAGCGATTAGCGTTAGGTCTTTAATTTTTTTTAAATTTTACTAGCTACCATATACATACATGTTGTATACCGTTTGAGGGGAAGATTTTGTTTTTTAGAAATGAATCTGTGCTCACTCACTTTAGTTCAAATTCACTTTCATTTGACTCTTTCACAGTAAGCTACTTAAAGCTTGTGTCATGAAAGAGGAAGATGGTCGGCACCTGGGATCGAACCCACGACCTCCGCACGAAACAGTACGAAAGCCGGCGTCGTAACCGCTGGGCTACCAACCACTTCAAGTTTGTTAGGAAAGTTTTTACGAGATCTGAAGAGCTCAATCTTTTTTCCGACTATTTTTAAAACTGACATAAAAATGAAGTTAACTTTTTTTGGTGAACCATAACTTTTTATTAAGCTACTTTTGGAATATTTTTTTTTCTGAGGTAGATCTGATTTATCGGCAAATAAATAAGTTATAGAGGCTAGCTAACAAGTGACATTTTAGGATTTCTCAAAAAAAAAATCCTAAAAAAGGAAGCGTGATCTCTATGTTTCACACCAGTTTTTCTAACGTTAACAAAACACCCTATAAGAATATAATATTGCAAAAGGCAAATAACACTTATTTTAAACATACCTACCTATATTTAATGATAGCAAATACATTACATTTGCCCGCAGTACACCAGGAACCGGCTCACAAAACACTGGTTGCGAAGTTCTGTACTTCTCACATATTTTTATTTACCTTAATCCACTGTAAAAATGTATTTTTTTTAAAGAAAATTATGCTCGCTATACTCGAACTAATTCATATATTTAGAAAATAATTACCTTGTTGATAATAATCGGTAGATAATTGATATGAAATTTTAGCTGAATTATAATATTTTCTTTCTGTTAAAATAAAAATATTCTGAATGAATTTTTAATACAAGGTTTTTCGGTATTAATGGTTTGATTTTTTATTTATTTATTTGCGTGTTTAACAGTTTTTTTTATTACGAATATTATTGCTTAGGTTAGGTACTTTGAAATTTGTTTTATTTTCATGGATTTTTTAGAATAAAAGAGTGAGAATTATAAAGAACCTAATATTGCCCGGCCCGGTGTGACCGAATTGGGATAACCAAAGTATTGGGAAAATCATAATTTTGACAGCAGATTAGAAGGCTGACAACTTCCTTTAGCTCAGATTAAATTGTGATCTTGTTCATACCAAAAAAAGAGTGAATAATGTATTTAGAGAAATGCAGAAGATGCAAGTTATTTATGTTTTTATTTGTAGGTCTATCAGCCTTGTTTTTTACATTATATTGGCTGTGATCATACTATGTCGTGTCTTGGAAGATTATTCCCTGTTTTATATTGTTCAACTCTTTGTGCCTTTTATAAAAGTACTTATGTATGTATAAGTATATATATAAATTATTTAAAACCAACGTGGCTGTTAGGTAGCACTTATTTAAATAATTAAAATAAAAAATACCTATTTCAATTCTTTCCGTTAAACCCTACCTACCTACTAAAATATTAACAGTTTCATTGTACATATGCATCTTCAACTAATAATTGTCTGTTGATATAATTAACCATTACTTTTTTATTATACATTACATACATACATTCTCCCTTGAGGCCCCCCGCACACCGCAACCCAGCCCGGAGGAGACCAATCCGCAGCAAACCCGACTCGCACGAAACCAACCTCCTGGTCGAAGCAACCAACCAAACCAAAAAGCCGGCCCCACACAAACTAGGTCAACCGCGGACTTCCAACCCACAATAGGGGGGGGGGGGGGGGGGCTGAGCCCCACTAAGGAGCATAGGGAGGCACAAGAGCTCTCCATTGCGCTGGATCATGCCACCTACACATTGGGAACACCATCTGCCTGAACCCCCCCTGATGCGACCCAGGCGTCCGAGGTTTAGGTATTTCTTGTGCCTTTGCTGACCTGTTGAGGTTTAAGGACGTGAGGTGGTCAACCTCATCTAATTTTTCGATTTCCTGCCTCTTACAGGATACTCGAAAAACCAGCAAAAAGAGCAGATGTGTTTTTCTTAGCCGGCAACCCCACGGCAAGATTTTTTATTATACTGGGGGGATATACGTCATAATGACCTCATAAGGTGGTGCAAGACTCCTACCGGCTAAAACCCCTCAATTCTTAATTTACAGCGCAGTTTCTAACTAGTTTTCGCAGCACTTCAAAATTTTGTCTTAATAATTAATTATTATTCACGTTCTTCGTTTTTTTTTTGATCTAATTATTTACAAATAGGTACTGATTTATTGGACTTATTAGTAACTAGGAAAAATCAGTATTTACATAGAAAGCATTAAAAAAAAACAAATGTTGATAGTGATATACAACTTGGAGTTACACACTATTGTAAAGATCCAATAATCTACATTCGTCTGATCTCCTCTTAGCGCATTTTAACTTTTTGACACGACATGGTGGGTGGCGACCCTCACCGCTGATGTGCTTGGATAAAAAATATTTGGGAGTCCGTTCTCTCTGCCTATCTCTTAAAAGAAACGGCGTGATTGGTATCAATCAATCAATCAATCAATTCTCCCTTTTACACCCCACTCAGGGGCATAGGAATGAAACAAGAGTTCTCCATTGCGCTCGATCTTGCACAATGTTTATGACCTCCTCCCACACCATGTCCATATCCCTCAGCTCTGCTTCGAAGGAGCGGAACACAGTGTGAGAGGGTCTTCCTCGTCTTCGGGACCCTGATGGGAGGAAGAACAGCGCTCTCCTCGGCCAACTGTCATTCGGCATCCTTAATACATGTGATTGGTATAAGAAAAGTATATATATATTTACCCACGTCTTCCAACAAGATCACTTTAATCCTTCTCGCTCCTCGAGCCCTTAATTATTACAATATGCAGTAGGTAATGACTAAGCTTTCTAAGGGATATAATCGTGATATAAGACATTTATTTGAAACTGTTCAAATTCATTAAAGACTCTTATATAATATTTTTGATTGATTATCTTTTAAAGCACGGAGCTATAATAATTTATCAGGTGTTGGTACTGCGGGGCAAGTATGGGGTAAGACAATGTACCCCGGCATTAGACGGGGGTATTTATAACAACAATAACCCTTTGTCGAAACAAACTGAGGCTTTCTCCCCCGAGGGAGTTCGGGGGTAAGAATGTCTTTGTTGAGAGAATCTCCAAATACCGAAATAATTGTTGTTCTTGTTATAAATATTTGATCCCAAAACAATTTTCTTTATTTATGCGATAATTAAATTGTTTCGCAGTTATGTTTAGAGATACTTACCTGTACCGGTGCACGAATAATTTTTCCGAAAATTTAAATTATTTGGAATTTGATTGTAGATAAAACAAAATTGAGTTTCTAATAGAAAATCTATTGGACATTATGTAAGTTATTTAAATTAAAAAAAAACAAAATTATTTAAATTAAAAGTATCCTAAAGTTTGTTTATTTTTTTACTAATTTCATAAAATAGATACAATATGATAACACTATATTATTAATTATCTAGGTGCAAGATTGGCCGACGGAACATTATTTTTTTACAACAATACAATATAATAATTACAATAGATATTTTTTTATAATGAGAAATAAATATATGACAATATATGACATTATCCTTAAAGATTTCATGCCAGTCAAGCAGTCCTGTCCAATCTGAGTCCAACACCGAATTGAAATTGCAATGAGAATCACTTGAAACTAAAATTGACCCCTGCAGGAATCGGAAGTCGAAACTGGGATCGTAGGTACTTACCTACAACTAGGTTATTGAGATTGATATAAAATGGTTTATAATCAATAGAATTTGAGCTGTTTATAACTTATCGGTTGTTTTTAACTGAAACTGATTTTTCGAAAGAACTGCTTAAAGTTATAGACACAACTAGACATATCCTCGATTAATTAAGGTGAGAGTACAAAAAAAAAGATTTTAAAAAAGTACTAGAGATTTGTATGTCATTGTATTTCTTGAAAAAAAAAATGGGTAGGTATGTACATACTTTAAATATATTTTTTTTTATTTTAACATTTATATACAAACAGTGAAATTGATACAAAAATAAGACAGTACATAAAATTTACAAAACATACACCAGTGAAGTATATACATTTAAATCAAACATATAAAACTGTGAGGTAAACTTTTTTTTTTTTTTTTTTTAATCGTATACCTATGTGTATTATGAAAATTACCAACAATACATACAAGTACTCGCCTCAGATACAGGGAAAGGGAACAAGAGGAGAGGGTAAAGGTTTAGAGGGATATAAACTCAATATCTAATTTGCATATCTTATTTTTCGCTCTTCAGACAAACATTTTACATAACTTGTTTTATTTCATAAACTGCGCATTTAAATTATTAACAGTTCCATTACAACGTATTTCAAAAATAATGACACACATAACAGTTTTATCAACAAATTTATTGAGTATAACAAAATGCAAAAAACCCTTTGAAAGTCAGAAACAATCATTAAGAGTTTTCGAAAAACAATTTTTTTTCAAAGAGTTTACAACTTCTTTTAAGTACTAATTAATGAGTTTGTGTTTTTATTAGATAATAATTGACTAATGACGTACTATAATTTTCTTTAAAGTTTTAGAAAAACAAGTGACAGCCAACGTAGTCTCGAAGGCGACGCTATCAATGCGAATTAGGTGATCAGATGTTGAGCGTCGCACCAGATTAAGCTGAATAATTAGAAGCTTCGTTTGTGATTAAGGCTTTGGCTTTTATCTTGTTGTTAAGTGAATGTGAAGGGTTAATTCTTGTGTAAAATGTCTCCTTAAATAGGATTTAAACCACTGAATAAGAAGAAGCACCGAGATTTTAGATAAACCCTTGTACCTACCTAGATAAATAATGTTTACCCTCCATAAAATCGAAAAGTAATTAATTATTTCGATACTTAATTTAGCCAACCAAGGACTTCAGAGAATACAAGTAATATTATTTTATTCTTTTTCTTTTTGATTACATCAACTAGCCTGAAAAATACATTGGTATATCACTGATGTAAAAATGAAACGAGTCTTCAATTTGTGCTAATTTGTACAAATTATTTTATTACCATAAACATGTTTTCGGGAGCGACTACTGCCTTCCTCAGATGGATAAAGACCGTGGCCCTGTTCTAACAAAAAGTGACCGCACGACCATGCGATTAGCGATCATACTACTTGTTCTCAATTTGAACGATCCGTCGCGTTTGAGTATATGAAATTCGTCTTTTCCGAACTTTTTCCAGTTAGGACACGCGGTGAGTCTTCAGTTAATTTGTAGTAGAACAAAGTGAAGCCTCGTTTTATTTTTACGTCTGTGGACTACTACCAAGCACCTTCAGCCGGAACTTTCAACATTGGTGGGTATAATTATTATGTTTAGCAGAATTAAGCGTCCCTAAATAAGGGAAAATCGTCTGATATAGATGGTATTTTTTTAGCTATGCCGTCGGTCGGGGAAGGTTTAAATAAAATGAGCTGATTTTTGAAATTATCCATACAAATACTTCATGACATTTGCCTTTTTTTGCAAAAGCTATTTAGCTTTCGAAAAAAGGGTAAAATAGATGGCCGTCGAAGGGTCGATGTCACGGACATAGAAATAAAATTATTAAAAATTTGAACATTTTTTCATCATTTTTCATCAAATCATTTTTTGTTTGTAAGAAAAAACTGTTTTCAATAATTTTCATATAATATTTTTTAGTATCGAATTATAATCTAACGATGTTCTATCGTGTTTTTCTTTACTCCAACCACAAGAATTAGTTCTGGGTCCTTTTCATGGTTTATAAGCATCGGAAGACCTGACTAGGCATCGAAGAAGAGGAAGATTTGCTATCGTTTTCTTAAAGGAGTTTTAGGTTGAAATTTTAGAATTTACGAATTTGTTTATGACAGCAGTAGAATTTATTTACTTTCATATTTATTTATTTATTGTTAAAAAAATGCTACTGTTTAGCATGACGGTAAAAACCTTTGCGCCAAACAGTTTAAGTATAAGCTTTTGTTAGTGTTTTTTGTGTAGGTATTATAAATTGACTATGATAAAGAGCCTTGTAGAAAACAATAGAAATACCTCAATAACATTAAACGACCTTTTTCCTGTTGAAATTAAAACGAAAAAATAAACTTGGAGAATAATAATAATAATTATGATTTATTTATTCAAATTAAGAAAAACCTTCGTCGTCGCCATTTTGATTGTAGTTTCCGGTGTCCTGCTATACCGCTCGTTTCCGGTTTAAAAAGGTTTTTTTTAACGAGCTCAAGTCACGGTAAATTTTTATCCAGTTAAACATTATGAAAAAATATGGATACCGACTTAAGGGGCTAAAAGCTTTTCTAGGATTAAAAAAAAAGATTTTTCTTCGAGAGAAAAAAAATGCTCGTGGTAGGATTAAGCAGTAGGCACCTACTTACTTATTAAAAGAGTTTTAGCTACTTGAATTTTTTTATATAACATTACCCGTTTCTATATCAATTTTCAAGGAATTCCCATCCAAAAAATCGTTTGTTTCTTTCACGGTGTTGTGTGCCTGATAGGAACTTGTCTAACCTGAGGGACAGAGTTGTTGGTTCATATCCTGCTGGAGGCATGCAATACATCCAAATTTTTAGAACCTTATGTAATAAATTTAGTACAAAACTTCAAACACTTATTGTTGACACACTACTTACTTTACTTTTCGTATGGCATTTCGGGACAATCCACCCGTAGAGGGCTGCGTCCCGTCCTCTTCTACAGTATTGGCTCCAGTGCCATCAGCCAGTCCACACCGCCCTGGAGTAGCTTCGTGGATATTTTGGAAGCTTCCTGTGAACTTTTTGAGCTGGTAGTCTTGTACAATGTGTCATAGTGCACAGCCCCGCACTCACAATCAGGGTCAGCCCTTTTCCCCCATTTCCAGAGCACGTAATTGCAACAACTCTATTCTGTTCTTACTCTGTTTTGTTGCACCCATGCCCTCCGCGGGAGATCAAACCCAGATACCTACTCGGGTTGTGGGATCCAGTATGAGGTGTTTATTTTCATGCATAAAAACAGAACACTTAGGCCTACTGTCCACGGCGGCGTAGCGTATGCGACGCGGCAAATGCGCCTTGCAGCATTTGCAGCCCGGCGTACTGAAGTGTGTCCACGACGCGTACTGCATCCGTACTACATCCATACATTTTTCATAAAAAAAAAACAATTTTAAATAATTCGTATATTTTTCATTTATTTAAAAGGATAAATCACAATAATAACCAAATAGCATTATTTCTTATACAAATAAAGATACTTTTCTAATATCTGAACAAAAATAAACACGTGAATTCACTCGCTGTACGCCCAGACGTATAACATGCAATACGACAGGCAATACGGATGCATGCATCCTACATAACGCGACGATAACGCGTCGCTTGCTGCACCGTGGACACAGTCTCATTCTGTTGTTTGTGCAGCTTCACGCAATCGTATACCATGCAGCAAAATACGAGTACGCGCTGCATACGTTTCGCTGCCGTGGACAGTCGGCCTTAATTCAGAAATGCCTACAGTTGTATAGGCGCTGATATTTTGATCAAAAGGTCGCGGATTCGATTGTATTATTCACTTCAAATTTATAGTTGGTTTGGCCTATTACCCTTTGTGTCATCTCATACATTAACCTATCCTGTGTACTTTGCGCAATTTATTAAAACAATGCAATTTAATGAAACAAACTCTTGGGTCGTCCCATATTTCCACCAAGATATTATTCCAACATTCACTTGTCAATTCTAAAACTAAATGTTTTCATTAGACAAACTACCTGTAGTCAAATATTTGCGCACACAACTTCCCGTAGATATGCCTAAGAGGTGTTTCGGAGAAACTTAGAAGGGAAAGTACCTAGTTTCCTTTGTCAATAAAGTTAAGTCTGTTGTCACATCTTCAATAGATGGATCTATTTTGGGTACCTGCTTCTAAACTTCATAGAGGGCTACGTATAAGAAACTCACAATATGGTGGTTATGAACAATAATAATTAAGTAGGTACACTTGGCACCAGATGGCATTAGTAAGCGGTGTTTAGTATCCACTTCCTAAAATTTAGAACGCATTGACATTTAGAAAGATTTGGTTACGTAAACTATTATCAAACAAAAATGTTTATTTGAATTTGATAAATACCTACAAGCGTTTTCTTTTTTCTTATAAATACATCTTCTTCGCCTCCTTTGACTGTATCTGAATCTGAAGATTTGCGGGGAACTTTCCAATTGAAAGAGAACCAAAACTGAAGTTAAGGAAAACGGGTGATATGCTAGAAAGAACGAGAGGAAATATTTGCAAAACGCCGATTAAATGATTTTGATTACACTATCTAAACTTTTCAATATTTCTAGCAAATGTAGGCAGTGATGGTTGTTTTGCAATCCGTTACTATTCAAAAGGATAGACAGCTGTTTTACATTATATGTTGAAATTTGAAAACCGTAAAGCCGTAGTGGTTGAGTTTGTCAAAATTACCTTTTGAAGCTCAATCAATCAATCAATTCTCCCTTTTGAAGCTAATGTTACATTAATTAGAGCTCGATTTCTTTAGGAACATTTTTACAAATTTAATTTGAAGCAATAAAAGCATACGACCATCTTCTACTGCTGTCAAAATAATTTATCTGTGTTATGTTAAGATCTAGTCCTAGAAAAGGACACAAAAATCCATAAATATATGGAAAGTTGTGTTTTTTTTTAAGTTTTGTGTACAGGCACCTGCCTACTTCGTGAAGTTTATTACGAGTGAGAGAAACGCAGTTGAACATTTATCAAAAAGTGCAACAGTGTTTTTTTGTCAGTGTCAGGGGCCTAAGCCAATCGTAATAAAATGGCCGCTAACCGTGTCGGTCGGTCGGTGTTCCCATAGTAACAACGGTTTGCGGCCATTTTATTACATTCGGCTTAGGCCCTTGTTTTATTTTGCTCTATGGTAACATAATAATAATATTTGTGTTGCCCATTCTCCTGTATGGGTGTGAGTCCTGGCACCTGACCAAAGCCCAGGCACAAAAAGTATCTGCATTCGAAACGAAGTGCCTCAGGAGAATTTTAGGTGTAAGATTGTACCACCCCATCACGAACGACGCTATACGTCGGCGCACCCAGCGTGTGCCCACAACTTCTACCATTCACTACATCAGGGTCCCGAAGACGAGGAAGACCCTCTCATACTGTGTTCCGCTCCTTCGAAGCAGAGCTGAGGAATCTGTCATAAACGTTGCGCAAGATCAAGCGCTAAGGAGAGCTCTTGTTGCATCCCTATTCCCCTAAGTGGGGCCTTAAGGGAGTTTGGATTGGATAGTAACAAAATCAGTCAATAGTCCACGAAAGACAAAGATTGAAATAGAAAATCATGATGATTAAATTTCATTAATCGAGCGACAAAATGATTGAACAGCTACCACATTCCTTACTTTATAACCAAATTACTCCCCCGGGTATTTATACCAGCAAAGAACCAAATAGACAGTAGTTAGGGATGCGTGGTGTGTAGACACCGTAGAGACAAATCATTACGGATTCAACTAGCGGCGCTCACGTTAAACGTTCAAATAACTTATGCAACACTTCACAATAAACCCCCGACCCCGGTGAGAAATTTGCCATCACTAAATCTCCCACCTTTACACAACACACGTACCTAAGAGGTACCTTAGCCATGCCTCCATCATAATATTTCTACCATGTCTTTAACGACATACATGAGATACGGTGTACTTGTTAGCTTACTTTAAAGAGCTTATGCTTCATGATAGTTCATCACTTTTTAAATCTTGTTAAACTAAAAATGCATGATCGTCATTTTTTATATACTCGTAAATTTCCATCGATTATAAGCAACCGTTTATCTCTTGTGACACTGAGACCCGCATAGGCCTGTTGTAACATTCTTCAATGTTACAATAATTCGTCTTAGGGCCGAAATTATAAAAGTCCGTTAGTTTGATTTATAAAAAATTGGTCCAAAATTTGATATAACTACTCGTTTTTCAGAATTATAAACATCCGTTAATGATATTTCGGTAAAATGTTACCTGCTTTAACTGACGGCCTGACCACCGATTAATCTACAGTAACTTCATTGCCATCTCACTCTTTCACCTAAGAGAGAAAGAAATAGCAAAAGGCCGTGGCTGCCAAATTACAACGTTTTTGCGAGTTTTTTTTTTTACTGTTTTTCGTTTGTTTTGACATGGTTTTGACATAAGAGTCGGTAAAATTCCATAGAAGCTTTCGAAAACCATAAACAAATATACGGATAGTTAGTTTTCGTTTATAATATGTTTCCTTAGTTTTTATATCACCGATCAAGAAAATATTATGCTCTATTCCCAGCTCTGGCTCTTATGTTCGTTTGATGTAAACGCATTCTTTAGATGCCGATGAGTGTAATTGTAATGGATGTTTTAGGATTCTATTCTGCAGGACTTCGTCAGACGCGACACGAAAATTAAAGAAAAAAATCCGCAGTAAATTCTGGTCTGCCTGCCCCAGGTCTGCCAAGTTCATCGGATACCTCATTGTCCAAGATTCCGCAATGCCAAATTACCCAGAGTTCACGTAATTGGTATTGTGGTATGGCTCAGCAGTTCTGTCGATGCATGGATTTTGTATGTAGGTACAGACTACTGAAGGTCGTGGGTTCGAATCCCAGTGCCAACCGTTTTTATTTTCCCAAAATAAGCCTTGCTTTCTGTGAATGTTGTCGAACGTGTATTTATGTTCACTTTGGGTGAGTAAAAATTAAGAATTTATCGAGACAGTTTTCTCGAAACACTTCGTGTAAAGTGTTATAATACTTACAATAAAATAACAAAAGTCCTATAAAAGAAATTTCGATTATACCTCCCGTTTTTAATTGTATCTCATTTTTTTTAAATAACGAATTGTAACTTTTCGAATGGTATATGCATGGCATTAAACCGTCGCATATATGAATAACAATTGAACATTGCGAATTATAATTTGAAATTTCCAGTACCTAGTGCAAATGCCTTACACTACTGTGTAGGTACTATAAGACAATCGCTCTAAGTAAACATGCAGTTTGTAGAGTCTAATGGTGTAATCATATTCAGGCATGCACCGTGATTTTATGTTTCCATCCAGAATTTGAAACATGTCACGCGTGTTAATTACTTCTGCTAATCTTATGATAGTGTTGAGAAACAGCCTGACTACAATATGTCGTGTGTCTTTTAAATATATTTAGATAGTTGAGTATGCGAATTATATTATGTAATCGAAAATGTTCATTAAGTTTTGAGAGGTCTCTGACTCGACTCCGGGCAGTTTTTTTTAAATAAAAGGGCAAAAAAAAATTTGACTCTCAAAATCCAATTTATTACCATTTAATGATATGTGTGTACTACGTTTTAGAAGCGGCATTGTTTCGTAGAAGTTTCTATGAAAATAAATGTTTAAAGAAACGAAAGTTTTAGTCAACCATTACTAAGTAACTTAACGCAACGGTCCGTGTTCGATAAAATGTTGTTGCTTTTCAAAATATACTAGTGGTCGCCAAGTGCTCGAAATTCGACCATAACCAATTTAAATTATAAGTTTGAACATTAGATAGAGCGAGTGCTATTTTACAATTTTCATCCTAAAACAATGACATGGATACGTCAAATTTTAAATGTTGATAAAATTATGTAGGTATATTTTTTTTATTAAATAAGAAATATTAATCTATTCTCAATTTGACGCAATGAGTTTGAATATCCCGCTATATTCAGCTCCACCTTCCATTTAAATATATCGCCTTCAAAAAGTTTTCTGCACCCATTATGAGGTGCTTTACATTTTATATTTTTTTCAATGAAGTTGATCTTCTTTACAAGAAGTCTGTGTGAGTATCAAATATATAACATTACAATAGTGTTTGTAATATTTTTTGATTGATTTAATCTATTTTTATGCATAATTTTAAGAACATATTAGCAATCCCCACCCCTCCTCTATATAAACTCCTGTGCGAAATTTCATACACGTCCGTCTGCGCAAACTCCGTAAATACGATAGATATTATTTCTTGGGTTACTTTTATTTATATATTTTTTTCTAAAGAAGGTATCTGAAAACACAAATAATAAAGATGAGACAGTAAAAAAAATATCCTGGCACCAAATACACGACAGCAGTCGCAGTCTTTAAATTTGGTTGCTTTCATGTTCTCAATAATTTCCAACTTTTACCACTATATTTCATTTATTATTAAATTTCTATTTGTTGCATACGTGAGATTTTTCGACATGTTGAACATGTTGAGAATTCTCATGATTAGGAGTTTCGGAGACAAACATTACCACCTAATGGCGAACTTTGTTAACGTAAAGTGATCACACTAAGCCAGCCTTCGAAATAACAGTTGAAGACGGTCGTAAGCCCGTAGTGGTTTGTTCCATTTAAAATCGAACATTAGTAATGAATTGTTAGAGTCATTAGTTGTTTTTTTTTACCCATTACGGTGTTGCCCGTAGGGGGTAGGCAGAGAGTACGGATTTCCATTCTTTCCTATCCAAACAAACTTTTTTCTACAAATAATTTTTCTTTACAAATAATAAAAGTTTGTTTGTGCTATCCCGTTTGCCGTACCATTTAAAACAACAAGAAAGTAATAGACAAATGCATATCAAATATGACATACATTTTTAAAACAGTACAATATGTTATTCTGTGATTTTTAAGTGTAATAATTTTCGTCATCATAGTTTATCCCTCAGATATAGACTCATAGACTTTGCTCTTTTTTACAGTGTTCAACCTGCATCCACTTGGGCCAATAGTTTTTGCCAAAAATAGTCCTGCGACGATAGCAAACAGGGCATTTTATCCATTGGTTATCCACACGTATACTACAACAGATCCTAAAAGCGTAAATAAAATGCATTTCCGGAGAGAGGTGAAATAGTATTTGGTTGATAAAGCATTTTATTCTAAATGAATAAAGAAAAAACATGTTAATGTACTTTTACAACCCTTAGAATTTTTTATTATAATATTATGTGAGCATATATTATTGTGAATCTTGACGACACGCTGGATTGGACCCTTTACTAGCGTTGATCTATACATTTTTGATGATGATTTGCTATCATCTGTGAATATTGATAATTTGTTACTTCATTTTTATGGTTTTTGTTCTATTTTTGCTTTTATGAACATTGACCCTTTTATGAAGGTCAATGGACTAAAGGAGAAAAATAAAAATAAAATAAAATTGCCTTTTTAACATTGCTCCTTATTCATTTATGTCATTCTGTCATATTGCATTATCTGACATCAATGCAATGTCTTTCAAGTTTTCAGGATGTACAAAACCTCCTGTATAGAAACTTAATATTGTACATAACGCTTCGTACTGGAAAATACCTATCTCATGTTGAACTAAATGCCGGTGTTCATAATAATTATTATAAGTTTAGTTCGAATATTCAATTAATATGCTAATTCTATTCAACATTCTCAACTTGTTACAGAATTACTAACATACCTGCATACATCACTAAATATTAATATATTAACTAGATGTATGTACCTACTGTGTGCTTTATTATATTATATAACTACCTATAGTTATTGTTCTTTCACATGCCACCCCATCTGTGCGGTTACGTGTAGAAATAGTGTTATTTTATTCGCGCACCCTTAGAACTTTAAATTCAAATGCGCTTTATTTAAACATCTATACAATAAACTTTCATTAAAAAAAAAAACTCTTAAAGGCATTGAAGAAAATTATACAGGACAGACTACCATTTTTTTTATTTCCTTATAAACACGATTAACAGACAAAATATATCTATTAAATTTACTATCAAAAAACTAAAAACTAGTACATTTTCGGATTAATTATTTCAATGTTGTCATGAAAGCGCTCTGTGATTAATCAAACGTATAGTGACATCATATGATTCATACCTTAAACGAAGTATTCCATTGACAACAACATCAATCTCTCTCTGAATCATGATAAAAACAGATTCTCAATCATTTTTTTTCCTAATACTACTTAATAAAACATTACTTTAAAAAGTTGGTCGGTCGATCTATAAACCCCAAAAGAAACAAATATGCATCTATGTAACAGCGGCCACGCGCATACCAGTCCTAATTGAGACAAGACTTTTGCAACATCTGGTAAGATCACTAAAAGGTGTTAAGAAAAAAATTCATCTAATGTGCACAGATTCTTTAATTTTTTTCCGATGGCTTTACAACCCATAACGAGTCTTATCTTCCAGTTGTCTTCCAGCTGGAAATATTCATAATCTGTGCAGTACCTCTCCTTAGTACCCCATCCTCCCATCAGCCTAGATTGCCTGATTATTGTCAGCAAACCAAAGCGCGTTAGTTCACTACCTTTTCGCTTAGCCAAATTATTTTATCTTATCTCTGAAATCTCATCAAACTAATGTAATTATTTTTATGGAAAGAGTTGTCATGTAAGTATAAATATTCAAGCGCTAAGTATGAAAAATACAAGTGTGTGTATATAAAGGTTGAATATGATCAGATTAAAAGTACAAAGTAGTGGTACCTGTATTAGCATATCGTTTTCACAACAAATTCCGTCAAGTATTGTGTACTAAGGTTTTTTTCCACTCCACCCTACATTTAACTACAAACATTTTATTTCGACTTAACTTCCTTAAAAATATAACATTTTAAATATATTGTTATATAATCGCTTCCAGTGTCTTATCATAACGGAGTAAGTAAAAATGATGATTTGCCTAAAGCTAGAAATCAGACTGGATGAAACTATACCATCGAGATAATGGAACGATTTGTAGTATTACATGAAGATATCACTATCGACATTGTAGATTCCAATTAGAATGGCAGAAGATGAGTATCGTAAAGATAATATCGAATGGTAAACTTTGGCGAACCAACGATAGATAATTCCCTGAAAGAAATTTAATAAAGTATTAGTATTGGCTGCAGAAAACTGAACAGGATAAAGAGAGAACCGCCAATCTTTGATGCAAACTAGTCCTAAAGGTTGCATTGAGTAGTTCTGTAATCGCACAGATAGCCGCGAGCACAAACCGTTGCATCAATATTGCCAAAAGATCGGAACTGCGCGGTTCGCAAATCTAAGGTTGAAGACACGTAGAACTCTGATTCCGACCGTGGCCGACCGGCACAAAGAACGTTTCTATGTATTTGAATGGGCATACGCACAACAAAAGCAGGATTCCGATTTTTTTCCGGCATGCCCATTTAAATGCATTGAAACCATAGACAACATCGGAATCGGCGTTCTTTGTGTTGTCACACTAACGCGACTGGAACGCGTGCATCCTTTTGATAATATTGATGCAACGCCATGTAAAAAAATTAATAAATTAATTAACACTTTTCTAGACAAAGGTGTCAGTATAGCCGGCGAACTCATTGCCTGAGACAATTTTGTCCAGTCAACCGGTACCTTGTACTTGCGGTCTGCACGCGGTTTTAGTAAGAGAATAAGGAAAGCATAATGAATATATTCCTACCTATGATAAGGGCAATGTGACAAAGAGTACGACACTGAAACGACGGAAGAAAACTCCCAGATTGAAACCCAAAAACGATGGCAAGATACCTGACAATCGACATAGTAAAGAAATATTAAAAAATATTATATATATATATATATATTAGAGTAAGTAGGTGAATATTGACGGGTTATCCTTAAAGCTACGGCACACAGTCGAGACACTGCATAATAAAGTAATCAAGCAAAATAAATGTTGGAGGGTTCTAGTGTGTGTTGTGTGTCGCAACCAAAAGAGGTTTTCCTTTGTTTCACTCAACCAACATTTATTTTACATAAACCTCATACTATGAACCAGTGATTGCCAAACTGTTGTCCGCGTTCTAGCTATAGCGCTACATCAAAATCATAAAAATAATCACTCAGTTACTCTTCCGTCTGTTCCAGAGGCCCTATATGCCATTATATTATTTGAAGTCCTATCGTTACTTGACGATTATTTATTTTATAAATTACAAAATAATGCAGAATAAACGAAATGTATTTTTTTCAATGATCGAATTTAATAAATAAATGCTTTGAGAAACTGTTTAGATAAAGAATTTGAGTGTGCCATTTTTGCGATTAAACTAAGGCCTTTGATTGTGTTGAATATTATGTTCG
Organism: Mystacides longicornis; assembly: GCA_963576905.1. Classification (NCBI taxonomy): domain Eukaryota; kingdom Metazoa; phylum Arthropoda; class Insecta; order Trichoptera; family Leptoceridae; genus Mystacides; species Mystacides longicornis. Next base: position 10,899,905 of record OY756428.1, read on the forward strand.
TACTTTTAAAAAGCTTGAAAATTATGGAATAAAAAACGTAGTGAAACATTTTTATAAAGTTAAGTATAAATAATTATAGATAACACTGCTTCATGAATTAAAATAGATAAACATAATAATATGCAAAACTGTGTATCATTTATATGATTAAGTTTGAAAACCACTGATATGAACGCTAAGTACCTACCCTTACAGTTAAATACTCAAAGACTTTAAGTTATGTATTATTATTTTTTTAATATATTCACATTTGCATTTTTTAATTATAATTATTTTTTACTTAGATTTTTTTCAAATTTTTTCGATATTTGAATGCTCATTATTGTGTTGATATATCTGTTATAATTCGACTATCTTCTGTGCCAATTAAACGGTAAGTTATGGAAAATTGTGTCCATGTTATGAATAAAGTGATTCTATCACATCGATTCCGTTCCCAAATAAGTGGTAAACAATAAAAAGATTCATGTGATAAATGATATTTATTTAGAAGAAAATATGTGTTTGAGTACACTGAAATTAATAGTAAAGGGTGCTCTATCTCTGCCTACCCCTGTTCGTGACCCAGTGAAAAAATGTTAACAAAATAAACGTGTTTTGCTTTAATTGTGGTATTACTTCACGTCGAATGGGTCATAAAATTATTTTTATTTTATATAGAGTACCTATATTGGAAAATGCATAACCAGAACAAAACACTATAATAAAATGGTTATTTAAACAAAAAGGGGAAAATTTATTCTAATACAAGCAATAAAATCAATGATAGTTGTGTACTTTCTGAATCACTGACCAAGATTTTTAAGCCAATAAGTTCTTTAATGATGGCTTGCAGAGTTCTTTCGGAATAAATTCGCTCTTTCTATTGTTCTAATCATATTGTACAAATCAGTAGTAAAGTTTTATTTATTTATTTACCCATTATTGATTTAAATTTCGTTTGAAAAAATTATTATCGGTCTACGTTATGTCTACTCCTCAAAGTAGGCGTCCTCTATAGCACAAAATTCTATGGCTACTACTACTTGTTCAAACGGTGTGCCCCTGTATGGCGAGTCCCCAAGTGGTAACAAGAAGCTTCTCTTCAACCTCAATATGTAAGGCATGTTCCGCGGCGGAAGGTATGCTTATATAATTTTAGCGTGGGCTCCCATTGTCTATGTTGTTTCTTCACACTTTTTAATTAAATCTTTAGAAAGTAATTGGAATTTGACATTTACAACATGACAAAGTATAAATTTAAAAATGTAATGAATAAGAATGAGATTTCTAATGAAATATTCTAATAATAATTGGTGTAACTTAAATTATAATAGAACGTCTCTATTTCCATGTCTGTGATTAAGGGTGGCGTTAGATTTAACGACGTTGTTACCATATTGTCATAAATTAAGGGGCGTCTAGTGTGAAACTACTCTTATGTACCACAGAGTAAATAATAATAATGATTTCATAGAGGGCAACACAAAGGAAAAAAAATGTATTCGTACTGGAACAAGATAAATTCATTATTATTTATATTTTTAAACTCTCAGGAATTACATTCGCATATTATCTACATAACTTAATGTTGAGAATTTTTGTTTTATTCAAATATGATAATGAGTTTCGGATCTGAGTTTTTATTGCGGCTTTGGGATATGGTTGAGTATAAAAAATAACACTTGCTAAAATTTTGTTCTTTCTGAAACAATACTTCCTGCATAAAATCAGCATCAAAACATTCTGTATCACTGTTCAACTGTTAAGGCATTGTGTTCAAAACAGTTGTAGATTTTACCCTGTTTTTTGTTTTTCTTTCCAGTAATGTAATGTAATCGATCAATTACCATGAGACATCGATCTCAGTTATTATTTCTTCCCAGTAACGAATATAAACTTATTGATATAAAAACAAAATAAATGAAAAGACTTGCTAAATCTTTGAAACTCAAACTCGAATAGTCAAAGAGTTTGACGTTTGACGTGGCGCTGATGCGAGAGCACGATTTCAGGTACTTATTACTAAAAAAATTCACTCCTTAAGTAATAAAAAAAGTATTATAACTATCTAATGTTAATGAAAAGTATTGATTTTTTTTAAATACAGCTTGTATTGAAATTTGGGAACGGAAAAGTCAGTTTTTTATTCAGAGGTACTGAGGAGAGCTGACTGCAACAGAGAGTTGCTGAAAAATATTAAAGTCCGCAAGGTTTCATCTGGGTAGGTTATTATGCATAGGGAGGAGTCCTCAAACTTATTTCGATGGGCAATATAGATGGATACCGAGAGGCTGATATAATCCAAATCTCTTGGTTGTGAAATGATGGAGATTGGCGAGTGCAGGAGCTGTTCTGGGTAGCAAGAGATAGAGAGACTTTAAAACAAGTGATTGCCAACGTTAAAGACCTTCCAAACGTTAACGTTGACCAAATTGAAAATGGTTTCCAAACAAAAAAAAAAAACAAGTATTTTGTATTCGATATAACAGCAGCGTCGTAATGTTTCCATAGATTTTGAGGTAACGTTTAACGGCTATTTTGGATAACTGTCAGAATTATTTTTTCTACTCGGAATTTGTAACAACATTGTTTAACGCACGTTGATCAACAGTTATTACGTTATCTCTATGGAAATAACAACAACTTGTTAACGTTGGAGCTGTCATTAATATTTCGATTTGGTCTCATGATAGGGCACAAGAAGACGAAGAATAGGTCAGCTTTCATGAACCTTAAACATCACCTTTGACCTTAATATACCTAAGTTTTTATTCGTTCATACATCATATAGAAAAAAAAATATTCTTGATATATTTCTAGTCTTTTAAAAACAATAATAAAACAGTAAATACAGCGTAAAAGTTTTAAATTTTATTTTCTACATTTAAGTGGTAAGTAGGTATACCTATGTTTTATTTTGCAATAAACATACTCCTGCGTAGTAGGTACTTGCTCAGCCAAATTTATATTCAGGTAACAAAGTATTGGATCAGATACCAAAATAAAGTGAGGGGTGGAAAAATTCACAGTTCGTATCGTTGGATAAAATATATAATTTCACAACAGAAATATTATATTTTGGCATTTTAAAAATGTCAGATATAATTTATCAGGGCAATTATTTAACCGTTTATCTCATCGATACTACTTCTCCGACATTTTTGAAATATTATTGATGTTAATTATACATTTTGGGGGGAACAATGAATAAATAGTTGTTGTTGTTGAATGTTTGAGTTTATTATTTAGTAAATAAAGTATTTATACAGCGGTTGTCGTGACTAAATAATGTTTTTTATTACGTTAAAAAGACAATACATATTGCATCACCTGTACCCGTATTCCGAATTTTACTCAATAACGCAAGTGAGAAACTCACAGGATTTTTTAGGCTGCAGAGCTTTCCGAAGTGTTCGGTAGGGGTTCTATATACGTTTCCATACACTTTTTTTACTTTAGCGTAAATGTTACGGGAACATAGAAAAGGGATTCTATTATTGTTGGCAATTAACGCCACGTTGTGGAACATTAATTTGCCTCCAAAACAAACAAGAATGTAGAGGGACAAGAAAATCCTAGTATTTTTAGAACTACTTGCAACTGTCACGTTTTAGATTTCGGAGAGTCCTGTCAAAAATCACCTTATAACAAAACTTTACCCATTCCTGTGTCTCGAATCATGGGATAGACGGACTTTTAAAGAAAAAAGGATTGTCACAGAGAGCAAGTATGCTTGGGCATAAACGAATCGCATTGAACCAAGCCTGACAATATGCACCACATTCCTTTACACTTCAAAAAGGTCGCGAGTCGCACCTGAAGTAGAAACACATCAAATTGCGTTCATACCACCATTAATATTATAACTAGCATCAAAATCTGTAGGACAATATGCATAGAAAAAGGTTTTTAATTGTTTCATCTAATCAGTGTTATATCGTTCCTTAAGGAGTCCCAGAATTATTTTACTTCACCACGTTGAGAACTGCGAAGAATTTGACAATTCTTCCCTTTGAGAAGAAATAATAATAGAGAAAATAATGTGCTACTGCGCATGGTCCCAACAAGTAGGTACCAAGGATACGTAAATAGTACAATTTAAACTGGAAATTTGGAATAATTTCATCTTCCATATCATTATCACTGTATGTCTTACGATGTGGCCACTAATGTATGTCTTACGATGTTAAAATTAATGGATCTTTTTAGTTTGTTGGTGGTAAAATAATATTCAGTTTACTTTATTTTAATTTATTTTAAAAGCACAGCTTCACACTTTTTTACAACACAATCTTTTTGTTACAAACCGTTCGTTCTAAATATTCAAATTATTCAAAGTTTAATCATAGACTAAAAACTAATTATTGTGTTGTCATATTACAATATAATAGATACCTTTTATCTAACACATTAGGTTTTATGGCCACAATCAGAGAAGACTAAAGGTAGACTCCCACGCTATAGCAATATCGCCATATATTTATCAATCTCACAAAATGGCCTACACATCGTGAAATCCGATGCATGTTGTTCGCATGCATTTCGTGACAAATCCAAGGTTATCACTTCCATTCATATAGGTATTTCCTTTGATCATGGATGACGTGTGTCAACGAAACTAGTCTGAATGTTAAAAAAATAGTATTTACCTACACTGATTCTTCTGCACATTAGGATAAATGACACAAAAGAGGTTCTTACACTGATGTGTCGTTTTTGCCATTTATAAGACAATCAAGCATGCTTTTTGATGATGGAATTTTGTTTCTATGATATTTTTATACAGTTTCATATTTTTACAACGTGTTTCATATTTTTGAGTGATATTTTATTCAGAACGAATAGGAGTATAATAACCCAATTTGATATTCACCCTGGGACCTGATTCTTATATTCCGTGAAAAATGCGAAATCCGTGCCGTTCGACGGAATCTCTCTGATGGATCTTCCAAGAATACTTTGCGCGCAATAAAAAATACGTCATTAGATCACAGATCCTTTACCTACGATAATTTTTATTCCTTAAGAAAATGACATTTTTATTCTGTCGTTAGAGCAGGAAAACGTGATTGCTATTACTCAGATCGCTTTGGGGGCCCTCCCAGCTTTGAATGAGATAAGTGTCTTTTATGCAAGTACCAGGCTTACATTTGTCATTTGAAAAAAATACAATAGGAGCATTTTATCGAAAAATAATTTTGTATAAACGCCGTGTGTGTGTGAGGGTGTGTGTGTGTGTTGTTTTAGACTTGAAAAGTAATCGAGTTATATAAGTTTCAATTTTGTTACATAGACATGCACAAAAAATACCTCGAAAGTTTAATTACTGTTCAAATTCTGGAAAAAGTTTCTATATTAGATTCCCGGTCGGGTCGACGTTTTTCAAGAGGGTTTTCAATTGAATTTTCCACCGAAGATTTGTATTAGGTATTTAATCTGATGATTTCGATTGATGCAAGAATTTTGCAAAGCCTTGATTTTTTATGATAGTCTGCTGTACCTATACTTATGTTATTGTTCTTTAGAGGATTTCTTAAGTGAATGTTCTTTAAATGAATAGTTCTACCTAAATATCTTTTTTCTTTGTTCCTATCCTGTTTTTGATACATTATTATCTATTTGTATGGGTGTGAGTCCTGACCAAAGCCTAGGCACAAAAAGTATCTGCATTCCAAACGAAGTGCCTCAGGAGAATTTTGGGTATAAGATGGTACCACCGCATCACGAACGACGCTATACGCCAGCGCACCCAGCGTGAGCACATCACTTCTACTATTATGTGGAGGAGATGAACTTGGCTGGGACATGTGTTAAAGATGTCGAATGACAGTTGGCCGAGGAGATCGCTGTTCTTCCTCCCATCAGGGTCCCGAGGACGAGGAAGACCCTCTCATACTGTGTTCCGCTCCTTCGAAGCAGAGCTGAGGAATCTGGACATGGTGTGGGAGGAGGTCATAAACATTGCGCAATATCGAGCGCAATGGAGAGTTCTTGTTGCCTCCCTATGCCCCTAAGTGGGCTCTTAAGGGGGTTTGGATTGGATTGGATTATCTATTTGAGTAGGTATACTTACAAATCAGTTGATTTAAAATGAAGTATGTTTTATATTTTTCATGTTCCGCTTAGTCAAACCAATATTTGGTAAATAATATGATTATTAATATAACACTATATTTGTGTAAAGTGCCAATAGGAGAAAATATGCGAAAAAATATAAAATTTATTATAGATTATTCTTGTCATATTTCAAAAAGTTCAATTTCATGCTAAACAAAAATGCAATATCTTTTGAATCGTGTTATGATACCTTTAAATTCAGAAAGCAAATAAATACTTCGACATGCAGACGTACTGAATGCACCCTTAGAACTGCCTACAATACTTTTGTTATTATTGGCTGTTTGGGTAGGTGCCTACCTACCCCTGTACTTAGACAATACCAGAAGAATAAAATGTATTTCCATAATATAAAAATCATACAGAGATTACATAAAAGTGTAACATAAAAGCACGTCGTGCCGGTATATTTCTGTCATTATGTTCTGCTTAAATTCGTATTATTTTATTTTTTATTCGTAACACAATACCGGATACAGCTATCTCTTTCCATTTTGCATACGCACACTTCCTCTCTCGCTCCTACTTGAAATACGTGACGCTTTTGATAAATTTCAGCATATGATTTTATTTTGAATTTGCCCTCGAACCTATTCCAAAATATTTAAACACGATGTCAAAATAAAAACAATAGTGTTAAACCTTAACCATGATCAATCGTTCACGAATTTGTTTTTGGTGAAATGTACCAGATTTCATATAGAGATGTTCCGGGTTTGTTCAGAACATATCGACGGGTTTTTCTTAAAAATATTATACACGAAGCGTTGTCAGTAATGACCCGTCGATTATCTTACAGTAAATAAAAACTCATGAATTAAAATTATATATTTATTTATTAAATCTACGTAAGTAAAGGTTGGTTTTAAATACAATTTAAAAATCAGAAGAATATAAAGAAAATATACCTAATAAAAGTACCACAATAATGAAAAATAAGTATCTCTAACAATTGAAGGAGTCAAGAGAACCGAGTGGCCAAGATTCAACATTTTTTTGAAACTATGCAAAAGTGTACCAAATATATCCATTTCGCCAAGATTATTACCCCTCTAAGTATCCTTTGCACCGGCGTGTTGAAAGATAGATAGGTAATAATTAACTGAGAAAAATTAAAATAATAAAATAAAATATAGTATTATCTAATTTTTATGCGATGTGCGGGGGGCCTCATGGGAGAGAGGAGGAGAGGATCAAAAAAAATATTTTTATAGGTAAAAACCCAGAGTAAAAAAGTTAAATACAGTTAGTAAAAAATAATATTGGTTACATAATAATAGGTATTATTTGAAATAAACAAAACAGTTCCTTAGTAAAAATATATAAATTATCATGAATTCACCAAGATGCAATAATATCAAAAAATTAAAACATTTCATAGAACATTCATATTGTTACTGCTGCTTGTTTGTTTATTCTTCTAGTGTATGTTTGGAAGTGCAGTGGATTCTGAATAAAATTGATAAATTAATAGTATAAAAAGATGTAAAAAGTGTATTTGGGTTCACTTCGGGTCAGCACAGATTCATTAAAAAAAAATACATAATTAGTGTATTTTTACTTAAAAAACACCCAACTGTTGAATTAAGGGCAGGATTTTCATCCCTCTTCATAATATTATTTTAAAATTCCACGTTCATGAACATACAACAACAATAATAATAATAAGGGTGTGTTGTATTTGATGGCGACACTCGCGCTTTGAATAAAATGTCTTGATATGATTGTTAAACATTTATACAATACAAATAGCACCCACAACATAGGTAGACCGTGCTAGTAATGCCATCAGACGAGTGAAACGTATAGGTACTAAATTCATTACGTATTAAAACAATATTATATTGTGATGTATTATTCCCAAAAGTTTCAGCGGGTTATGCGGGTTTTATTGTCATAATTATGTCACATGTAATAAATAATTTAAGGCCGCCTTTCGCATTTTCGAAAAGCGATGTTATCTGAATACAAGATAAGCTCTCTGGGTTTGCGTAGCTACCTGTAGTCATAAATCAAAAAAGCGAACAGTGATACGGTTTGTTTGAAAATTCTTTGATTAATAATCGTTTTAGAAAAAGGATTAAATACAATTTTTAAGGACACAAAGACAAATAGACACAAATATTTTGATACACAACAAAAAATGAACAGGAAAAATGGGGAAATTTTTACTTGATATGGAATAATAGTCTTATCCAGAAACCAGATACTTGATCCAATAAAAAAAATAATGAAAAAAAGATTGAATTTCAAGGAGAAGAGGAATTGATCCAAATAACTCAGAAAAAATAAGTCTTCATTTTGGAGGAGACATCACCAATGGCGGATAAGGGAAAAAAAGGACAGTTAAATACAGAAGAGATGAGAAAGTAGTTGTAGTCACAACTTACAAGAATATAGTTTAATTGCAAAAAAGAGGAAGTTGGAATCATAAGTAATTATTTGATTCTACAATCTATTTCGTTAAATAAAAAACCTAAAGTATTTCATTTGAATTTGTGGGAAAACTATAAAAGAACATCGTTTTTCATTTGATTCAAAATGCATTTTCACTAACACTGACAAACCTTCTACCTCACATTGAAGAAAACCAACAGCACACTAAAGAAAACTAACAGCACACTGAAACAATATCTGCATTAAGTACGGTCGTTTTTAGAATTTTCGGACAAGAAATCTTACTGGAAAAAAGTTTGTGTCACAATAGTTCCATAGTGACACGCACCGACGCGACGGAAACCTTCTAGAAAGAAGCAGGCCTGGCAAATACTGGCTAAGAGAGAGTGTTCAGGACGAAGCTTATCCGAGAACCATCAGGGAAGAAACTAGAGTTATCGCAAGATCAAGTTAGTTCAAGCATAAAAACCTTGTCTAGGACTAAGAGAAGCTCTACAAGGCAACCAAGAGTCATTTTGGTACAGGATTATTAAAAGAGAAATTTTTTGATTATATTTACTTAACCTAATTTAAATTATCATTTTTAATTGCAGTAAATGTATATGAAAAGCCTTTAAGGAACCCCGAAATATTTCATGGCTACATTTATTTTAATTGCAAGCTTTTTAGCAAAGTTACAACGTAAAAACATTGCTTGTACCTACAACTCATTTTAAATAGATATATTCTTTAATAGATTTCAATGTATAACATAGAATTTGAAATATAACCTTAATTTTCCAAATAATTATGCAGATCCATGAGCATTGAGCATTTGATTCGACATAAGTGACCACAATCGCTATGCTAGCATTGGGTACACATATTAATAGTGCCCCTAATGTTACTAGATATTATATGAATGAAGCCAACTCAAACAGAGGCCGTACGTGACGTAGAATTGATGCGTAGGACCAGTACTCTATGTACGATTTTTATGGGAAATCAAGCGCTAATCAATTTCTCAGTGCAGTGATTGAAATGGACGCCAAGTGCATGGTTTGTATTAAAAGATCTTTATGGAAATTAACAAGGTGATATCTTATTCTTGGTTTGAACATGTTGAAAGATTGGATGCTAATATGATAACTAAATAACATACAGGTAGATATGCATACAGTGCAAAGGGAAGGTGGAAAAACACACCGATTCTTTTTTTATGAAAGACCGGGTTAGAGCAAAAAAAATAGAGGAGACCATATACAATTTCTTCTAGGAATCGAAGGAAGTGGTAAGCAGGCCAATTTTATATTCCTTCCCTCTTTAAGGATTCGCCTTGATGGGCAAAAAATATATATGCAAAGTTCGTTGTTTTCGTATTTGACTTCAAATATTTTTTATGCTTTGAGTATGAATATTGGTACAAGAAATTCCAAGCAATTACACTGACGTTTATCATATTTTAAATGTATACAATATATAGTAATTATGTGAATTATTTCCATCTGTAAAGATGTTATGTACGTATAAGACCATACGCTAAATAAATAAATTGGCTATAGGTATATTTTTGACAAGTTACACTACTCTAAACAACACATTCCGTTAAAAAAAAAGTTTATCTCATTTTACGGCTGGTACTAGGAACCCGGCCTAGCAAATAGTTCCGTTCGGTTATTAATAGCAGCGATGTTCCGTTTATTTGCACATAGGTTTATTGATTTAACGGCGATATTACGAGTATTTAACGACGATATGCTAATTATTATTCTATTTGTTCTCTCCTAGCCTGGCTCTCCTATTCGTTTCAGATAATTTTGATGCTCGCCATCGCAAATTTATGGTTTTGGGTATTATGTAGATAAGCCTTGATTTGTTTGGACTAACAGGATGTATCTAATATTGCTAGTGTGAAATCGTTTAACAATATTAATTTTGTTCCTTCATCTCATTCTTAAATGGAGAGCTCTTTTTGCCTTCCTATGCCCGAAAGCTGGGTTACAAAAGGAGTAGTTAGTTAGCATTTAACTCATTTTTCGGAAGCTATCGATTGCTTACCTTGGAGTCTTGCAAAGGACTTCAAAATGAAATTGACGTGCGAACGATAACTACTTTTAAGTCATGACAAGCTGAAGAAAGGAGCATCCGTCAACCGTACATTATCGAATTTCGAGGATTTTGTCAAATAAATACTTTTAAACTAATCAAATCAATCTCTCTCTGGTTTGTGTGTACCTACTAGGTTTGGTTTGCACCAGTGATTTTTATTTTTTCTTATCTAAAGTTCCCTTTTATCCTGGTAAATATTTGCATATCCAGTAAGAATTTTTGGCGTAGTTGTCCATCGGAGTTTATAGCCCAGCCCATTCAGCCTTCTTCACGGTCAGAACTGTGTTTAATTAAAGTGAACTCAAACATAATTCTGAAAACTTTCGCACAAAGCAATAACTGTGTTGTGAAGCAAACGGGAAGATGTCAGCACCGGGGATCGAAACTGCGATCTTCACAACCAAAGTATGTGACTGACCCGCTAGGTTTTACCAATCCTTACAGTTGATCTAACTACCTCCGGATTTGTGTATCACTTTCTGAGAGGATTGTATTCTGGAATACTATCACCCTTCCAGTCTCTATAGCCTTATAAGGCTACAGATTTTAAATTTAATTTACAGACTTAGCACTTTTTTATCTACTTTCTTATTAGGGTAGGTGTATCAAGTTATTGTTTTACATGTTCTTTATTTTTTTCATTTTTTTCAAAACTGTAGGTGTATTTAGTTATTGTTTTACATGTTCTTTATTTTTTCTATTTTTACAAAAAATTTTCTTCATGTTCCAAGATTTTCGTAGCATTTGTACATAATAAAATAATATCATATAATAGTCGAGTTTGTTTGTACGTGATATGAACAAGTTGTTGTTCAGTGGTAAATTCGAGAAGTGGACAGATCCCAAGTTAGAAGATAGTTGATGCGTGGCGTCACGATCCACAGATCAGCGACAAAGCCTCGTCATATAATATACGAAGTTTAACAGCATTATATCTCCTTTCATGCTATAGAACCCCCCTAGGGAGACAGAATAAATTTCTAAGAATTATCGTTGCCGGACACAAATAATCATAAAAATATTTTTTTTTCAATAAAAATAAGAAACATGTATTTAGATATAATATAAAAAATATACATAAGTCAAATTTTACGAGCATTGTCAATATATTTCATACGTCCGTCGATTGTATGTACGACTTTCATCTATGAAGTGGGATTCGGCTGAGCAATGCCGAGAAATGATGGCCAGTGTTCTGAAAGTCGTGAAAGACTTATGTGTACTGTACGTTTATTTGATTTGAATCCGAATTATAATTTATACAGTAAGTATACAATGGGGTAGAGTTTAAATTGCTAAATTTAGAAAAAAAATCATGATCCATAGAGGAATTGCATTAGGTACTTGAAATATCTTGGTGACCACACAGAAGGGAAAAGCACCATGTCTAAACTATATAATGATTTTGCCCTGCGTGTTCTCCTCTATGATTGTGAGTACTGGCACTTAAATTTTACCGAAAACTCTCGTTAGCAGGATTTTACCGACCTCGGTAGCCTAGTTGTACTAGCGTGGACTTCAGATCCGAGGTCCCGGGTTCGATTCCCGGTCGGGTCAGAGTTTTTCTTTTTTTTTTTTTTTCTTCTTTTTCAGAATTCACAGTATGTTACATTGACGATATCTTATTATTTTCAAGAACGTTCTCAGAACATGTCACACATCTCAAGCAGCTTTTCAAAGCAATCAAAAGTGAAGGCCTAAGACTGAAATTTTCAAAATGCATATTCGCAGCAGATTCTGTTAAATATCTAGGCCATATAATACAGCACAATTCAGTTAGACCATTGAAAGACAACTTGATATCAATCAGAAACTTCCCTACTCCAAAAACACAAAAAAACGTGAGACAATTTTTAGGAAAAATAAACTTTTATCACAAATATGTACCAAATATAGCAGTAAAATTGGAACCATTGCATAAGCTTTTAAGAAAAGGGCAAATCTTCAACTGGACTGAAGGATGTCAAAAATCTTTTGATGAAATGAAAGAGATATTATGCTCTCAACCAATATTAACAATTTTTGATCACAAATTGCCCATTCACATATATACAGATGCCAGCATACTAGGAATAGGAGCAGTATTAAAACAACCGCAAGAAAATAATGAAGAAAAACCGGTTGCATACTTTTCAAAAAAATTGAATGAAGTCCAAAAAAGGAAGAAAGCTATTTACCTGGAATGCCTCGCAATTAAAGAGTGTGTAAAATATTGGCAGCATCTTTTGATTGGTAGAAAATTTACAGTCTTCTCAGATCATAAACCGTTGGAGAATATGAATATCAAGTCGAGAACGGATGAGGAATTGGGAGATTTAACATAAGGATCATGTATCTTAACAGAAGGACCGCCAGCAGCAGAACCGAGGTGGTTGAACTTTTTCGTGAGTTCTTCATGTCTGTGCTCAATGATACCCCTGTGAACTCTAACATTCCCGTGATTCGTGTTATAGATAAGGTTCATATTCAACGAGTATATTTCTCGTTGTCTGAAGTTAGAAAGGGCTTAGATGCACTTGACACTGATAAATCTCCTGGTCCTGATAGGCTTCCACCATTGTTTCTCAAAAATTGTTCGGCTGTATTGAGCCGTGCACTGCAGAAAATTTTCAACAACTCAATTGCTTCGGGGACCTTTCCGTCGAGTTGGAAAGAGAGTAATATAATTCCTATTTTTAAAAAGGGGGATAAGTCTGATATTGGAAATTACCGTCCGATTTGTATTCAATCATGCATCCCAAAATTATTCGAAAGAATGCTTCTTGATAAGATTAAGAATGATTTGATGATTTTGATATCTGATAAAGAGCATGGTTTCATGAAAAATCGATCAACATTGACGAATCTTTTAGAGTTTCATTCTGACATCATGGATGCAATGACGGACAGGGGCCAATTGGACTGTGTCTATACTGATTACTCTAAAGCCTTCGATCGAGTTTCTCATCCAATATTATTGGCTAAACTCCAGTCGCTTGGTGTAGATGGGGCGTTACTGTCATGGTTTGCAAGCTATTTGTCGGGGAGAATACTCAGGGTATGTTTGTCGAGTGTCATCTCATCCTCATTTGTTGCATCGAGTGGTGTACCGCAGGGCTCACACCTTGGCCCCATACTATTTAATATTTTTATTAATAACCTTTTGACGGAATTTGATGGGGTAGAGGTTATGATGTTCGCAGATGACCTTAAAATTTATAGAGTCATAAAGAGTGCTGATGACTGCTGTGTGCTGCAGAGAAATATTGATTCTCTACTGAAATGGTGTTCGAATAATGAGTTCAGTTTGAATGTGGCGAAATGCCAGGTGGTACGTTTTTTCAAAATAAAAACACCGATCATTTTTCCATATATGATGGATGGTACTGAGCTGGAGTCGGTTTCTCAAATCCGGGATCTCGGAGTACAGCTTGATACTGGTCTAACGTTTGTCCCGCATATTAACGCAATGGTGGAAGGAGCGCTCCGCACGTTAGGATTTGTTTTGCGCTTGTGCCACAATTTCACCAAGGTCTCTACTTTTGTTCACTTATATAATTGCCTTGTCAGACCACAACTGGAGTACAATGCGGTTCTGTGGTCCCCGTATTACCAGGTTCACAACAAACGCATTGAGGTAGTCCAAAATAAATTGCTTCAGATTTATCAATTTCAAACTGGGTATACCAATTGTTGACATTGATTATAATCAACTTCGCGAGGAATATGGTCTCATGTTGTTATCTGAGAGGCGTAAAAACGCCGATTTAATTTTTTTGCATAAACTGATCGGCGGCCAAATTGACTCGTCTCGACTCTTATCAATGGTGGAGCTTCGGGTGCCCACTAGGGATACCCGCAATGTGCAGACGTTCAGACTTGCGAATCATACCACCAACTATTCCTTCTTTGCGCCCATGCAGAGGATTCTTAGGGGGGGCAACGACCTCGGCGAAATAGATATATTTGCTACAAGTTTGTACCATTTCAAAAAAATGTTAAAAGATCAGAGCAGCTAGGCACTTTGTGTTTTCTATGAAGTTGTGATGTTTTCTTTGGCCCCATGTTATAATACTGTATTCATTTAATTTCCATATGTTTATGTATTTGTAACTGTTTGTTTTGTGTCTCTTGTTTGTGTTTAGTTTATTTTCTTTTGGTGTTTGCATCTTGGCATCACCTATTAATTTTTTTTTTTTAATGTCAAAATTGTTTGTAAAAGCAACCGCTGGTTGCGTAGACAATAAATAAAAAAATAAAAAATAAAATATTATTTGTCACAATATGATTTCCAAATTAAATACTCTCCGGGAAAATACAATATCGAAGCTGTAGCCCTAGTATAAGTTTTCGATGATCGAACAACGAAACGATCATCGAAAGAGTTTCGAAAATTTTCCATATAAAAATGATCGAACGATTCGATCGTTTGATTTTAGAACACTATTTGCACGTTTATAAGCACTTATTAGCGTGCAATAAGCTTTCGATGAAACTCGTACTAGCCCCACTGATTGCCTTAGCAGGAATCCAGTCTTAGAACAAAATGAAAATCATGAAGAACAGTTGAAAATAGTAAACATAATAAAGTTAGAAGACATTGTGAGAGATCAAGATGGAAATAAAGTAATACAATGCAGAAAAGAAAAGTTTATAAAAAAAGACAATATTTACTACAAGAAAGTAAATAAAAAAGATAAAATTATACTATCAGAGAAATGCAGTGTAGGACTAATCAAAAATGTGCATACAGAACTATGTCATATAGGAGTCACACAAATGCAAAAAATGATCAGCTCAATATATACTGCAGAAAATTTGACGAAAAATATTAAAAGAATCTGTGAGAATTGCATAGTATGTATAAAGAACAAATCAAGAGGTCAAAATAAATATGGATTGATGTCCCACTTGGGTCCCGCAACAAAGCCTTTTGAGATATGTTCTATTGATACCATTGGAGGATTTGGAGGCTCGAGGTCAACAAAAAGATACCTGCATCTGTTATCAGATCATTTTACTAGATATGCATATATTTTAACATCAAGTACTCAAAATGCAAACGATTTTATAAAATTGATAAAAAAAATGTGATGAGCATGAGGACATTGGCATGATTCTCTCAGATCAATACCCAGGAATCAATTCTATAGAATTTAAACGATTTTTGGATGAAAGAAATATACCAATAGTTTTTACAGCAGTGAACTCGCCCTTCTCAAATGGGTTAAACGAAAGACTAAACCAAACATTGGTGAATAAGATCAGATGTAAAATAAACGAAAATAATAAAAAAATTGCATGGACAACTATAGCACAAAACTGTGTAAAAAGTTATAATGAAACTGAGCACACTGTCACTGGATTTGCACCAAAGTATTTACTAGATGGAACAGATGTTACGATTTTGCCGAATGAGCTGAAACTTAAGAATACTAAGCCCAATATAGTTAAAAACAGGCAAAAAGCATTTGAAAACACAATCAAATCACATAATTACAACAAGACAATTTACGATAAAAATCGGAAAGATGTGGACTTTGAAGTTGGTGATACTGTTTTTGTGGAGAATGGAAATAAACTAAATAGGAAAAAGCTGGATGAATTAAGAATAGGACCTTTCAAAATCGTGGAAAAAATATCAAACTCTATTTACAAAATAAACACCGGACATAGGAAATCAGAATAAAATTATTTCCATAAATCCAAATTAACTCCATCCCCTGAAATTGAAACTGTAACTGTGTAATAATTATTGTACTATATTCTTTCCGAGGGGGGGAGATGTAAAGAAAATTATAATTTTCATTGATTTGGAACATATTCAAAATTTTACAAACAAATGACAAATATGACATCGGCATTCGTACAATTGTTGTTTATCAATAGTTATTTTATTTCAATTTATTAAATTCATTACTTTTAATGTCGTTTCTTTTCAGGTTTCTTTTGTTATTTTATTATTTGTAAACATTATATTAGTAGAACAATTAATTATATCAATAAATATTTATTCTCTTTTCAGAGAAAGAAACAATAAACTGTATTGAATTTATTAACAAAATATCTTATATGTTTTTTCACTTGAAATTTCTATCCGGGGTTGGCCTGTCTTAGATTGGACGGGACCGGTTGACTGGAAAAAATGGCCTCAGGCAATAAGTTCCGCCGGCTATACTGACACCTTTGTATAGAAAAGTGTTATATTATTATTATTTAAGATCAAATACGCTGGTTTCACGTAAACAACTGTCACAGACCAAACAAGCCAATGGAGGGGACTTAACAGAAGGGAGATAACTAACAAAACATAAAATAATTCAACATTCTATGAATAAGATTATGGTGGAGGTTAGCGTGGTGACCAAGAGCAAAAACCAAGATGCATGTTACCACTTTCCATGAGGCGAGACCATTTTTATGTCTCGTGTCTCGGTCGCGGTTTTTGACTGTGTGTATCTCGATCACCCGTCTTTGTCGCGGGTTTCGGTCTCGTGTGTCGGCCGCAGAGCGTCAACCTTTAGCGAAACTAGTCAAGATAATAAAATATAATAATTCACGACCCCAGGTTTAAGTGGATTACTGTGAAAGAGTCGAAGTGGGTATCTGTGTTCACTTCGAGTGAGCACAGATTCATTAAAAAAACAATAGGCAATATATGTAAAAAAAAAAAGAATAAATATTTTCGGACGACACTTTATTAGCCTCGCTTGTTAATATTCTGGGAATAGAATCTGTTTAAGAAGTTGAAGTAAGAAGTTTGTTTATGGGGGGAGAATGAATAGAGACGGAACAGAACAGAAAGTCGTGTTGGCCGGGACATCAGATGTGGCCGACGGTCAACACGCAGAGTACAACAATGGCAGATACCTCCATCTGGTTCCGCCGCAGATATGGGAAGTGCCCCCGCTCACGTTGTGAATTATTGCCTTGCTTATGAAATGTAAATATTTATACGTAGGTACGTATGTATGTCCTCCCGCTATGGATTTAAGGATTGAGGGATCATCGTGATTTATATCCTAACTTTTCCCGTTGTACAAATCTATTTAAAAATCTCTTTTGCAACAACAACATTTATCTGCTACTTTTTGATACAAAAATATATTTTAATTCTTTTTATTGACGATTTACTTTCTTAATATTTCACGCTGTAATTTTATCTTATAACTTTATTAATATGGGTAGCAATATAATTTGGCAGAATTGTCTAATAAAAAGTTTTGTAACTTTTTTGTTATATTATAAAACGTTTTCTGTTCATTTCTTATTTTATCAGGGACCGGCTAATGATGAAGTAGAGTGACAACATCGTGGCTTGCCCAAGCTTCGAATGGATGCGAAAAGCACAAACAAGAGAGAGAATAGCGCCCATTAGAGGAGGCCCCTTTGTTCAGAAACGAACACAACAAGGCTGAAAAAGCAGATGAGCTTGACATAAAGATCATTGCAAAGTGAGTTATAAGTATTCTACTTCTTCTACATTGTTAGCCGTCCCTTCACTGCTGGATGTATGCCTCTTCTAAAGTTTTTCACCTTTTTCTATTTTATACTTTCTCATCGTTTCTCTCCTCCTGAAATCTCATCGTCCAATCATCTTCTTTGGGGTCTCCCTATTATCTCTAATTCTGATAAGATCGTCATTTTAAAAGTATCACTCTGAAGATGAAAAGTCTCAACTTCTTAACTTCGATAGGAACAAGATTTGTGATCATATTTTTATGTATTAAAATTAATTTCTTTCATTTCAACTAAACCAAAATATATGCTTCAGAAGCTACAAATCTAAATGAAAAATCAATTATCATAATTATTGTAAGATGCTATATGAGCTACCCAGTTTAATCTAATGAGGGATCAATGTTTTATCTTCTTACCCCCTTCTGAAATGGATAAGTGAAGTCTAACAATTGTCCGTTTCAACTGGAGACCCATCATTGACCCTCATAGTCTTTGCTTGCCTGCTGTCACAAGTAATCCTTTGTCTCGATGTCATCTGCACTCCATTTATCACACCCACAAATCAACCCGATTATAATATAAATTTCTCATTTGATGAGAAGTTATCAAATTGTGAGTATTTCTTGCAAAACATACGTACCTACTGATTTTATCATACGAATAATTGTTAACTTGTTATGTAGGTACGGGACAGTACTGGAAAAAAATTAATGAGCAGAAATATACAGAGACAGAGATATGTCATGCATGATGCATTGGCACTGGGAAGTGTTCAGTGAACCATTAAATTTATTGAAGTCTACTACCGGACTAGAATGTCAAATTAACCTGGGGGCTCAAATCTTGAACATTACAATGCGTGAGTCTAGTACGGGACATTACTTTACATAAAAAAAAAACTTTACGATGCAACAATTACATTATTTATTTATTTAATAATTTTATTCTTTACTTATATAAAAAAAAATAGTGTATAAACAAGTGGCAATGGCGGGATTATAGCCGAAGCAATCTCTAACATCCAACCACAATAATACATGCACAACACATTATACATCCTAAATTTTAAATAGTAATTACTATTAAAATCAATTGAACTAAGAAACTTTTTTCGTTTATTTTGTTTCATAATGGTTCAAAATTTTGGTTTGATCAAGTGTCAAAACACACGTCAAAAAATTGCCGTGCATTAATTGAAATAAATATTATTCTCGCGATTGTCTATGGTAAGACATCATAATGGCTATTATTCTGAAATGAAAAACAGACGATTCAGTTGCGTCGTATCCAATTTTTATTGAGACTTTTGACATTTCTGTATTCTGAAAATGTTTTATCCAATACATTAGTTACGTAACTATTGGCAACCGATTAAGTTCTAAGCAAGAGCTTCTTGCGTTGAGTTTGGAACGTGAATTTAAGAATACCAGTCAATGTATTATATTTATTTATTTATTAACCATCAACGGCACAAATGCCTTTTTCAAAAATAAAGAAATAACAAGACATATCATACAAAGCATAAGGTACACAAAAAATATAGACGAATGGTACGTGTAAACATATAAAAAACGACACATAAAAAATCTACAGTTATTTTTTTGCCTTCTATATATCTATTCTTATAACGCTCAAAAACTATTGAAGAGTAAGTATGTGTTTGGGTGGTTACATACATATTTAAGATTATGATGTTAACATAGAGAATATAATTTTATAAAAGAGTATAAGTACCTATTGAACAATAGGTTTATATTATTGACTCCGAGACTTTTGGTTTAAGTACCTGCGGATTAGGAAGTAATTCCCAGAGGAAATAAACCACGTCTCTAGTTGGCGCTATATTTGCTTTCCAATTTACTCGCTACAATAATTGAATTAATACCTCGCACCACAGAAAATACAGTAGACACTAATATTATAATATAATAATATTAACGAATTATTCTATTGTTGGTTTTCGTTTGGTGCTTAACTTCAAACTTGGCGTGGCTATAGGGAGAATAAGTTCTGAACATGTGCTGTTTACCAGAAAAGTTCAAATATTTACTTGTATCTCTGTTTTGTTTGTTTTATTGAGTATTTTACTTATAAAATTAAGTATGATTACTTCTCTATGAATACCTACATATCTTTTGTAGCGGTCATTTTTCGCATGACATCGTCCACCAATAGCGTTTCTCCATGATGTCGATACCCAGTACAAAGCCGCACAAATATCAGTCACCACCAAGTCTTCGTGGGGTAGGCACAGAACACGCATCATCCATCTCGCCACGCGCATGAATATCCTCATCATTCTTTATAACACGTTGCATCAATAAAACCGTTCAGACCTGAAAAAATCTTATCTCTGCAAACCACCACCATATCCAAATTTTAAACCCCACTTAGGGGGATGGGGAGGCAACAAGAGCTCTCCATTCCAACCAACTGTTATTCGGCATCCTTAACAAAATATTATGTTCCACCTATTTCTTTTCATTTATTTATTTTTGTATGTGAATTTTGCCCTTTTTTACCCATAATTATAAATATTCGAAAAATCATGTAGATAGGTATATAATATTTTGAAAGAGAAGCTAATAGAAAAGGCTTTGTAGATTTTATAAAATAGAGATTCTTCTTCTTCTTTCTCTTTAAATAGGTATGGCGACCTGTTTATTTATTGTAGTGGGGTTTCTTGGGACACCAAACTCCTACTGTCTCACCATCTTTTGTAGGGTCTTTTCGGTTGGCGATTTCCCACCGGAATGTTGTGGGCGCTACCTGAGGAAATTTATCACCATCCATTCTATCAACGTAGGTCGCACCAAAAGCGCCCTCTTGTCCTGCCCCACCTGAACATGTCTTCCGTGTTGCAGGACTCACGTATGCCGTTGTTAAAAATACAGATTGTATAAAAAAAAAATTCAGATAATTTGATAAATGGCTTTTAGTTTTTTCATTGTTGTATGTATCTGTTTTTCTGATAAATGGCTTTGATTAATTCGTATTGTTAGATTACTACAAAGTTTCAAATAAGTATATTTTGTTAATTTATAGTAATAATAAAACTAAAGCATACCTGCTAATAGAAGTTGGTTTTAACACGTTGAAAAAGTTCTCAGTTAGTATTTAGTATGTTCCAGAGCATTCTCGCTGGAGTAACAACGTGTTCGGTGGAAAATGCGACACTGTTGGGAGTATAGCGAGCGGATAATTGGAGACCCCTTGATAGTAATTTATCAATTATTTTGTCCGCTCCCAACCGAAGTAAACCAAAATAAACTCAATACCTTGAAAGCCTTGTTATGTTGCTCGTTTATTAATCCAGGTATAATAAATACATTATTTGTTAGCCAAGGGAATCCGTTTTATCATGAATTTATACTTCATAATAAAATGTATAATATTTAATTTTTTTTTTTTTTTTTTTTTTTTTTTTTTTTTTTTTTTTTTTTTTTTTTTTTTTTTTAAAATGAATCTGTGCTCACTCAAAGTGAACACAAATACACTCCTTGACTCTTTCACAGTAAGCTACTTAAAGCTTGTGTCGTGAAAGAGGAAGATGGTCGGAATATTGTAAGATACTCAATTATTTTCTATCTACAAATTTACCTCCATATAACAGGCCTATATCTTTTTCATATTTTTTTCGAATTTGAATAATGATAAAATTACATAGATAATTAACACAATTTAACCAATGTGATTCCGATCGATGCGTCTGTTTTAAACAAAATATATATATATTTTTTTTAAATGAATCTGTGCTCACTCAAAGTGAACACAAATACACTCCTTGACTCTTTCACAGTAAGCTACTGAAGCTTGTGTCGTGAAAGAGGAAGGTGGTCGGCACCTGGGATCGAACCACGACGTCTGCACTTTGCATCCGCAATCTTTATATCGGACCTACCTTTTTTGTCAAACGGCAATTTACTTTCAAAACTTGATTAAAGATTATAGGTATTGTAAAATGCACTTAAAAGGCTACGTTAAGTTTTCTTAACTTAATGATCTGCGCATATTTCTTTAAATTTCCTTTCGTAAGAACCTTCTCCTGACAAAAGCAAACACAATGAAAAAGGAATAAGCTATGTTGGCTCAGCCGTTCACGCGTGATATCTTTTTTTTTATAGACTCTTAATAGGTGTTTTTTAATTTGTTTTCAGTGCAGTTAGCATGATAACTTTGATTTTGAATTTAGTTATGGCTGACCCCCAGGGTAGATAAATTCATATACCCATTCAAAATTCAAACCCTTTTTACGAAATACTATTTTGAGGTGTATTGATCGGACAATTTAATAATAATAATATAACACTTTTCTATACAAAGGTGTAAGTATAGCCGGCGGAACTTTTTTATTTAATTTTCGTAAAAATATTCACGAAATAAAATATTGAGTCCAAGTTTAAGTACAATTTTTGTTCACTCGCTTTCAAAACTTTAATAGGACTGTTGATTTTTGGATGCACAATTAGATCAATTAAAAACCCTTTAATTGGTTAAGCATTTTGACTGATGAATGAGATCTTTTGCAGGATGAATTTAATTTTTAAAGCTTGTTGAAAGCTAACTCTACCGTTTGTATAATTCAAAGTACTCACTTACCTCCGCTGCGGAAGCAAATATCATTAGCGTTTCTCTTTCAATCGTGAAATTATTTTGTTTATTGATGATGGATGGTAGAAAAAAGCTTTTTGAAAATGCATTATGCCTGTTAGCGAAAAAAATCATTGCAGCGGACCGTGATATGCAACGTTCTAATGGCTAATTGAGTATTAAAAGCACTCAATGAACGAATGGAAATTCAGTTACTTTTTTTTACAGTATGAATGTTTTTTTAATTTTATTTTCAATGGAATTCGTCGATTTGTAATTGAATTTACCACTGCCATGAGTCGTTTTGTGTAA
The DNA here is from genome assembly GCA_963576905.1 of Mystacides longicornis. Lineage (NCBI taxonomy): Eukaryota > Metazoa > Arthropoda > Insecta > Trichoptera > Leptoceridae > Mystacides > Mystacides longicornis. Next base: position 10,922,831 of record OY756428.1, read on the forward strand.
TGTTAACAAAACAATGGGATTCGTTTAATCGTATTAAAAAAAATTAAAAACAATATTATTTTATAAATAGTTGGGACTATGCCCGTCAGCTTATGACGGACGTGGCTGCTGTACTTACCTAAAATTGACAACTAACCGACCCCGATCCTGTAAGAGTATGTGGTATGTTTGTATGTATCTGAAAATATCAGAAGTAGTTGGTACCTTGGCTGTTCCGTCGCCGACTGTCGTACTCTTTCGATCTGGAGGTCGTTTGATCGTTCCCAGGTGCCGATCATCTTCCTCTTTCATGACGTAAACTTATTTGTTTACTGTGGAAGAGTAAAAAAGTGTATTTAGTTTCACTTTGAGTGAAAACCCTCTTTATTGAGGAATATCACAAAAGAACTCATGCCCCACTATATATATGAGTGTGTATGTGTGACCCATGGGGGATCGCTATAGGTGGGCGGGGTTAGTCGGTCATTCAATCTTTGAGTGTTTTGAGGTATTCTAAGATATTATATTATGTACTGGCAGCTGAAGGGGTGGGGGGTAGCAGGTGACAAAGAAACTTATTGAAGTCAGCTAAGACCCACCACGTTTTGTAAAGCTGAAGATGATGATGAAGATGTATATATGTAATGTGAATAGTCGTACAGTTTTGATACTATTTTTCGGAGCAATCTAAATAGTTCTCTTTAGCGCTACAACCAGGAGAGCGCAGGGAAGCATGCATTAGATCTCTCTTCTGCATCAAATTTATAGTTATTCCTAACACGCGCTATACTTTAACTTATACAGCGTAGATTCATCGCTTATACCATACCAAAGGGAATGGACATAATATTATATAAAGGATGTCGTTTAAACGTTAGCCACTTTATAGACTGTGTTCTGATGCTTAAAAGTATTGAGGGATTTGGACATGTTTTGGTAGGAGATCGTAGACACTGTCCAAGAAGGAGAGCATTGCTCCGTTCAAAATCACTTCAATTTGATCACAATAGGATATTCGAATGGAATGTATTTTGTATGTTATGTAAAAAGATACAAAATTGAAAACTGAAATAAGTCCAATACAAAATTTTCGGTTTTCTGCTACAAAGCTCTGCAGGTAGGTTGCATGGGTATGTACCGTTGGGCCCTTCAGAATCGATTAATAAAATCCGGCGACAAATTAAAAGGCAAACAACTCCACTAGAGGGTTTGAGAGAAATTTATAGTATGTACATTTATTTCCAACGTGTAGTGAATGCGCTTCGAGCTTTATTGAACCCTCAAATGTTAAGTTAATTCACTATGGCTTTGGCGAAAATACTAGTGGTACTTAATATATGAGTAAATTCTATCCAAAATCTAGAAAAGAATGATAAATCAAAGGTATGATTAAAAAAAACTTAGTTTCGATAGTGAGAAAAAAACATGGCTACGGAAAAGGGAAAGAAAAGATCACAACATCATTAAAAAAAAACAGAAAAAGTTCAATCGTATTTTTTTATAAATTTAGATTTTTCTGAAACCAATCTATGAACTATCTTGTCGGACGGGTGAGTCTGTTTGTCGTATTTCTGACATTTTCTTTCCATTTACATTTAATCAGCATTTTTCTCCCGCAAACAGCTTCCAAAATACTAAGGCCCAGTTTTATTATACAATCATTCAAACGAAGTGGTTGTTAGCTTAGCGGTTCATATGCCGACTTTCGTTCTGAAGGTTCATTCCCGACCATCTTTCTTTTGTGAAATATATCGAAACTGTATTTATATTCACTTTGAGAGAGGTTAGATTAATTTTTAAAGCAATAGAACAAAGAAAAAGGTTTTTGGATACTTTTGATAACCGATGACGAGCAGATGAAGAAAACCCTACAATATTGTATACTAGCTGACCCGTCGAACTTCGTCCCGCCAGAGAATTATTAATAAATAATATTAACTTTTGTTGACATAAATGGCCATCACTGACATTATCAAAAATATAAGGTCTGAAATCTGAAGCAAAATGAATGGACATAAGTAAATAAGAACAAAAATGTTTCATGGAATTTAATAGTGATTGATTACTTGCTTACTACATCACTCAACAAACGAAATGCATTGAGAAAAGAAAAAAATGACCATCATATATTTTTTTTCAATTTTGCTACAGTTAATTATTTTGATATTACGGTTCCTTCAAAGTATATGAAAAAAAACATGAAGCTTACAATATTGCATGAGAAAAAAATACGTAAGCTTATATACTACAAAAACGCAACAATTAGAGGTTAACATTGTGCACAACCAATATAATATAGACATATTATCTTACCGACCTCGGTAGCCTAGTGGCAAAGGCGCCGACTTCAGATCAAGAGGTCCCAGGTTCGATTCCCGGTCGGGTCAGAATTATTCTGTGTTTTTTTTTCTAACCCAATTTCTCGAGATACTAACCCAAATTTATTTTTATATATTTCTTTATTAAGTTAATGGCAAAAAAATTATATATAAACAAAATAACAATCATAATATTTTTTCACAACCTATGAGATTTACAACATACTTAAATACAGAATAAATATCAATTTGGCAAGACAGAACAAAAATTATATAAAATAAAAATAAGAATGTCAATCTTAAAAATGATTAAAAAAGAATCAGAAATAATGGAGCATGCAGTAATATAATAGAGATGTCAACTATTATCAACAAAAGCAAATTAAAAATTAAAATATGTCATGTTAATAACATACCTATATTATGTGTATCAAATGATATGAATATAATGTCATTATGTCACCTATTGATATTTGATTGAAGCTTTTACACTAAAACACTTCAAAGCATATTCGATAGATGGCAGCGACTAATTAACATTTTGTTCATTAAAAAATATTAATTTTATTGTCTATGAAAAAATAATATGAGAATGTGTAATGACCAGTGGTAATGACACTATGTAAAACAATATGGAGGGATAAACTGACATTTCATAAGTAAAATAAGCTAAATAATAATTGTTTTACTTTGTTGCAATGTTTTTAAGTACTTCTATGGAGTAAAATATTTTAAAATTTTTATCAGGTCTGGTAGCTACATAATTACTCATCTATCTGGCTACGACAGTTTGACACAAAATGTGGCCATAAATTTTTTAAAATGTGTCAAATAACAAAATGGAGGAAATATTTTTCCAAAATCTTTCTTTAAATCTTTATTTATTGAGAATAATAAGATTTGAATAACATTTATATGTATAACAAATCAATCTCCAATTATTTTATTACATTTTCATACAGTAATACCAAGATTCCATTGTACGTTTACATGAGTAATTTTGTTTCCAAAAGATGGCTTACTGTCTTTTGTGAAAAATTTGTATGAAGATCTTAAAAAAATAAAGTTTTTTAAATAGCTCTAAATATATTAAAGTTAATTTATCAAAGAGTATTTAAGAACGCTCTCTGGAATTTTGCACGGCTTTTCGCATATTAATATCTGACCTTTACGTTTGTTTTCTATGATTGATGCTGTTTCAAAAATATAAATAAATAAATAAATAAACGGACTAAAATATTATGTAGATTGAACATATACTTGATGGTGAAAAAAATACCCATTTCAGAGAAAATATTCCCTTTAATATATTATTTTGGGAGAATTTTCTAGAGAAGTGATTTCATATTTATGAGTTCCGTCATACAATCATAATATTTAATTCGTCCATTTAATTCATTTCACCGTATGATTGATGAAAACCTTTAGAAATATAATTTGATATAGGGTGCTCCACAATGCCCCCCCCCTCCTCTTGCTACCCTTCTAGACCTCCCTGTCACTCTTCCAACCCCTCCTCAAACAATATCATTAATACCTACCTCTACTGTTATAAGCTATTACGTTACTGAAAATGAATATGTATTTACATTTCTAATTAATCGTTTTTTCCCGAAATATTTAAATTTAGTTGTCATATATTTAATCAAATATAGGTTATTATATACTTGAAAACTGTCATTAACTGTATGGTTTGTTAGTTGTAATATGGTCTTGTGTATTGTATTAATTTTAAGAATCAATCAATCCCCTTATACCAGCAATTTTTTTGCTGTCTGGGAATGACCTATAATATGTTAACTGTAAGATATTATTCACATTGTATACTTATGTATGTATATAATTTTATATTTAATAAATTTGAATTTGAAAAAAAAACATATCGTTTAGGGTATTAAGCAATAATTCTTTAGTAGGGTCTAGTAACTGAGAATGAACGAAGATAGAACGACTAAAATGATGTATAAATCTGAAAGAATGGGTGCACGGAGACGAAGCGGAGATCGAATGACATGGTCCGATCATTCGGTGCCGTCTTAGGGTAGGGCCATGTAAGGAGCAAAAGGAATAGAAGAGCATATATGCGGAATGTTATGCGTTTGGAAGAGGCGAAAGAGGTTTGTTTGGATAGGAAAGAATGGAAGTCCGTACTTTCTGCCTTCCCTCTTCGGGAAACGGTATGATGGGAAAAAATCTTATCTTAACGATGTCATTAGAATTATAAAAAAAACATTCACATAGGTAAATTATGAATAAATAAGGATTTTCGCAATTTTTAGAATTTAAAGAGCAGAAGGTTGACATTGAAATCGAAATTTTTTTATTTATTTATTTATTTAACAATTATTTTATAAGTACAAACATTTTTAATCAGCTACAAAAATGTTGCCCAAATAGGCTAAGCCTGTGCTAGGGCAATTGAATTTCAAAAGTAACACCTCCTGGTCAGAATTTATTTATTTATTGGTGTTCCAACTGCTATCAAACACCTTTAGTAGGACAAAATATTCAATAGATTTTAATAAAATTATTTAATAATCGGATGTAGGAGTACAAAATTTAAAATAGCACATTTGTTAATAAAGGTAAATTGTTGCCATTGGATTTTATAGCAGAATTAAACCTTAAAACATTCCTCTCGAGGGTAGGTACTCTTCCACTCTTTCAACGAACAATAATTCGAAAACTTTTGTAAAGTATTTCGTATTCAGCACACGGGCGCCCCAAAAACGGACGCTAACGACTCTAAACGGGCAAACATTTGGAGAAGCAACAAAAGAAAAAAATTTACAATAAAATCTCATACCGCAAAACCTACGGTTATAACGGAGAGGAAGTCATAAATACCAGGGGCTATACATAAACATGCAGCGGGGTAGAGTTAAACGATGTTTCATATGTGAATATTATACGCTACACCGACCATTATCGGGCACCACACCACCCCAACGCGCCATTCTTATCTCTTACCTGTCCTTTCTTCCATACAGGGATGATACCAAACGGATGAAGCCGACTATATCAACTCGCTGCTCTGAAAAAATACGTTGGAGGATATAATAAAACGGTTTTGTATGGGGTTTGCCGCTATCCAGGCGCGAAACGATTTCATATTTCACAGAGCAGTTCTATTTTATTTCCACACGTCATCAAGTTTATTCTGTGAATCTATTTTTATCTGAAGATTTTATCTCGATTGTGGACATCGTTTAGTTGATATTGTCACTAAGCAAAAATGTATACTTATATATTTGAAAAAAAAAAATACATCTTTTCGTTTTTATGTAACCGCATTTGCAATCAGCCCTCCCAGCACATTGAAAATTGTTTTGGTGGAGTTAAATTCTCAGCAAACTTAATTTCTATGAAACCAACATTTTAGTTGGATCGAAGCGATCGATTAAGGTTTTTTTTCTTAATTGAGATTACAAGTGATAGATGTACTAGCTAGAAATATTTTTCATAATTATAATTTTCGTTAGTAATCTATGGTTTCTATGACAATAATCAATGATAACACTTTTTATTCACGGGATATAATATTATATTCATGGAATATGTGATACTTGATCAGAGGTTCCTTTACACAGCTGTTTCTACGTTGTTATTACAAGTTGTCAGTTTTCTATGTCTGTGTGATAATTGTGTAACAACAACTATCATGAAATATTCACAATTATATAATTCTGATTTTCAACCTTCCACCTTCTACGTTTTTTGTCCACTGTTGAAGATAGCTCCCCTCATACACTCTTTATGGCCCGTCCTAATTGAAAAGTGATCGCGCGTCCGAACGTCGAGCGATCATACAATGTTCTCCAATGACACACACTATAACATAGATATCTGACATAAACTCATTTAGCTTTAAGTTTTGTTGTACCAAAAATGACTAAAAACGCATTCGATTTGCAGGATGTTGGTTTAAAGATGAAACTGACGCAAGATAAATCTGCTTTGAGGGATATTGTGGCTGACACATGCTCCATCAAGAGAGAAACGTATATTAAAAAACAGTTTGTATAAAATAAATATAGGTATGGTTAGCTATTGTATGTATTAATTAATTCATTCACATTAATTGTTGAATTTTCTGATATTTAGAATTGATTAGTGGACACTTAACTAATGCTGGTTGTAGGAATCCACTGCATAGAATGAAGCGCAACTACAATGATAAGTACTCTGACATTGACATATTTGCGGCTACACCACATAGTTTTAAGAATTCTGTTCTCAGTGTTCTCAACGAATGATCTGTTTTACAATAATTTTAATATCAATTAATTGTCACCCTTTTCCCTTCCTCTCCCATTCCTTTCCTCTATCCCTTCTTTGTGATTGATGCTTTGTTTATTTCTTTGATTTGAACCTTGTACTTTTTATTATTTTTTGACATTTTTTATAGGTTAAGTTATTATTATTTATATAGAGAAGTTTTATTTGAGACGATTATTGTTATTTATATTGAGAAATTTTATTTTAGACTGTTATTATTGTTTATTTTGAGAGATTAATTTTAGACTATTATTATTATTTAAATTGAGAATTTTTTACTATTATTATTGTTTTTTTATTATTAATATTTGACTTTTGAAACATTCTTAGATCAATCATTGTTATTAATATGTTCACACATTTAAGTGGGGCATAACATTTATCTTTTCATTCGTTTGTCTTTTATAGCCTAGATGTATATGTTTTGTCTGTTTGTTGTGCCATGAGGAAATAAATAAATAAATTAGTGGACTTGAATTGTTGACGAGAAAATTTCGCGTGCAAAAGCATGGGAGAAAAAAGTCGACAGAAATAAGAAAAAAAGAAGATATTGTTCAATAGAATGTAGGGAGATCAAAGCCGCATAGAATCATCAATCATTTGAAGAAATGTATGTGTAGATGCTTTGCAAGTGAATGCCAGATATTAAAGGCCTTCCATTGAATCGAATAGTAATACCGTATTCCCTTATCACTCCTGATAAGAAGTATAAAGAGCGGCCGTCATCACATCAAAACCATTATTTTTAAAGTATTTTAACTTTCGGTTGGTTTTATAAAGGTCTAACATTATTTTATGCCCACAACACTAAAGAAAATAAAATTTTCAATTGAGTATAGCGACTCTTATATTTTTTTTATTCAATTTTATTTTTAAGAAGATGGAACACGAAACGTGGAAAGAATGGACGCAAACAGAATAACATAGAGAAATTATAAGGTAGAAAGAAAGTGTAAGAAGGCATGGTCCACCGAGAATTGCACATGAAGTATCGAACACATTGATTTCTTCTTCAAAGAAGGTCAGGTTAGAAGCAAGATAGATTTGATAGGTTGTATGAGAAATGGAACGGAGGAAGAAGCGAAAGCAGTGTGTTTTCATAGAAAATAGTGGATGTCTGTTCTCCAAGGAGAAGACTTCTTTTCTCAGGCCCTGCCATAGCTGATCGCATGATAAAAAAAAATGTTGTATGTTTGAACAGGGCGTCCGCGTTCATGCGATCGTCGCAATCGCACAATCATGCGACCAGCAAGGACAGGGCCTATGATGGCGTTTTTACTTACTATTAGCTAAATACATTGAACACAATGCTTATAGGGGTTGAATAAAATCTTGTAGGCTATGTATAGGAACGTATTGTATTTGTAGCTCCCGTACAAATAAATAGGTATAGAATGAAATAAAATGGCACATTGAGGTGAATTGTGCTGTTTTGTATATTTTGATTTTGATTCTCGCCTCCGCTCCGCTGTGGTGAGGTTAATCATAACAGTTACCGTGTCCCGCACGCTTTTAATAACACGGGCCACCCCACGCGGGCCGCTTTCTCTTTACATATTACCGTCACTGACATCCGCCGATGAAATTTACCTCTAAAAATTGCGATCACGTTTCTAATATAGTGAAAACAATATGAAGTGACCTAAAACTGCTTTTCCTTATGGAAACGCTCCAATAACACTTCTCAAACTTTATCCTTTTTCAATGGAGTAATAATATTATCAATTGTTGCTTTTCTATCGCCATTTTCTTACCGAAGACGTTTTAAAAACATTTTTCGAAATTAAATTGATATTTTTGTCTAAAAAACACGTTTATTGAATGCTCTGAGCTTAAAAAAGAACACAATGCTTAGTTAGCTTTTTTAATACCTAACTTAACTAATATTTGGTACGGAATTTTTTTTTTATGATTCGTCTTATTTTTTATAGTTTAATTTAAACAAATGTAAAAATCAATTGTGAATTGTCATTGCTGGTTATTTGGAAAAATAAAAAGATGACATACTTAGTTTTTTTAAACATGAAAATCTGTTTATAAGTTATGTGGTCCATAGGGTCATCATTGAAGTCCTCTGTAGCTTCAAATTTCTCCTTGTGCTTTTAGGATAAGGACCAAGTGTCATAGTCATCCTGCAAAATTTCTTGATCGTCAGTTTTTTAATACAATCAAATAATCCTGTCTTTTTTCTGGTCTTTTGAAGCTAGTTGAAGCAAGCGTTATATATGAAAGGTAATCAATAATAATTCTACACATATTGCAAAAATAACATAAGCCAATGTGTAGAAACTTTGAGAATTATTACTTACCACTAAGTATGAAGAAGGGTGAGTGTCATAACAGTTTTATTGACTTCAAAAGTGTAATATTATTGTAATAAGCTGAGATGATATAGAAACTGTATGATTTGTGAAGGAAACTGCAATGTCTCCATATGTATGGGTATATCGGTTTATTAAATATATAATATAAAAGTATAAAAAGAGATTTGGGTACTCTCATGCAATGTTTTCTTCCGACAATCCTTCAAGAAAACCGTATTGATTGAAAACTTATACTAGGGCCACAGATTCGAAAAAAAATCTTCAGTGCTATTTAATTTTTTTCCTTCTGTTTAATTTTTGTCAACAAATCCCCTTATCCTATTTCAAATTTGCTTTTCCTCAAAGCATATAACTAACACGTTAGCCACCGTTTAGTACCGTTTAGTACAAAAATGATACTTACCATTTAAAAATCGAACAGTACAAATGATACCATTTAAAAATCGAACAGTACAAATGATACCATTTAAAAATCGAACAGTTCAAATGATACCATTTAAAAATCGAACATCCGTGGTTGATATTTTCGTTAACATCTAGTCCTTAAAAATGTATACAAGAATCTAGACAAACTTAGAACGTTGTGTACTATCTTTCAGGGTTTCCAAACTTCCTTAACTTAAGTTATTAGGTGTTCTCTGACGGTTTTTCAACCTGTGCTCATAAGACTTATCGTTTCTGAATAAAAATACCTCTTCAGAAATTCGGTTAAAATTAATGTGAAATAAATGTTTTTTTTATTATAAACAAAATATATCTAGGAGGAACATAATATCAAGCTAAAAAATATTTAACTCTACATGAATAATAATTAATTTTAGAGCAAGATTTGCTACGGGGTGAGCTGTCCAACGCAGTGGGACGCGTCCAAAGTTGATTGTGACAGTTGGACGTGGGGGAGGTTGTGCAAATGTGAGGTAAATTTAATCATTTGATCGATGACTGGCTGTGATATCTTGTGTAGCCACTGCTGGCCCTCCCCCCTCTCCCCCCAAGCGAGGAGACAAACGACATATTGACTGACGGCTCAACGTTTTGCGATGGTCAAAACGAATGGATCGAAATGAAAAATTGTCCGGACAATGTCTTTTTCACTCCCTAACCCAAAGTGCGTCCCCCGATTAATGCATTTAAAGTACCGTGTGCTGTAAATCAGAATGTAATTGATTGATTGTTTGAGTGAAATTCTATACAAGTAACGTGAAAAATTTTGTTATGTTGAATCTGTGAATCTTTTTTATAGTGTTTCGAAGCTACAAAAAAACACATTATCAAAAGAAATAATAATATTCTGTATAATGTGACTAACTGACATTTAGACTTGAAAGGTGTGAAAATTATTCACGCATTTCGTAATTTTATAATTGCAACTTATGATATTACTTATGTAGTTAAAATTAGAAATAATGCTTAACTATCCTCATTGTTGTTGAAATTTGTATAATTAACTAGCTTTCCCGACAGACGTTGTCCTGTAGCCCTAGTATAAGTTTTCGATGATCGAATATCGAAACGATCATCGAAAAAGTTTCGAAAAATTTCCATACAAAAATGATCGAATGATTCGATCGTTTGATTTTCGAACACTGTTTGCACGCTAATAAGTGCTTATTAGCGTGCAATTAGCTTTCGATTAAACTCGTACTAGCCCCACTGTAGTCGTTAATATGTATATTGATTTCGAATTTATAATTTATACAAAAATACGTTTAAAATAAGTTTGAAAAAATATTTCTGAATGCTTGAAAAAGTACCAATAAAAATCTTCGTATATATCAATATTTCAATGGTTGTCAGGTAAACAATAATTTTGTTGATATAATATTTCCATAGATGGCGGTGGCGTCGCAGAAAGCTATTTCATCCTAACTTTAATAGGTATTATATTTTCATTATCATTTCTTAACCATCTTTTTTCAACTTTTTATTTTTTATTCTGTTATCCGGAGTGGAGAAGAATCCAATAAATCAAACATCGAAAGAATCTGTTGAGCCGATCTCGAGTTTTAAGTGTTCGCACTAACCCGACTTTCATTTATATTTTAAGATTTGTAGGGATTTTGATTCAAATTGTGGGTGGCCCGACATTAAAAACGGTGTGTGTGACGAATATGGAGTGAAATTTTTATATTGCATTAATTAAATTAGCGAATTTCTGTCATAAACTCGGTCAAATTTATGCCTCTTAAATGCTGATGTGACACGACCCTCTCATAATGCTCTGTACTGTCTGTAGACCAGAGAGGCTGTGTGTAGTACAGAGGGATGGATTGTTTGCTTGAGTGGCGTCAGCAGTGGGCACTTATCGTCACGTTCGTAAAACAATCCCCATACATCCTCAGGGCTGTTAAATATTTTTGGGTGATCTCTCCCATAGATTCTGATGTTGTTTGTTCTGTTGTTGTGAATAAATTTATTATACACACAAACAAACAAAGGTATCTAATCTAATAATATATCAGTCAGTGTTTATCATCAATACACGACAAATAAAAATGAGTCACGAAGACTATCATTGAATCAGATTTTAGAACAAACTGATTTTGCAATAGAACGGGTGATCGGCGACATGCGATGTAGCGGCTAACAGTATATGAAGAGGATGGCGAGAAGAGGACAGAGATGAGTGGATAGAGGGAATGGATGGATTGAAACCCAAAAGAAAGATTTTGCCACGAAGATAACAAACTTCACTATAGCAAAGAAAAAAGGCACATGAAACGAAGATGCAAATCTCACGGTGTTACGAGCAATATTGACGAATCTTCTTTCTTAATTATATAGAGGGATACTGAGGAAAAAAAATATTAATCCAATCCTATAAGGTTTCGTAAAGAAATGGCATAAGGGAAGAACAAAATACAGAAATGTAGAATAATTATAACCTTCAAATAAGAAGAACCGACATCAACAGGCAACATAGACGAAACAGATGTTAGGGTACCAAGAAGAAAAGACTTTGGCTGTTCGGGTTATGTGATCTCATGTGAATACTTCATGTAATGTAATAAAAAAAAAAAAAAAAAAAAAAAAAAAAAAAAAATGTGATCTACAAGAAAACTACTGGATAAAAGACGAGTTGTGGCACCTTCAAACCAGCATTATTCAGCTGAAGGAAGGCAACCTCTTAGAGGAAAATCCACCAAAAAAGGCATCGGGAAACCATTCTTGTAGACCCTTTACCAGGAAATCACCATCACTCAACAATTGACAATCGTCAACGTCAGGGAGACCTTATGTAGAAGAATAATTTACATAAAATTAATCAATAAATAATACATTTTTCTCTTTAAAACAAAAATCTCTTCTTCTAAAACCGCATTACTTCTTATTTCTTTTAATGGCACCACAGATTTTTTTTCATCACAATCTTCGTAAAGCTTCTTCCTCTTTGTAATTCAAAACTTGTACTGTAAATACAGGACAAGAAGAAAGTTTAAAATTTTAAAAAGCTTCAAAATTTGTATTTCTTTGCCCATCCGGATGTATCCTCAAGTCTTCGTTCGAAAATTTGAAAGGGACATTTTTTTGCTATTTTTTTTTTATGTTTCTGAAATGTCACCAGGGTGCATAAAATACGGGACACGAATATTGGTAAAACATGTATAATTGTCTACAGAATTGCCATAACAGCATATTATTCTGTATATACCAATAAATTTCCTAACGTACATTTATTATGTATTGGAAATAGCAGTAAAGGGGAGCTGTGATATAAACCGGTCATGATTTGTTTGCATTCAGTTAAAGTTATTCCCTGTAATGAAACATTAATTTAAACAGGAACCTGCGGTTATGGGAGGTTATTTGTGTACTCGACCACTGGCAGGTGGTAGGTACCTCTACCCTTTTCTCACATTCTGCAGATTTACATACTTAGGTACTTTCAAGCTAACTTTTAATATCTCGGTCACAATTACTTTAACAAGAAATATAACATTACATTTTTGTACAAGTTCTACTGTTTTTGAGCTAAATGTTTTATATAAATTGATTATTCAAAAGATTAAACATATTAAGGTATGTACTTATCATTTGTTTTCAAATCGAAAATCTGTGCGCAAGCAATGCTACTTCAACAAGATTATCAAGAATCTTAACCAATAGAATAATAAGGTAGCTACCAAAAAATTCCTTACTTCAATTAAGTTACTTTTCTTAGCAACAACTTAGTTAACTCATGAATGTTCATAGTATATTAATTACTATCTTATTCTACTTCAGTTAGTCTTCTACTTCGTCTTCTCTTGCATCATCATTTTCCTGGGAAGCGGATGTTCAGCTATCCCTCCATCTCGTCTGCCAGTTGGTACAGAGTCAGCTGCTATTCTCATAATCCTTTCAGGATCTGCTTTCTTTTTAATTACTGCACTTAATTACTATGATAATGAATAAAAAGTGACAACTAACATCTAGAATTTACCAATTTGATCAAACAAACTGAAGGCAAGTGAATCTATATTAACTTAGTGTCATTTTATATAAGATTTTGAAATGAGGATCTTTGAAGATTGAATAGGTGTTACATACATAAATGCACCCAAAAAATTCATAATCTTTATTAATATAAATTTCTTGTTCCTAGATGTTCTATGTTTATGACTGTTGCTTTGACAAAAATAATCTTTAAATGTATCCTTGGGAACTATCCTGCATTAAAATAATAACACCTATTTTTTGCAATAATAAATATAAGGAATGTACCTATTAATGTTGTTGGTGTTGGATTTAAACAAATAAACGATAAAATGATTTTGCAATTTTTTTTATCTTAAATCTTTTTTTCTTATTTTGTCTTCCAGAAATAATATAATTTACATATTATTATAATCCGCCTGGTGAAGCCATGCATGTATTCATACTGTATTTGTATATTTTCATAGTAAATGAAGAGAAAATTCTAAATGCTCTTGCGAGATTTATTGAAATGATGTCTATAAAATATACAAATTCATCACAGATCAATGTTATTAAAAACAATTAAGATATTTTTTCGGTAATTCAATACAATTTTGACCAAGAATATAATACGAAGGTAGGTAGTTGTATTTACCTACTATTCAGGTAAGCCTATGTAATTCAAGTATGTTCTGAACTAAACTAAGGTTTCATGTTATACTTGATAAGTACCTATACCTTCCTACTTTTAAATAAAACAAACATCCCTCTAGGAAGGTACATAGGTACTGAAATAAGTTTTGTTTAGTTACTATAAAGTCCGGACCCCAATCTTGACCAGTGCCAGCCGCAAGTGACTTGTTTTAGAGAAAGTGATTTGTTGTCTTGCCAACAGTTTAACCCTAAACCTCCCACCTAACTGGGGTCTGTGAATTCTACGTGCCCACTACAGGGTGTTCCCAGAATAATAATCATTATAATATACTTCTATAGAAACAAACAAACGTTCACTCAGAACCAACTTAATTTTTTTAGAGATTTTGCAATCTGTTAATTCAGTCTTTTTTTTTTTCAAATATTTTTTCGTGGTGTTATGGAAGGTGTTCTTTTTTTAATTTTTTTTTTCACTTTTCTCTGTGATTATGTAGCGGATTCGAACCCGCAGAATCTTCCTCTCTATTTACCAAAGGATCACCACAACCGATTCTGATCATTCTTTTTATTTTCAGACAACGTTCTTCTAGCACATCGATAACTGAGAGAGTCAAAATCCAGACAAGTTTTTACTTAGGCATGTTATTTTCTACGAAACCTCTGATGGTTTTCGGAATTTTTGGCTATGGTCTATTAGGCGATATTTTCCTCAACATTTCGGCTTCTAATCATTATAATAATAATATAACACTTTTCTATACAAATGTGGTTTTCTATACAGCCGGCGGAACTTATTGCCTGAGGAATTTTTTTCCAGTCAACCGGTCCCGTCCAATCTGAGACAGGCCAACCCGGGTAGAAATTTCAAGTGAAAAAACATTTAGAAAAATTCTGAGTCGACCGGGAATCGATCCCGGGACCTCGTGATCTGAAGTCCACGCTAGTACAACTAGGCTACCGAGGTCGGTAAGGTAGGCCTAATGGGCTTGTGTACGGGAACGTTACTACTTTAACTTTCGTATTGAATTGCAAATTTGCACTGGGAAAAATATCCCATAATGGACTACAATATGTACTTGTACGATAACTTCAGAATAAACAACTATTTTTCTTTAATTTTGTACACCTTCTTAAAGATCATGTTCTGTTCACCTGGATCCTTCGCGGAACCAAGTCTCAACTGTCCTTTCAATATTCCACCTCTTGGATTGTCTACCTTGTGGCATACTGTTAACTGGTTCCTCAGTCAGGCGTTCATTTTTCTTCCATTCTGTGAGCACAACCAATCCAGTGACTTCATCTGCTTTTGTCCCATCGTACAAACTAAAAGAGTCAGGATGCAAAATATTCAATTTCTCAAAAATAAGGAGACCTCGTTAGTAAAGAATTATCCTGTAGACTCTGCCCGTAATGTACTGTAATTACAAAGACAAATAGTAAACATGCCCATATAATATAGGATGTATGTAGAGGAAAACACATGTGTCCATGGGGGTTGTTCTACCTTTTTCGTTCCATCTAAGGTTTTGTCTACTGAAAAACAATGTACTACCCCTGTAGGGGTAGGCGGAGAATGTTTGTGTGTTTGTTGAACCCGCACGATTATTTACCCGCACGCTCCATCGGACCGGTGAGTAAAGTTCCTTCCGAATATTCCACAAACATGTGTAATTGAGTGTTCACTAATTGATTATTAATGCGATTTTCATTTCCTTTCATCTCCTTCCTGCTTCTTTCCCGTTTCCTCAAAACTCTTGTTATTTTAATACGCCTCTCCTCCCCGTTGTCACGAATACCCAGAGACCTCTTATTTTACGGTCGAAATGTCATCGATTCGGGTGAGTGTGACAGAATCGTTTTAATTGTCGGATCCCTTTACACAGTGAGTAATTGAAATTCATATATTTGATGATTACTTATTTCCCGAATCAGAGTTTCTTAAAAATCAATATAAAACTATTTAAAACAGACCGCATGGTCAGAGCTGTACCACTAGTATAAGTTTTCGATGATCGAATATCGAAACGATCGATCGTTTGATTTTCGAACACTATTTGCACGCTAATAAGCGCTTATTAGCGTGAAATTAGCTTTAGATTAAACTCGTACTAGCCCCACAGTGTCCTATGTCAGCACACTTGCAATTTTTAATAATATTCCCATACGATACTTACAGCAAAATTTTTATAGTTCTATTAAATTAGTCACTTGCCGGTGCCGATGCATCGTAGAGAGTTATCTAGACAGAGTAGACACTCTCTGTGTAACTTGATTTATTCTACAATTGTGTTTACAACTGCAAGATGTTTTTCTCCAACTTGAGCACTTTTAGATTTACCAGGGTAGTGTGAAAAAACTGACCAAGTGTGCACGATAAGCGAGCGAAAAAAATACTTAGTACATTCTACAATTTTGCTATAGGAATTTTATTTTATTTTGCTCTCTACCTAGAACTAGAACTCGAGTGTTAGCTGCTTAAGCAGTTGAGCACTTATAGATGTAACTATAATAGTAGTGTGAATAAACCGACCACGAACACTTCGAAAGAAACACCATGAACACTCTTCAATTTTCCTAGAGAGAGACGAATCTACCTAGAAGTTGTCATTTTATAGACTCTATTTAGAAATCTTAAAGCTTCATATATTAACTCTACCTAAAAATCTACAGTATATTGGTGTAATAAAAAAGATAAGAAGGAAGGTAGTTATTTGACGCATCCATCAATAAATAGAAATTATATAAAAAAAAGAACCTAGCTCTTTCTTCCATTGTTTTCCTTCCTTTTCCATTCCCAGTCCAACTCCTTCCTCCACCCCAAAGCATTTAGTATTATTGAGATACTATTTTATGTTACAGTTTTTAATATGATCAAAAAATGACACATATTTCAGTTGTATCATAACGTATTAAGTGTCTACACTTATTTGGTCCACTTATTGTTATCATACCTGTTTTAATTTTTATGTAATGTTAATGACTGTCTGTTTACCTAAATAAATAAAAAAATAAATTGGTTTGTTAAATAATAAACACGAGAGGGCTCATGAAAAAAGACAAGAACAGAAAGTTAAGTTGGACTACTTACAGCTATAAATAACTGTAGGCCAATTTTGGTTCAAGAATGGTAGGCGCATTTTCTTTGCTCTTCGTCGACTTAAAAATGAAATAATATTTAAGGATACAAACGTATGATCCTATTGATCCTAATTTAAATTACTCATTTTTGAAAATGAAATTATTATTTTATAATTAGGCTGTAGGTGTGTCGAACACTAAAAAATGCCGAAAGATTTTCCTCACCCTGCCATTAAATGGTACTTCCGATTTAAACTTTCCAAGTTCCCCTAAAAGTTATCTAACGTTTTCAGTTTTGTGGTTTCGGATGACCTAACAAAATATCTCGGCATTAAATTTCTTTCTGAAGTATGCATGGCTCGTTTTGTAAAACGTGTTGATTTTAAAAAACACTGAAAATAAGTGTAGTTTCGTAAGAAATGTTTGTTCCTTCCTGAAATGAAAACTTCTGTTCTACTAGCTTGAAAATGGGTTCATAATAATGTTTCCTGGTATTTTTGACAGATGCGTAAATTCTGAAAAATAAAAGGTTATGAATTTGAATCCACCATATTATCAAATTTACTTTAAACTATGAAGATATTTTAGGAAGTAATCAATTCCTTCTTCCAACCGCGATCTATCGATATACTAACCTGATGGTATATCAAGTTGTCTGATGACAACTTTCAGTTTTTGTCAAACGCCAAACAATTTCAAAATTGAGTTTTCCAAAATTAGGTTACCTACTATAAGTAATCTTAAATTTACCAACATAATTTTGCGTACCTACATTTATAAGGGTGCATATAAACCAAATGAACATAGAGCCACAGTAGGAAGTAGAGTATATTTTATTGATCATTGATATGTACACTAATTTGTCATCGTCAATACTTTGTTCTTGATTATTATTGTTTCTATAGTGACCAATATCAAGTATCAACCATAAAAGAAAATATGCTCTGTTTCTAGATTCGGTTCTATGTTCGTTTGGTGTAAACGAGAATGAATCTTGTTATTTGGATAAATTTTATAAGGACTGATTACTTCATTCTTTTTCATTGGCACACTTGACAATTACTATTCTGTCATACATAGTTGATTTATGGAATACTAAGAAAATATAAGAAAAAATGTGTGTATTGTCATTTTTGTATATTTTGTTTTGTATTTTTGCTGCTCTCTATGTTATCTTTTTTCTTTAAAATGCGATTTGTCGTTGATTGATAAATAAATAAATAAACGCACACTTATAAACACTGTTTAGGGCAAAGGTTTTACCGTCATTCTAAACCGTGTCTTTTCTATCAATAAATCTAATATTACTGGCCTTAAAACAATTCTTACTGCTTGATATATAAACATCGCAATTATTGTTTTACTATGTAATAGTCTTTCCATTGCAAACTTCTTTTGGCATATTATGTTCTTTTTCAGATCTTGAAATACTACTCATCCTTTTGTTGTAACCAAAGATTTTTAATTAAAATGTTTTAATCTCATTTTGTTATAATCTAAAAATTAATTAAATAAATTCAAACTGTTGTTTTATTAATAAAATAATATCTTATTTGAACCCCCCCCCCCCCCCCATGGTCATTTGTCTTGCCAGGAGCCCGTCGTTTATTTTCAGCTTAGCGCTGGAGCAACAAGAGGGTTGCATTGCTGGCCACCCCGCATCCCCACTCACAATGAGCTACGGTCAAGAAAGGGTTACAGGGTTTACAAAATGTCCCTTTAACTACCCTAATGTTCCTAAAATATTTACAGCTTCTAATTTTTGTTTCAAATTTATTTTCTACACTTGGATAAACATCGAAGTATTGGTATTGTTTTTATGGTCTGTTTATATTCAGTAGGTACATACATCTATGAGAAAATTGCCAGGCCTTATGCCTATATGCACTTGTTTAGGCCTTATGCCTATATGCACTTGTGGGAGAATGACCGAGGAAAATATGTAGGTATTTAAACCTTCGATGCGCAATCAAAAGATTGTCGTTGCACTATCGTCCAATAAAAACGCTTTTCAGTCAGAAGTCAATGATTGTGTGTGTGATAAGCGGTTTTAACCCACCTATATTTCCTAAAAATAGTTTCAATTTGGTAATTCTCTGCACAAATGGAGAATACTAAATATACAAAATTACAAAAATGATGAATCTTGACGAATTAATAATTGCTGAAAGGGCAAAAATCATGCACAGAATAAAAAATGGGTGTATTAAGTCAAATCTACGAGTGAGTTTAAATAGTGACGTTCATTCTAGATATACTAGAACAAGAAATAATTTAAGGCCAGAGAATCCAAGAACAAACAGAGGAAGGCATGGATTCATGTATTTGGAGTCCATGATTTTTAACTCCCTGCCACAAGAATTGCAAGACCAAGGAGCGAAGCGGCATTTTCGAAACAATTAAAGAACTATAATAATATAATGAATATGAGAGATCGAGAACCCAACCCCCTGATGATTTTTTTTTTAGGGGATATTTTGCGCTCCGACCTGAATTGGTCTATTGTGCTCCCCCTGATGATAGTATAATTATTTTTTCATTGTGTTTGTCTATTTTATTCACGACTATGAATTTATTCTTTTA
The DNA here is from genome assembly GCA_963576905.1 of Mystacides longicornis. Taxonomy (NCBI): domain Eukaryota; kingdom Metazoa; phylum Arthropoda; class Insecta; order Trichoptera; family Leptoceridae; genus Mystacides; species Mystacides longicornis. The sequence goes on from OY756428.1 coordinate 10,942,443, forward strand.
AATGTTTTCATTGTTACTATTTATTATTTTATTCATGGATTTTATTTATTGACAGTTTTTTATTATTTTGTTTTGATTGTATTTGTGTTGTGTGTTATTATTGCCAGTTAAAACATTTTTTTCTATAATTATTTTCATTGAATTCTTGTTTTTTATATTATTTATTTGAAGTATTTGTATTTTTTTTTGGCCCCTTATACCAGCACCTCGCTGTCTGGGGTTTTTTTTTCTTTTTCTTGATAATATTTTATGTATTTATATTGCTTTAATATTGTAAATTGTGTATGATTGTTGTACGCTTATAATGTAGAAAGAAAGAAAAAAAAATAAACTATCTATCTATCTATCTATTTGGGTTCTATAGTGGCTGGGTGGCTACTCTTGAAACTCAATCCCGATCTCACTGTCGACCTTCAATACTTTTGATAAAAACCATAAATACTCGTATATTTCCTTATTTACACCATTCTTTGTTTGTAAAGTAATACCAGATATAATATAGACCTAATTGAAACTATTTTCATGGCTAGCGATCTAAATCTAAATATTTTAAAGGTATCGTAATTAAGACTAAAATTGGATCGTAATTGATATTGAAATGCACAGTTGCCCCCCTGTTCTAGAATATGTTAAAATTTTTGTGTTGTGAATATTTTGCACACTACTTACCTACCTGATATTTAAAATTTTTATTTCATACTTCATAGTTGATTTGAATAAATTCTATTGATTAAGAATGGATCTGTTGAAAATAAGCGAAAGTTTAAAAAATAGCCATATTAATAGATGTTTTTGTAATACTCACTAACTAACATACTTACAAAATAAAAGGTACTTTGAGGTTGGCTGTAAGACATTGCTTTGCAGCAATAAGTCCGCCTTTTGGTATTTTTTTTTAAATTGTATTAACACTGTATTTTTTTGTCCAATAAAGATTTATTTATTTATTTATTACCTACCTATAGTTTTGCTTTCACCAACTTATCTAAATATTAAATAAATATGCGTGAAAATTAAATTGTGTTTCAATATCAAAATGGGAGCCGGAACAAAGCCCAAAATAAAGAAACAATTTTATCAAATCCCTTCTCAGTTTCAGAATTTATCCCCCATGAAAATAAATAGAAAGGAGATGCTAATAATATAATTCCACTTTCACTAATGTCGAATTGAGTAAGTTAGTGTCCGGCCGGTCTAAACAAATTTTCTTTATCTCCCATACGGGTGTCTGTTTTTAGTATGATAAAACCACTAATATATTACACCCGCCCCGGCTGGAACTAAATCTGCAACGCAAACCCTAATACCCTGATCTAGAAATACAGGGGCATTTGTTTCAAATGACGGATTTTAATAAAACATTTGGTAGTTCAAGGATGGTCAAGAATCACAATTTTTATTGGTTTTAGAGGTGAATATGACAAAAAAGGAAGGAAATTAAAATTATTTGATGTTTTAATGTGATATTTAGAGGCATTTACAAAAAAAAAACTTAATTTAGCAGATAAAAGTTGAACCAGAAAGCAAATTTTCATAAAGTCAATACTGAGGAAGAATATTAGGTGCTATTATTATAGTTCATTATCAGAGAGGTAGCTAAGCTGATCTCAATATTACTGTCACAAAAATAACTGTCAGACACAGCACAATCATCACAACACCAATGAGTCATACAATGAACAATTTTTGCGTTCACATTCGAAAAATCAACCAGGTCAGGCGGTAAACAATTATTTCAATGGTCGACCACTCTATTAAAGATCCAATAATTCAATGGATTCTGCTTGAACCTGTAGCCATCCAATTTATATCCATGACCCCTCAGGTGAACATTCCGGTTGAGCATTGCATGCAATTTCGGACAGTTATAGTGGCCATAGAGTATTTTATACGCAGCCGAAACATGGACAATGGCAGCCCATGATAGAGCAAGAATCGATGCCTTTGAAATAATGTGGTGTTGGCGTCGTATGCTGAGGATCCCGTGGACTGCCAAGAGAAGAAACGACTCCATTCTTAAAGAGCTGAATACCTCTGAGAGAATGTCTGTAGTCTGTAGTCGGCGGGTGCTGATTTTCTTTGGTTTCATTGCCAGACGAGAGCCAGATAACCTGGAAAAAAATATAATCACCGGAGGTGTTCCAGGCAGAAGAAGCAGAGGCAGATCACCTGCAAGGTGATGTGACCAAATAAAAAAGGCAACAAGGGGAGAATAATTGTACTCGGCGATGCGGGCGGCGGAGGACAGAGAGGATTGGAGGCGATTGGTGCTCACAACAGGCACCCAGTAGTTCCATGGGTAATGAGGAAACGAAAAAGAGAGAGAGATCATGTCACCTGTCCTCCTTCTTATCATAATTTCTTTGCAATTTGCTTATATTACAGTTAAATTTGATGCGTTCATTTCAAAATCGTTTAGAAAAAACCCTGTATACTTATAGGTGGGTAGGAGGATAGCGAAGGTAAGCGAAGGAAGGCAGAGTTTGTAGAGAAGAATAAAAGGGTTCGGTGGTGACAGGAAATGAAGAACTATTATTAGTAGTAAGTGTGGTAAACTAGATGGAGTCGTGCCCACTTGATGTGGTGAAGTGATCGTTGGTCAAACGGGTCAGATTATCCTTATCTCTATGTGAACACCTTTTAATTATTACATTGCTACATCTGTCCTACGTTGATACTCGATTTCATTACCATATTAGTTTTCTAATCCGAGCTCATATGCAGAACATAACATCTTGACACAATAATTCGGTATAATATGGTTTAAATGGGATCTATTCTTTCAACAATATATACCTACAATAATGTAATAGGTTTCATATGTGACTTATTTCCTACTACACCGCCATCTCTTGGATTTTTTTAAAGCTAAGCAATTATGGAAGAATCATTGTTTTGATTATAAACTTACAACACAACCCGTCGAACTTCATCCCGCATCCGAATTAACGATAATTATTACATAATGCAATAAATGATAAGATAAATTTAATTCAGTTTTATGTCGTAAACTCATTTACCTAATTCATCTAAAAAGTTTAAATTAGTTTTTTGTTCTGGGTAAGGTAGCAGGTGGACGGGCGGGTCAGCTAGTATTAAATAATTGGGTATGGGGGTATTTATAGTATAATGAAACACAAAGATATCCCAAGAATTGGTTGGAAGCCTATCGCCTACGTTTCGTGCCAAAATGCGTGTAAACTAACAGATTTTTTTTTTAATTTTTCTTTTGTGAGATAAAAAAAAATACTATACATATAAGCATCTAGACCTACTGTATATTTAGAACATTTATGGCCAAAAATAAATAAAAAAAGTAAAATATCATATACCTACCTGCGCATAGAATTATAGATTATATATGTGTAAATAAAAATTCTCACACTAATATTCAAGATTTAATGGTATATCTGATGTTTGTAGGTAGGTATACAGAATTCTCATACTAATAATAGTCTACCTATAGGTATGTACCTACCAATTTTCATAAACTGATTACGTAGGGATGTTACCGACAACCTGCAGCCACACAGCAGGGGTGGGGATGCTATTTTTAATTTTCACGTTTATTAATAAAGTGTCCCAGCTGATGTGACGGCTGCTAGTCACATATTTGGAAATAATTCAAGGGTGAGTTTGTCCCGGTTCAAATGCTAGCCGGAAAACTTACTAGGTGCATATTTTTGAATAAACTTTACACGATTTGTAATGTTTGAAATAGTCTTGATATTTATCTTAATTTTTTTTTAAATGGACTTTGCTTATTGTAATTGAACACATGTATACTTTTGTCATCTTTCATAGCAAAGCTTCTGCCCTGAAAGAATTCTGCGGTCAACTTTGTGTACGGTCCTTGGGTTGGCTGGAAGAGATCCTTCGGGATAAGTCCGCCCTTTGACTCTTAAAATGTTTTTATAAAAATTGTTTTATTTTTTATAACACAATAAAACTTTATTTATTTATTTATTGACGGTCCTCTATTGAATCGCCGAGTTACCAACCAACTGTTTTTAAATGGAGCATTATCCATATATTATGGGACTTAAAAAAACTGTTTATTGGAGAAGCATTACATGGTTCTAAATTCTATTTAATATGATTAATAGCGATCTAGCTAATAAATTTCTATAAAATAAAATTGTTCATAAAACGAGCAGAGTGGTGCTGATTTTTTTCGAAAGAAGTTTTTCGTAGCCTGTTTAGTGGTTTTATGGCCAACTTTTATACTGAAGGTCTTAGGTACTATCCCGATGTCTCCCATCTTTCTCTTTCATTTCAAACGCTTTTGTTACTTACTTTCCTTTCCGTATCCAGAACACCGTCAAATCTGTAATCCCCAGTATTCAGCCACCCGAATACCACTATTATTTGCAATCAATGGCTTTTCGTGTGTGCATGTCACACCTATCAGGGGACATGTAAAAAGGTGTGCGTTGTCTCAGGACAAAGCCACACTCACAGGTGTGCTCATCTCTATAACCCCATCTCTTGAGGTTACTGTAACGCTTTTGTTTACTGTGATGCTATAAATGTATTCATGAAAAATGCATTTTTTGATACAGCATCCAATCCACTTTTTATCGTAAAGTGACGTGGACCAAGATAAGTTTTAGCGTAATTAATTCTTTTTTTACCATTAGGCTTATTAGAATGCGTTTTGGACCAAACAAATACAAATTCTAATCGTGTGTAAAGGTGTCGTTGGAGCGACGACCGAGGCCTGAGACCATGACCAGCGACATTACTTGACCGGGGCGGAGACCGTTTTGTTCTCATTGTGTCTCATGTCTCGGTCTTATGATACTTGGTATGTATACGAACCCGTATTGACAAGTAACCATCTCGGCTATCTGTCTCTGCCGCGGGTCTCGGTCTCACGTCACGATGACTAAGGCTGAATAAGGCCCATATTCACAAGGGCACTGCCTAATATATTTTCTTAGCATAGCTTCTTAACATGGTTTTATATTAGACACAGTACACTCGCGTATTTCAAACGGACTTATGGAGGTAAAACGCAAAAGCATAAATAAAAAATAAAATTTAATAAAAAAATTTCGTGTGGTCAGTGTGTGAATTGGTTCGAAATTTCCAGCCACATGATCTGAATAAAAAAAGTGGAATTAATTTGCAAAATATGAAATAAAGTAAAATGCAAATGACACACGAGTCATTTCTCCCAGCCAACCAGCCGCCATCAGCATGATACTCGTTAATTCAAATTACGGTCACTAGCGTCCGGCGGTGAATAATTTTATTATCGTTTAGTCCACAGAGCTCGGGGCTGTGCCGGCCATACTGCTGATACACACTGGGATGGGACATTAAAATTATTATAGAGATGCCATGGTGTTCGGTGGTCCGCAAATTGATAACGATTACAGTGGATTATGACCGAGAAACAGGTGTGCTCAAATCTAATGTTAGTGCGCCATGTTTGTTTGTCTCATACTACAGGTTTCGGCAACCTTTTTATAAGAATTCTTTAGTTCCAGTGTAGGAACTTCCTTAAAATAACAAGAAAAATGTGAAATTCCATTGAAAAGTAATAACATTTGATATTTTCGAATGCACTGATACACATAGTATACGAATTCGAAACTTTTTGAGCAAATAAAGGTAAGTTTTCACACACCCATCATTGACATCTAAATGACAAACATTTTTATTGGACGAAAATATAACGACAAGACTTTAATTGCGCAAAAAAATCAATTTCGCATATTTTAGATCATTCTCTCTAGAAATAGGGAATAGGTTGTAACATATTTTATTGTTCTAACTACCTATGTAGACATTTGTGCCTGAGATAGAAGCTGAATTCCACAATAATGAGTTTTTAGTAAAACATAATCCGAAAAGTGTATCTATCTTTTCTTAATAAAATAATTCACGATGACTACTTACACGCTTTTGGGTGATAGGTACTCAATTATTATTCTTTCATATTAGTAGATGGAATCATGAATCGATAAAAAAAATGTACAATGTTATTTGGAAACAGTACTTCTGAAACTTCACATTAAAAAAGTCACCTTATCGTGGATCAACGATAACTGATCCCTGGCTTAGTATTTCTTTCTGCCCGAAGCGTTTTATATTGTAAAAGATTCAAAATATTACCGTCAAATTTGTGTTTGAATCATGTTTTGAATAAATCAGAGTGGTGCATTTTATGTATGACTTAATGTGACTGAAATTACGTAAAAGGATTTCGCGAAGGACATCCAAGTGCGGATGAAGAAGTTGGCACTCCAATTCAAGACCATGGTGGGGACAGATCCTATATATTTTGCCTTTCAGAATGAAGGGTCGTAACAGAAGACAAAGTTGGCATCAGGCATATTGGAGGCGAAACTTCGGAATGTACAGTTTTCAGTAATTAAGCAGAGAAGGTATACTTTTTAGCCTTCCACTGAAAAGGCATACTTGGAAAGCTAATTTTGATTCCAAGAAAAAAAAAACACCTGGGGTGATGGGTATGTCATGCTCATGATAAATTATACTGATAATAGTTTTCATCTTTGTACGTGGAGTTAGTTAGACTTGGCGAAACTTAAATAATTCAATTGTCTTCAGTTGACATGTGTGGCAGGGAGTATAATAAGTTTCACCCCTTATTCCTCTCTCCTCTTGTCTCCCCCCTCTCGCGACTAAACAATATCAGCATTAGATGACAGTACACCTTCTATTGTCTCCAGTTCTAACTGATAATATTATTATGCAAGTCATAACTCTTGTCTGTGTCTATTCCGTCTTTCACAACTACCGTTCTTACTAAATATAATATACAGACTGATACTAAAATCAAAACTTAATTGAAAACATTTGGCATTGATTAAATCAAGCTCAAATAAGTGTTGATAGACAGCCGATGAGGTGGAGCGACAATATCGTGCGGATCATTAGGGCAAAGTGAATGGGGATGACCAGAGACAGAGAGGACTGGTCCGTCAGTTACAAGTATCACAGACGGGCATGGAAAGGACAATGTTGGGAATCACATTGCTAGATCATATTATCCTTAATGTTGAAATACGAAGACGAACTGGTGTGGCCGACATTATAAAAACAGTTGCTATCTTAAAATGGAGGTTGGCGGGAAAGATATTGGAATGGCAGTCCAGAACAGGAAGAGGGTAGGTAGGTACTTCTTCGCCATTCTTCCAAAAATATATTTTGACAATTTTCACTCTAAACAATGCTTTTGCCCAAAAAATCATGGGTCAATAAATATTTTAATCCACGTCAAGAAGAAGGATGTACATACTTATGTACTCACATTTATAAGAAGTAGTGTGTTTTCTAAAACGATTTTTATATAAAAGTGTCAAAACACGTCACTGCTCTGTTTTATAGTGTAAGTATTCGAAATTTAAACAGTCTCTTGTTCTTTTTTCAAATAAAAAAAAATACCATAGAATATAAAGTTGGTTTGGTGACAGTAACGACCAAAGTTTCTAGCCAGTGAGTAGGCACCACACCATGATGTTGTTTGTAAGTTAATATTAAACAGAGCCACTCTTTAGTTATGATTCCTCCACCCCATTTTATGTTTCAGATATGCGGCCGCCCCATCGTGGAACAGTGAAACAATCCCCTCCGTCGTCACATCCGGTTTCATTTCCTGTCCTTCTCACTTCCGCCACAGTCGGCACTCTTATCACACGGCCCATTTGAAGAGCTTTTAATACATTTACTGTCCTGTGATTGTTCCTTCACGTTTGCCTTACATTCATAACGACATCTCCTTTACATCATTCAAATGCAAAACGCCGCTATCATATCTAAGTATCTCTTTTACGTTTTTTGTAGGCTGTCTATTATTTTTACTCACAAAAGGCAAAAAGAATCCTCAAGCGTCTCCTCTAACGAGAGTCTCTATATAAACTGTGCCATATATGTCGAAAAGAAGAGAAAAACGTTGAAACTGTAAAATACAGAAAGATCAGATTTTTTGTCTTACTAATATTTCTTTGGCTCTTTCATCGCCATTTTTTGAAATTCAGCTGATCTTATTAATTCTTCTACTTTTCACCTAGCATTTCTCAAGGACGTATTCGTTGTAGGTACCTACTCAATTTACGCCAAGATTTGCCACATCAGTTCATTAACCCTTTAGTTTCATTTTGCTATTAAATTTCTCTAAACCTAAAAGCTTAAATACCTGGGAGCAACCATCCACCTCTGGTGACCTCGAGGCTGAACTATCGATACGTATCGGTATGGCAAGTATGAGCATGAGCAAGATTTGTAAAGCGTCGGTGCTTAGTGTCGAGACGAAATGTAAACTGTTTGATGCGTGTGTGTTGCCCATTCTCCTGTATGGATGTGAGTCCTGACATCTGACGAAAGCCAAAGCAAAATCTTTGCATTTGAAATGAAGTGCCTCAGGAAAATTTTCGGTATGAGATGGTACCACCGCATCACGAACGATGCTATACGCCTGCGCATCCAGCGTGAGACCATCACCTCTACCATTGTGGGGAGGAGACGGATTTGGCTGGGACATGTGTTAGGGATGCCGAATGACAGTTGTCCGAGGATAGCACTGTTCTTCCTTCCATCAGGGTCCCGAAGACTCTCAAGATGCAAATAAATAATCCCTAATCCTCTTAATCCCTCGAAGACGAGGAAGACCCTCTCACACTGTGTTCCGCTCCTTCGAAGTAGATCTGAGGGATTTGGACATGGTGAGGAAGGAGTTCATAAACATTGCGCAGGATCGAGCGCAATCGAGAGCTCTTGTTGCTTCCCTATATGCTCCTGAATGTGGTATAAAGGGAGAATTGGATTAGATACCCAAAAGCCTTCCAGTTTGTTACGGTACATTCTTCCAAACCGCATTGTATAAATACCTAATTTTCTTATTCTTCTTTATGTATTGCAGAATCTTTCAGTAAATACTAAGAAAATACGTGATAATTTGACTATTGAAAATTAGGTGTTAAGTTTTCATACAAATTTAGTATTTTTCCAATAAATAATTAATTTTTTTTTTATAAAATATCTTATTTCATCTAAAAAACGGGCTTCGGTTGTTTTAATATTTTTTTATGAGAATACAAAAAAATGGTGAGTTTGAAAAGGTTTTCATTGAATATTTAAAAAAATATTTCGCTCATCGTAAACGACATTATAATTACTTTCTAGTCTGTGAATCTGGTAGTCTATAAAAATAATTAAAAGCATAATCGCGGCATATTTCAATTAAAAAATAAATTTCAGATAAGGATTGTATGAGGAGAAAAAAAAACAAAGATGACGACGACATTAAAATATTCAAGGGTGGTTTCTTGTGGGGGTGTTATTTAAATTTTTAATAACGTCGAGTAATAATATTGTAGAAGAAAAGGTCATTAGTGCGGTGGATGTACCCCCTCCTATAAGACCTTTCACGGATGGGCAAACATGACATTTCAGTCTTTCATAAACAACCACGTCTCATAAACACATAGATTGTTTCACAATGGCTTTGGCAGTATTTTTATTAGGCACGAGATTTTCATGGTTGTGGAGTAGAAAATTTGTTTAAAGAACTTACCTTTTTCTATTTTTCCAATGCAGTTACTTGCATCTTATTATTATATATGTATATATATTTCTCTTTTTTTTGTTTGTATTTATATATTATGTATATATTCTATTCCTTTATGTATTTACATTTACACGTCTATGTATTGTAGTTTTTAATCCTATGAGGTTCGCTGTAAGACATTGATTGCAGCAATTTTGGTAGTTTTTCAAAATTGTATTAACACTGTATTTTTTTATATCCAATAAAGGTTTATTTATTTATTTATTATTTCTTTATGGTTGAAAATCTGTCAAGACGGATGTGCAGACATTTGGAATACACTAAAAAACTAATGTGGAAGCACCAGCCTCCGTTAGACAGCCCAGCCATAAACGAAGATTTCGCTAATGGCGAATTTCGCTAATGTCGTCGTCATCTTTGGCGAAAAAAAATCTGTGCCCGTAGACAAATTCAAATTGGCGTTCGACTATACAAACGAAGATTTCGCCAATGTATAGTACGATAAAATTAACTGTCCACTGGAACATATTATAAACAATTATTTAAACCAAACAATGACACTTATATAAAACTATAAAAAGTGGACGGTTAAAATTTTCTTCCTACTCTACATTGTCGAAGAATTCGTTTGTAGTCGATCGCCAATTTGAATTTGTCTAGGCTTACTGATATCCATAAATAGGGTTTTTTCACTCCAACAATACTTTTTTTAGAACCATTTCCCCCTGAAATTTGAACATAAGCTTTCTTCGTACTCGCCTATTTTCTGCTGGCTCCAATTAGAATATTTCAGACACTTTTTAAATATTTTTATCATTATTTTTTACCAGGTTTTCTTAAACGTATTAGTTAGATATGAATTTCTCGAATATTAAAATATTCAATAGATTTATTTTTAATTAAAACAATTGATTTTTATATCATCTCCTTTTTGATGTTAAATTTGAAAAAATACATACAAATAACTTTCACTTTATGGTAAGAATAAAGCTGTCTTTTTGCTCTGCTATTCGAAGAATAATGCCGTCTATGAATACTAATACGCTGAAGCAATTAGGTAATCTGTTTCTGAAAATTCAAAGACTAATTGACATATCAAGGCGGCGTGGTGGTGAACTAGGGTTATCTCGGGCCTGAGGAATATACATATATTATATACGAAAGTACGTGATAAGTAAGAAACTACAACAATACTACTAGGTACTTACTAGCAACATAACGCATGGTGTTAACCTGCTACAAACACAGAAAGTTTCATTTAGTGCCACACTGGATCGTAATACCTTGATCCTCTTTCCCCACATATTATATGCCCAGCTGAACTCGCTATTACGCTCGGTGTCGGTTTGGCAGCCGAAAAGAATAAAGCTCCCGATTGTATTGCCCGCCAACTGTGAAGTACGCTTAGTGATTCGTTTTTTTGTGTGCAAAATCCACCCGGAGACTGCAATTCATTATCTCTTAAAGTCTATTGGTTCCGTCGCCAAGTTTCGTGTTGTTTGTAGGTTCGATTCCCCGTGATGACAATGTCCCATCATCATCCATCATGGAATGTAAAGCTTTTGTCGAATATGTAACAACTAATAACTCTAACAATGCATTACTGATGTTAAATTTTTAAATGGAACCAATCACTACGGGCTTACGACCGTCTTCTACTGTTATTTCCAAGGCTGGCTTAGTGTGATCACTTTACGTTAACAACATTCGCCATTAGGTGGAAATGTCTATGTCTCCGAAACATGAGAATTCTCGACATGTTCAATATGATGAAAAATCCCATGTATACAACAAGTAAATATTTAATAATTAATGAAATATAGAGATAAAATTGGAAATTATTGAAAACAAGAGAGCAACCAAATTTAAAGACTGCTGTCATGTTTTTGGCGTCAGGATATTAATATATCAATTTTTGTTAATGTCTCATCTTTATTCAGTAGAAATACAATTATGGACAAGTGTTTTAAAAAAAAAAAATTTTTTAAACACAAATTCTTTAGAAGCCATAAATGGCGTATCATAGTTTTCAGTGCCTCAGGAAAAACTCCGTAACAAACAAACATAAGAACTGATGGGATAGTATAATTTGTCCGATGCGTGTAAGCATGGCGACCGGTTAGATTCTTCCCATATCTCACTTAACCCTTCCTGTACTCTGCAGATTTCACGAAGAGGTCGTTACAGAAATATTAATATCCTCACTAATGTGAATCAGGTTATTAATGACCCCAGCCCGCTATTATTACAATACATACACGAATAAGGAAGCATTATTATTTAAACAGGGTGAAGTCATTCCTTATTCAAGATTTGAATAAGAGCCTGTACGGCCATTCTCTCTTTCTCTCAAGTCTGGGGTTAAACGGTAATACAAGACACGCATAAAGTGATGAATAGTTAATAACCTCGGTGTGTCTCGAATAACCCTTAGAAATTTATTAACATCTCATGGATAATTCGTAGAGTCAAACACACGCGCAGGTACGTCAAGATGGACATACTGGAATTATCCAGTTATTCGTTACTAGCTTATACCCGTCTTGCTTTACGTTTTTGATTCCGATTGTCAGGCTTGATCGGTAGGTAATTAAACAGATTCTAGTCTAGCATCCCATTGCTTAACATACCACTTTAACTGACATAAGCACAGAAAAAGAAGAATGACACTTTTACAATTTTTGTTTTACCGACCTCATAATATTATTATACGAACCTCTTCAAACCACAGAGCTCTCTCTATGAAAACTTGCAAATTATGTCCACAGATAATATAAATATACTGATTATGTCGGTAGGTTCGTATAATATTTTATTTTTTTTGGAGGTCTATAATAATAAAAAAAATATTATACGAACCTACCGACATAATTTGCAAGTTTTCATAGAGAGAGCTCTGTGGTTTGAATCTTAGCTACATACATTGCCTGCTTTGATATTAATTGGGCAACCCACCCATAGAGGGTGATTTGTATCTGTCAAACTTCAAAATCAAACTGCAAATTTTTTCATTAAATCTTTATTTATTGAGAATAATAAGCTTTTAATAACATTTATATGTATAACAAATCAATCTACAATTATTTTATTACATTTTCATACCGTAATACCAAGATCCCATTCAACGTTTACATGAGTAGGGGAGAGGTGTGTCAATTGTTACAGGGTGTCAATAGTTACATCGCAAATATAGCGCCTACTAAACCTCAAATGGTATAACATAAATATTTAGATAATTGCCAAACAATCAACTGTTTTACCGACGTAGCCGCCGGTCAGGTTGGCCTGCTGTTATTTTGGCAATCGCAGTTTATATGGTTTTGGGATGTATTTGATTTTTGCGGCGAGCGTCAAATTTTTTTAATTACTTTAAATATAAATAACGCAGGAAAGTGAGAGTGGTATTAAAAAGCTTATTAAGGATCAGGCTTTATATTAATGTAAGTATTTTGATAAATATTTTAGTAGTAGTCCATATAACCGTATTTGTGAAAAAAAAACTGGTGGTGGTACGATTGTTACAAAAGTCAGGGTGTCAATTGTTACATGTAACACCATTAATACGATATATTTTTTGAACTAGGATTTATTGAAATATGTTTCTACATATTTTATTTTAATGTTACATATTCACGAATATGGTTTACATAAGGGTTCGTAGAACAACTAGAGGTAACATACCCAAGAGAGACATAGAAAGGAGGCAAAAAAATCCTAAACTGGCAAGCCTACATTCCAAAAAAAGAAGAAGCAGAAGAAATCTGAAGAGAGCGATTGTTCTGAAGATAGTGATATTTGCCTTGTGTGCTGTAAACCATACAATCGAAGTAAATAAGATTGGTTACAGAGCACCGATTGCCGCAAATGGGCTCATATTACTTGTGCAAATAATGATCCAAATATTATTTGTCTTCATTGCTTATTCGAATAAAAAATGTATCATATATGTTCGGTTTACGCTTTTTCTTTAATTTAATAATAATATTAATAAATATTATCAAATGTGTTGAAAGTTTTGTATTGTTTTTATGTTAATTATATTTTATATTTAGTAATATTTTTTATGATATTATTTTTCTCATATTTTTTTTAACTCTTTGTATTATTTTATTTTTCTACTATTCTATTAAATACACAATTACTTGAGCTATCATCTCACTTTAATTTTTATCTGTAAAATCTGCATCATTAGTCTGAAAAATACAATGAGTTGAAATTGTAACAATTGACTCAGGGCACTGTAACAATTGTACCACCCAGTGGGACAATTGTTACAATCCGACCTGCATCACATAAGTGCAATTATCAGAAAGACCAATGCGTTTTTTAAGATTTATAATATTTATAGTTATAGCCAAAGAATGTACCCAATAACTGTAAAAAATAATTATATATTATGATCTTTAATAAAAAAGTTATGACGATGTAAACAAAAATTGTAACAATTGACACACCTCTCCCCTAATTTTGTTTCCAAAAGTCTTTTTGAGAAATTTGTATGAAGATCCTAAAAAATACAGTTTTTTTAAATAGCTCTAAATATATTAAAGTTAATGCAGCAAATTGTATTTAAGAACCTTCTCCAGCATTTTATACTGCTCTGGGCATATTAATATCTATCTTAGCATTTGTATTTTGAGCGTCATGTTCACATATACGGTTAAAGTATTGTCAAAGGCAAATAAAAAAACATTTTCTAAATTATTATATTACTAGCTGATACCCGTCTTGCTTTACGTTGTTGATTTGGCTAGTCAGACTTGAGCCGTAGGTTGAACAGGTTTTGTATGCAGCTTTCCCCTTCTCAGGACCAGTAGGCCTAGACAAAATGCATTTGGCAATCGACTACAAATGACTTCGACAATGTAGAGTAGGAAGAAAATTAAATGTCCACTTTTTATATTTTATATTATAAGGATCATTGTTTGGTTTGAATAAATGTTTATATGTTCCAGTGGACAGTTAATTTTTTCGCACTATACATTAGCGATATCTTTGTTTGTAGTCGAACGCCAATTTGAATTTGTCTACGGCGGCATTTCACGCTAAGATTTAGAATGTGTACCCAGCTAATGTTTCAAAAAAGGAAAAAATAAGAGTCACTGCTAAATATGCGAAAAATTTGAAAAACTAATGTCACTTTCAATATTTATAAAAAAAATAGAAGATGAGGAAAAATTAATACTCACTGTTGAATACGCGAAAAAATTAAAAGAAGAATGTAGTTATACATAGGTACCTACCTACCTAGTATTATAATACGTGTAGTTGTTCCTAATGAAAACCTGTGTGTAGATATAGGTACCTACCTACCTAGTATTATATTATGTATAGTTAGTTTGACCTACTTATGACTGTAGTGATAAATTTAATGAGGTACCTTAGGAGAGAGAGGGTGCAAGCGAACTCTGCTTTACCGGCTTTAGTCATCTGTCATGGCGTACATATTTTATAAGAAGTTTCGGTGAAAATCTTTATAAAATAAGAATTAAAAGACTTCTACTTACATTTTTTGTATTTCAAATCAAACTTCGATTGATTTTGTACATTTTCATACCGTAATGCTACAGTTCTACACAAAATTTAGACGTATAATTTTACTTTTAAAACATGACTTTCTCATTTTTGTATGAAGATTTTAAATTTTTAGAAATTTGTAAATAATTTAAAATATATTTAATGAAATGTAAATATTTGTATCTCAGATTACCACAATTGTATTTGCGAAAAACTGCGAAGAAAAATATTCAACGCAGAACCTACGGTTTTAGCGTGATGCTCTGACATACAGTTGGAGTGAAACAAATAAATAAATAAATAAATATACATACATTACTGAATTATTATGTAGATTATATAGAAGATTCATGATTTGATAAGTGAAATAATTGTACTTTTTCAAAAACGTCACTTTTAAACAAATGCATTTGAATTCAATGGTTCATTCGTCTAAACACTACATAATACATTTCTGGAGAGAATAACTATAAAAGTTCCAATGCCAATTTGATCTTGTTTGTTCCCGTCCAAAAGTACATCGACCTACCTAATTATTGCGCAAACATTTTTGAAACTCTCATATTTTTTTGGTCATTTTCTACAGAGCAAAGTCGATTTTTTCTAGAATAATTTTATTTATTTATTTATTTATTTTGACAAAACTCATAACATAGGACAGCTATACATTAAAAGTAGAAACAATATAAATTTATGGCCTTAAACTAAGTTGACCTTCATCGAGATGTGTCGATTTTCAATATTGAATAATAGTTTGATGGAGTGATTCCCAAACTGTGGGAATATTTCACACACACCCCATACAGGTACCACATCAGATATTCAATGTTGTGTATACAAGAACTTCAGGTACAAACAGCCATTATTAGTGACTGCTAACCACCCTTGCAACGAGAGAATGTATGTTACAAAGCATGATATATTGACTTCTAGTAATGTAAACCTTAGGAATATACTAATTGAAGTAGGTGAAAGTGTGCTAAATACATACCTATTGAAAAGGAAGTCTTCGAAACTTAAAACATACAAGAGTTTTCCATTACTTGTAAGAACTTCCAGGCCCATCTGAATTATTAAGTGTGTGGATCTTCTACACCGTGCTGGATATATTATCTGATAATTAAATATTCACACAGTTGCTAATTTCATATTCTTCAACTTTATATACGGAGTCTTTCTTCGTCAAGTTGAAGTGTTGATACGCTGACAGAATGATTTCTACCTTCCTTCCACACACCATGTGTGATGTTTCTTAACTTTTCTTCTCTCGAGGTTCAACTAATTAAGACAACCTCGTCAAATATTCATCAAAGTTAAATGTTCTTCTAAGAAAGACTTGGAAATAAGGTAATAGAATTATTTTATACGTATTTCAGTTTAGATTAATAAGAGAGAGTTCCTTGATCAATAATCGTTAACAGTGTATAAAATAATATTAAAAATTATAAAAAAACTGTACACACTTACTTGTATCTAAAGTAGCCAAAAAACTCCTTAATACGGTAGTTGGAGAGATTTCATTATTGGTCAATCGAAGAGTTCATCAATTTACTCGCAACTGAACTGAGAAAAAAAAATACTTTTAATTTTCCGCATTTTCAGAACTTATATTTTTCATTTTGTTGGTAATTTCATTTCAAGCCGCGTTCGTTTATTGCTTCGACATTATTGTATCAGGGCGAAAACACAAAAACGCTGATTCCGACCGGCGCCGATCGGCGCAAAGAATGTTTTTATACATTTGAATGGGCATGTCGAAAAGCAGGAACCCGCTTTTCGGCATGCCTATTTAAATGTATAAAAACAATAGTTACATCCGTTTTATATGTGACGATGTAACCAAAACCTTTGAAAATCGAGGCCATATTATTTGTTTTAGTTTCAATATCGTAGGATTGTTTCTTGAAGATATCAACGGGAGATTGCCGAAAGCTGTAGAGCTCATTTAACATATTTACGGCGTTATAATAAAATGAAATTTCCCTACGTGAATACTTAAACTCTTCATCAATGCAGTAAGTATACACCCAAAAAAATTATACACCTTTTAACGAAAATTGTGCGAACGGAGAAATATAACATTTCGCACACAAAGATTATATAGAGAAGGCACAACAAATATTAGCGAATGCTTTATTTTAGATAAAAAATAGATTAAATCAATCAAAAAGCATTACAAACACCACAATTGTATTATGTATTTGATACACACACTTCGATGTATTTGACATTGACGCAGACGAATATATTCTTTCGTTTATCCGTGGTCAAATTGATAATAGATTAATATTGTTTTTCTTAAAATAATAGAAAAAACTTTGCACATATGAACATATCAAATTGACGTATCCATGTCATTTTTTAAAGTAAATTGTAAAATAGCGTTCGCTCAATAGGTATATCTAATAGTTATTGGCGACCACAAGTTATATTAAGTTTGAACGGAAAATATGTGTGATCGATTAGAGTAAAAGAGTATTGAAACAATAGACGAACGTACATACAAATGTAGGTATTCTGATACTTCCATTACCCGTCAGTATTAACTACAGATTATGTTAGATGGAGAACATGTTCGGAGTAGATAAACCTTTCCCAGACCAGCTCCCCGTCTCACATCTCCTGCAGCCCTCTTCAAATGTCTTACCTTCATGTTCTCCTCTTCACAGTCCGTTTCGTATCCAAACATTTTGAAGACCGAAGGCGAATTCTAAACCTCTTTCCCCCTGTTCTAAACTAAAAATGAACAGATTACCTGCTATATGAGACAGGACCGCACTCAGTATGTCATTGTATAATATTAAAAAAATAAATATATCCGCTACTATGAATTATGAGTTGGCTGGAAAAGATACTGCGGTATAAAAACTATACATAATAAAAAAAAGTATAAAATATAATATTTTATTAACATGGAAGCTTTTTAGTATTTGCCATCGCCGTTATCACTTTGTAAAGAAGCAAGTGTAAAGTGCAGGTTAAGTGATAAGTGTATATTGATTGTCCACTGTCCACCTCTGTTTCGCACGTGTTTAGTTGCCACATTCGATTGATCGTTTGTTTTAACGCTAATATGAAACAGGTTGCGCGATCATTCACTTGTTGTGTTTGTGAGGAAGGAGCGCGAGAAAGGGCAACCAGATCGCAAAAATAGAAATTTCTTTTATCACTTTAACTAAACACTTGAACTTGATTTTTTTAACATTCTGAACTCACAATTCCTTTCCACATGAAGATACTTTTTTCTCATCAGTACCTGCACTTGAAACGGCCCTTAACGCAAGTGGATGCAAAATTGAGTCTTTTAAAATATAATAATATGACAATGTTTTTTCTTACTACCGTACCAAATCCGTACGAAAACAAACCATTAGGGTGTTTGGTCTGAGGACGTCATATGTAGGTACAATCGTAAGCGTTCTTAAAAAAATCACCTTGAAAAACATTGAAATTAAATTATTTTATTCTTAATATGAAAAATGTTTAAAAAATGACGTAATAGAAAAAATATTTTTTTAATAATGTACCTAATGTTACTTAGTCCGTTACTGCACATTTCAAATCCACAATAGACGCCCAAACGCTCCACCTTCCAGAAGGTGTATCAGGGAGTCAGAAGAAGTGAAGGATCGGTACATTGAGAATTAACAAGACGTGGTGTTATACCAAGTTATAGTTTAAATAAGATAGATGCCTTCATGTTTTTCCGATGGAGTTTCATATAAAATACCCTTATGATTAAAAATTTAATCACTCAGTCAGAATCCTTCATTTTGAAGTCTTTCAATTATAAATGAAAACTGAATAATTTTTTTCAATTTCCAGTTATTTACTTCTTCATATTTAAGTGAGAATTGAAAAAAAATTATAAAGTTACTTGTTCCTGAAATTTTGGCGATGATATGTACACCACACGATATAAAATTTAAAGGTGAAATTAAAAAGCTGAAATTTTGACAATTTTTCGGATCTTACGGTGGATTTTTCATCACCTGTTTGCATAAAATTTTGAACACCTTTGAAATCTACTTTTTTTTTTTTTTTTAAACCCTTTGCACTCGTTGTCGAGTGATTTGGGTTTGATGCAGCGTAATCAAAATCTATTAAAAGGTTTTAAACTATTATACCCATCTGTTATGTGTCTTAAGGAACCCTACTAAAATGTTATAAACTTTTGTCGATTCCATTGCCAGGAGGCATTTTAAGTTTATGGGGAATGTGGAGCATTCCCTCTTTATGCATTCAAGCAATTCTGTTCTTGAAAACTGTGCGCATTCAAAAAACGTCTCATCCGCCTGTCCACATGTACACAAAGGCGACGATACTATGCCGATTCTAGCCAGGTGAGATGCATTCAAGCAATGCCCCATTCTCATCCTAGCAATAAGCGAAACGCTCGTTTTGGAGAGTTTGATAGCCTTGTACCAAGGTAAAACCGGTATCAACGTCTGGACAGCCTTGTAATATGAAATCTACTTACTGATGCTAAATGTTTCATAGTAGACAAATCAATAAGATCACTGATATCACTATAATTGATTTTCAATTATTATCATGCGGTAAATGTGACTTATCTACGGAGCTGTTCTGGTTGATAACTTCCTATTTACATAAACCAACTCGATCTGAATGAATATTCCTGAGAATAGCTGTCGGGTGTTCCTAAGCGCATTATTTGCGATGTTCGTACGGGAGCCAATATCAATCAATGTAGGAATATTAATAACGATAATATTATAATCAAATGGGAATATTTGGGCGATATGACTGTCTATGATTCTTGAAATTTAATCCCAGGCATTTGCATAATCTGCGCCCCCATCGGTGGGATGGTAGTGGGGCGGAAAGGAAGGTGAATCTTACAAAAACACTCTTGGGAGCCAAGATAATACCAAGAACAAAGATTACAGCTATGTCTTATTACCGCATTATTATTATACCCTCAACTACTATTGTTTAAGACATATTATTATACTATCTATGTTGTTTTAAACCCCAAAGTAGAAATTTATGATATTTGACGTAAAATTTTGTAATTTCATCCCGTAGTCTCATTCCCGTAATAACAGCATAAGCATCTGATAATGCAACATCTTTTGCAACAAATTTGGACCAATACTTATCACCGCGATTACAATCATAGGTTTTACACATCTAAAAGCTCAAAAGACACTATATCACTTTGAATGTTGACTGATGATGAAGAAATTCCTATCTTATTATTTTCTTTGCAAAAAATTGCACTATTCCAAAAAAACACGTGAAAAAGCTACCAGGCGGATTACTCAAGTAGCTTTTTTTTTTTTTTTTTTTTTTTTTTGTTTTGGCATTGCATCAAAAAAGGATGATACAGCCAGATTCTTGTCATATTAAGTCAAAACAAAAACAAATAATAATTCATAAAAAAGAGAAAAAAAAAATTACAACAAGAGCATGTTTTTATTTATGAAATTAAACAAAATTTTATGGACATCTGGGGAATTAAGAGAAAGCAAGTAAATGATACATAAAGGGAAACTGACGTTTTTGAAGAGAAAATAAATATCCAAGGAGTCCCTCAGTGGACACCCAAAAAACACGTGATCTAGCGTTTCTTCATCCCATTCGCATTCGCATAATGGAGATTGAACAAGGCCAAATCTGAACAAGTGACTATCCAGTCGAACATGTCCAAAACGCATCCTGGATATGTTCACTATGAAACTCCTAGACATTCTTTTAGAAGCATTGAACCACGGGCGCGAAGGTAAATCTGGCTGTATCATCCTATAATGGGAGCCTTTGGTATCCTGATTCCAAGCTGAAAGCCACAGCTTTCTACATTTCCGTTCTATTATTCTTAGACAGTCGCTTTCTGGTAGGCTGAAATCAGGAGGCTGATCTCCTTGAGAACAAGCCTCTTTTGCTAAAGAATCGGCCATTTCATTGCCGTAAATACCTTTGTGAGCTGGAATCCAGGCTAGGATTACATCTTTATTCATCTCTTTCAATTCTAAAAGAAGAATTCTAATGTCCAATATTAATTTATTTCGCGAAAAAAGTGATACTGGAGACGCTTAACTTCTAATCAATGACAGTGAATCCGAGAAAACTATAAATCTTTGATCCGATAAATATAAGCACCCACGTAGGGCCTCTCTCATTGCAAGGCATTCACACGTATAATAGGCTGGGCCGTTCTAGTATGGAAGTTTAAAAAGTGCTTCTAATCTTAATGTAATAGTGATAATTTGTTGCCTTATGATGTATTATAACTATCTATAAAATTTCATGACAAAAAAATAAGATCTTCTGTCTCCGAATCGACCTTGAAGTTTTGTATGGGACGAAAATATCCCATACTAACTGATATTTTTATAATAATCATGTAAAATGATTCCGGTCTTGTTTTTTTATTCACTTTTTTTATTATACCACAGATAATAATTCAAGAACACACTTCTATTTATTTAATAACACAAAAATAATAAATAAAACTTTCAAATTTTTTATGTAATTGCTTTACGCAAAATAACATAATTTCATATACTTGCTGTATATGAAATTATGTTATTTTGCGGTGATTGTTTTTGATAAATTGGGTTTGATATCTTTTTTACTCGTTGCTTTCTAAGCTTTTACATAATATTTTATTGATAAATTTCTCCGTTAAGTTGGTGAGGCTTCTTTAACAATTTCACAGATCGTCAAACTCCTTAGATATGACAAGAAAAATTCAGGAAACTGTATTTATTCATCTTCGCCATTGTATGTAATGAATGCCGTAAGATCTTCGTCGGATACTTGTCGATTGGTGTTTCTGTTACATTTTGCTGTCTGTCTATAACTTAGTTCTTGTAAAAGGATGTTTCAAAATTTACTTTCGGTACTTCAAGGATCAAAAATGCGTTTTTTTTGGGTGATTCGAGCTTTCAATATCCAGCGAGCGGTTCATTCTCTTACTTCATAGTGTATTTTGAGCGAGATAGCTTTTTCTTTTAGTAATTACAGTTTATATAACAGATTTGATAATCTGATAAATATATGGATAAGAAATTAAACTTCCATAGGTAACTGGATCAGTTGCGAGGTAAAGTTGGTGCACAAAAATTAACAATAAAGATAAGTTAAAGTCATCAAACTTTCTGAAAGAAACGCAGTCGCAAAATCCTATAAGCTTAGTTTAGCGATTATTACATGGATTATTTTTCCTGGAGCTCAGTTGCCTAAATCATTAGAAAATGTTCCTGTTGGTATGACTATACCAATTTGGAATAAATATAATTGATCTTTTTGTAGATCTTGAAATTATAAAATAGTAGTTTCTCTTGTAATCACCTGGAACATATCAATTGTTTTTTATTTTATTTTTCCAGTTGTTTTCCAATTTGGTCAGAATGCGTATGATGACTTGAGAAAGCACTATCAACCAGATCAACACATTAGTATACAAAAACCTAAATATATTGTTACTTGCAGTTTTTTTCTAGATTATCGGCGACTCATTCAATTGGGATTATTTGTGGTTTGCAATAAGCAAAATAAATTCATTCTAATGGTTTTATTAGTATTTTCTCCTGCAAACTAATTATTCAATCATGTTTTCCGGTATTTACCTACACTTTTTTTCATTACATCAGACGATAAGTAAAATATCCAATAAAATGTTGCTTTTTGAAAAGAAATCTGTAATCGATCTCTCTATCGGTTTCGGTGTTCCAAATTTTCCATCAATTTAGAATCAGTTTCCTTTAACACTGTCTTAATTATTGTTCATCTGTATTTTTGTCCACTTTTTCTAATCACTATCCTAAAACTTTGGCTTTACGGCCATCAAAATACAAAACTGGTATTTTTAACCCTTTTCTCATTTCATGCGATTTTCTCTTGTTTATTGCGGCGCTTTATATACTTTGTTGCTATCTTAAATTGAATTATTATGCTTTATATAATACAGAACTAATTATTCCATCATTTTTATGACATACAATCTTAAAAAATATTATGTTAAACATATTTTTACTTTCTTTATACCTGCTTCAAAATAGGACAAATTTAACAATTTCTTGAAACTTTGAGCTCAATTCGGAGACAGAAGATATCTTTCGAATTGAAAAATATTTTGCATACGTATTTAAACCATCATTTAGCACTAAAATTTAACTATTACGTTAGGAATAGAGGGAAAAACGGAAATCGGCCCACACTAACGTATAAACAGAAGAATCAGGAGGCAATATAAAGCCCACTCTAATCTTTAGTTTTGGGATCACATAGGCCGAACCACCTTCACCGTTCAACCCCGCTTTGGATCCGTCTGTGTACATTTTTATGTGATTTGGCCAGTGTTCATTCGCGGTTGCAATGAATTTACTGTTGTAATTATCAAACGAGTTATTTGGTTTCTTATCGATGCCAATGTTTTCTACAACATTAGGGGCTACTTGTAATGCTTTAAGAGGTAAGTCAAACATAGGAGACGGAAAATGATATTTTGGGCCATTATACATAGAATTTATTGTGTTGAAGGCAGAGCAAAGTAGAGGAGAGCGTTTTTTTAACCAATATCGGTTTGTCTGAATAGACTGATTAAGATTACTTATGTTGTTGAAAAGAGGATGACTTACGTAGCTTATTCGTTTCATCATGAATCTTTCTGCAACGTATTGTCGCCTTAGATGTATGGGCATTTCTTGGCATTCGATTTGAAGGGCACCTATTGGAGTAGAGTTCATCGCTCCGGTTATGAGTCTGAGACACTTAGATTGTGCTCTCTCAAGCTTGGTTTCGAGGTGAGAAGGAAGTGAATCTAACAGAAAACAAGCATAATCCAGATGGCATCTGATCAAGGCATTATACAGATTTTTCATGACAGTAAGGTGAGACCCCCATGTCACGCCAGCCACTGCTCTCAGGATATTCGTATTTTTTTCACACTTTGTAATCACTGAATTAATAAAAGGGTTCCAGGTCATTTTCCTATCCAGTGTAAGTCCCAAAAATTTCGTTTCAACAACCTGAGGAATAGGTACATCATTAAGGGTTACAGTGATGGTTGGATCTTTGTGTTTCCGAGAAAACGCCAAGATTTTGGATTTGAGGGGAGAGATCTGCAGGGAGTGGGCAATCAGCCAACTGTTGAGGTGTTCAAGAGATGTCTGTAAACGATTCGTGGCTCTATTAATATCCTTATCGACAACGTATATTACCAGATCATCTGCATATTGTATTATATGACAGTAATCTGATCGGATGTCGGAACAATAAATGTTAAAAAGCAGAGGACTCCAAACCGACCCCTGCGGGAGACCCCTCCATACTGTTCTTGTGATCTCTTTTCCGTCGTCTAATACGATAATTCTTCTATCAGTATACAAATTAAAAATGAGCGTAGCCAGAGATGAGGGAACTGAGAGTTTTAGGAGTTTATTGTATAATTTGTGGAGGCAAACATTGTCATATGCTGCATTCATATCCAAAAAGGCAGCCAAAACAAATTCTTTTTTAGAGAATGCCAGCTGGATGTCTGTGGTGAGAACACTTAGACAGTCCATACAAGATAGGGATTTTCTATACCCATATTGATTCTGTGAAAGGGATCCAGTGTGTTCCAGAAACCATTCCAGTCGTGATCTAATGAGGTGTTCAAGGGTTTTACCCAAACAGGAAGAGAGGGCGATTGGACGATATGAAGCTCCGAGATTAGGATCCTTGCCCGGCTTGGGTATTGGGATAATAAGTTGGTATTTCCAGTCATCTGGAATTACAGCTGTAGCTAATATCTGATTGTAAATGTTTAAAAGAGTAAAAATGAATTGATTATTAAGCTTTTTCAGGATGGAGTATGGAATAAGATCAATACCAGGAGAGGAATTTTTTGTTTTTTGTAATACAATTTTTAATTCATCCAAGGTGAATGGATATATTAATGGACTGAGGTTATTGTTCTCCACTCTTTGTATTTGAAGAGGGAGCTGTGACACATTTGGAACATATGAAGGAGCTAGGGTATTAACGAAACTGGACAGCCAAATTTTTGGGTGTTGGATATTTCCAGGACTGATCTTTGATCCTCTGAAGCGTTTGATCATTTGCCATACGTATGATGAAGGGGAATTTGGAGATAGTGATGAACAAAATTTTAACCAGCCATTCCGTTTTTTTTGTCTAAGGATTTTTTTTGTTTTAGCTTGTAAATAAAACAAAATTCCTTATTAATTTGTTAATCTATTCTACAAAGTTTATATCTATTTAAATTAATAGTTAGTGAAGGTAAGTATAATAATAAAAAGAAATAAATTGAAAAATCTTATCGAGTTCAGCGGAAAATGTATTCCAGTTGCAACTTGTCACCACGTAACAAAAAACACGTCCAGCGGGAACGAAGTCATACACTCAACCAAGTAGCTTTTATAGGAAATGAAATACAATAGACGCGTAATGAAATAATGCAAAAACCCGATATATAGCGATCAGATACATGATGCAGTTTTTTACTATTAATCATATTTCGTCGCTAGAGTTAATAAACGCATTGTCCAGGTCCGGAAATGGCGGGTGCTGCGCCTCGCTTCCTCTCTATTATCACGTGGCACGCGGCAGATAAATTGAGCGATGCAGCGGACCTACCTAGCAACCAACCTACCGGCCCTGGTAGACAGGACACCCTTCGACAGTTTGTATCATCCCTTCTTATTTTGAGATCCTTAACATACTGCATGCGTTGATTGAATTATTTGGATCATCCTATATTATAATTGGCTAAGTTCGTCCGAAATATTTTTCATACATACTTTTGGTGCATAAAACCAATCCATTTACAGGAAATATTTTTCATACATATTCGTATATTATTCCTATGTAAGTTAATATTCGTTGCTATGACAATAATAATGCTAGGAAAATATTATATCAACGAAATATGTGATACTTGATCGGAAGTTCCTATATAAATACAAGTGTGTGACAAGGAAATAATATCTAAATGTAAACATTTTCGCTTAGATTTTTTTCTTATTTATCTAATGCCTTTCGTCCAACAGGTTTAGCTGTTAGTCCATAAATATTGGTTAAGAGTATGCATGTAACATGCACATTAAATAGGTATATTAAAGTAAGAAGAAAAGAAATTACTATCTATTCCTTAAGTACCTATTGAATAAATTACAATACTTTCATCAAGCCCACGTAGACATTGCAAAGAGTCTGTCTCAGAAAGTGCAACTTTGTTTCCTTAAAATCAACATTTTCTAACGATTGTTAGGACGTTTAAATAGATTTTAACATAAATTTGCACTTTCACAATAATTTTTAACGAAATTGGTAAAATACTAACCCAAGAGTGACGAAAGCGCTCGAGTTCACAATGCCCGACACTCACTTGCGCCGCGAACGTGTAACGCTGCATCAATTTTATCAAAAGGAAAAAAGGATGCACGAGTTTCGCTCGCGTTCGATTTGCGAATCACTCACGCCTGTATTCACCAAGATAAACTGAGCGTACTATCAGCTCAAATTACGATCAATGTCAAAATTGCTATTCACCAAAATATTATAGGTACACTCCCTCAGCGTGATTTGAGTGAACCTTTCCCTCAAAGAGCTGGCTTACATTACGCTAAGCGTCCATCTGTCAAAATTATTCTATAGAGTCCGCCATACTTGTTGCCGCCTCCTTACAAATAAATGTTTGCATTTTTTTTGTAATTTATTCAATATTTGTAAGCAGGCATGTAATAATTTTATATGTAAATTAATCAGCTCGACAAATCGACACTTATCAATAACCAAAAAGTTCTGTTGCCTTTTTTTCTCCATGTTACAATGCTTATGTACATATAAGTATTTTAACTTTTTAACAATATAAAATGTAAGAAAGTACTACCTACTTCATTTAGCTTTGGCCTATTATCGATAGATGGCGTTGATCAAGACTGAGCTAATGGCGTCTGAAAAGAACGCGTTGAGATTTTGTTTATAAAAATTATTGTTATCATTGAATTAAACTAAATAAGAAATCATAATTATATTATAAAAAAAATTAATAGAAAAAATATTTATATTTATTTAAATAATAAAAAAAAATATACATTTTAGTTACTTTATTGACTGCTTCCGTAAACAAATGACAGTTTTATCTATGGATACACACGATCAGTATAGGCTCAGCTAAGTTTTGTAAGTTTTCGTTGATGAATAGCTACAAGCGTTGAGGGAGGCTGAGGGAGATATTAAGCTAATCTTTCGCTTAGCTGATCGTACACTCAGTTTTTCTTGGTGAATACAGGGGTCACACACTTAACCTTTTGAGGAAATTAATGCATCGTTACACGTTCGCGACGCAAGTGAGTACAATAGTAGTGCACTGAACAATTAAAGTTGCTGAAACATACAAGTGCCAAAAACGTAAAAGTGATTTTTTTAACATATTTCTATGAAAAAATTGAATGATTTTATATTTTTTTCTGTAATAATGATAGCATTTTAGTTGAATTTTAAATTTCATTACATTTTTCAGCGATTGTTGAACATGGAAAGTTAAAACACAAAACAGATTTAAATTCATTCTATGCGACCATTCCTAGTAATTTATTTCAAGCCACGGACAATACACTTGCGTACCATTTTGAGGGACAAAAGTTTGGGAGGTTTTCCAGTCTGTTGGAACTATTCAGCGAGCGCTTGCCGTGGAATGCATTCTGAAATGGAAATTAATTGTTCACTATTATTTGCATTATTTTTTTATGCATAAATTGTAAAGTTTTAACATTAAAAAGTAGCACTGTGGCTAGATAATGCTACATGAAAATACAGAAACAAAACTATATTTTTTTTCAACTAAAATAAATTTTAATATAGAATCAACTTAAAAATTTGAGTTTGCTGGTAGTCCAATGTTCAATTAGTCGTCGGCTTTCGTACGTAGAGCGTATTGATGACTTTGTGGGTTCGAATCCCGGTGGTGCTGACCATTTTCGTTTACACGACAAAGCGTGACCCGGCCGGGAATCAAACCCGGGACCTCGTGATTTGAAATCCACCTCTGTACCACTAGGCCATCAAGGTCGGTATTAAAATAAAATAAATAAATAGCACACTTCAGTATAGCCGGCGGAACTTAAGGCTTGAAGCATTCTCTGCCAGTCAACCGGTCCCGTCCAATCTGAGACAGGATTCCAAACCCGAGTAGAAATTTCAAGTTAAAAAACGCATTGAAAATTTCTTATCCGATCGGGAATCGAACCCAGGACTTCTTGATCTGAAGTCGCAACATTTGTCACTAGGCTATAGAGGTCGGTATTATCATTCTATCTTATGCTGAGAGAGTTTGAAAATAGAACATTATATGACAATTTGAATATCGAACATGATGTTTATATGTTGACTTTACCCGTGTAGGTATATATTTTTAAATGTTTGGTAGGTGTCCATAGAGCACAGGTGATATACACGGATCTAGAATAGTTTGTAAAGGATGGGACATCGCAAATTACCCAGTCATCAGATTCAGGTACCCTCCATAATGCCGATATTGTATTCATGACCACGTGCCTCGTGCAGAGGTCCTGTTAGATAGATACCCGTATACCAGCCCCTGTACAGTGTACATCAGACGTCGGCGTTGACATGTGTACAAAACACTTTATGGCAGTGTCCCGTATAATTTATTTCACATTCAACTGCGATTTATTTCAAAATTGCGGTGTTCTTTTTCACAAAACCCTTTAAACGTGGGAGAACATGTCATTCATGTTATGTATTTTTTCTAAATTAATTACACGGGTAGGAAAACTCGCATTACATAAGCTGAATGTATGAAACATATTTCATGATTTTGAAAGCAGCGTATGATTGTGATTTGGACAACTTAAATGGCGCCGTTTAGTAAGCAATTTTACCTCAAAAGCGTCTCACAAACAAAAATTACCCATTATCCCTAGGATGGATGAGTAAAGCGTCATCTACTGACTACAGCAAAGAATATTTGACGTCGATTGGTTCAAATACAAGCATAAAATAATGAAAAAATCGATAACAACATGAAAAAACATAAAGAAGATGTAGAGAGCAAGGCCAATTCAACCAACTCTTTATTTATTTATTTTTTTAATACTTATTATTATTACTAAAGGTTAATTGATTATAAAAAAACAGAAATTACTAGTTATATAAAGGCACAACATAAACAATCAAGATACGAACTGGCGGTCTCTAACAACTTCTTCTTCTTATGGTCGCTCACAATCTGATCTCCAGAGACCGAAGCCATTGGATCGCGTCAACCGTCAGTGCGTGCAAGTTCTGTAGTCCTTCTTTAAATGCGTACATGGGATACTCGTTTGTGTCGATTGTTTTTGTCATCCTACATACACATGCTGGTGAGTCCATTCATCCCCATTTATGTAAGTTTCAAGCGGTGCAGCCTACATCACATCTTATTCGGTTGAATCTACACCATATCTTTCTGGGTTGTGTTGAGCCAGGCAGTTCATTTGTTGGGTCAGCTACCTACTAGGTTCTGGTTCCTCACTGACGATGCGGTCCATACTTGTCTCCATTTGCCTTCGATCGAGTAATCCGTAGTTGTAGCGGCAGCTAACCAGTACGGGTTTCGGGATTTCAGACGGCTTGAAGGCGGGTTATCTACATTAAGATGGATTGGTAGATTATGGTTGGACTCCACTTTTCGTACTACTTGAAGAAAAACTTCCTCGTCTAAGGTGTGGAGGTGCTATATTAAAAAGCACACATAGGCACGGCACAGGAGTTGGTTTTAGTGTGCCGTTAATGACTCCCTAACAACTAACCTTTACCTAAAAAAAAATCTTTTTTTTATTAAAATTATTTTCCTGTGTAAAAATGTTTGACAAAGATTCTTACAATGATGGTGAAGAATCTCATGATAAAGTTTGTTATGTATAAATAACAAAAAAAATCAATAAAAAACAAAAGAGAAAATAACTGTCATTATTTAATGTTGCATTGTTGCCGATACAATGATACCGATGGAGCGGACTTCCCCCTCGCGAATAAAACGGGTGAGGCTACAACCACCAGCCGTTATGTGCGCCTGTGAACGGAATAGTTTTTCTCCGTTATTATTTACGACTCGTGAGATGTGCGATATCATATCTGTTCTGGATGACAATAATATTTATAGGTCCACCGCTATCTCCCGCATATTTTATACTAACTGTTTTTGTGGTTGCAAAAAAATAATAAGACAGCTCATAAAAAATAAAACAATTCATATAAATATTAACCTTTGACTCGATACATTTCGCGATGAGAACACTGAGAACTATATATCCGGCTTAGTCTTAAGCGACTATGTTATAGGAATTCGAGAACACGGGAGATGTGTGAGGGGTTTTGGCGCCAGGGGGGGGTCACGACATAATAAAAAGGTCATTTCCAAAATTTGGTATCTAGTAACTGAACTTTTCCTAAAAAAGGTAATTTCCTAAATTTGATATCTGGAATCTGTACTTTTAATTCAGGGAGGTAATGACCCCCCTGAACCCCCCCTGGATCCACCCTTGGGTTCATCCTGGTTCTCCTTGTCGTCGGGTGCTGCGGTGGCACAACATTTGTATGGAGTTATTTACAGTGGGAACGAGCGAGGTCCTTGAGACTTTCTGTCTCTTTCGCATAGGCAGACCAGAAGTCAGCATATCAGTGACGTCACGTGTATAGGCGGTGTAGCAGTATCTCGTCATTGCTGCCTCTCTTTCGTATAATATGCGAAATAGAGACAGCAATTACGCAGAAATGACAGGTTCATACAAAATTTACTGTCTCTCTTTCGCAACACTTTTTCGTAGGTATATGAAAAGGTGACAGTATTCACAAGTAGTGCATACAAAATTTATGCTAATTTCATTATTTCTTAAAATAAAAAATGGCGGTGCGATTAAAAAGCACGTAATATTTTATTCTGATATGGCTGAAGAATAAGGATACGAAAGTTCAAATAACATAGATTTAACAATCCATAGATATAATGCATCCGGTGTAGAGCCGTCGGAATTTGAAGGACTCTACGGCGCGGCGCTGAGATGCTTGTGGCAGATGGTAGAAAAGAAAAAGAGACTGAAAGACCATTGATAGATCATACCCTGGTGCATGCTTTTTCCCAGAAGGCGTAAAATAATATAAAACAATACAATACTATAATAAACTGGGAAACAATAAAATAACAAATTTTTCCATCTGTAGCAGACAATTTTTTTTTAAATAAAAATTAAAAAAAAGTTTTTTTTACGGTTTTTTAGAACTTACCGTATCGGGACATCTGAAGAGCATGTTTCCAAAATGTTTCAAAGTGAGTTAAAAGTTTTCCTAATACAATCGCAGACAAGAGAATAGAATAAATAGTGTTAGATAAAACGGCATTTGAGCGGCGAATATATTTTATTCATGCGGGGGAGGCTGCAACCAGGAGCTACCCCTTCCCCAGCTCACACACGTTGCGGGGTGGGTGTAATTTATTTTCAACTTAAACCTTTGTGGAAATAATATGACGTTTCTATTTGAAGTTCTTCTGATTTATTTGTGTGCGAAGTTTGAGAGTTGAATGCTAACTTATTTAGGGAAAAGATTCAACGCTAATGTTTTTTATTCCAACTTCTACCTAAGCTCATACATTTAGGGCCAATATACAGTAAAAACTTGAAGTATACAGAGCAACGGGACACGAATATTACCTAAAAAAAAACGACAATCCCTGCTTAAAACGCAATCAAAATAATTGTAATATAACACTTTTCAATACAAAGGTGTCAATACAGCCGGCGGAACTTATTGTCTGAGGGAATTTTTTCCATTCAACCGGTCCCGTCCAATCTGAGACAGGCCAACCCCGGCTAAATGAAATTTCAAGTGAAAAATAAACACTTCTAAAAACTCTGTCCCGGTCGGGAATAGAACCCAGGACCTCGGATCTGAAGTCCACGCCAGTACAACTGCATAGGCTACCGAGGTCGGTAAATATACAGAAGGTTTAAATACCTTTGAATCAACCTTTACAGAACACAAAACATTTTTTTTAAACGTACAAACCTAGTTAAGTTGGTGAAAATATAAGAAACCATTGAAGAAAAAAGTATCTTTAATAGAAAATAAATCAGACAAACTAATCCTGTTACAATTTTTAAAACAGAAAGAAGAAATGTCAGTTTTAGGATAGGACCTAAGTGGTTTTTTACACCCAGTCATCGCTAACGTCGCTTTAGTTTGACGTTTTACCGTGCATCGAGTAGGTACAGAAAATGAATAGGTAGCAGTAAAAGAAAATGTGCAAATTTATACATTAAACTATTCGTTTCTTAAAGTCGGGCCTTTGTCTTGATAAATTTTAATATGCCACTAGTTAAATTTCACAAAAAAAATCTTTTTGAATAAACCGCAATGCTAAAAAAAGTTAACAGTTGTTCTCAAACTTTTTTTTTTTTAATTTATACTGTTAAACTTGACTTTCCCCGAATATCTATATTTCCATCTCTGTTTTTCACGAGACAAAAACAGAACAAATAATTCATTCCGATTTTAACAAGGATGTGCAATGTTGTTTTTTTTTCTATGTTTGTTTGTTTGTTTGTGTATTGGATGAAGTTTTTATTGTTCCTGATATGTAAAACACCCCTCATAATACGGATTACCTTTAAAAATGTGAGCAAATAATCTCGGTCTGGTGGGATTTAGACTAATAAAAGTTTTAAAGCCGAAAGGATTCCAGGTATTTAAGCTGGAATAAAAAAAAACGGTCGACGTGATTCCGGAAAAATGGCGGCCAACATCCGTGACAGGGGGTGGCAATTATGAAAAAGGTGCAGGAAAAAT
Source organism: Mystacides longicornis (assembly GCA_963576905.1). Lineage (NCBI taxonomy): Eukaryota > Metazoa > Arthropoda > Insecta > Trichoptera > Leptoceridae > Mystacides > Mystacides longicornis. The sequence continues at coordinate 10,975,318 of OY756428.1, forward strand.
AATATACAACCGCAGAATGTATTAGGGTTTATAAATTTAAATACTACACTTTGTTTTAAATGCAGATGGGCTTATATTTAAAATCATAACATGTAAACCAAATTACTTTATTTCATTTTTTTTAACTTAATCACCATGTACTTTCGACGTTTTTACAATCGCTGTGCCATTGTCATCAACAAGGACGTCAGCTCCTTAATAATTCAAACCAATGTTCTTCATTTCGCTGAACAAAAAAACGACAATTGAACATGTTTTTAATAGAAATTGTGATATGTTACGATATCTTCATGGAATTTTAAATTAATCTACCCTTAGTTAAAGTATGTCATCTCAACATATTACTCTGATAAAATAGATAGATGTGCGACATTTAGTGTGAAATCGTCGACGTATACCAAATCATTTTAAGTTTTAAAACCTTATAAGAAAAGATGTGTACATGCAAGATATCTCTCAATAAGATAAACGTATATATTTCTATAGGTTGAAAAATTTGATCACGAAACCTTCAGACCAATGGGTAAAACGGCGCAATAGGACCCGTAGGTTTTTTCGAGGAATAATAATTATTAGTGTGAGATATTTTGGCTGAAAATCAGAAATATCAAGATTCCAGATAATTAAAATAATAGAAGTGATAAAAAACACAAAGAAATCATCAGTACAATTTAATTTTTGCTTCTTCCGAAAATAATTTTCTATTAGAAATGTGGATTTACCAGATACCTGATCTTGTTGAAATAAAAACATTCTGATTCTGAGTAATTTGGTTCCCGCAAAGATCTATTTTCCAATAACGGCCGTTCCATCGTATTGCGATGATACGGCCGAATGGTACGAATAAAGAAAAAATAAACAATTACAAACTAGCCCTAGTATAAGTTTGCGATGATCGAATATCGAAACGATCATCGAAAGAGTTTCGAAAAATTTCCATACTAAAATGATCGAATGATTCGATCGTTTGATTTTAGAACACTATTTGCACGCTAACAAACGCTTATTTGCGTGCAATTTGTTTTCGATGAAACTCGTAGGTACTAGCCCCACAGGTCAATTACCGCTCTGTAGGGAGCTTGGTTTGCATAGATAACGAGGAAAGTAAAATAATTCACCGTCATATTACGGTTGATGGGTATAATATGACGACAAAGCTTTCACAAGAAATCAAGTAGGTACCCATATTCTATGTTTCCGTGACATTTACACTAGCGTAATATTACAAAATTTTGTATGGAAACGCGTATAGCGCCCCTACAGATTACATCGGAAAGCTTCGAAACCCATACAATTGACTGAAATTCGAATTGTAATTTTGATCATAAATAAACAGAAGCCCGAAGGGATCTGTATTCATACTGATATTGTGACAAAAAATGTAATTATTTTGAGGCGAGCCGAACGTTTATTCAGGCTGTGAAAATAAATGACATATGATATTTATCTTGGTATTTAAGTGACACAGATTAATAGAAGGTAGATTGTATGTGGAGAAAATTGGCTGAGGGGTACTAAACGGTTTTCAGGGGGTAAATGTCGGGCGGACTTATGATCTGTTATATTAATACGCCGGCATCATACCTCGGGGGATGGACTACACATTTCTATGAATAAAATAACAATTATATCTGATGAGGGAATCTGCCCAGATTAATGTTTAACGAATGCGAAATGACGTGTGATATTATTTACATCCGTCTAAATACTAACAAAATATTTCATAAATTTGCCTGGTTCGGGTGAATTTGTCATATTATTTATAACCAGTAAAATTTCCATGTTTTACAACCGAATACATTTTTGAGTAAAGAATCACATATTCTGCCGACTTCAGTATAAAATATCTGGTTGGGTAAAAAAATTCTATTGGTTTTTCATTTGAAAAATCTACGCGGAGTCCTGCCTCAGATCGGATGGGAGTGGTTGTAAAAAGTGGAAAATAGCCATCATTGCAGATCATGCAAGAGCAAATGCAGAGGAGGGCTTTTCTTACCCTCTATTTTAAATTACCCAGTTTAATTTTAACAAGAAATAAAATATTGTAATATTTAGCTTATTAAGCTCTAAGATTTTTGTTTCACATTTGTATTATTAACATGCGTTTCATTGTTTATCCAAGTTTACTCCTCCAAGTCTTCTTTTGTTGTTTTATTTTGGTTCCCTAGCGGCTTTGTCGCCGACTTTTGACTTAAAAGTAGTGGGTTCGACACGCTGTGCCGATCATCTTCTTCTTGGTTTGTAATCCACACAAGCTTTGCCATCTTTGTATTTGTGTTCGATTATTGTGTGTACCCAGATTCACAAAGAGTCAAACTGCTGGAAAAATAATAATCAATTAAAATTTATGAAACGATAGCAGTTAGGTTAGAGTTTTTTTATTTGAATCTTTATCTACTACACAATTCTCTCTGGTTCAGCCGTGCCTAAATGTTTTAAACTTTTTTATTGTTATGTTATTGTGTTTTGTTTGCCTTATAAAAAATAAAAACATTGATTTTTATAGCTCTTTTTGGTGTATCTCTCAGTTTCTTCCCCACGACCCCCATCACTTTCTTACGCCATTATTTATAATTTCTTTAACGATTATGTTTTTATCTCGCAGTTTCGTCATTTATAATAATATTTACTTGGTCTAAAGACAGTATAAACTGCAATGCTATAATTTTAGAGTCATAACATTATAACGACAATACATATAATAACATTTTTTATGTTGTCGTATACCAGCATTTCATTGTTGTAATCTTATGATATAATTTTTTTATATTGATTACACGTTGTAAAACATATTTTTAAGACTCTGCATATGACCATAGGATGGCGATGAATGTCCACGAATTCTCTTTGTCCTAAATTTGAAACAAATACCGGTGTCAGAAATATACGGGGTTAAAATTACAGCAATATGAGGAGCCAAAGAAAAAAATTCTGGTTTGCACATGTGAGAAGAATTAACTCATCTAGAATACCTTTCATTGCATTGTAAGGCCCATAGAAGACGACTTAGGAGTCGAGAACACCACCAAATAGGTAGATTGACAGCTAGCAGTCGACCGCGCAAGAGACTAACCCCACATTTTAATAACAAGTCTTCAGTCCTAAAATAATAAGCAGAACGTAGATTTTATTAGAGGTATAATATTTATAGCTGCTAATTTTTGTATCGCAGTAATTTTAATCAATGCTCGAAGTTTTTTACCAGATAACATTCCTCGCTATCCAGATTTTCGATCTCACTTCGATTATGAATCTATCCCAAACGCTAGCATCTTTTCCTGTTCTCCCTATGTATTATAATCAAGTTCCTTCATTGTCCGAGTCATTGTGTATGTCCGATACACTTCTGGTCCGAAGTATAGGACCGTATAAATAAGATGAGATAATATTGATTTTGTATATTATAGTTTCCCATCTCAACAAAATCATCACAATTTACATAATATTCGTTCACTTTACAGCCATAAATGCTTATTAATCAATAACTCGACGCCCCAGAATATTGATGTATTTCGACGTAGATAAGAAAAACAGTTTGCTCCGAATGATGCGTCCATGGCGTCATTAGACGTCGTAATGGAGGCGTCGCCTGCCTCGATATATTATTATATTTTATGACTTGTTTTGATGCGGTATTTAATACTATTTTTCCCCTTCTAGATCGGATATCGGATGATGCAGGTTGACAATATTTCAATCAAATCGAATATTACTTTCGTAGAGAATGTTTCAAAACAGATTTTATTTGAGGTTTTAATTAAATATACAAAATGTTAAAGATATTCCTAATTAGTTAAAATATGCAATAATTAATTGTTATAATCAATATTAATTTACTTCCCAAACATCCATTCCTGCCTATTCGAGGTCTACTCAGAATTTCGAAGCAATACTATTACATCTTTTGTAATGAATCTGGTTTCTCCAAAAGTGAATACAAATACACTTTCGACATCTTTCACATCAAGCCAAGCTTATGGTTGTGAAAGTGGGAATCGTCGTTAACGGATTTGAACCCATGACTTTTCATACGCTGCACATACGACTGAACCATTGGGCATTCAACTATTTCTGTCTGTTCCGACTTTATAGCAAACTACCAGTCATCAAAAATCCCAAGAATGGCTTCTCTGATATTTACTAAGAGGTGCTAAAATTCCCATTTCAGTGTCCGTTTAATCGGAATCAACAGTTTCCAAGCATTTTCCATGATCGATAGTTTAATTTCACTCATAAAACTGGCTTTCGAGATTTGCAAAGTGCAGCAGACACAAGAAAGAAACAGAAATTTTGGAATACTTTTAAGTAACATCAAAGACTCAAAAATACTGTACTCGTTACCATTATGAGGTTCGTCTATAACTGGCTCAGGGTTTACAAGCAAGCCATTTAATCCACAGCCCTTATCTTAATGTTCGCCGTTTATGTGCGCTTGATATCTGTGGTGCGTTATAAATTCACACATTACCCGCACGTAATGGAAGATTAAAAACACATTACTGTGTTCTCATTGCTTCATTCCATGTCTATATTGACTCCTATGTACGCGAGACAACACCATACACTCTACCATTCTCTTCAACGTGGAGAATCACATTGCATTGAAGGAAAAATCTAATATTTCGTATTAGATGTTTGGATCCCTTGGAAAGTTGTACTCATATTGAGAATCTTTTTTATTTGTTTACTTATTGAAAGAGGCCATGGCCTGTTTTTTTTTTCAAAACGATTTCCCCCTCTTGGGAGCTTGAAGAACAACTGTCACTCCAGCGTTTTGGTGGTTTACCTCTGTAGGCCTAGAGAAAATGCATTTGGCGATCGACTACAAACGAATTGTTCGACAATGTAGAGTAGGAATCAAATTAACTGTCCACTTTTATATTTTTATATAAGTGTCTTTGTTTGGTTTAAATAATAATTGTTTAAATGTTCCAGTGGACAGTTATTTTTTTCGCACCATACATTGGCGAAATCTTCGTTTGTAGTCGAACGCCAAAATGAATTTGTCTACGGGGGCTGGTTCTTTGACCCTCAGGAATCTCTTTGGAGACACTTTTGGGGACTATCTCGTCTCCTATTCTCGCGACACACGCATTTTTTTTTCTATCTTTGTGTTAATTTTATTTTAGTTTAAAAGAGAAAAAATATGTTTATAATATATTGTTGTTCTTTTGTATTGTATGTGCATTGCTCACCGCAAAGGATTCCTCTGTAATGGTGACAATGCTTAATTTTGACAGAAAATAAATAAAAAAATAATAAATAATTGCATTTTACATTATTACGCCTTGGCGCTAAATACCGATGCCTTTCTTGAACAAATAATTGTTCGAGACCACATTTTCTATTCCAATAGAAAGTCCCAGAGATAGAATACCTTAAGGGCTATACAAATAACTCGATATATAATATTATGTTCATCGATTTTTATAGTTTTCGAGTAATGTTAGTACCTACTTTTTTGTCAAACCTTGACGTGCAGAATATAAATGGTTACAGAGACACCAATTTTTGAGGTAAATGTATATTTTTTTTCTATAATAGCTGAATAGTATACCTAGCAGATACAAAAACAATTATGGGTCTATATGATACCACCGTGGCAACAACAAAAAATGTTGAATCTCAAAATAGGGTAGAACTTAAAAAAATACAAAAACTATGAGGACGATTTAAAAAAAATGTCACATAACATTTTTTTCTACTGTTTTAAAAAACTTGCAATTTATAAATCTATGTATTTTTTAAATTTCAATAAGCTTATACCGGGCAATGATTCTTATAATTGTGGATCATGAAATATTGAAAATGCTGTTTTTCATAAAGTCAGTGGGGCTAGTACGAGTTTTTACGAAAGCTAGTTGCACGCTACTAAGTGCTTATTAAAGTGCAAATTGTGTTCTAAAATCAAACGATAGAATCATTCGATCATTTTTGTATGTAAATTTTTCGAAAATCTTTCGATGATCGTTTCCATATTCGATCATCAAAAACATGTATTAGGGGTACAGAATTGCGATTACAATTATTATTGTAATTCGTGAAATGTTTTTCTTATTTGGAGTTGTTTGGCGAACGAGTGCGTTACGAAAAAAACTTCAAACTCCTCGGAATGATAGACTTGGCCGAGGATCCCGAATAAGATGATGTTTGAGACTTGTGCCGCGTATATTTCGTGTAATATGCAGTTACCGTTGAAGTTGGAGTTGTTTGGCGAACGAGTGCGTTACGAAAAAAACTTCAAACTCCTCGGAATGATAGACTTGGCCGAGGATCCCGAATAAGATGATGTTTGAGACTTGTGCCGCGTATATTTCGTGTAATATGCAGTTACCGTTGAAGTTGGAGTTGTTTGGCGAACGAGTGCGTTACGAAAAAAACTTCAAACTCCTCGGAATGATAGACTTGGCCGAGGATCCCGAATAAGATGATGTTTGAGACTTGTGCCGCGTATATTTCGTGTAATATGCAGTTACCGTTGAAGTTGGAGTTGTTTGGCGAACGAGTGCGTTACGAAAAAAACTTTAAACTCCTCGGAATGATAGACTTGGCCGAGGATCCCGAATAAGATGATGATTGGGACTTGTGCCGCGTATATTTTGTGTAATATGCAGTTACCGTTGAAGTTGGAGTTGTTTGGCGAACGAGTGCGTTACGAAAAAAACTTCAAACTCCTCGGAATGATAGACTTGGCCGAGGATCCCGAATAAGATGATGTTTGAGACTTGTGCCGCGTATATTTCGTGTAATATGCAGTTACCGTTGAAGTTGGAGTTGTTTGGCGAACGAGTGCGTTACGAAAAAAACTTCAAACTCCTCGGAATGATAGACTTGGCCGAGGATTCCGAATGAGATGATGATTGAGACTTGTGCCGCGTATATTTCGTGTAATATGCAGTTACCGTTAAGAAAAACTGCATAAATTTAATATATTATGTTATAGAATTATTAATTAAACTACATAAAAACTCCATCATATTAATTATTTTTGGTTGATTTAATCGGAGAAAAAATATCCTCAACCTCAATGCAGTAAGATGAATATGTTTGATACTACGATAATACGAATGATTGATTTGCTTATGATATTAATTTATATAGGTATTGTTATTTAGAGAGACCATTCATCACCGCAGTTCGTGAAATAGTGTAAGGGAAATCGGCCGAATAAATCTATCTCCAATACAGAGAGAGGGATTGGGGTGCAGATATTATTCCTATTGAAATTTTGTCGATGATCCACGAAAACTCTAGGTACCAGTTGAACGAAAATAATGTTTTATCTATGTAGGTATTTAATCTGTACAGATTGACTGTAACCAAACTCCTTCTAAGCGATTGGAAGAGTTTTATTGAAAAAAAAAAACGAGTCTTCGGGATTGTTCAAGGATGGTTAAGTTTCAACTTGATATTTTAGATAGGTACCTAATTTATATTGTAATTTTTTGGATTACAAAATTAGAACAGTATAAAGCGTCTTATTTGTAAAAACATTGAAAGAAGTTAATACAAATAGAGGAAAAATAATATAATCAATTCAATCGAAGCCGAATATTGGGGCTTAAATCGTCCGAAATCGGACGGAAAGCCGGTAATCAAGAAAAAAAAAATCGAAGCCGAATCAATTTATTCCTAAACAATATTTTGAGGTTTCGTATTAATTTCACATTCTCTGAAAAAACCATGTCAAAATTCATCCGTATACCTACTATATACAAAAATCAAATTACTTTCACGCTTTCAAAAGCGTTGCTGATTATAAAATATAAAAACATTGAATGTAATTGTACGTGTACCCTTTAAGTGAGACTTACATTCAAAAGACAAGAAGGACGGATGTTTCGAGGAAACAATCTCATCTGCGCAGATCAATGATTTTTAATCAACAATCGCAATCACTGACCTCCGGTGCAAGTGTAAGCTATTGCAAGGTAGGAAAGCCTACAAGACTAGAGTATTTCAGACATTGCACATCAAGCAACTGATTGATAAAGAAACTAAGTAATCGTTAGAGCGGGCAATCGGTAATTGATAACAAGGACATAGTCAATATACTATAAAAAGCGCACGGATCCTTTTGACACTTAGCACACGCAGAGAGGCAGGCTCTACTGCAATTGTTTCTTAAGCTACGGCTACACTATGGCCCATGCTGGTCCAGGATGGCCAAATAGTGGCACTGGCCAAGCATTGGCAAGTAGCAACATTTGGCAAATATACTTGTACACCTGGCTACACTATTGGCCCAACTCTGACAGCTGGCACGAGGCTAGATTGTTACACAATGTTTCTATCACTGATTTATTGATTAATTCTTGCTTTTATTCATCATTTTACATTCTAATCTCAAATTATTTGCTGTATACTCCTATCTGAGCGGGGAATTTCAAGAGAGTTTATCTACCTGGGCAAAAACGATATTTTAATATAATATCCAATTCACAAATATACCTACACAATAAAAACATTCATAATTTTATTAAACCTAACCTTCAATTTTTATTGATGTTTATTGTTTTGCAATAGGTATATATTTACCTAGCTCTTACAGGTTGATTTGGACTATAACATAAATGAAAATAAAAGATATTGATAAAAAAAAACAAGAATCATGGGTACATTACATACATACTCGAGTGGTTTAAAGAAAGCATCAACCACCGTCTTTGCCGTTTGCGTTTTTCATTATTTTTTATAACAGAAAAGCAGATGCCGCATGTATCACTGTATAGGACGCTGCAATTAATGGCATAATATGATATTATCATTGTCAACTTTCATTATTTTATCAGGATTATAAAAAAATGTACAAAACACTATGAAAATAACAACATGGAAGACATGACAGCTGTCACATTGTTCCAATATTGGTGAATACTTGCGAACTCGATCGACAAGTACCTATACAAGTCAAATATTGGGCGATATTGGTCATTGGTGAAGCGGCCACACTACTTGCCCATGATGGGCCAGCGCCTCTAACAAATTTGTGATTTATTTAAAAATTATATGTTATTTTGCTCTTCTGTGACAAATCTTGTTTTATTTTATTATTTTGTCAACATAAACCAATGGACGCACTATTTGGCAACACAATATTAAACCTACTGTCTTTTTACGTATACTGTTTTATTTATATTGTTGTCTTTTGAATTGATATCGATTGTAATTACTAATTGTTTAAAAATAATGAACAAAACTCTGAAAATAACAACATGGAAGACATGACAGCTGTCAACATTGGCCCAATATTGGTGAATACTTGCGGACTCGATCGACAAGTATACAAGTAACTTCCAATGTCAAATATTGGGCGATATTGGTCATTGGTGAAGCGGCCACACTACTTGCCCATGATGGGCCAGCGCCTCTATTTGGCCAGCATGGCCCATAGTGTAGCCGTAGTTTTACGGCCAATGTCAAATATTTGGCGATATTGGTCATTGGTGGAGCGGTCACACTACTTGCCCATGATGGGCCAGAGCCTCTATTTGGCCAGCATGGCCCATAGTCTAGCCGTGGCTTTAGAAAAGTAGAAAAAACTTATTTTTTAATATTCAGGAGCCGTCATGTTAATTGTAGTATCCAAGCTACGCTTAGTGATACCACACATACAACTAGCGCTGTCTCTTTCGTAATTCCAGTATGGCAGTGAAAGAGATAAACATATACCTACTGCATTAATTTTCTAGGTAATCATAGCATTAGTGTAAAGCAACACAAGCAAATGTGGTGAATAATAGGGAATTTATGAAGATGCAGCACTTGTAAGTCCCAGCCTGTTCCGGCTGTAGTGGAGTATATGGCGGTGAAGGAAGCGATATAGGTAATAAGGTGTTATGTCAGGAGGCTCTCCAGTCGCACCACGCCGCAGTGTAATGGATAGGGAGCACATGTCAGCTGTCAGAGATAGCGCCCTTGACTGCTTAATCATACAGTTAGTTCGTCTCTACTACTCTACTAGACACTGAATGCCAAAATTAGCAACCCCGAACTATCCTATTGATTTCCTCCATATTGCTTGTAAAATAAGCACTACACGTGTGGTGAAACTGAGGTTGCCTGGCATCAGGAAGATTCCATTAATTACTTAATTATCTGTTAGTGACGCATCCTTCGTCATGGGTGTAATGACACCCTGGATTGGGATTCTTGGTCAGAAAGGTTTACTCCTTCTGGAATTATAGTACTTAGTGAGTTTGGATGTGAAGACTTTTATAAGAACCGACAACTATTTGAACTTGTCGGTCGTCTACACTCTACAGGATACTGTTGAGTCTTTTGATATGGACATTAAGGGGTACAGATATACAGGGTGTTATGTAGAACGTTAGCCAAACTGGTAGGGTAGGTATATAGAGGGGATCATTTACAACATCGTTTCCATACATCAAAATCAGGGTGTTACTTTTATATCTAGGATTTTTTTTTAATTTTGGAAAAATCACAAAATTTTACCTATTAGTGTCTATAACTTTTTTATTTATCAACCAATTAGATTATTTAAATTTTTATATTATCTCAAATACATGCTTATTCGAAAAAAAACATGAAACCTGTTTCAAACATGAACGCTAAAAAAATATATGATCCGACAAAATCCAAAAAACGCTCTGAGAAAAAAATAAAGTTAATTTTTAAGTCAATTTTAAAAATATGTAGAACAATGGTTGAGTTCTTAATATAACATAGAAATTTCTCTGAAGTCTCCTCTTTCAAATGATATATTGCATGTTTGTATTACATATAAAAAAAAAAAAAATAAAAACCAAAATCTGAACGATAGTCGCTATTTCATATGAGCCGTTTTCTACTATAGTATAATTTTATACGGCGCTATAATGTTCTATTCTATTTTCACATATCTACCTTTAAAAAAAAATAGAGGTGCCTACTTACATACTTATTTTATTTTATGAATAAATATTGTGTCCTTCTTTTCATTTTTTTAAATCGTTTTTTAATTGTTTTTTTTTTGTACATGAGAAATTGACCCAAAAATTTTAGGCGTACAGTGTTCTTCTTCTCTTCTTCACTATTGAGTTCACTCTATAGTTATTCTTATCAGTGGTCGGGTGGTGGGTGCGTGTAGTGTAACTAAAATATGTTTCAGTATTCGGTTAGTGGAAGAGCCACATACTTTCTTTTCATTTTCTTAGGGTTGATAGCTACCCTGGTTGCATAGTTATTATGTAATGTCTAACCATCAAACTGTATTGTGGTCCAATGATTGATCTGTCGGGTGAAACAACTCATTCGTAAAGACTTGGTTTAGGAATAAAAAATGTGTTTTTAATCATCGCACGTCTTTGGGGTAAATCCACCACTCACGATGGTCAATTATTATGATACTCGCAGCAAAACCTGTTGGACGACAGGTATAGAATAGGGTCATTTATTTTTTACGATCTTTTGTTACAAGTATCCTTTACAAAATAAACAGTAAAAAACAAGAGACCAGGCAGAGCTTGAAAGTGGACAATATAATTGAAAACACTTATTTCAATCACATAATTCCTACTAGCTTACTTTTACTTTATTAAAATATAAATAAAACATAATAAATATGGCCAAACCATCCCCTTGTGGATGAAATGCCAAAAAGGAGAAAAAAATATATTACTATTAATGCAGTTACATTACTGTTGTGTACAATATTTATTATTTTGCTCTTGTTCTTAAATTAAATTAAAGCTATCCTGAAAATATGAAGTGGTTGTGGTTACGACACCCGTTTTTGTACTGTTTTGTTCGGAGGTCGTGGGTTCGATTCCAGGTGCCGACCATCTCCTTCTTTCACGACACTAGCTTTAAGTAGCTTACTGTGAAAGAGTCAAAGAGTGTATGTGTTCACTTTAATAAATAAATTAACATCTTGCTATACAAACTTGTCAGTATAGCCGGCGGAACTTATTGCCTGGGGCAATTTTTTACTGTCAACCGGTCCCGTCCAGTCTGAGACAGGACAACACTTAGAAAAACTCTGACCCTACCGGGAATCGAACCCGAGTCCACGACTATACCACGAGGCTAACGAGGTCGGTATATATTTAATTGAGATTCTTCACAGATTCTTCATTTTTCCAGTGCAAACATTACCAAGCTATATTTTCAAATCTATAAAATGTTCGACCTTGATGAGGTATCCATCCATCGTCCATCCATCCATGTCCATCGCTACGCGTCTTGTTGACCCGAAAGTTGACTCTTTGAGATCACTACTTCACGTTAACAACGTTCGCCTAACTAGATTTGAGTTTTTCGTTGACACAAACTCTACTAACAGTAGGGTAAATAGCTTCAAAACAAAATATTATAATGCTATCCAAATTCAATGCTCAAATATATAACTAAATTTGAACAGATGGATGCACAACATTATACAGCACAAGAATATCAATAAATCGATGGGCCCGAACCCCATTTTGTACTTAAACACCGCTTAAGATACAACAGAAGTAGCCAAGTAGATCCTTTAGTCCACAGGTAACTATTCTCATGTAACTGAACCCTTCCAAGAAGGATATTAAATTATTGTACGCTTGAGCGAATAAAAATATGCGCATTTTTGCTTCAAGCAAAAGCAGTTTGCTGAAGTAAATAATATATAACTGGCTTAATATTCTTACTGAGTTGTTCCCTGGGCCATTTATAAACCACTCTTATACGGGATGTTTCTAAAAGTTATCTTATTCTCAACATAAATGATTTATTAATAATTATTATTCGTATTTTTTACATCACTTTATATATTTCCTTCCTAAAATAAGCATAGCTTTAGTTAGAGAATAATTGCAAAAAAAATAGTGCATCAAAAATGTATTTATATTTCAAAAGAAGACTTTAGATATTACAGTTGGTTAAAATAAATAAAACATGTCGATAGCTGATTTTCATAATATGTATGCATGTTGATACATAGGTTTAGGTTTTTTTCATCATCTTTGTTTTTGGAATTGGTTGATTGAATGATTGGGAATTTCGGGGATTTCGACGAGTTTGACCACTGGGACCAAATGGAAAACGACGTTAAGGTAATGTGATCACACTAAACCATTATTTTTTTTTAAAGACAGCTGCTTTAAATTATTTAGTTTCATGATAATAATTATTATTATAGGTCATTTTTTTTTCAATTCCAATTCTGCAGATAGGAAAACCCATTTTAATGAGTTTTCAAGATATCTTGTAATTAAATAGGAAAAAAAGAAAGATTTAGTTAAGTCCTTATTTTAATAACTACAGAAATCTGTACACAGATAAGCCTAGGGTGTTTATTATGAAAATATAGTCCAACACCTTGTTACTAGGCAGCGCAAGTTCATGCTTATATCTACTCCAGTTGTTATCAGCTGTTTCAGCTTCATTTAACATGATATCCCCTCCCCATACCTACCTTCCCTACTCACTAGGGTAGGTACTCGCCTGCCAAAGGGTAGTAGTCTCCGTATCTTGGCACCATCGCAACCCTTCTTCGGAGCCAGCATACTCGCTCAGAATATCCCCCAGGATTACGCCGAAAGAAACTATGTAAAATAGCACAACTTTACGAAATATCCATTTTAACATATTTACATAATTTCTAAAATATACAATTTTGGAATATCAACCCGATATTCCAAAATTGTACAGAACCTACTCAAATCTTAAGAGTGTGTATTAAATTTATTATTTAACGCTACTCGGTCACTTTTGAATTGAATCTTTTTAATCCTATTGAAATAATGTCTCGAATCAAAATTCCGCTGAAAGCTTATTCCACTGATGAAAAGCCTGAAAGTTACAGTTTGTTTGAAGAATCATCTACAATTCCCCGTCCTGCTGGAGAGCGTCAACAAGAATATGCTATCGAAAATAGGACTTTTTAAGGAATAATCCATGCCTGAACCAAGTATAGTATATTAAGTACCCACTGCGTTGATAAGATATTATAAGAAGCTCTATAGTTTCTAGGAATGGGAGAGTTGATCCGGCATCTAAAGCATTTTATTGCTCTTCTGGCGCATAAATGGAGAAAGGAGTAGATTTTCCAAAAAAAAAAAAACATTCTTGAATATTGTTCGACTTAAAACTTATTCTCCTAATTTTACGGCTCCCTATCCTGGAACAACCGCGTCCTTTTGTCAAGAGACCAGCTCGTGGTTGTATGACTAACTCTTGACCACACCATACATGACAGGTAGTAAAATATAGCCTCATTATATTTAAGTAGGTAGTTGTATTGATCATTTAATAGAGTGTTGTGTTTTTCTTGGAAGAAAACCTTGTAGTGGGATTTTATTTGTGCATATAATACCTATGTGATGATTTTCTATAGAAAGACAATCCCGTTTTACTGCGTTCGTACCTTATGTTGCCGTCGCTTTTGTTTCCAAGTACAAAGGTACAATTGCTGCAGTTATTTAAGGCTGATAATATAAACCCGATAGGTATGAGTTGTTAAGTTAAAAAATAAATTACATGATCGACGCTATAACGACAGATGATACATTTTTTTCTAAGAGAATGACGTATCATTGTTTTAATTAAAATATGCTAGATTATTCACAATTCGTTGATGAGGTTTTAGTTACTTCACTAAATCACTAAGGATATACTTATATACCTACCTACCTACATTTTTTTTAGTTGTCCAAATCCGTCTTACATAATGATTCTTTTATAAGGCACAACGATTTTATTGATTTCATAGTCTATAAAGAACATACCTACCTATGTAAAACATTTTTTAACATACCTTTTGATAAATATTTAAATTATGCGAATAGCTACAATAGTAGGTACCTACTCGCGTGAACTGAACTGAAAGTAGGTACCTAGATATTAGATAACATTATGTTTTCAAGTTTGTTTGCAATAAACTAGACACCCATAGGTAGATACTTGAATATGAAAAGGAAAACTATTGCTTTGGACTGAGTAGGTATGAGAAGAAGGGTCAATCAGCACTTGGATTTTTTTTAACTTATTATCGGTACATAAAAATAATTACTAAACCGATGTATCACAGATAATTTTTTTCTATTTCTACCTTTCTTAACTAAACAACTATAGTAGCTGATATTCAGTATTTTGTGTACAATAGGTACAAAAATACCTACACCTAAACAAAAAAACATTTTGATGTAGGTACCTACCTACGAATTTTAAGTTTTAGAGAACAAAAAAATAGGAAAACAGCCTCATCACAAAATGGAAGATGACTACAAAGCTGGCGACACGTTCAATCCGAAGCACTAGGTATTTACGTTAATGTATGAATTACTGGAAAATATTGGAATAAGAACAAAATGGGCGTTGTCTCATGAGAAAACTCCGCCTCGTGGACCCGCCCACCGCCCAGCATCCCATCACGCCCATACTATATTATTATCGTCACTGAGTAATGCTAGAACTTTGGGAGCTATTTAAAAGTATTTAGCACAGACACACACACACACACACATAGAGCGACACAAACTACCACTTACGAACGAAAGGACGGTCTACTATGTAGCCAGGTAATTCTATAAATAGTATTTCTACAAATCGATAGTAAGAGAGTAGGTAGGTAGGTACTTACGCAATCACTTCCATAATGTGTTGTTTTCTTTTATCTTTTCTCCACCGGTGGCAGCACTGACAAACAGGGTCTAATAGAAATCAGTGTTGCCTACGTGGGCGATTTGTCGCCATTTGGGCTACTCGGAATGACAATCTGCGACGAAAAAAATCTAAAAGGCGACTCCCCGGATACCAAAATTTTCGGAATGACCTTTTTTTTTAATGAACTTTCACCTCACTTTTCATCTTTCCAGTACCCCTATTCTGTAACAAGTGTAGGGTAGTCACTTGAAAAAAAGTTATTATTAGGCGATACATTTTGTATGAAAAACGTCTATATGCGATTCTTGCATGACGTTTTTCATACAAAATATATCGCCTAATAGTCACTTTTTTCAAGTGACTACCCTACACACCTACACTTACTACAGAATAAGGGTACAGATACCAAATTTCATCTTTCCAGATACCAAATTTTCAGTTGGGCTACTTTTTGTATGAAAATTGGCGATATTAGGCAAAGAGCCGCTGGCAACACTGATAGAAATGTCAAATTTAGGTTTGGCTATAACCACGCTAAGACAATTGTATACAAAAGCGTGTAGGAATTGTTGTACCTAATAACTTAACGTGCAATAGTCCCTGTTTATTTTGAATATATTTATATAGGATATACTATACAACAAAACTGAGAAAATTCAACATGACACCAACTATACGCTTTCGAAAAGAATGAATGACATTTGACGTTAGACCCTTATTAGGTGTGCTGCCATCTGGTGGGAATTGTCGGAATAATCCTAGAAAACACCACATTTCTTCATGAAACAAGATTTTTTTTTTCAGTATACCTAGCTGAAAATAGTGAAAAACATATTAATTTTATTTGAATTTTAAATTAAGAACAAAAACTGCTGTACCTACAATTATTCTAAAACATTGTCTTTTTTTATTTTTTTTAACATTCCGACTAAAGTGTTTGGTCTTAGTTCAACTGCCTATCTTACTACAAAGTCTTAGATCTCATTTCTCTTCGTTCAACCTGGGCCTTTTATTGCTTTTTCTTTCAGTGGTTCTTCCAAAGAAAACCTCTTTGAGAATTGACGGTGGGCTCAATCTTTGAACATGGTATAGCGAGCAAAATTGGTTAAAGATTTATGTTTTTCAAAATAATTAGGTAGGTATACTACATCAAAGCTCAAAGAAATGGTGAATAAGATTTCAATGACAGGTTTATTATCTTTATATTACTTTTTTTTAGCTAGAATTAGTTATTTTTGGATAAAGAAATAGATAGATCTACTATTTTAATATCATCATACATTGTGTTGGTATATTATTTCTTACTGTTATTAATTTCAACCAAACAGTTGCATTTTTATTTCTTATTATAATGTAGGCACATTAAATTATTAATAGACTAGCTGACCCGCCCGTTGAGCTTCGACCCAACCTAGAATAAAAAATAATTTTCACTTATTACGTGAATAAAATGCAATTTACGACATGAAAACTTAATTAAATTTAGCTTATAATTAATTGCATTATGTAATAGTTAATGTTGATTCGGATGCGGGATGAAATTCGATGGGTCATAAGTTTAAATTCCTCTGTAATTGCTTTATTTTTTGAAAAATCCAAGAGATGGCGGTGTAGTAGGAAATAAATCACATCTGAAACCTGTTACCGTATTGTATATATCAATAAAAGAAAATGAGTTATTATGGTAAGATTTACGTATGTTGAAATTAATGAAATCTTAACCCAGTTAAACAACATACTGATTGGAAATAAATGAGTTATGTAAATAGGGATGCAACATCGTTCTTAAAAACATCGATGATTGATGATCCAATGACAAATATCGATGTTAAAAAACATCGATAATAAAAACGATACCTACATCGATGTTTTTCCGATGTAGATTAATTATCTTATCACAAAAATTGTTTGACAAGCCCAAAAAAGTATAGTAATACAATTTATGTGTGAGTTGTCTGTTTAAAAATGTAGATATACTAGTCTTACTAAAACAATAGATAACTTCCAATTGATTACTCATTAGACCACAAAACAAAAAATAAATAAAATACATATTCTCTATTAAACTGACTATTTATTAAACATAACAATAATATAATATTAAGGAAGCAATAAAGTAAAATAATAAAAGTTCTCAACATAGAAAAAAAAATATTTAAGTATGTCGAATGCATTAAATGGAAAATGGAGTTTAAAAAAGACAATCTAGTTCCAAGAAGCCTATTTCTGTCTTGCGTTTCGGTTGCCCCATGCAGCTTCAGAGAATAATCGCTCCCTAGGTATACAGATGTTCGTAAAAGTTGTATTCTCTCACATATTTGTTCAGATAACTGATTACCTTTCCTTTCGCCACACCATTTTTAAAAATGCATGATTTTAAAACGGGGCTCTAGTGCAGTCGAGATGGCCCGAATAGCGCAATGTTCTCGAATCTTCTAGCGAGTATTTTCAATCTCCTCTTTTAATTCAACAATTATTATTTTTTTTGGATAAATATTTTCGATCACCTCTCTTACGCAACTAAGAAGTGGAATCACTTTACTGACCGTTACGTAGGTATCCCCCGAAATTTCTCTAGTTAGTTTTTCGAAAGGAGCCAGCAATTCTACCATTTCTTTTACGCAATCGATTTCACTGCTTGAGATTATTAGTGTTGTCAGTTCCAAACGTACGAACGGAATAACTGACATACAGAATTAACCATAGATGAATGAACGATGTCGATGTTTTATTTGACACTGTCGTCGATGTATCGTTTGCATCCCTATATGTATTACCGTTGTATATGGGGATGTATATAATATACATCCCCATATACAACGGTATTACTAAACTTTGAATTTGGTAGGTACATGGATTCATACACGAACCCCGAAATCACCGATTGATAGAGTTTTGTAAACGACGAAATACACGACACACTATATTATATGGAGCACAATGCAATATGTATGAGAGCATAGTGCAGAATACAGTACCAGGATAATATGCAGGGCCACCCGGGGATGATGGTAGTGCGTGGTATAATGTAACTAATATGTCGTCACTGTTAAATGGAGCGCGATAGTCGATAAGCGATTTAACCATTCATGTTTTGTTGCCAAATCGCGGTGTCATACATCACTGCCTGGTGTGCCCTGCTATGTTGGCGGGTATCTACTCTGTTGGTACATTTTATGAATATCATACAAAAGGCATAATACCTATATTGGAGCATTGCTTAGTTTGAATTAGGTATCTATCTATATGTATACAGACTAATGTGCCTGGTTTTGAAGGTTTTTTAAAGTTCGAAGTTGTTGGTAGTCAAGCGATTGAGTCACCATTTTTTGTACTATGAACGTCCTGGGCTTGATCCTTGACTTGGTTCCCGACTTTTTCTATTTTATAACAGAAATATTTCTTTGTGTGAAGGATGTCAAAAGTGTATTTGTCTTCACTTTGGGTGTGCCCAGTGCCCAGATTAAAAATAGGTGAGAGTCGAAAATCTCTATAGACCGGTTATTCCGTCAAAGAAATTTTTTAGTTTTACAGATTTTTTACTTTTGGGCTTTGCAGCTGGATATAGGCACTTGTCGATTCATAATTAAGAAGATACAAAGACTCATTGAAATTTCGAATAGAGGTAGTGAAAGGCTGGAGTAGAATTCGCCGGTATTCTGTATGGGCTGCGGAGCTTCCCGAAGTATTCTGCAGGGGCGCTATACACGTTATAAATGTCACGAAAAGAATTAGAATAGGGGTACTGTCCTCTATACCAACTAGTGGCGAAGCGCCAATACCTACCTACAAGCAGATTTATCCATTATTATTTTCCATATTTTCAGAAACAGCATTTTTAAGTAGGTACCTACCAAGGATAATGATAAAACACTTTGGAACCTTGTAAAATATGCTTAATTTTTTGACATAGCCTTTACTATCCAAAACATTCACTCTACGCCACTGTTAATCTTATATATAAAAATGGAGAGCTATTTCCCGATGTCATCGCATCACGCCTGAACGGCTGGACCGATTTCGCTAATTATTTTTTTTCGTCGTGTAGGCTTTTATCGGGAGAGTGTCCTTTTAGAAGAAAAATGCATGAAAAACGAGAAAATTAAAGAAAACTCTACGTAGACAACCTTATTAGTAATGTTTACCTTATAATTTTTATTCCAATTTTGAAATTTTGACAGAATATGTTAATTGTTGCGATTGACAGAATGCGGATGGAATATACATGGTTCAAAACAGACGCATCGCTCGGAACTACATTTGTCAAATGATAATTTATTCATACAAATTCAATATTCATAATTACGAAAACAGGACAACGTCTGTCGGGAAAGCTAGTTACTAAATAAATAAATGATTTCCAAACTGCAGGGAGCTGCGGAGACGCAACAAAGAGCTGAAAAGGGGTACATTTTTCGATTTCTCAATAAACTCATACATTTTTAGTAGGTACTAGTTGCATGTAAACATGAGATCCAACTGTCGATGGACTAAGTCGGTATGTTTATTGTATGAAACGATGTCGTCAATAAATTAAATTTTTACAAAAATTGTTAAGAAAAGTTTGAGAAGCACTGATATAATGTAAACATTTTTTATAGAAAAATTAATTATCTAGTTGGGGTGTTTCGGTGTTTTTCGATATTTTTATAAAATTCTGAAAAGTAGGCACTGAAACTCGTAAATTTGTCATAAAAAAAATATTTTTCTTTTTAAAAAAAGTTTGAGAAATTCTGGAACTTTTTCATTAAATACAATTTGAGATATTGTATTTTTCTATATACATACAAAATTTAAGGGTTCTAGCTTTTATAGTTTTCGAGATATATGAAAAAAATTTGTAAAAATTCAAAGGTTGATTACCCCTGACTGTAAGAAAATTTAAAAATTCTGAGTATACAAGTTTTGTAGGCTTAGAGTATTAAATATTTTCTGAAATTTGAGGATCTGTGCATCAAGCGAATCAAAAGTTATAAGGGGGGGACGGACACACACACACACAGACACACCCTTGTTTGTTTTTAGAGTAAAATGCGGACCTTTACAAAAATCATCATTGTGGGGACCCACCTTTCTAGTTGATTGAAGAGAGTGTAAACTAATTTTTAGCGTTTCCCTATCTCTTTCCAACATGAACTTCTATTCGACATTTTTAAACACACTCGTGAGACAGAGATATAAGCAATCAAAGTTTTGGACAAAAATACGGCTTATGAGGACATAGCTGATTGTGAGGACCGTCCTCACGTTATTTAAAATACGTACGTGTTTTACACTAAGTCCCCGCTTTACGTATTAATTTGTATATAGTTTTTACACCCCGAGTGACATTGGCAACGTCGCGTCGCGTTGGTTATGCTTCGGACGTGTTGTGGTCGCACCGTTCGTATTATTAGCTACAATAATTAATAAATTGTGTTGCTTTTATAGAGTTAAGATGAGTTATTACAAAGGAAAACATAATGTAAGTATATTAAATAAAATATAAAATTAAAATTATATTATATAAAATTGCCGTGGGGTTGCCGGCTAAGAATAGCACCTCTGCTCTTTTTGCTGTTTTTTCGAGCATCCTGTAAGAGGCAGGAAATCGAAAAATCAGATCGGGACCGTGAGGTTGACCACCTCACGTCCTTAAACCTCAACCGGTCAGAAAAGGCACCATAGGCCTCAGACGCCTTCTAGCGCAATGGAGAGCTCTTGATGCCTCCCTATGCTCCTGAGTGGGGCTTAGGCCTCCCGCATTGTGGGATGGTTGGGGGGGAGGGATCCAGGGGAGGGGGGATTTGTGTGGGGCCTGCTTTTCGGTTTGATTGCTTTGGTCGAACTGGGGGGTCGGATTCGTGCGGGTCGGGTTTGCTGCGGATTGGTCTCCTCCGGGCTGGCTTGCGTAGAGTGGGGGACCTTAACGGGAGTAGGTATGTAGGTATGTATAAATTTGATTCGGAAATCATTTATTTTTCAAACGGTAAACATGTGTGCATATCATAGGGAGTTTTAGGGAGATTTTTATGAGATTTGAAGAACTTAATCTTTTTCTAAGCATTTTTTAAGTGAATTATAAATGAAGTTGTTTTTTTTTTATCTAAATGCCTCCCTATGCCCCTATGTGGGGTTTAGGCACCCGTATTGCAGGTTGGTTTGGGGGGGGATCTGCGGCGGGCTAGATGTGTGTGGAGTCGGCAATTGGCCAGTTTCGTGTGGGTCTGTTTTGCTGCGGATTTGTCTCCTCCGGGCTGGCTTGGGGTGTGCGAGGAGCCTTTAAGGGAGAATGTGTATGTATGTATATCCAAATCCAATCCAAACTCCCTTTGGACCCCACTTAGGGGCATAGGGAGGCAACAAGAGCTCTCCATTGCGCTCGATCTTGCGCAACGTTAATGACCTCCTCCCACACCATGTCCAGATTCCTCAGCTCTGCCTCGAAGGAGCGGAACACAGTATAAGAGGGTCTTCCTCGTCTCCGGGACCCTGATGGGAGGAAGAACAGCGCTCTCCTCGGCCAACTGTCATTCGGCATCCTTAACACATGTCCCAGCCAAGTCCATCTCCTCCACATAATAGTAGAGGTGATGGGCTCACGCTGGGTGCGCCGGCGTACAGCGTCGTTCGTGATGCGGTGGTACTTACCATCTTATACCCAAAATTCTCCTGAGGCACTTCGTTTCGAATGCAGATACTTTTTGTGCCTGGGCCAGAGTCAGGTGCCAGGACTCACACCCATACAGGAGAATGGGCAACACACATGTATGTATATAAAATTACAATATAATCAAAGGAGATCATTAAGTCTTTTTTTTACCCATAACGCCGTTTCCCGAAGGCTAAGAACACGTAGAAAGCGGATTCCGACCCGCGCCGGCCGGCTCATAGATTGTTGTCTATGGTTTCAATGCATTTAAATGGGCATGCCGGAAAGCGGGTTCCTGCTTTCTCCGTGGGTATTCCCATTCAAATGCATAGTAACATTCTTTGCGCCGGTCGGCGCGGATCGGAATCGGCTTTCTACGTGTTCTTACCCGAAGGGGGTAGGCAGAGATTACGGACTTCCATTCTTTCCTATCCAAACAAACCTCTTTCGCTTCCTCCAAACACATAACATTCCGCATACATGCTCTTCTATTTCTTTGCCCCTCCTGTAAGACGGCACCGATATGGTCGGACCATGTCATTCGAGGTCGACCTCGTCTGCAAGCACCCATTCTTTCAGATTTATATATCCTTTTAGTCATTCTATCTTCGTTCATTCTACATGCCCAAACCACCTTAATTTATTCACTTTCATTCTAGTCACTATGATAACATCCACTCCACATTCCTTTCTAATTTTATCATTCCTCACCTTATCAATCAGTCTCTTTCCGCATATCCTACGCAGTGATCTCATTTCCACAGCATTTATTCCAACTTCCAGATTTTTCGTCCATGTCCAAGTTTCACTACCATACATCATGGATGGAATCAGGATTGCATTATGCATCAACTGTTTGGATTTGGTATCTCTTAAATCCAAACAGTTGATCATTAAGTCTCCATACATTATTTGTTTTATTTTTGTTGACCGGTACTTTTAAAAATTGGCCCAAAATGAATGATCGCCTCTATATTTTAAATATAACTATTATGCACAAACATTTTTTTTTATTATTAAAAATTATTAATTTCAGTTCGATAGCTCTAGATCTAACAAAGCAAAGATAGAAACCATGAATATTGATCCATAACCTAAAAACACCAAAATCCAAAGAAATAAAAAATTCCAAAGATTTCCGCGGACACCAGCGGAAAAAGACGCAATGAACAGACAAATGGCTGTGTTCTGGCTTAGAAAAAAGGACCGAATAAATAGTAATGTGAAGAATGTCTCAAACACGAAAAAGATTTAAGTAGAAGACGCTGGATTGATATAAAAAATTACGTTTATAACATAATTTAAAAAAATAATATATATTTTTTAATTATTATATTTTTTTAAATTAATAATAAGAGAAAACTAGTTTTATATTTTAATAATACCTATATTTATACCTATAATTATAATAATAATTAATTTTATCGTGCCTATTTTTAATGTGTCTCGATCAATCAATGACGATCTGATTTTTTTATGTTTACAAATTGTGTTATACTCCATTAATTTAATCAAGGGAAAACTAGAAAAACAGTTTTGGCTAATTTTATATTTAAATAATACATAATATATTATCATTTATTTTTGACATGCCTATTTTTAATGTGCCTCAATTAATCAGTGACGATGTGATTTTTCATGTTTACAAATTGTAGAAAAAAAGTTTTGTTTAATGTTATATTTAAATAATACATATATTACCATTTAGTTTTATTTTAACATGCCTATTTTTAATGTGCCTCAATCAATCAATGACGATGTATTTTATTTTTATTTTTACAAATTGTTTTATATTCAATTAATTATATATTAAATGAAAACTAGAAAAATAGTTTTCTTTAATTTTATATTTTAATAAAATCTATATTATTATTTAGTTTTATTTATAAAAAAGACATAGAGAAGAGCGGAGAAAAGGGACTAAGCTTATTGCAGACCAATCGAACTGATTGTAACTATTAATTGATTATGATGATGAATAATATAGGTCCCCACTTTACTCTAGCTGCGAACAAGGGTGTATAGCCTCTTGCTATCAATTCTGTTTTCTATTTAGTACGACAAAAAGAATAGTTGAAATATGCGACGTTGCCAAATCTTATTACATAGTGTAATGATATCGTACCAGTTCCATATAACGTGGGGACTTTGATTTAGAGTCCCCACTTTGGAGTAAGCGTGCGTAATTATACACTAATTGGGCTGGTGGCGCCACGTGGTGGATACACTCCGAACTTCATTTTTGGTTTGTGTAAGTTTTTTTCGACAAAAATACTGATTTTGGGGTCCTCAACAAAATTCGCTGAGATTTTGCCAGCCGACCAATCAGATCACGAGGATTCGATACGTACCTTTGAAGATATGCGTTGTATATTGCGGGGACGTCCCCGCACAGAAAAAAAAAATATCTCAGGTCAAGAGGATTTCTCTTAAGTTGAGAAACTACAATTTCATATATAACGAAAAAAATATTTTCTCAACCTTAGAAAATTTTCATCTTCGTTGAAAAAATTATAATTTTCAGAACAAGATTTTATTTCTCAATTCAAGAGAGATATCATTATATAAGAAAAAAAATTCTCAAGGAGAAGAAAAAAAATTTTAGTTCAAGAAATTAAAACTCTCAAAACAAGTATTTAATCGTAAAATTCTCAATTCAATAATACATATTTCTTCATTGAAGATATGAAATTTCTCAAAATAAGCTACTATTTTTTTAACGTAAGAATACATGCTGTTCATGAAAGAGTATTAATTCTCGGAACAAGTAAAATATTTTCTCAATCGAAGAATGAAGTTTTCTGAATGAAATTTAAATATGCTTAAAGTGAGAGAGTCATATCTTAATCCAATATGTTAAATCTCTTTATCAAAAACTTTATGTTTCTTCCTAATAATAAATAATTTTTTGATGTACATTAGAGTATTATTTTTTATTTCAATTTTAAAGGTGGCTACATACCATGCAAAGTTGTCAAAAAAATTTATTTACAATATTGTGAATATTTAAAGATGGTAAATAAAAAAATCAACAACTATACATGATGTTAACATGTAGCTACCTTTAAAAGTGAAATAAAAAATAATATTCTTATGAACATCAAAAAATTATTTATTATTACGAAGAAACATAAAATTTTTAATAAAGAGAATTAACATACTAATTGGATTAACGTAATATGTGTATCGAGCCTGTAAGGAGTCTGTTAAAAAAAAAAACAATAAATTTTATTTATTTATTTTTTCAATTTAAGGCGCTAGCCGTGTATGTATTTATACATATTTTTATACAATTCGTCAAAAAACAAAGCTTTGACAG
This sequence comes from Mystacides longicornis, assembly GCA_963576905.1. Classification (NCBI taxonomy): domain Eukaryota; kingdom Metazoa; phylum Arthropoda; class Insecta; order Trichoptera; family Leptoceridae; genus Mystacides; species Mystacides longicornis. The sequence goes on from OY756428.1 coordinate 11,000,853, forward strand.
ACAGATGAAAGTGTAAAATAGTTATCAGGAATGTAAAATCGCATCGCCAGATGAGTATTCCAGTCAAAAGCGATTCTACTACATCCATCGTCATTTGTATAAAATTTTAAAATAAATAACAATATACGACAGTAATGAGCCCTCCAATTCTAAACATTCACACAAAAATAAATTATTTAATTCATTATGGATATAATATAATATGAAAATAGTGAAATAATTTTTGTCAGATCAAGTGAGAAATTCGATTAACATGTAGATATAATGATATTTAAAAAAAAAATTAAGAATGTCTAAATATAAGCAGGTCAAGTAAACATAAATTATAATGCAGTAATGACAATGATAGTGAGTCAGTTAGTAATTAAAGTTAAGTTAAATAATTTACTTTATCAAATTATTTCAGTCAATAAAGGTAGAAAGTTAATTATAATTAATTAAAATCAACATTTGCAGTTTCAATAAAATGTAAGTTTTTGTAGATTCTACAGTGTACCTACCATCAGTTCTTAAATGATAATCATGCTAAAAAAATACATTTGAATTACATCTACAAATTAATAATTTTACTGAAATATAGGTGTGCTTCACTGAGTTAATACAAGAGTATGTAATTTATGATATTTATATTTTACACCATTAACTGAATACCATTCAACATAACTTTTTCTTGACAATTAAATTTTTTTTTTTAAATTATGGAGCTTCCAAAGAAGATATTCCTTCTTCTTCGATGGCGCTACAGCTCGAAGATAACTCCTCCTGTCCTCTACTGCGGACCGCCAATCCGTCACCTGCATAAGCTGTGCCGCACCCTTCCTAATATTGTCTTCGCATCTGAGCCTAGTTCTTGCAACTAATCTTACACTTGGATGACACTCGAGGAACCTCCTGGTGATGTCATTCTCTGCAGATGTCCGGCTCACTTCTTCTCGTTATCTGAAAAACAATATTCCATTACTATGTATCTCAATAAGATCACGGCCTGCTCACGAAGATAAATGATGAAGATAATATTTTTTACTAGAGTGGCAAGTTGTACAATTGTAATTTTTTTACATTCTTTATAAATTACAATACCATTTATTGTTATTATATAATATAGGTAATATTTTAACTGTCAGTAACAAAGAAAGAGGAAATTGTAAAGTAGAAAACGTCAAGTGTAATGACTTACCAACACATTACTTCTGGGATTCTCCAGAATGGGCCATTGACTCAAAAACGTTGCCTCTGTTTTATCAGTTTATGTTCTTCGAAGTTGAAATGTTGATTTCCACTTTCTAAATACTTTATCCCATGGTTCTCTCTTAAATTTAAACCATATTAAATCTTCATCGTGGTACGAATCTAAAAAATAATAAAATATATACATAATTTGTAGAAAATAGAAGAAAAGCCGTTTATTGGCAAATAAATAAATAATAATTACTAACCATTGATTTCTTCGAGAGGTGATAATTATTGTTTCTGGATTCGGCAGTCTGATTCAGCGATCTTCATCACACAAGATGTTTCCTACATTGTCTATAAGCTTGCTCTACTGCGACGTACTTTCTTCTTATTGCCTCTTTAATTGGTCTTGCGAAGTATGACCTCTCTGCTTTTTTGGAAATTAATGGGTAGTCCTATGACTTTTATATTCTATTCATCATTTATTATACGGCTGAAACGACAAAATAATTATTTAACTTAACATGTTTTATAACATAGAAACCACTATGTCAATGATTCATACTCAAACGGGCTCATACAAATTTTAGGTTAGATTGTCCAAAACCGGTGGTATACGCTAATACATACTTGAATGAACATTTTTGACAGTATAATATACAGATATACACTAAAATAAGTCGCAAAAGATAAAGCTTTAGTTGAGTCATTCCTAACGATTTCAAAGTTATTTTATATACGATCTGAATAGGTTAGGTTGAAGGTTGGTACGTAGTTAAAAAGTCGGGTTAGATTAGGTTAGTAAAATAACTAAACTAAAGTTTTACCTAGCAAAAGTACTAAATTATACCATATATATGTTCATATTTATGGTATATACATTCTATAAATGAAAAAAAATCGATTACTTAACATATTTTGTATGATTGACCATTGAAAAGTTTTAAACATACTTACATAAACAATGTATTCAACCGACAAAAATGTTAGTGCTTTCTCTTCCGACACTGAAGACTTTAAATCATAAAACACTTCGTCATTCGGATTAAACAAATTATCACTCTTCCTTTTACAAAACTTCACACCGATTCGCACATAAAAAAACTAGATTTATAACAAAAAATAATCGTACACCATCATAATACTTTCTTGACAGTTGAGGTTGACGACAACACAATACAATGACATATCAAAATCAAACTCGAGTAACGATACGAAAATTGCCGAATGATCGGAGTATCGTAAAGCCGAACTATGGCATTCCTGCATACTATCCGAAGACACGTCGACGCGCGCCGTCGCAAAACATACCTAATGGAAATCCCCGTTTATATGGATAGCGGACACAAAATAAATTTACGCTCGGGGGTCGGCTCTTCATTTGAGACTATAATTTCTTGAATCAACAAAACGTTTTCTTCAATGAAAGTTTTGTGTTTTTATTTAATCCAAGATATTCAAATTACTTAGAATGAGATAAAATCTCTTAGATCAAGAAAACAATGTTTATTAAAATGAGAAAAAAAATTCTTTGATTGGAGATATGTGGTTTACTTAATTCAAGGAAATATTCTTAACTTAAGACAATAAACTCTTGAATTGCCTGAGACAGTTTAAATTCTTGGATTGAGAGAATAAAATCCAGTTGTTTTTTCTGTGCGTAAACGGCTTCGTCCCCACAACCAGTATATTTGTCAAGTTCAGGTCCTCACAATATTAGGAAAACAAACGCACCCTCACACACACACACACACACACACACAGACACACTAAATGTTCTCCTCCGAATTCTGAGTAAATCCATATATGGAACATATATGCTGCGAAGCCTCTAAGTTGGTGTTTTTTGTCGTCAAAGTTTGAAAAACCGTTTAAAATGTAGACCTGGCCATACAAATCTCACGTATCTTGGCTTGATACTGCCGATCTGTCTCGAGAAATAATTTCTCTTCAACAAATCGACAGTTGGATTAAGGGAGCCGCGGATAATCCATTGTTTTAAGAAAGCTACAAACATACACTTAGGTAAAGGATAAAGTAAAATATACATCAGGTTTCCAATAAATATGATTATTTTGTCTATCTATTTTTAGTCCTATTTTGGATCGGATATTTTTTTAAAAATACAGTTCGTGATATCGAAATCTAGTTCCGAATTTTCAAACGGAAGTCGTAGCAAACGTGCTTCACAGGTTCACAAGGCGCGTTTCGGTGCAAAGCCTTTTCAGATATACGCAGGACGCAGCTTACAAACAGGAAGTGCTGAAAAATAATATCTTACATAGAAACGAAATCCTTTCCTTACCTAAACACCTTCACTTGAAATATCTTGGTGAATAATAACGTTTACCTTACGAGTATATTGTTCAATATACTAGATATTTACTTACAGGTATCATTCCAAGGAAAAAATTTTGAAGGAAAAACAAAATCAGACGCACTTGACATAGCTCTACGTCAAGTGTGGAAATTTTATTTATCAACGATTTTATTTACAACTAGCTGATACCCGTCTTGCTTTACGTTGTTGATTTGGCTAGTCAGACATGAGCCGTAGGTTATTGAACAGGTTTTGTATGCAGCTTTCCCCTTCTCAGGACCAGTAGGCCTAGACAAAATGCATTTGGCAATCGACTACAAACGACTTCGACAATGTAGAGTAGGAAGAAAATTAACTGTCCACTTTTTATATTTTATATTATAAGGATCATTGTTTGGTTTGAATAAATGTTTATATGTTCCAGTGGACAGTTAATTTTTTCGCACTATACATTAGCGAAATCTTTGTTTGTAGTCGAACGCCAATTTGAATTTGTCTACGGCGGCAGGAATATATATTATCTTAATAACTGGGTACACACGTAACGATTTATCTTTAAGATTTGACCGATAATCGCTCATTTTCAAAAAAAAATTTCGCTATGATTTAAATAATGAGCGATTATCGGACAAATGTTATAGATAATCTATCATTTTCAAAAATTTTCACGCTAAGATTTAGAATGTGTACCCAGCTAATGTTTCAAAAAAGGAAAAAATAAGAGTCACTGCTAAATATGCGAATAATTTGAAAAACTAATGTCACTTTCTAAAAATAGAAGATGAGGAAAAATTAATACTCACTGCTGAATACGCGAAAAAATTAAAAGAAGAATGTAGTTAGGTATACATAGGTACCTACCTACCTAGTATTATAATACGTGTAGTTGTTCCTAATGAAAACCTCCATACTGTGTGTAGATATAGGTACCTACCTACCTACCTAGTATTATATTATGTATAGTTAGTTTGACCTACTTATGACTGTAGTGATAAATTTAATGAGGTACCTTAGGAGACAGAGGGTGCAAGCAAACTCTGCTTTACCGACTTTAGTCATCTGTCATGGCGTACATATTTTATAAGAAGTTTCGGTGAAAATCTTTATAAAATAAGAATTAAAAGACTTCTACTTATATTTTTTGTATTTCAAATCAAACTTCGATCGATTTTGTACATTTTCATACCGTAATGCTACAGTTCTACACAAAATTTAGACGTATAATTTTACTTTTAAAACATGAGTTTCTCATTTTTGTATGAAGATTTAAAATTTTTAGAAATTTGTAAATAATTTAAAATATATTTAATGAAACGTAAAAATTTGTATCTCAGATTACCACAGTTGTATTTGCGAAAAACTGCGAAGAAAAATATTCAACGCAGAACCTACGGTTTTAGCGTGATGCTCTGACATACAGTTGGAGTGAAACAAATAAATAAATAAATAAATAAATATACATACATTACTGAATTATTATGTAGATCTGCTTGGCAAGCTGACGATGTAATGGTAAGAGGTACCTACCTTTACACAAGCCTTGTTTAATGGGATGTTTTTTTTCCTTTTTGTGCCGCTAGAGGCGCCCTTGCTAATCCGGTCTATTGTCAAATTCAGTGTTGCCAACGGGGGCGATTTACTTCTTCTTCTTCTTATGGTCGCTCACAATCTAACCTCCAAAATATCATTCTAGTTTATATATATATAAATATACCTACTAGAATGTATATATATACATTCTAGTAGGTATATACAAATTAAAAATACAGAACAGCACCCCTGAGATTTATTCTCAAATTTATGCGCAACAAAATCAACAACTTCTTAGCAACTCAATCAACAACTTCTTAGCAACGCAATGGAAAACAAACTTCCCAACGTTGGCATCACTGAAAAAAACATCTCTACGTTGGCAGCACTGAATTTGACAATAGACCTGATTAGAAGTTCTGCCACCTAGTGTGTATTGTCGGAAGCTCTCCAGAAAACTTCCCATTCAGAAATGTATGGATAAGCTTTGTGCGAGAGAGCATCACCCAATTACAAGTGGAAGTATTTGGCCAGTCAAGAAAGAAATAAGAATTTCTGAGTAGTAAATATTTCAGTGTTATCTATCTCCTTGGACTGAACTCTCATCAGGTCAACGAACTTATATTCCAAAGTGTCCGGATCAACATGATCCTAATTTTAGTGTTTGTTAAATATAATTTTGTTTCATTGTCCTTTTTTTTCTTTTCTTATGAATGTATGATTTTTCTGATTTAATAGAGCCATAACATCCAGTTGGATGAGCCGCCATAAAAAATAATATTTCAGAGCATAAAGGGAGATATCTATCGTAATATTTAATTATTTATTTCCGATTAAGGATTTAAAGTTTAACATTTTGTGTTTTATTTTCCTTTCAAAAATGTATGGCAGTGTTCTGTAATCTAAAGGACTCCGGACGACCATCCAAAACTTGGAGAGATATTTGGGAGTCCACGTCATAAGAAGCTCATGTAGCTAAGAGAATAAGAAGAAGAATCGAAAAAAAGTTTACACTTCTAAATCAAAGGTACGATTTTATTTTCAGAAACTTTTTACTATTTTGGCGTCAAAAGTATGTTTTTACCTATTTTCAGGTAAAACCATACTATTGTTACGGGTTGGACTAAAAAACAAGTTCGGAATGAAAAATACAGCAAAGGCTTGTTTCTGACTTCAAGAGGGAATAATTTAAAACGTTCTTTTGTACCTTTAGTTTATTCAACTCTGAAATCTCCCCTGTAAAAAATAAACAGAGTTATTTTTTTTTCGTACCTACGGTTCTTGTAATTAATAGTTTTCCCGCCCCCAGGATACGGTTGTGACATTTTTAATAGTCGTATTCAAAATAAAACCGAACAATGTTGAAATGAAAATACAATCTAGAGCCTTTTTTAAAAATCCTTCGAGCCAGTTTTAACTAAAAATAAAATAAAAGAAAACAATATTATTCAAAATTTTCAAACACATTTCTGAAATTTGTATATTTTTAATTTTTTTTTGTTTTACATTAAAAATAAGTTGTGTTAATTCATTTAAAACGGTTAGAAATTCTCATTTTTTAAAAATCTCTGACTTCCAAAAGCCCTCTTCTAGACGGCTTATTCAAAGTATTTCTAAATAATAATAAAATCTTACCTTAATATGGTTTCATCTGACAAATTCATTACCATCAATTATTTCCCAACGCATGACTTGTTCTTTAGAGAGAGGTAACGATTACCCATTTTTTTGGCATAAGTTTTATTATTTCATGTTTTTTTTTTAAATTTTATTGATTCCACGCAATAATGTTGCTTTTACAAAACATATTAGGTATATTAAAATTTAATCATTGACAATATTACTGAGAATAACAAAATATGTACAAGAAATATATTAGATTATAATAAAATCTGATATTAATAAGATGCTTGTCTTCAATAAGATTTTTCTTCACAAAAATGTCAGTATAGTCGACGGAAGACAATTTTCGAAACATACCAGTCAATTGGTCCCGTCCAATCTGAGACAGGAGATCAGCCTCAATCAAAAGTTTCAAGTGAAAAAAATTACACATAGAAAATCTGGCACCCAACGGAAAATTAAACCCGGGACCAATCTTGATCAGAAGTCGGCACTTAGGCCACTAGCCTACCCAGGTTGGTAATATTATTTATGCTATAAGATCTTAACATTTTTATAATACCTACTGATTGACTATAAGTATGAAAATACATGGATTGATTGTTCGCATCATTCACCTTATTAGTTCTATATTATATTATGAAGCTGTTAGTAGTCTATCCTAGGCTAGCGGATACGACGCCGGCTTTCGCACTGGAAGTCGTGAGTTCAATCCCAGATGAAAGCCGACTAACTCTTTTACGACACATGCTTTAATCACCTTACTGTGAAAGAGTCAGAGTGTTTGTTTTTGTTCACTTCGAAGGGCACAGAATCATTTTTTTATTTCAAAAATAATAATAATATCTATGCAATTGAAAATAATCTAAAGGTACCGACCTCGGTAGCCTAGTTGTACTAGCGTGGACTTCAGATCCGGGGTCCCGGGTTCGATTCCCGGTCGGGTCAGAGTTTTTCTAAGTGTTTTTTCACTTGAAATTTCTACCCGGGGTTGGCCTGTCTCAGATTGGACGGGACCGGTTGACTGGAAAAAATTGCCTCAGGCAATAAGTTCCGCCGGCTATACTGACACCTTTGTATAGAAAAGTGTTATATTATATTATATTATATTATATTATATTATTATATATATATATATATATATATAGGTGTTCTATCTAACGAAAAATATATCTGCACTACACAGTTATAAAGTAGCCCAGATAAAAAAAATGTCCATTCTAGCCAGCTAATTCTCTAAAATGAACTTAAGTATCGAAAAGGTATCCAGAGGTGGTTGGTAGTCCAGTGCATGGTATCAATCGGCGGCTTTCATACGTACAGCGTATTGAAGGTCGTAGGTTCGCATCCCGGCGGTGCCGACCATTTCCACTTTCACGACACAACCCTTTGGTTAGTGTGAAAGATATATTTGTGTTCACTTCGAGTGAGCACAGATTCATTTAAAAAAATTACATTATTTTTTATACAACATAAAAAATATCACTGTACCCTGGAGTATAAAGAGATGTCTCTTAAATAGACAACATAATATATAATATCACGCACCCAATATATAATGGGAAAGTGAAGTACCCAATCAATTCCCATTAAATTAATGTGTGGTCATACATCATGGGAGTGAGGCAGAATGGAGCACGGACAGTTGACCATGGAGTGTTATTTATCAGCTCTATCCTTACGACTCCCAGTGGGCATATTACCTGTGACGGTCACTTAATCTCTTTGTTTCTAGCTGTGGTCACTGACCGGATTCTCCTCTCCAAATAAAAACGATGCCACCCATAAAACTTCCGCCGCTTGTAATCGAGTAAAAACTCATTTCGTTTTGGATTTTTTTGCTGTACACAAAAATATACTAACCTCAAAGGTATTATTGAATGAAACGAATGAATAAACGTAGGTATAGATAATAATATAAGATAAACATAGTACCTACCTACATATAAATTATTACTAAGTATAAAATCTACCTATAGTATAAAAGGTCATGCTAAGAGTTATGAATCAAGAAAATGGTTAACTCGACATAATACTTATTCTTCAGTCGTTGACTTTATTCCTGGTGCTGATCTTGATTATTTGATGAAAGATATCGGTAACACGTGTGAGAATAATTTTTGTAGAAGGTGTTCAAATATCAAAAATTCACATTCAATTGCTTGATTTTTAGAAACTTTATTTTACCGTTCGTGACAAAACAGGAGAAAAAAAATCAATCATACAGGCATAGGGAGGCAACAAGAGCTCTCCATTGCGCTCGATTTTGCGGAACGTTTATGACCTCCTCCCACACCATGTCCAGATTCCTCAGCTCTGCTTCGAAGGGGCAGAACACAGTATGAGTGGCTCTTCCTCGTTTGAGAAGAAATAATAGTAGAGAAATAATGTGCTTCTGCGCATGGTCCCAACAAGTACTTACCACGTGACTGCTGTAAAACTCATACAAACTGTGACGTTTGTCGGGAGGGGTGTTAGCATAGATAAATTTTAGGTTTTAATCATACAATTAGTTGAAGGAATTGCCTATGGGTTTTGGTGTGTTGTCTGGTGCTTGTGGGTGAAATCAAAATTAATTATTATTGATAATTTATCTTCAGTCACGTGGCTTTTGAATAAAGGAACCAATTTTCTGTTCTGCGCATCCAAAACAGTTCTCTAATTTTATTTGTGTTCAGTGATTTTCTCTTAAATTGACAAAATAAATCGATTTTTTTAAATGGTCTAAAGATACGGCAACTCAAAACCTTGAAAATTTTGTTTGTTATTCTTGTTGAGAAACCTCTTTTTTGCCTCACCAATATATCTATGTAGGTTATATATAGGTATTTAAAAAAATAAATGGTTGGTGTTACAATGGTCTCCCTTACGCTGTGTGCTTATCAGGGTAGGTTAATTGAAAAACCAACCCTTGCTAATAGAATCTTCATCATATGTGAGGCGATAAGGTCTACGTACCCTAACATACTCATAGGTACTGTGAGTTGCTATTATATTAATATCCCTACATATTATATTAATATAGGTAAGTACATACTTTCACGGAATTTATTTTGGTAAATATTTATTTTGATAAAAATATTTATTTACATTCAGAAACCCTCTGTGAGTATATATGATTAAACCTTACATCTTTATTGTTAAAATGTGAATATTTAAGTCTTGTATGGCTACCGAAATATTGAAGACTAAAATTGTAGTTGGTTTAGTTAACGAATAATTGATTTGTTTAAGAAGATTATGAACAAAACTATACATAGATAGTAAGATAGTTGAAATTGCAGTAGGTACTTATTATTTTAACATATAATTAGGTTGCGAATTTATAACCATTTCATAATTTTAGATGCTGATCTTCAAAGTAAATAATGAAGCAACCAAAGGCCCCTAAAACAAAGCATTAAGGCGACAGAAGAAGTGGCTTCGTTAAATAAAGACACAATATGTACTTGTAACCTATTAGGTAGGGGTTGATCGCGGACATCGCTGGCGAACGGACGTCTCGTTGCACCGTTTCTCAACGCAAAGAAATATTAATTTCATTTTTTTCGTTATTTAAATATTTTTGTGTTTATTTTATGGGACAAAGCATTCGGTGAGTTCGTTCCATTTTTTTTTATATTTGTTTATAAATTTTATTTTGAAATTATTAGATTATTTTGTTTATTTTTTATAGTGTGTCGTTGTTTACACTTAGCTTGCTTGTAGACACAACATGTCGCCCGCCGGAGGGGGGCCCCCACCCCCTCCGCCCACTACTGGCGACGGGGGTAGTGTGAAACGCACGGCTATTGATAAAATAGAGGAAGTGACGCCAAAGCGACCTAATATTGAAAATAGTTCTAGCGTAGTCACAGAAATTTTTAAGTATGATGCCACTTTCTTACCGCCATTTATAGTTCACATACAAAAGAAGGTCGGTGATGAATTGGAAAATATTGACTCACTAAAATTTGGTTCGTTCTTATATAAAAATAAAATTAATTCATCACAAAATATTCTGAGAATAAAATCGATTGGGAGACAAAAATTGTCAGCAGAGTTTAAAAATTATGTATCTGCTAACAACTTTTTAGACGAGAGCATACTTCAGGATAACGGTTACAGAACATTCATTCCCAAATTTCTTGCGTCCCGTATGGGAGTAGTCAGGGGTATCCCCACCGATATCAGCGACGAAGAATTATTGACGCATATCACTATCCCTCAAGAAATAACTAAAATTATTAAAGTTCGCAGACTGGACTATAGAACTACGGAAAATGGTAATATTGTGAAAAAGCCATCCCGTTCTGTAGTTATTACATTTTCGGGACAAAAACTACCATCTCACATATATATTTTCTATAACAGGATCCCTGTAGAAACCTACGTTTTACCTACTATTCAATGTTTCAAATGTTCAAAATTCGGCCACACTAAGCTTCAATGTAAAGGAAAGGCGGTATGTTATAAGTGCCAAGGTAATCATACAGGTGACCAATGTTTTGTACCAGATGATGAGATTTTATGCGTGAACTGTGGTGGTAAACATACCCCAGTCAGCGTATTATGTCCGGAATTGGCACGTCAGAAAAATATAAAAAGAGTAATGGCTGAAAACAGCATTTCCTTTTTTGAGGCCAGTATCCAATTTCCGAAGAGCAAACCTGCTTATTCTTCTGTAGCTGCAGAAAATGTACGCAAAGTAAATACTCGCAGTCAAGTCACCCCTCCTCTCTCCCCTTCCGCCCTCCGGCTTCCTTCTCGTTCAACTTCAACAAGCTATAGGTTTAATAAAATTTCCCAAATATCTACCAGAGCTGTAGAAAGGGAAAACAATATACTCAGAAATCCCAAACTTTTAAAAGAGATCAACGAAATTTTAATAGCACCAAATGGAAACTCTCCTCAACCGGACGATGGGTTTGCTCTTAGGGCAACAACCCAACGCGACTCAGAAGACCCTGAATGGATACTTATGAGCTTAATGAAGCCATTATTGAGGGAAATCTGTAATCAATTGTTAGCAGGGAGGTTCCTCTCATCTGAAACTTCCGATGATGGTGTCCGAAAAGAACTTGATAATATATTAGCCGACAGGCAAGAACTAAACAACCCTAATCAGTTAGAAAAAACTGTCCAACTTGAAAATATTCCATCAGCTAAAAGGCTGCCCGTTGACTATTCAGATTTAGATTTTAGCCAAACAAATTAAGACTCAATACAAACAGTTTTATATCTTACTTTACTCACTTTATTTTTCATTTGATTTATATGTATTTTGTCATATTATGTTATGTCATTCAATATCCCTTTTGCTACAAATGTTCTGTTTTTTATTATTTTTTATTTTTTTCCTTATAACATAAAAATACTATGACCAATAAAAATATTAAAATTTTACAATTTAACTGTAGAAGTATAACTTGCAATAAGCAGGATATTGTAGGGATAACTTCGAAATATGATATATCGTTAATGGCCCTTTCAGAAACTTGGCTGAGGCCTAATCAAGCATTTAATATGAATGGTTTTTGTTGCTTGAGAGATGATCGGCCTTCTGGTTACGGTGGGGCGGCAATTCTTATCAGAGATAACATACCTTTTACTCCTATCTGTATAAAACCACTTTCTTGTCCTTTTGAAATAGTCGGTGTTAGAGTGAAAAATGTTACATTCATTTCAGTTTATATTCCTCCCAACATTTCTCAAAACTCTTTTAAATATCTAAAATCAGTCATCGAAAATGCAACTAAACCATTGATTCTTTTAGGAGATATGAATGGGCATCACCCATTGTGGGGGTCCAGCAGGACAGATAGGCTGGGAAGGGAGATTGTTGACTCTCTAAACGATTTAAACTTATGTGTATTGAATGATGGATCACCCACTCGAATACCAGTTCCAAATCAGCAACCAAGTATCCCAGACCTTTCAATATCCAGCAGCGATATATCTTCTTCATTCGATTGGAAGATTCTTGATGAGGTTAGTGGGAGCGACCACTTCCCAATTATGTTAGAGTGGAATTTTTCCGGATCTGGAGGAATTAACACTCCTGTCAGCCCTGGCAGAAAAGCTATTCGAAATATCAAGAATACTGATTGGGAACAATACAGGAAATTCACAGAGGAGTCCTGTAGGTCCTTCTCGCCTCCTTCAAGAGATAATATTAATGAATGCTGTAAATCATTCTCAGATATGTTGCGCAACGTCGAAAATTTCAAAATAAATAGAAATCACAAACACAAACCTCACTCTACGTCTCCACCTTGGTGGAACGAAGAATGTGATGAAATGATAAAAAAGAGGAAAGAAGCTCTAAGAAACTATAGACGTAACGCAAATATGGAGAATTTCCTTATCCTTAAAAACGCCCAAGCTCTGGCTAAAAAAATATTTAAAAAAAGAAAAAGAGCTGGTTGGATTTCCTTTTGTAATTCCTTATCTCCACAAACTCCAATAGGTACGGTGTGGGCAAACATCCGAAAATTTCGAGGATCATTTCAATTTTCCAAAACGAAAACAATTCCTGAACCAGCTCTATCTAAATTTGTTGATAAGTTGGTACCCCCATACGTTCCGTTATTCGAGGAGACTAGTTCTGCGGCTCACGCTAGCACTCATCACAATTATTCACCACTTAATGCATCAAACTCTAGTTATCCGAGAGACGTATCAGATGAAGCTTCCCTGACCAAGGGTTTTTCTTTGGAAGAACTGAAATCTGTCATAAGCACTGTAAGGGATACTGCTCCTGGAGTGGATGGCATCCCGTATAGCCTTCTCGGTCTGGGTAGTGAATTATCTCTTACTTATTTTCTAGAAATTTTAAATGTTTGCCTTCGAGATTGTGTCATTCCTGATACATGGAAGAAACAACTAGTCATCCCCATTCCCAAAGTTTTATTAAGCCACCCCGTCGATGCAACTTTTAGGCCGATCGCTCTTTCTAGTGTATTACTTAAGATTATGGAACACCTTCTCAAGAGACGGTTGGATTGGTGGGTCGAGAGAAACAAAAGCTTCTCTTCTCTCATGTTTGGTTTCCGAAGGGGAAAATCTACAATGGAGAGCATTGCACATCTAACAACAGATGTGTATTTAGCCTTTTCCGAATCTAAGCATGTTGTTGGGGTGAGTCTGGACATATCTGGCGCGTATGATAATGTTCTGATCCATATATTGAAGAACAAATTAGTAAAACTTAAAATCCCTGCTAGTATTGTTAAACTTTTGATATTTGTTTTGAGCGAGCGAACAATTCTAATAGAGGGTCATTCTGGTGTCGTGTATGAAAGAAGGGCTTATAGAGGACTACCACAGGGCTCTGTTATTAGTCCCTTTCTATTTAATGCTTACATTCATGATATTTTCGATGACATTTGCCCCGATGTTAAAATTCTTAATTATGCGGATGATTTCTTTGTATACTACCCAGATAAAAATATTGGAAGAATTGAGTTGTTAATGAACAATAATCTAAAGATTCTGTCTGATAAGTTGAATTCTTTGGGACTCACGTTGAATCCTTCGAAATGCAAAGTTATATTTTTCTCGAAATCACGAAAATCTCAACCGTGTACGATTAATATAAACAATGTTCCTTTAGGTCAAGTTCACGAACTAAAATTTTTGGGAGTAAACTTTGATAGGAAACTTTCCTGGAATACGGCTGTAGATGCAATTGTCAACGGTTCCCAGGGCGGATTAAATGCCATGAGAGCCGTCTCTAGAGTTTGGTGGGGTTCTCACCCAAAAGTTCTTAAAATGATGTACTATTCCCTAGTACGATCCAAATTGGACTATTGCAGTTTCTTAATGTCGCCTATGTCCAAAAACAACAGTAAAAAATTGGACAAAATTCAATATGAAGCCTTAAGAATTATTTTGGGAGCAATGAAATCTTCACCCGTTGAAGCGATGCAGGTTGAGAGTTCTATTCCTCCTCTTGACTTAAGAAGACAATTTTTATGTGACAAATTTGTGATTAAAATGATTTCCATAGAAGGAAATACTCTAATTGATAAAATCCATAGCCTTGATGATAGTATTAATAAACATAAACGCTCCTGGGGTAAAAAACCTGTTCCAACCTTGGTGAGTAGTTGTAACTCCTTGGCAAATCTGGAACACAGAATCGAGAAAACAGACATCTCTCCTCTGTACTCAGTTAGTTTGGATTCTTTAACACATACTCCCCGAGTCATAAAGTTCTTCAACTACAAATTTACCCCAAATGTAACTAATAAATTCAATAAAATTATTCTAGATGATTGGAATGATTATAATCTTATATTTACAGATGGATCAAAGCAGCAGGACAGTGATGCGACAGGTGCAGCTTTTTTTGCCCAAAATGAGGTATTTAAGATGCACATTACCTTGCCGAAAGAAATTACTATCTTTTCGGCGGAATGTTGCGCAATTTTGGAAGCCATAAAATATATAACCATGTGCAATTCCGAAAAATATTTAATTCTGACAGACTCGTTGAGTGCCCTGCTTAAAATAAAAAGCCCGTCCTTTAATTGTGCGATGGATCGCACCATTCTGGAAATTAAGGAACACCTCTACAACCTTTCGAAACAATGTAAACAAATAGCTATTGGATGGATTCCAGGTCATTCAGGGATAGTTGGAAACGAGATTGCCGATAGTTTGGCAAAGGAAGCTGTAAACAAGAGTTTGAACTCAAATAAAAAAATTCCCTTCTCTGATATGTTCTGTATCATGAAGTCAAAAATGTTCCATGCATGGCAGGAGAGCTGGAATGCTTCGATTTCTGCATATAGAAGGAAGATAGCCACAGTATCCAGGACTCCGTGGTTTGATAAATTATCACTCCCTCGACAAAGTACGTCTGTCATTTGCAGAATAAAACTAGGACATGTGTGTACGAAAAGCTTTTTACATAAGATTGGGATAGCCCCCACGGAGATCTGTGACTGTGGTTTGGAGGAGGAGACGGTGGACCATATATTTTTTGCCTGCGAAAACAGAGCATCATATCCTAATTTTTACTTAGCTCTCATTAAGAATAAAGTCACAATGCCCACCTCAATTAATCAACTTCTCTCTATATATGATCCAAAAATATATAGAATTATTTCCAAATTTATTGTTGATAACGATGTCAAAATTTAAAATATTGCTAGATATATATATATATACTTACCTATTTTAACTTCTCAGATTAGACGAGTACACACTCTAACAAGGTGCTTAAATTGAATTTTTGTAAAAAAAATACTTTATTCATTTTATTTATGACTTGTTTTTTTTTTTTTTTTTATTATGTACATTCTTAATTTTGTTTTAATTAGGTTTTGTTTATGTGCTGAATAGGATAGAGAGATATATTTACACTCATTTACCAATGTATCTATCTACATAATATAATATATTTCGTGTATGGCGAGTGCGTGTGCAAAAGACTAGGTGTACATATTTATCTTATATTTTCTCATGTACCTACTGCCTTAAAGTTTATTGTTTCATTTATATGTGTTAAAAAAAAAAATATCTTTGCCATGTTAATAATTTACTATATTATTATCTTCCCTCTATAAATCATTGTATTATGGATGTATAATCATTCGTGTATTTGTTTTCTTACTTTGAACAGTATATCTTGTGTAATTTAGTTCCACATGTTCGCATCTTGTATTATCAGATTGTTAGTAATCACACTTTTTTTTTCATGTTGTTTTTTTGTACATTTTTTGTACTAAGCATTTAAGTTGTGTTTTTTCTGTATTTTTTGTTTGTGCTTTGTTCTTTATTTTAATAACCTATAATTGTTTTCTTGTTCTTATTGTTAAATGTATTTTGTTAAAATTAATCAACTTGTCAATGGCACGAGATACTCTCGTTATATCGAGGGTGATTGCCATAATAAAGAAAAAAAAAAAAAAAAAAAAACCTATTAGGTATAGGTATAATATATTAAAACGGGAAAGCTTTGTCTTCCTTTACATCATTATGATGAGCGTGTGGACGTATCTGGGATATATATTAAGAATAAAGGAGAGAAAACAGTTATTCTGCATCTTATCTGGGTTCTAAAAACGAGGATGATCATTTTGTACCTACTATTTTGTTGCCTGATTTTGGGACTTGGTGTGGCTAAGGTCATTTATATCGCTGAAGATCGAGCGCAATGGAGAATAACCGATGTTTCCTTAGGCACCCAAAAATGTATTGATACTGTAGAATGGTTTTCTTATTATACATTTTACGGGGTTTGCCAAAAGTGCCTTTCTTGAGTATCTTCATTTTAGTAGCATTCAATTAATCAATAACTTTATCCCTTTTTGGACTGCACTTAATGGAGACAATAAAGGCTCTCTATTGAGCTAATCTCGCGCAATTTCTATGACCCCCACACCCCACACCGCCTTGAACACACTATGGGATGATCCTAGAGCAATATTAAGGCATTCTATTTTATAAGATTATACTATAAAGATTTCGTTAAATGACCTTCCGAATGTTGGTGAAGATTGTGGAGGACAAGCCCGCAAGGCGAAGACTTGGTCCAATTGCTTCAACTAGAACGTGGTCATGGATAGAGAAAAAGAACATAATTAACATGAAATTTAACTTTTGCAAATCTCCCTTTTATTTGTAGATATTCAACATATGAATAACTAGTTATCAGAGTTTTATATGAGCAGATAATATATTGTATTGTTGAACTTCATGAGTGGACATAGCGTTGGATAGGTACATACACACAGTAGGGGCTTGGGTGGTGGTAAATCGCCCTGGGCAATAGAAAAATTGTAATAAATAGCCTCCATCATAATCCAAACGCTTTATAGCGAGATAGATAGGGATGTATCCACCCACCTCCCTCTACCCTAATCGTTATCTCTTTTTAGTTAATATCAACCGTTTTATGGACTAACGCTTTATGATTGATGTCTGTATTTCAGAAGAATTTTACACTTACTTGTACTTGTAGAGATTTTAGTATATTACAAAGTCTTGCTTTTCTTCAGCACCTTCATAGGAGGAAGAACTTCAATGGTATCGGCCAAATGCCATTCACCACCCTTAACATATGTTTCAGCCATATCATCCCTTTTATGGCTGATAAAATGGCCCGCGTCAGTGGCAACGAAAATAATTTGGAATAGACACCAAAAGGTTATTGGGTTGATATTAAAATGCATTCTTTCTTCACATTCAACAAAACAATAAAGCATTAATTCCTATTATATCAAACCTTATTTTATGTATTCTATCATTAATTATCTGTTTGTTTTGTTTTGATGAAAGCACTGATATCACAGGAGCAAAAGATAAAAAATGATAAGTAGTACTGCCCCAGAACAGATTTATCTAGTGGGGCAGTAAATTCCATATAAATAACTTTGATTATGTTTATTATATTTATGTATGCCTATAGTAGTTATTGTGTCATGTATTGATGATTATAGTTTGTATATTAATATATTGGAATTTCTTACATACTTGGAACTCTTATATACTTAACTGATTGACCAATATGTGAAAATAATGTAAATGTTTTGATTAGGTGCTAAATTCATTAAAAATTCCCGAAAAAAATCTGGAAAAAGAAGTAATTTAAGGTAGGTAACTATTTTCAAGCAAAGATATTGGGTAAAGAAAATAATAATTATTACTCGTGAACGAAACATCTTCATGCCAAAATTCTCTCCCTTAAGAGTATGGGTTTATGGTGTACTTAGCTGATAACTCATGGATGACCTCAAGAGACTCTTTCTTAAGATAATAGAGGAGGAAAAAATAATATTCGGGTGTAATAAAAATATGGTGGCTAAAGGGAGGATACATACAGATAGGCAGGCTTATCAGTGAGGTGATGATACAGTTGGGCTTTCCCAAGAGGCTATATTATCATGGTGTTGATTTTGAAAATATACTTAGTTGTTTTTATGAAGGTTTAGGGACAAAAATATTAAAAAAATCATTGGTGTACCTACCTCTGAATTTTTTTTTGATTTGGTAGGTAGGTACCTTGAACACAAAAAGTTTGCGTAACACTGTACTAAAGAGCCAAAATACTAGTAAAAGTGCAACACTACAAAAAAGATGTACCAACTAATGACTCTAACAATTCATTACTGATGTTCGATTTTTAAATGGAACAAACCTCTACGGGCTTACGACCGTCTTCTTCTGTTATTTTGAAGGCTGGCTTAGTGTGATCGCTTTACGTTGACAACGTTCGCCATTAGGTGGTAATGTTTGTCTCCGAAACTCCTAATCATGAGAATTATTCTCAACATGTTCAACATGTCGAAAAATCTCATGTATGCAACAAGTAGAAATATAATACTAAATGAAATATAGAGATAAAAGTTGGAAATTATTGAGAACAAGAGAGCAACCAAATTTAAAGACTACGACTGCTGTCATGTATTTGGCGCCAGGATATGACTATATCCATTTTTGTTACTGTCTCATATTATTTATTGCCTATTGGCTTTGTTGGTGCACAACGTTCTTATTATGTCTAGATTCTTGTGACCTTTTTTCAGGACTAGATCTTAAAGAAAAAATAACAACTAATGACTCTAACAATTCATTACTAATGTTCGATTTTTAAATGGAACAAACCACTACGGGCTTCTCTCTTCTTCTTCTCAACATGTTCAAGATGTCAAAAAATCCCATGTATACAACAAGAAGATATTTAATAATTGATGAAATATAGAGATACCTACAAGTTGGATATTATTGAAACAAGAGAGCAATTAAATTTAAAGACTGCGACTGCTGTCATGTATTTGGCGCCAGGATATGGATATATCAATTTTGAACTTTCTGCTGCGTCAGTAAATAATTTTGTATCTACCATGTATTTTAGTCTAACGCAAAGTTGAAATATCTCAATATTCTTTTCAACTGATTCGCATTTTTTTTTTTTTTTTTAAAAATGTCTATGGTGGAATAAAATTGAATAATTATTAAACATCACATGTTTGCATATTATAATTTTGAAGCGTCAGCAATGTTCACATTAAGGTGATCACATTAATGTGAACATTGCTACCCTACGATACATGAAAGTGGGCAAAGTTAATAATAATAATAATAATAATAATTTTATTTTTCAACAAAAATGTACAGAGTATTGCAGAATTTCAAATATAGAGATACATCAAATACAATTATAATGGTTTTATAAAAAAAAAAAATAGTTATGACAATTTTATGTATCTACAACTAAACTTTCCTGTATCTACAACCCTTTTTCCTTGATAAATACTTGTGCAGTGAACTAGTGAGAAGAAACTGTATCTCACTGCACATTTCTCCAATTTGCCTTAGCATCAACTCAAACCAACACTCCACAATCACACATATCACCCCCCACATCACACTCATCAACCACAGAGCATTTCCCAAACACATCAACTGTATCCCAGTACACAACTCTACCGCTGTATCTCTAACATACACTCCACATTCTTTCTTCCTACATCCAGTAGCCAAACAGACAAAAGCTTCTTAAATAAACACTTATTTTTTATATTTCTAATACATGGAGTTATTTTGTTAAACAAAAATGGTGCCAGGAAGATTGGGAACCTTTGACCATGGGTCGTACACATTCTTGGAGGAACTCGCATTTTTTGAGCTCTCATTCTTGTATAAAAAGAATGCTGTACAGCAACAGAGACATCCCTCTCAAACTGGTATCTGGTCAGGATACGAAGCACAAACAACTGTCTAGGATCCAACACCCCGAAAGTCCTATAGAGTGGTTCAGATGGATGCCTATATCCACAAAAATTAATGACTCTAAGGATGGCTTTATGAGCAATATTAACAGAATACAGGTGGTTAACAAATGCACCGCCCCAGCATTCAATACCATAAGATAGAATTGACTGACAAAGTCCAAAGTACACCATTCTAACCATATTTAAGTCTAATACATGCCTTACAGTTCTAAATACATATATAAGTTTTCTTAATCTTTTCGCTAAGACCTCCAAATGAGCAGACCATCTTAAATGCTTATCAATTACAATACCTAAATACTTCATTACATCGGTACTTTCTATCTTAGAACACACACAATCATCATCACAATCACAAACAACAATTGTTCCACCAAAATCAGGCTGGGAAGCCAGAGTCAAAGAAAAAGGTACATATTTTGTCTTGTCCGTATTCAACGTCAAAAGATGACTATCCAACCATCTCTTAACCACCCTCACACCTCTCTGAGCCAAATCATAAGTTTCGCCCCATGTGTCTCCACTGAACATTAAGACTGTATCGTCGGCGAAAGTTATGATCTCACCGTCAAAGTTTAAATCACACAGATCGTTGATATACAATAAAAACAACAACGGGCCCAATGTACTTCCCTGGGGTACGCCAAATTCTATTTTTGATGTTTTGCTTGTCACTTCATTGCTTATTTTAGTCCTTTGTTCTCTGCCAGTTAGATAGTTTTCAAAAAAGTCTCCAGTTATACCTCTGATTCCAATAAATTGCATCTTTCTTAGTAAAATTCTATGCGAAACCGTATCAAAGGCTTTCGCCAAGTCAAGGAACACTGCCAGACATCTTTTTCCACCATCCAAACGAGAAACCACATACTCCGTCAATCTGTTCATAGCATCTTCAGTACTAATCTTTTCTCTGAAACCAAACTGGTTACCTGATAATATTTTATGTTTGTTCAAGTAATCCAGAAGTCTCTGTTTTACAGCCTTTTCCAATATTTTAGAGACACAACTAAGCAATGATATTGGTCTATAATTAGTCTGATTATAAGGGTCTCCGGATTTGAAAATCGGAACCACGATGGCATGTTTTAAACATGTAGGAAATATACCTTGTGCAAAACAATTATTAAAAATTATAGTCAGCGGCATGGCTATGTATTCTGCACAGAGCTTAATTATTTGAGACGAGATCATATCATCACCACAAGAGGAAGTGTTTTTTAAAGTAGAAATAATTCTCCGAATCTCAGGCTCCACAACCGGAGTAAAAAAAAATGATGATACCATCCTCTTTTCATTCTTCAACCTAGTTACTAGTTCATTCTCAGTCAGACCAATCTCGCCTTCAATCTTACCAGCCAGGTTGCTTCCAACATTACAGAAGAAGTCATTCAATGAATCAGCTATTCTTTCGGGTTCATCTATTCTTTTAGAGGTTTTTTGGTCAATTAACATTTTAATTTCTACAGTTTTATTCTTCTTTGTGTTCGTACAGTCTTTTACAATATTCCACAGTTTTTTTGTATTATTACCCGATTCTGCAATTCTATCACCATAATACAGGTGTTTTGCCGTTTCAATAGCCTTTCTACAAATATTTCTATATTTCCTGTATTCCTTGGCAAGATTCAGGTTTTCAGGATATTTTCTAACTTCGCTATGCATTTTGTTTCTCTTACAAATAGACGCAACCAAACTGTCAGTAATCCAGGGTTTCAATTTCAAACTTTTTTTTGTTCTTCTGACACTTTGTGTAGTATTCTCAATGATAATACATTAATCTTTAGTTTTTTGATACCGAAAATTTTAGTCTCGATTAAGATCGGATATTCATTTAACTAATCTCAACCATTCCAGATAGTTTAATGGTGAATCCATAGTTTTATGCGGGTCGTTTGATTCTGTCTCTGAAACTATTCCAGATAAATCTGCCTATACATATATGTAGTAGAGAAGTACTTACATACATTCATGTATAACCCGTGTGGTACAATGTTCCCCTATCAGGCCATTTATAACGGGACTCCCGGGCGACCGGTTCCCGCCAAACTGATAAACGGATCCGTTGTTTTTGCCGCCAAATTTATTTATTGGTTCAGCGTTCCGTTAATACCGGCCGTAACAATAATGTTTGCCTATTTTTCATTGGATTACGTTTAAACGGCGTCGCTCCGTACGTTTAATCATATTCATTAATAGTTTTTTTTGAAACATTATTTCATGCAGCACGATTACGAACACATGTTGCCACCTGGTAAATATTTTGATCACGCTTGCCAACATTTCATACGTAATTTTTCATTTCTTTTCATTAATTTTCTCCACAACTATTTTTCAGATAATTTATATATTCACACGCTTAGTCACATTTTAAATATACGATTTGGCCCAAGCATGTTTTATCAGAAAGTGAATTGGGTTCGCAAATATGGTCTAAGACCAATATATTAATAAAAAATTTGGTTCATACTTATTTTTAAGCGTAGTAACAATAGCATACACCGGGTTTCGATTGTTCATTACGATACATGCATATAAATAAAAACTATAATTTTCGCAATCACGTTTTTTTATTTTGACCGTAATAATGTGTTAGTAGTAAGCGCATATACAATATATACTGTCATTACTAAAACACTGATCTGTCATTCACATTAGAAAACTTCATCATTTTGTGTCTCTCCTGTTCATGACGTGAAATATTCGGTGTAGCGCATCCAGGGTATCCTTTAACAACAGCCGTACTGCTTTATTCTTCAAATACGCACACAATAAGCAGAAGTGCTAGGTACTAATAAAAAACACGAAGTTAAATTAGAAATAGTTTCTATGGTAACGTTATTCAGGCTACGAACGGAATAGAACTTTAAATGTGACACACTACCTGTGCAATCCTCATATTTTGACATTTCTCATTTCACGCGCGTCTATTTTCGAGGTTATTTTCAAAGCAATTGACATTCAAATTGGTGAAAACACTGTTGACACACGTGCAAGATGTATTGGCATTTTCAGTTTTCAGAGCATACGAAAACAACCCTAAAATTGCAAAAAGTCCGAGCTGTCGATATAGTGTCAATTCATAAATAAATAAATCTGTAACAAAGATTAACATAAAATATAAACAAATTCTGAAACAACTTGAAATTTCTACCAACTAAGTGTTTTCCATAGTGTCAAAAACAATGTTGTAACTATTGAAATGAGTTTTCTGTAATAAACAAACAATTATTAAAGTTATCAGTGTCTTTAGACTTATCATCAATTCCTTGAATCTTCATCAGGTTCAGACTTCACAAAAAAACCCTGAGATAAGAAAAGCATTCTCTGTGTTAAAGTGTATTAAACTATCACATGCTCTAACAAGTTTATTGAAAATCATAAGAAAACTTTCACAAAACTGAATTACTGAGCTAGCCCAAAAAGTAAGAGAACTTTCTAGTGTTTCTTCAGAGGCCTGAGGGCCTAGAGCTGAGCTTCTCCTAATCATCCTGCATAAGCCTCTTTGAATTTCATGTCGAACAAGTGCTTCGACCATTGTAGACAGAGGAAGAATTGAGAGAGAGAAGAAGAAGACTAGAACCACAAACCACCCACTACAGTAACTAATCATAAATTAAATGAACACAAATATCTGCCTATTTCAAAGCAAACCACAAAGATATGGAATCTCTACATATACAATTCGTGAAGTACACGTAATAAATACATTCAGCAGTAAACTTACTGGTATCACAATAACTGTAATTTTCGATTATTATTATTCAGTATGCGTGATTAAACATGAGATCATATTAATAATCCTTTGATTTGAGGAGGTATTTGGTACCCATGACGGGTATAATGTACCTAGGTAGGCACCAGGTGGTGGGTATTTCGTACCCGTTTACCTGTCCTAGGTATTTGATAATAATTATTATTGTTTGAGACCCGCATTTATTAATCCGCTAATTGTATAAATCAGAATTTGAACGTGTTTCAGTCACGAATGATTCTAGTATAATTTGCTTAGCAAAGGAGGATCGCTCTAAAAATTGTCATGCATTTTCAATCTTCTTCTTTATACGCGTTGTCGAATACCCCCAATCTTGGTGATCACTTCACCGAAATTGTCCCGGTCTTGCGATGCCCGGAATAGCTTTTCCACAGTTCGAATGCCAGTTTAATCCCTTACATTGCGCAGCCAGAACATCTTTTTCTGCCAGGTCATCGGCGTCCCTCTATTTTTACCTTCAGTATTAGGCGAAGAAGTTGATACTTCTCTTTTCGCAAAACATGTTTATATCTGGCCATGGCCCAGATATAATATTTTCCGGATTTTGATAGTTGACAACTCAGCTCTCTATCATCCCTAGCTCACCTCAGCACTTCGGTATTGGCGACCATATCTGTCCAGTAAGTTCTGAGCATTTGACGATGGAGTTACATTTCAAATGCTTCCAGTTTGTTCATTAAGTTGAGCATTTTCAATACAGTCATATTTCTAATAGTTCAACAAATATGTGATTCTGCATATCTACTCCACAAATACGAGATTAGTTTACTCAATTCAATGCTTAACAAAATCATTATGATCGGTTTTATAATGCAAGTATGTTTTTTTTTAAATAATAACCAATCAAAACACATGTTCAGAATAACAGAAAACCTGTTGCTAGGAGTCGTGAAGATTTTGCTTTGTATTAGTATTTCTACCTACAGTGAAATCATTTCAAACTTTATTTCGATACACAATTTGACAGGTCACATTGTTTCGAGTATTATTTACACTGATCGGTTATCTTCTCCGTTGATCGCGTATTGTTTCGATTGATCGATATTCTTACAACCGATCGATTATTGTTACCACGAATATAATTTTAGAATTCAGATTGTTTATTAATACGTGTTAGAAGTCATCAAACTCGTCGCAACCTTATTTCTGAGGATCTTGACCATCATCACCCCCGGCCATTCCAACCAGCTATTGGAATGGTTGGGAACTCTAATAGAGCCCACATTTTTGCCATTTCCTGTGGTTATTCCTGATGTCATCAGAGGCTGACCACGGACTAAAATCAAACAAGGATGTTTCATGCTGAACCGCCTATATTTGAGAAGGTAGGAATATAGCACTGGAAGCACGTGTGCGTGTATGTGTGTGACGGGATGTATTTATGGGGAAGGGGGATAAGTCAGCGGGGTGGGCATCTATCGGCATCCGAACATCCCATTTGGTATTTAAGCCACGAGCTATCGGATGTCGCAGTGGAGCAGTTAAGGTAATTATTTAGCTTTCATTCGGCTCGATTTATTAGCGGGAAATTTATCTCCTACCTTAAGCGTTTATTTAGAACAGCGACTTCTAACAAATATGATATCAGCTATCCGTGTTCAAAGAGTTTACTATTTACTACTACTAGTTTTCTATTTGAATGGTTGTATGTTTTTTTATATCCCTAAAATAACTCCTTGCAAAAATTTATTCAAACAAATATTTCGAAAGCATTAGATTTGACATTAGTTATTGTTTGACAAGTAATACAGTCGTAAAGCTGTTTGGGAAAAATATCTGCATACCATGTTAAATCAAGATCCAAGCTGTAATTAAAAATCAGCTAATCACAGATACCACATCCAAGATTCCAGGAGGGTTTGGGTACAGAAAAACAGGGTGAGAAAGGAACATGGGTGTTATAACTTCTTGCTCTGGAGGTGGGATAAGGGGGATAATCCTGATCGTTAGTGTGGAGCTGTACAGATGGTCAGGCATTTGGTTGAGGATTGCCAAACTAGAAGGTTATCAGAGAGCATTCAGGACATCCACGGGGGGAAACCGGAGGCAATGACTTCAAAGCAGCCTGCAAGGGCGAAGAAGAAATCAATCCGAATTCCGCACAAAACGTAAAGTTAGTAAGATCAAAGTGACAAACATATGAAATGAATTCAATGATATGTATAAGTAAAGGTATGTTTATTAAAATAGATAAGTTTTTGACAGTGTTAATACTTTGACCGTTAATTTTTATTTTTACACACAGCCGTTTGGCCAATCACAGAACAATAATTATTATTCTAAATATTCACATCAAGTTTGACATGTTTTCCAAAAATAAATGCTTATTGTTTCTTGAACGAAGAAAATGGTCGTACCGGGGTTTGAACCCACGACCCTAAGAAACAAAATCATCTAAGATTTTTTTTTTTAAATGAATCTGTGCTCAAAGTGAACACAAATACACTCTAAACATTTTTCACACTAAGTAAATGCTTGTGTCGTGAAAGCGGAAATGGTCGGCACGGCCGGGATTCGAACCTACGACCTCCAATACGCTGTACGTACGAAAGTCGCCGATTGATACCACTGGACTACCAACCACCTCTCAGATATCCCATTAACGAGAAATTTTATATATTATGTATGTAGGTTTGTAGGTACCTACACGTTTCGTAGTATGATATCTGGCGAAGTCTACATAGAAAATAATAATAATAATATCTACTGACATTTGAAACGTATCGACTTCTATCAAATAATGGCCGGCTGATGTGATTTGAAAATTGAATTTCGAATGCGATCCATATTCAAATTCAAATAGTCATCATCGGTATATTCCGGATTCTAGTATCATCTGCTCCTACACACAAACATCACTAATTACTCGCCCACCCTTCATACGGCTGCCAGCACCACCGACATATTCTATCCGTTTCATTTGTTTCAAAAAATGAACGCTTTGTGCGAGCGAGAGGAGTATATTGAGTATCTATGGCAACTGTTGTAGATGTATAAAGTACAAAGCAAACACGGTTTAAGCTTAACTGGCCCTAATGAATCGTAATGGCCTCTATAATTTGTGCCATAACTAACTACCTCCATACGCGGTAGCCACATACGTAGCGCAACTAGGGATATTTTGTGAAAACATATAAGTAGGTATAGGAATACACACCTCACGAATCAGGATACTTTCTGCCATATTATGATAATATATTCTTGTTGAATGAAGGATTTTTTGCTGCCTCAAAAAAAAATAAACTCATTTCTCAATCATTAGGTATAATTGTCTCGTGTTTGCAAAATATTATGCAAATGCCCGATCTAAAAAGACAAGGTATTCCTAAAATTTTGTAATAATAGGTAGTCGAGTTAGCATTTCTTATAAGTCTGGTACTCACCTACGTATTTTGTAGATCAAATTTTTTTAAACGTTTGTTAATAAGTGAGACAGCGTTTCCATGGCCATTTTCAAAACTAGAATAACCATCAAATAGTTCGTATTTACGATTACAACATTGTTAAGAATAACTTCAGAATCGATATCGACTTCTTCAACAGCATAGTCACAAACAAATATGTTTATATAGTAATAGTATTATGCCTATTATCATTTTCATCACTGCTATCAGTTTAATATTATGGTCATGTCATTATTTTTTACTATTACAGGGTGACAGATGTAGTCCAAAAAGTTGCATCACTGAAATGGAGCTGATGTGCTGGACACGTGGTCAGAACAACGGATGACCGGCGGACAAAAAGAAACATGGAGTGGCGGCTGAGAATCGGTAGCAGAAACCCAAGGAGTTCACAAATGCGATGGCCAGACAATTACACAGGATGGCTGCCGACAGGGAGCAAGGGAAGTCGCGAAGGGAGGCCTTTGTCTAATACTGGTCTGAGAAGGGCCGATGATGATGATAATGATGATTTTTAGCATCGTCATCGCTTTCATAATAATTTTCACCATAATCAATACGTACCGTTTTCACCACTGTACCGTTGTCACCATCAATCAATAGTACTGTTTTCACCACCGTCATCACTACAATCATAATTTCGACCATCGTAGGTACCATTATCATTTTCACCTTCATCACATCTAGCATGATTTTGATCACCTATTGTTACGAAGTAAACAAAATATTGATAATTTCCAACTTGACCATCATCGTCTTCACTTTCATAAACTCATTGATTACAAGTTTCATAATTGTCCAAACCTATACAAACTGACATCTAACGGAGAAGCGTCCTGTTTGCATGCCTAAGTAAGGAGATAGGTATAGGCGCCTCCATCGGCTGGCCAGGATCATCCATTAAATGACCTCTAATTGCAGTAATTTTCATTAACCAACCCCTCATTACTACCCTGGACCCGCATACCTCCCGGATAACTCGTTAATCACAGACGTTGCAGAACGTGTTACGCTATTAGTGTCGCGTCTGGAACTTGGCCGAGTCTACCCCCCTCACCCCCCATAAACCCCTTTTGCTCGTTTAGATAAACACACACCACTCCTCATATTTTTTTATCTCTGCCCCCAAAAGATTGGATTAAATTGTCAAATGTAGCAGTTTTAATCTCACAATGGTCAACATGTGGCCAAGATAATAAGAATTTTTGCCGAATTTGCATTTTTATATTCTCTGAATTTAAATAATGTAGATATCTACTGACTTTTGTAAAACAAAGACCTACCATTTGATACACCTAGTCAAATTTTATTTTTTACGTGATCCTACTGATTAAGAAAGGAAACATACCTAAAAATGAATCGAAAAATTATTTAAAAATTTCAATCAATTTCTTTTACAGCGAATAAATGCGCTGGATTTAGGATGAAAGAGTGAAAAACTCACACAGCTACTTGATGTAAGTACATGTTTTTGATAAGGAATGTTGCATTCTAAGTGAGATTAATTAAGTGAGATTAATAGATCACGGTGAGATTAATAGAGAATGTTGATGATTTACCAATATGGTGATTCTTCCCTGGGGAAGAAAACTTTTCAGTTTATAACGATACTATAGAATTACCAAGGAATTGTTTATTTTATTCCCATTTCATTGGTTCAAATTAATATAAAAAAGTAAATAATACCTATGTGTTTACGTTTAATGCAACTGGTTCTTTTTAATATTCCTATGCATATTTAATTAATTTTTGTGATCAGATTCAAAACGAACAATATGAATCAATTATTTATTCATTCAATGATATTTGGCCATAGGTCCTCAACATAACAGCAGCTGCAAAAAAAAAAACACAAAACTTACTAACATTCAAATGACAAAAACAGACAGAATAACATACAAAAAACAGTTCAATATACCTACATGTTAATTAGTTAAGAAATTGTATAAAATGTAAAATGTAAAAACAGTGAAATTAATCGATGTGTACGTACATGTAGGTACATAAATATCAACAAATTTAAAATAGAAAAAGTAAAAAAAAAGCTAAAAGTAGAATATGATTAAGTTCAAACAGTAAAAAATGTACATGTAGCACATTGGTACTAATATGTAGTAAAAAATTAACTCAAGAATAATTATAGCAAAGGTGAACCATTCAAATCTATGAAATTTACTATAGTATGATGAACATAGATTTCTTGATGGAATTTATTTGAAAATAAAGTTCAAACAGAAGATTGTATAACTTTTCCACAATTTTTTACTATCGTGACCATGTAGGACGTGTGCCTACGAAACTAGTCACGATAATAGCAAAATGTGGAAAAGTTATACAATCTTTTATTTGAACATTACACTCAAATCTACCTACAGTTTGAACAAAATAAGAATAAACTATTATAATAATATGTACACGAAGAGTTACTATGTTCGAAGAGGGATGGGTTTGTGGGTAAGTAGCAGGACTATAAGGGTAGATCCTTGGAGAGTTTCGGAAAACGAGACCCGGGGGTCCATCTCCTCAGGCCTTGTTCCCATAAATATCTGCCTTGTCACATGAATAACGAGGCTAAGTTTACACATTAATATTCAGTGTCAAGAGAGAGAGACGCAGAATCCAAGTAACAATATGCAACCAACAGTTGTTCCTATAAATAATTGCTTTTGAAATTACAGTTATTATATTATTATTATTAGTGAAATTAATGTATAACTACCCTCGCGGAACAACCATCCCTGTCCTGAACAAACTTTAATCACACAAACCATAGAATTGGCCGTGTTTAAATACATTTTCTTTGCTCTGTGGAATAGTTCGCAAATTACCGTTTTGAAATTTTGGGTCGTTTATCACCCTTAAAAAAACTGCGAACCGAGAATGGAACAAACTAAATTGAAAAAAAAAATGTATTCCTTTTAAATTATATTTAATCAATTATGACAGTTGGTTCTTTATTCCAACAAATCAATCCCATTTTACTTTATTTTTTTGTTTTTAATAAAAATGAATTTGTGCTCACTCAAAGTGAACACAAATACACTCCTTGACTCTTTCACAGTAAGCTACTTAAAGCTTGTGTCGTGAAAAAGGAAGATGGTCGGCACCTGGAATCGAACCCACGACCTCCGCACGAAACAGTGTGAAAGCCGGCGTCGTAACCGCTAGACCACTTCCACTTCTTTGAATGATCAATGAAGAAAGGAAAATAATTTGTTTATTCTTGGCCTATTTGGGCAGCAGTTAAATTTGTTATCCATTATCATTGTATTATTATGTTTGAATAAATAAATAAATAAATAAATAATTGTCATTGATGGAAATTTTATTATACAAATAGGTATGTTCCACAAATTATTGAATTAAATCTATGCTAAAAACACTGAAAAGCTCGAATTCTTATAGGCTTATAGGTACACTTTTGGCTTTTTTATACAATAATGTCAAAGGTTTAAAACTTATTTATATTATTTATTTTAGCAATCAGAAATGCTCAGTTTTCTATGTCTCTAAAGTAATTCAATTTTTTTTCAAATAACAATAATTCTAATATTTTTAATAGATACCTACTATTTTAAGAAAACGGAAACATTTAAGGCCAGTAAAAAGACATTTTTCGAATGAAAATCATAAAAAACGGTTAATGCCGGTTAATGTGGAAATGTGCTTTAATTTTTTTTATTCGTATTACTTCCCACCATGAAGAAAAACAATGTTCAAAAACTTAGAAATTTTAATTCTTGTTTGTAAAATATGTTTTTAATTAATGATAATGTGGTTGGATGTTAGAGATTGCTTTGGCTATAATCCCGCTATAATGCCACTATTTGTAAACAATTCTTTTTTAATTTGTAAATAACGAATTAAAGAATTTTTTTTTATTACAAGCAATATGTTTTAATAGTCCAATACCAAATAGCTGTTACAACTCATGTGCGTTGCAGGCACTGTTATGAATTGAACATGTATTGTAGTAAGGGAAGATAAAATTGCGTAGCGATCCCGAATTTAATAACGGAATTGAGTAAACAAAACGTAGTATGAATGAGAGGTGGTTATGGCGTCTGTAGCATGATGCATTGCACCATTAATGGGTAATTTAGTGAAACAAATTCATATTCATAAATAATATCAGCAGCCGAGCTGTGGAGCCTTCGCAAGTTAGTAGAGGTGAACATAAATTAAAAATGAATGTTGCTTTGCCATATTAACTACACGTGGTGCCTTTTCTCAAACAATTATACATTCATTCCTTTTTTCTGTTTTATTGTTAACCCTCTTGTTGCCTCTCTATGCCCCTAAGTGAGGTTCCAAAGGGAGCATGCATGTGTTAACAACTAATGTGAAATTTTGTAGTAAGTAAAAAATACTTCTTTATGGGAAGAAACTCCAAACTATCAGCGCGAGTTTTGGAGAATCGTCCGAAACGAACAATGCATTCAAAACGATGTAGGTATGTAGGATTTTTCCCCCCAAATTGTTGGCTAGTGAAAATCGTGGTTTCCATTACCGATGCCCAACATCTTACTCTTTCAAAACAACCTTTGATATCTGCTACAAATATCAAAAATGTAGGAATTTTGATTTCTCTATGAGTGAGTTTGTGTGCAATCAATGTTTCCTTTTTTTACGTTTTCTCCCCTTTTTTCTTTTTTTCAGCGTGTCCATTATTGGAACTAGGCTTCCCACTGAGACTTTTAAAACTCCCTTTCCCGTGTTAACTGCTGCTCTCGTCGTCAGGCCACCTTGCCTGAGGCCTGCTCACACTTCTCCGCCCAGTTCATAAACATCCCTCAAGAACTTTTTTTGGTCCATCTGGTGTCGTTACTCTGGCTACATTACCAGCCCATCTCCAATTTTATTTGGCGTTCTTTTAAACAACATACGAAAATGCAGAGCTTTTGATTGCTCATTGATCCTCCAGTAACACAGAATAGTTACTAGTATATTATCATTCATTAAGTTTCTTGACGCATACGATACAAACCAACGGTTCATTGATTCGTTGCAGTACCTACCTAATTATTTCGCGAAATTATCTGGAATTTCCGCATCGCATACCAGAAATAGCGAGCCGTTGTTTAGAATATCGATGAGTTAGTTAGTAAATTGACAAAGGTTAATTACGAGTTATGTTTATTGTTACAGAGTATTTTGATTATATTGTATCTATGATAGATATTTCATTGGCATTCATGGAAACGCTTATCATATTTGCTAAACAAACCTTTAGGTAGGTATTCATACTTATAAAAATGCTACGTATAATCAGGTATCTTGGGTCGTATAGTGCTGTTAAATTAATTTCACATCTTTAGATAAATTTCACTCTTCCCAAGCAATCGTCAAAACCTCTGACAATAAATCTGTTGTTCAAAAACATTTTCATGAATAAAAATAGCACGCTGTATTATTTGTCAGTAAAAATATAAAAAAACAAAACAATTCCAATTCTGTATGACAAGAGAGCTCTATTTACTTTGTTAAGACATAAGCCTATACTCTGACAGGGTCTCATTTCATACTCGTTAGGTACGCGCCATCAGTTTCAGATGTAAAAAGAGAGTTTCCAAATATTATAACATAAAAATATTTTTTAGTAAAATATCGGCAGAGAGCTTCAAAAAGTACACCAACATCAGAATATTATTTTATGTTTTGTTTAGTTTTCACAGTGGAATTTGATTTAATACTCGTAATTATTATCTAAATTGATAAAATTTCAATAAAAAAAAAACTATTTTATGTAAATAATTATCTTGACATGCATTTAAAAAACTTCGGTAGCCTATATATTATAGTTTCCAAGGCACAAGACTGCTTGTCTTGACAACGGCTCGCGCTCGCGGCTCAAGTGCGTACGCGATCTTAAACTTCCTAGAAGTGGCAAGAAGTGAAAAAACTGTCAATAAATTTCAGTTTAAAAGAAGACCTAAGTACCTAATTCAATTCGGACATGTTCATACAATGTTCTCAGTTTGAAATTGGAACGATCTGTCTGCATCACCGCAATCATCGCTCATTGCATGATCGTGCGACCAATTTTCAGAGGACACGCACTTACAAACACAAAACAATAGGTACTTACCTTTATTCTGTTCCGTTAGTTTGTCTATGCGAAAGGGGAGTCTAATAAATAAGAATATTTTTTGTCGTATACTTTCCATCGCATACTTTTGTTTTTGTATTTTGATTGACATAGTACATAATATACCGGTCATCCGATCTTCAATTGTATGTAATTCTCATATAATAGGACGAGTGGGTATTTTATTTGATCCTATTTGTACAATATTGTTGATTGTGTTATGTGTAAACAAGGATGAACGACCATTCGATATAGCGGAACAACTTGTAGGTACTTACTACTGCACGTCCCTTTTGTTTCCTGGCTCGTTATATTTACTCGCCAGTTCTACCTAACATACATACAAACATTCTTGTTTAAACTTGAACCATGAAATGACTATTGAATGATTCGAGGTAAGCGTAGTTTTATATGTACAATAAATCGCATAAATTTTAAGCAGTTTGTCAATTTGAAGTACCTACAAAAAATAAGGGCACATTTTATTAAGTATGGAAATGGACACACATAGGACGTGCTGAAATCTTTTCAAAGATATGCTTAACCTAGTAGGTTAATTCACCATAATATGGTGTAATATTATTATTTATGTCAATCAATCCAATCTCATTTTCACACCATTAAGCAGTTTAGGGACACAACAAGATTTCTCCGTTGCGCTTGATCTTGCGCAATGTTTATGACCTCTTCCCACACCATATCCAGATACCTCAGTTCTGCCTCGGAGGAAGGGAACGCGATGTTAAAGAGTATTTGTCGTTTGTGAGACCCTGTTGAGAGGAAGAAAGAACAGCGCTCTCCTCGGCCAATTATTATGTATGTATTGACGTTTATTTCAGCTGAATCAATGTATTGAAAAAGACAATGAAGTAAGAGTAATCATCATTCATCTTTCTCTTATTTTATGGTTCTTTAAAAGGTTCTCATGAAGCTCAATTATAGATGTCTCATTATTTAGCTTTTTTGCGAAGTTTGATAACGTCAAAATAACTCAATATGATAGGACTCGAAGAAAAAAAGAATACCTAATTGCCAATTATGCCGTGGGGCTGCCGGCTAAGAATACCACCTCTGCTCTTTTTGCTGGTTTTTCGAGCATCCTGTAAGAGAGAGGAAATCAAAAAATCAGATCGGGACCGTGAGGTTGACCACCTCACGTCCTTAAACCTCAACCGGTCAGAAAAGGCACCATACGCCTTCGAGCGCAATGGAGAGCTCTTGGTGCCCCTAAGTGGGGCTTAGGCCTCCTGCATTGCGTGTTGGTTTGGGGGGATCTGCGGCGGGCTTGATTTGTGTGGTGCCGGCTTTTTTTGGTTTTTATTGCTGAAAAGGACCCAGTGGGGCTAGTACGAGTATTATCGAAAGCTTATTGCACGGTAATAAGCGCTTACAAGCGTGCAAATAGTGTTCTAAAATCAAACGATCGAATCCTTCGATCATTTTTGTATGGAAATTTTTCGAAACTCTTTCGATGATCGTTTCGATATTCGATCATCGAAAACTTATACTAGGGCTACAGGACTATGGTTGGAGTGCAGAAAAACACGATAGTTTATTGTTAGATTATTATTCGATACTAAACATTTTACATGAAGATTATTGAAAACAGTTTTTTCTTATAAACAAAAAAAAGATTCCAAAATTCAAATTTTTAATAACTTTATTTACATGTCCGTGATGTAATTGCCAATTGAAAAGAAAATAATGACGTAACTTTATCGATTTAGTCAATGGGATGTTTTTTTTTTCTTTTTGTGCCGCTAGAGGCGCCCTGCTAATCCGGTCTATTGTCAAATTCAGTGTTGCCAACGGGGGCGATTTACTTCTTCTTCTTCTTATGGTCGCTCACAATCTAACCTCCAAAATATCATTCTAGTTTATTTCAAATTAAACAACTTATATATTATTATACATGATAACTTACAATAGGTTTAGAGTAATCATTGTACATTTTTTACATACTATTACAAATAAAATTGTTCATCTTTTTTTATATAGGGGAGACCGGGGCTACAATTAACAGAGGTAAGTATTAACAAGCATTTTTCTCAAAAACTATACCTTCGACACCAGTCAGTGCTTAAGCTAACTTGTCAATTAGATCGCGCCGCATGCTACAGTAATGGTCAGATGCGCTCCACGCGTCATTTGAGTGAGTTATGTGCCGGTCGATATTTATAAGCAGGTAACGATAATTTTATAGTTCACGATTTTTTATACGTAACAATTCCACGTTTCAAATTTGAAATAATTGTTGTCTTACATTTTATTACGTAATTTAATAATAAAAATGTACCTATGGGGCTATAATTAACAAATCGAGGGGGCTTGTATTAACGTGTTAAAACCTACCCCACATATAGGTTTAGACGATGTGCCTAATTTAGATATAAGCCTGACTGAAGGGATATCGCAAATGTCTAATGAACCAGTAGCTGGACCTTCAGGCATGCAGAAAGGAGCTACGGATTTTGCAGTTGAAATCAGACCTCTGCCAAAAGCTCTACCACGAGTTTCGTCTAATAAAAGACGACCTAAAAAGTCAGCTATCCTTACTGATACTCCGGAAAAAAAATCTATAGAAGTAGAACATAACATCAGAGAGATGAAAAATGGCAACAAAAAACCAGAACAAAGAGAACAAAAAAGATAAGAGAAAGGGTAAAGGAATATAAATAGAGACAAAAAGTAGAGAATGTGAATAAAAGGATATTAAATGAAAGCGATAGCTCTGACGATGACTATTTTGTATTATCTATATTGTATCATTTGCGGTGTCTCCTATAATTATGAAAGGATACACTGTACCTATCTCTTGCAAGGACTCGACCCAAGCAGGATGTATCAAAGATGATATGAGATCCTTGAATTATAATTCAGATGATGAATCCGAAAACTTTTAGTACGTAGGCATTTAAAATAGTTCCTTATCTTTGATATTTTTGTTGAGTTTGTATTAAACTACATTTTAAGTAGGTACGTTGTTTAAATCTAAAGACGATGCTAAATTTTTAAAGAAGATGTTCATGAAAGACTCGTTACCTAGCTTTTAAGATAAAAAAATGTGTCATTTTCTACCTCATTGTATGATGTTGTTTAAGTAATATGACTAGTTAAGTTTAAATACAAAATTGTGATCTGTTTAAGACTAACTATTTATTATTTTCATTAGGTTATAAAAAAATATGTCGTACCTACACGTATTTATTTTTATCAGTGAGTAAAAAATAACATATCAGTGAGTAAAAAATAACACATCAGGGGAAAAATAGAAAAAGTTAATTTTTACCCCTTATGTTAATACCTGCCCCACACCAGTTAATTCTAACCCCAAACGTGAGGTAACAATTAACAACTGCCATTTTTAAGAAAAAGCGTTCTATCTTAAGCATCGTTTCTATTATGGTTGTTTTGAGATAAGAACATAATACCTGAATGATTAAAGCATATGTATCTCAAAAATCAAGTCTAAATGTTAAATAATTTCTAAGATACAACTAAAAATATTTTTTTTTGTTAATTGTCGCCCCGGTCTCCCCTACCTACCTAAATACAAATTAAAAAATACAGAACAGCGCCCCTGAGATTTATTCTCAAATTTATGCGCAACAAAATCAACAACTTCTTAGCAACTCAATCAACAACAATCTTCTTAGCAACACAATGGAAAACAAACTTCCCAACATTGGCATCACTGAAAAAAAACATCTCTACGTTGGCAGCACTGAATTTGACAATAGACCTGATTAGAAGTTCTGCCACCTAGTGTGTATTGTCGGAAGCTCCCCAGAAAACTTCCCATTCGTACCTAATCAAATCAAATACGTACCTACCTATGTTAAAAATGGATTTGTTGTTGTTTGTTTCTTCTTTGAAACACAAGTGTTGAACCGCTTTCTCTATTTGTTTCGAAATATCCGTTCGCACCCCTAGTATAAGTTTTCGATGATCGAATATCGAAACAATCATCGAAAGAGTTTCGAATGTCAATCCCTTGTTCAAGTTGTCTTGACATGTTCTTTCCTTGTTGATCGTCATAAACATATTATAATGTTCTCTTTTATAAATAGCTAGATAACCCTTTTTGAAGAAAAAATGTTTTATCAATCATACTAATATACATAAAAGAGAATACTTTGTCTCATCCCTTACCTATTCTAAACTGATCGTCAATTTTCCAATATTTGCATTTCCTTTGAAGATGACATTATATAAACCAAGCCATTTATGAAAGGGAATTATTTCTGGACGAACAAAGTTACTGTGTAGTGGAATAATCTTTTTAAGAGAAAGAAATTTAAAAGAATTTCTGGCATAACGCTATTTGAGATATTATTATTTTTGCTTTCTCATTTTTTCTAAGACTTACCTTCTATATTTTTTTTCTTTACCGGAAATGATGTCCAGTAATATGGGACCAATATCCTGGATTTTCCGTAAATAAAAAAATGCGAACATCTCTTTTAACGATTCTCATATGTTATCGTGTGTGGACTTTTTCTTGGTACTCATGTAACTGCAAACCGAATCAAAAAATGAAACGAACCTATTGCAAAATTTTCATCAAATTTCGACAATTGCATTTTGTATGTGAACTAATGGTTTTGAAGTAGCTTAATTTAATAGATATGATATTTTCGGAATATGGGCTGATTTGATTTTCTGATAGATATACATGGTCTTTCAGAAAGTACGATCGATATTTGTAACTAGTATCGTAGGTAGGTACCTACTTAAGAAAAACAACCCCAGGGAAAAAATATATACTTAATCTTATATATAAAAATGGAGAGCTATTTCCCGATGTCATCGCATCACGCCTAAACGGCTGGACGGATTTCGCTAATTCTTTTTTTGTCGTGTAGGCTTTTATCAGGAGAATGTCCTTTTAGAAGAAAAAAAAATAAGAAAAATGCATGGAATATTAGAAAATTAAAGAAAACTCTACGTAGACAACTTAGTACTTTTTATCTTATAATTTTTATTCCAATTTTGAAATTTAGACAGAAATTGTCAATTGGTGCGATTGACAGAATGCGGATGGAATATACATGGTTTAAAACAGACTCATCGTTCGGAATCACATTGGTCAAATGATAGTTCATCACCATATAAAATCGAATTCAATATTCATAATTAGGAACACAGGATAACGTCTGTCGGGAAAGCTAGTTATTTATAAAGTGTGTAGATAGGTATCCTTTAATGAAGGATTTTAATCGTAAAACAAAATATTCTTTACTTTTATGCATGATGTAATCTTGTTTTTATGTATATAATTATTATATAGTGTTTTACTAATATTGTGGGTAGGTACATTGAATTGAAATAAAATTGAAATTTTTAAAAAATCATATTAGGTATAAGCTTGAAAGATTTTATTATTATTCTTAGCCCCAGTATTTTAATAGCTCTATTTTACACTATTTTGTATTTTTCAAATTATAGACAACAGAACGAACTACAAGGTACCTACCTACAAAGAATAAGAACTTGTGAGAAAATTTCTGAGGTTTTAACTCACAAGATCAAAAAAAAAAACCAATATAAATCATTATTTCATGCCAAAATAACAGTTCATCGGCTAAATTCAAAGCAATACACAAAATTTGAAAAAAAGGTTTTCAGTTTTTTACTTGTTTAATGTTAAAATGTACCTCAATTTATTAAGTTTACTTGTTTAATGTTAAAATGTACCTCAAGTATTCAACGGAAGCCACATATTTTTTGGGCGCTGTAAACCAAAATAAACTGTGTTGAATTTCGAGAGGTCTTCTCATCCCTGCCGAAAATGTAGTGCGAGGGGTGGCAAGTTTTTCATCATCACCTGCATAATCCAATCCATTATTTTTGATACACGGCCCGGCAATTCTGGCAGCCCGCAGCAATCTGTTACAATGAACACAGATTCTGATTATGAAACATGGCCTTGTTTTATCTTCTTTATAAATGTTTCCTATTGCTTTTTATTATGTAGGTGAGATCTACTCATACTTTTTGCACAAAAATAGCGTTTTTATTAACTGCTGTGTTTTTAATGCCAATTATTGTCTACGAAATCATTTTTTTAATGAAATATTGTGTTCACTCAAAGTGAATACAAAAATACTATCTTTGACTCTTTCACAGTAAGCTTGTGTCGTGAAAGAGGAAGATGGTCGGCACCTGGGATCAAACCACTTCCTCCGATACGAAAGAGCATGAAAGCCGGTGTCACAGCCGCTAGACTATCAACCACTTCTTCTCAATTCGTGAAAATCAAAGCATAATTTCCAGATATTTATTTGTACTTGATAAAATTCTCAAACCCGCCATTCAGAATTACTCTATCCGTCCAAATAGATTGATATCACTCACTATTCCACATTTTGTTATTTTCCTGACTAGTTTCGTAGGCACACGTCCTACATGGTCACAGGAGACTGAAAAACTTCTTAGTCAACTTAACGTTGCGAAATTCCATAAAATCACAATTTTTTTACACCATTGAGTCTCAAAACATTAGTATGGAGATTTTTGACAGAATTTATTTCGATCTTTCAGAAATATTTTTTTTAACATTCAAACATTATTTTAACCGTATTTTTGTATAAATTACAACTTCGAATTCAATATTCATTAGGACTACAGGACGACGTCTGTCGGGAATGCTAGTAATCAATAATGGTAATTTTATAATGTTGTTTTAATCGGTATATCGTAATATTTATCAAACGAATTTGAAAATTTTAGAAAGAGTTTGGGTAGCGAATTCATTCCCATTTAAATATAGTAAAAGTTTGACGCCAGGCCATAAGAACTTTATCAAGAAGAATAACAACGATAAGGCAATTTATTTTTCTTCCCACTGAATTGTGCGAGTTACCGAAATGTACCAAAACATTACATTCCTGAATCATCTTCCCCAATATTTCATGATAAAGCGACGTGGCTGTTTCATTTCTCACACGCGCAGTTTACTTAATAAATTACCAGGAATGTTGCCATAAATATATTTTATGTCTTCTTCTTTGAACAATAAAGCAAAAATATCAAACGACGCTGATAACACCGGGAGACACAATGAATTAATTAGTAGGTATATCTCACTAGAAGGATCAAATCACTATTTGACAAGTAAATCAATTCATCAACTTTTCAATTAAATACATTATTGAGAAACCCTTTGCCAAACAAACGTGGCAATACTACACTACAGTCAAAAGGGTAGGTTTTTCGTATGTTGGTAGGTAATAGCAAAGTCTTAGCAATACGAGTGTAAAGTCAATGTATGATAGAGACATCTACAGCCGCGCTCCACGAAGTTACCTGTCATTTCAAATCCCATACAAATTCCCATACTAATAGCTATGCATAACGATTTATCTTTAAGGTTTGACCGATAATCGCTCATTTTTCAAATCTTAGCGAAGAAAACAATTGAACAAAAAATAATCGCTTTGACCTTATCGAAAGAAATGTCGAATATAACACTTTCATGAAAATTTGGCAACAGTGTTCGGTGTGGACAAAGGTGTCAATTTGTTTGCGTTAGGTGTGGGTTACTTGAAACTATGTATTAGTAGGTACACTTGTATATAGTGGGTTTCTTTTGAATCTCAATGTCTTATACTTTTAATAGTATAAA
Organism: Mystacides longicornis; assembly: GCA_963576905.1. Taxonomy (NCBI): domain Eukaryota; kingdom Metazoa; phylum Arthropoda; class Insecta; order Trichoptera; family Leptoceridae; genus Mystacides; species Mystacides longicornis. Next base: position 11,042,114 of record OY756428.1, read on the forward strand.
TACTTGACAGATATATAACAACTAATGACTCTTACTAAACAATTCACTAATGATGTTCGAGTTTTAAATAGAACAAGCCACTACGGGCTTACGTTACGACCATCTTCTACTGTTTTTCGAAGGCTGGCTTAGTGTGATCACTCTACGTTAATAACGTTCGCCATTAGGTGGTAATGTTAAAGTCTCCGAAACTCCTAATCATGAGATTTCTCGAAATGTATACAACAAGTAGATATTTAAAAATTAATGAAATATAGAGATAAAACTTGGAAATTATTGAGAACAAGAGAGCAAACAAATTTAAAGACTGCGACTGCTGTCATTTATTTGGCACCAGGATATGAATATATCCATTTTTGTTAATGTCTCATCGTTATTGCCTATTGGCATAAAAATCGAACATCAGTAGTGAATTGTTTAGGGTCATTAGTTGTTAAATATTCGTTAAGATCTAGTCCAGAAAAATGGTCCCGAGAATCTAGATATAATTAAAACATTGTGCATAAATACTTTTATACATTTTTTCGAAAAGCAATGTCGATTTTAAAATAGACCTCGGTGGAATTATTTTTATGCACGGAAACCAAAATCTGAGTGTGACATGACATCGTCATTAAGATTGAAATTGGATCGGTGTTGTGATTGAAATGGAGAGTGAATGCCATCTCGGTGGTCCGACAATCTATAAGTAAATCGAATTCTAGTTTCTCGGCCAGGTCTGAATTTTTCAACTTCAATAAAAGAAGGTACCTACTCTACTCGAGTTTATTGCTGCTTTTCTTATCCTCGTTTTCCCAAGATTAACCAGCATTGTGCAGATATACCTATGCTATTATAATATAGCATAATCCTAATCTTGACATCATACATGGTACACAAAGAACATAAAAAATAAAATTATATGAAACATCTGCGTTACCTACTAAAATGTAGGTGGTACATTAACTAGATAACAGAGAGGCTCATCCCTATAAATAAAATCCAAGTTAAGTTCAATCATAGGCACAGGGGTGTAGGTGGGTACCTGCCGAAGATATTGTTAAAAAGTGTTATCGTCAAACATTACAGTAAAAGTTAATACGCCCGTATTTTTATCTACGCCGCTGAAAATACATTATATACATTAACTGACTATAATTTTTGGGTTAGAAAAATAGATATGAAAGTCAATTCCCAGATTATGTAAAAACCCCATAATTAGGATATTTCCATTAGATCTTCTTCTGCGATCTCGATTCTCCGGATAGGTTAGCTAAGATTGATCTGCATCTAATTTTCCATTTTGTCCGTTCCTCCGCTCATTAGATAAAATGATCTGAAATTTTTAATAAAATACCTAGTATTACAATCATGTCATAAAAAATACGATAAATCAAATTAAAAGAAATAGGTACCATTTATTTTGAATACGATACGATACGATACGACAAAAATACGATAAATCAAATTAAAAGAAATAGGTATCATTTATTTTGAAAGCATATAAAAAGGGCTGCTTTTTTTAATAAATGAATATATTGTGCTCACTCAAAGTGAACACAAATACAGTTTTTGACTCTTTCACACTTTAAAGCTTGTGACCTTGCTTATAAATTAAACTTCTAGATAAACCACTTATTTCATATCAAAGTTAATGGAGTTTTTTTTTTTTTTTTTTTTTTTGCCGAGTTTTTTCATAGCTTTCTAGAGATGCTAGATATCTTATTTGAAAATGAATTTTTCCGAATCTTGTTTTGCACATCACAGAAAAATTAACTTTCGAAGTTCTGCAGACATACCTAACTGTTCCCCACGAAAAAAAACTTGGAGAGAAAATATCGGTAATAACTGTACGCAAGTCTGTAATACAAAGTGACTGCACACGATGATTCTATGTTCCCTTATCTCCCATACATAATATCTCTTCCGTAGGTGCTTACAACAGTTTTAATGTTACTATTTGCCATTCGATATGGAGCTCTTTATTTCAATCGATTGTGCGATGCAGGAAATTATGCGATGAGCTACACTGCGGTTGAACTGAATTGCTTTCAAGGGGGATATTGATGTGCATCTAACATTAAATAATATGCTTATATTATTTTTTTAATACTTTTCCATAAAGAACGAAAATGTATTTTCAAAATGGCAACACTGTCTAATTTGAATATTTGAAATTGGAATTGACATTGCTTAAAGTTCGAAAGAAAATACATTAAAAAATATTATTATTGGTGCTTTAGTCACAGAACACTCGTGAATTAAAACATGAATTTTGAAATTCGAACGTGGTTCGTTTTTTTATTTTGCCGCTTCTGGGTTGGCTGGCAGAGATCTTCTAAGATAACTCCGTCCTTTGAAACGTACAAATATTTATCCTTATATTGTTATATAGACATCAATAAAGCTTTTATTTATTTATTTATTTAAGAGCAGGGTTCTCAAATGTACATACCTACCTATAAAAATTACATTTATTAGAGTAGCCCAAAACACTGACTGAATAATTAAATTACCAACTAAAGCCGCCTACCCAGGGACGACCTTCGGATTTCACATAGTACACACGTCTAATCGGTAATTTCTGTTGTTTGAAAATATTGGAGCCAGAGGTTACCATAGGCAGCAGTTGTAAAAAGAGCGAGGAATGAAACACGTATATATCTGGGTTATAAACTTACTTTAAGAACGAAAACAACGATACCTCAGCTCTGTATACAGGAAAGGGAACAAGCAAGAACATAGATAAAAGAAACAGTGATTAAATCAAAACTAAGATAAAACATAATGTCAGTTCACACTGACCATAGAAAAAGTACCTACATATTTAGATAATATTTTTATGTTGACGAAGCATTTTCCAACAAAAAAATACACAAACATATTCCATAAATGTACCGTATCAGTTTTGTATAGACAAAATATTTAGGTACCTACTACCATTAATGGCTAGCAACCACCCTAGCCACGAGAGAATTTTATAAAAAAGCTTGATATATTAAACTAACACCCCAGTAGTAGACATAAACTAGATAAAGAATTAGGTATTTACAATCAATTTACGTGTCGGATCGAAAATCAATGTAAAAACAGGCGACTAAGTTCGTCACATGGTGACGAGTAGTAATCCCTTGTAAGGTAGCTATTTTATAGGTACCTATGTGCACAACCCTCAATATATTTTTTTAATAAAACCTTCATAATTTTTGTTTCTTGTTGAACATCATAGGTGAGTTTTTTCTATAAAAAATGTAACATATTGATGATATTTACATTGTAAATTATCGTAACACGCGTGAAACATGAAAGTGCAAACTTCAATAATGTCAATAAATTATATGGAATAAGGATTGTTATGGCACCAGAGATGTAAGAAACTTTCTCACCCCCCTTCTAAGACCCTCCCAACAACTTTCTGACACATGTTTCCACCGTAAAAGTCCTTTTTTCCTCGGGTTATAATAACAATCGTTCAGCTTAGGTGTTACTCTGATTAATGTCTCATGACTCTACTGTGTAGTAAGGTGTTTTTATGGGACCTTTATAACATCGACATCATAACAACATCGCTTTATGATACTGCCGTTACAACGGAAACCTACCCCTTCTTAAATTATCAACCTCGTACTAAAAGAATTAAGTAAAGACTCAGCAATTCTGTGATAGATCGCATAACTTCAACAAAAGTGTTTGTTATCTTAATATTTAGACATAGTTAAACCATGTACCAGGTCTTTCCAAGATACCGCTTAAATTGATCGAATAGCGGGTCATGTTAGAGGAATTATGATAATTGGTCAGTTATAGATTAATTTTTTCGTACATTTTTGGTGGATTCTAAGCTTTAGCGGATCTGATAGGGAATTGGGGTGAGTATAATATTAAGACAATTTTATTAATTTCTATTACTTTACCATTTTTTTTTAAAATTGCAATATAAGCAATCCAACTTCAACGTCAGATCAAAGCTGGATTTTTTTGAAGCAGGAGTACACAGAAGAGTACTTTTTGGTACTTAAGTTCCGCGAAAGCCTTACAACTCCGAAGCAGGGAGTTGTTTTGAATGTTTTGTGTACGTGATGACGAGCCCCTACAACGCCAATATTAAGTATTATTTGTATGGAGAATAAAGCGTTTCTTACATTTTTCATAACTTTTTCGGTTCACGGATATCTTTATCAGGGAAGGAGTAATATGGGGAATTTATTGCTAGTCATAAATTATTACTAGACGCTTTGTACTAGCCGCCTTCATTGTTCAAATAATGTACTTTTCTTCGACAACATCAAAAGAGTTTGAAACGTTATTGAACTTCCTTCAAAATGTATCAAAACAATCGATTCACTTACATATAATATGATGGGGGGTTTAAATACAATTTTAAAACTAAATTAATAAATAAATATAACTTTATTGTGAAATAAAAAAAAACAATTATTCATAGAAACATTGATTGAGTCAAAGGGCGGACTTATCCCGCAGGATCTCTTCCAGCCAACCCAGATTACAAATAAAAACAATAATAATAACAATACAGACAGTAGAAAGCAAAATAATAATCACACACTAATCACACGAGATCACACAATGTAGAGATAAAAAAAAAGATTTAAAAGGTAAAATTCATACAAAATCAAACTCAAATAAAATCCAATACACACCTACACTAAACAAATAAAAACAAATTCAATAAATTAGAATAAATTCAATGGGCTAAAATAAATTCAACAATCATTCATCAAAATAAATTCAAGTAATTAACCAAAGTTCAACACATTACAATAAATATAAATTAAATTCACAAGACTTATAAATAAAATACTCGAGATCACACAATGAAAATTAACAGCAGTAAGAGGGAATTGTCAAAGGATATAATGAGTAAGGCGAAAAGAATCCGGTTTATTTTACACTGACGTGGTATTTCAGAACATAACAATGAAACTTTTATTCTGTATTAATGGGCAGTACAGTACAGGCAAAAAAAATAACAAGAAAAAATAACAACTAATGACTCTAACAATTTATTACTAATGTTCGATTTTTAAATGGAACAAACCACTACGGGCTTACGACACCTTTAAAGAAGTTAGATTGGCCTTTTTGAGATGTTGATTCCTAGCTGTCAACTTTTTATTGGTTTACCTAGGAAACGTCAAAGTGCATAGAATAAAATATTAGAAATTATTGCTTGAGAACTGTGCCGAACCACACTCATTTCATCAACTATATTTAAATTTCCAATATTGTATTTTGCATTGTTCTAAATTTTGTGTCACCCATATTTATAAATTTCGATCTACACTGTGTGCTGCTGGAATCATGCTCCTTCTAGCGCACGCGGCTCTCGCCTCTACGGCAAGAGGACAGCGCTAACGCACACACTCATACCGTGTGTATACTATCTAGTATTCACGCATACATGCATAAAAGTTAAGACTCCAAAAATGATTACAACCGCGGAGAGAGCATGCAAAAAATGTAATCCAAATTTATGAATATGCCTTTTATTGTTTGTTTAATTAAAGTAAATTATCAGAAAAAGTGGTGTGTGCATGGCCCGCCCGCAGTAATACGACAAATCTACGTATTATTAGATGTACCACGGTGGCGGCGCGCGGCCGGCGTGGCCGCACTCCCATATAGGTAGATCCTATGTGGACACGAAGCACTGGGCAGTGGGCGCTGCTCCATACATACACCACGTAAAATGATTTTGCGAGAATATCCCTTTAATTATAGTTCCTTTTTATTTATAATCATGTTTACCTATTACTTATTTTTCTGTATAAATTTATATAACAATACATTGTAACTTAGGAAATAGTTTTAATAATTGATCATATGTACCAAATTTGTAGTGAAAAATAAATTGCATTTGGGGGCTAAATGGGGGCCTGTGATTGGCTAATTAAACAACACATGTCATTGGTCAAAGATTAGTATAAATAAAGGTGGCAGATGCTGGGGAGTTCAGTACTACGGTAACCATCTAGACTATGAAGACTAGCAACACTCCTGGGACTGAACTTCTTAGAACTTCTGCCTTTCTGGACAAGCATCGCTGTTTCATTTCTCTCTCCTCTCTCACTCACCACTCCTGGAGACCTGAGACGCCACTGGACCTGCTTTGAGATCCATCCACCACTGGTCGTAGTCCTGTCGACTACAAGAACCTATTTCTAAAAGAATAGTCTTTCATTCTTAAACTAGAATGTTCGATTTCCGATGCCAACCTCTTTTTCTTTCACAAAAGAAGCTTTGATTTCAGATGTGACAGTTGTCGAAAAGTGTATTTGTGTTCACTTGATGTGAACCGAGATTTATATCTAAAAAAATATGGCTAATTGAACTAGTGTGATAAGATATGGAAACTCAGAAATCAGAATGACTATTGTTTTGAATCAATTCCGTTTTCAATGAGTACTACTAGCTCAGAAGTAAAAGACATAAAATGCCCCGAATGAGGCTAAATTTGCAAACTAAAGCAGAAAAAGAAATAATAATATTAACTCTCCTGGGAATGAATTTGATATGAAAAATTCTCGGCCTACCCCCCATGAAGTCTAATATATTTGCCTGAATGCAATGACTTTTTAACTTAAAATTCCTCTTAATTTTTCATACATTAAGTAATCGTAAAATAGACAAGTTAATACACAGAAAGTTTTCTAGCTACGGGTAGATATAGGTGCCTACATTACATAGGGAAATGGGAGAACTTTCAAACTATAACGAGCTTAAATTGATATTCTCTTGGACATGACATCTTTCCAAGACTATCGAAGCATGTCGATGTCGGTCTGTTTTTAGACAAAGGCTTATATTAAGTTCTTCTTGCTCGAAAAGTTTTAAGCTGTACCTACAGGAAATGTTCCCAAGTTAGTCCACTAAATAACAAGAGATTTCTGACAGAGTTATGAAATTTATCGAACATAAAATTTCATTCATAAGCTGTTCAGAAAAAAAGTAAAAAAAAATATCGCTACACTTTTGACACGTTTCGAAATTCTAATAAAAAAACTCAGTATTATTTTAATACTGAGTTCTACTACAATTATTAATAAAGAAAATAAAACGAAAATATAAATTATTACATTTTAGAAAGAGAATGACGGATCAGTCCTTCTGTGTTAATAGTCTGTATTTTGTGCCATATTGAAATTAAAGTGCATAATTGCACAAAATGTTTTTAATTTTCAAATATTAGAGTAACGCCTTACTGTGATGGGGGATTCTAAAAATTCTCTGAAAATATTTTTTTATCATTGTTTTAGTGGTCTAAACTATTTGCGCTTTATCAATTTTCTAATGAAACTGTATCCCTAGTATAAGTTTTCGAAGATCGAATATCGAAATGATCGTCGAAAGAGTTTCGAAAATTTTTCATACTAAAATGATCGAATGATTCGATCGTTTAATTTTAGAACACTTACAATAAGCTTTCGATAAAACTCGTACTAGCCCCACTCTGCTTTTGACACGTCGGAAAGATTGTTTCAAAGTCTATTACGGACATCAGTAGAAATATTTTTCGTCTTTTGAATACATAGATTGTGAGTTGTTCGTCAGCTTAATGACTAAGATCTGGAGATAGCGACGGTCAACAGGGACTAACGACCCTGCGAGTGAAATTTTCAGCAAGGCCCGTGGTTGGTTTGGTTTTAAAGCAATTAGCAACATGTCACAAACAAATGTGTGTGCTTGGTAGGGATGCCCGCTGCTAATGCACCCGGTGTAATGGTGCGAGACATATTCACTTTGATGTCGGTCGGTTATGACGGACGCGAGGCGGGCACGCGCGCAACCAAACAATAGAAAATGCATCGCAGAAAACACACTTTCAATTTAATTTTCTCGGTACAGAGTGTATCGTAATTTCATATCGTCTTCCTCCATCAAACAAATCGTTTGAAAACTTAATAATATTTATTTATTTATTTATTCATTTATTTATTTATTTATTTATTTCAATAATATACGGCCGAGGCCTTTTACAATTACAATATAGTCACAAACAAGTCACAATATGTCTTACAAATCTAAGAAGTTAAGCTATCATCGTTTCCAGATTTATTTGCTTTGTTTTATTTCCAAGCGTATAAGTAATGCTTTCATGCTTCATTTACCGCGGACAGATTTCGTTACAAATTCAGTGGTAATGAGAGCTGACTGCGATAGAGATTTGCTGAAAAATATCAAAAATCCGCAAGGTTTCATAACTGGGCTATATTGTGCGTAGAGAGAAATATTCCCTTAAAATTTATTTTTTATGAGAAAGATGGACAGACTCCAAGAACAAGTAAAGGGTCCTCAGAGTTTGCGCAATACGTGAGATTGTATCAGAATAGGGCGAGTGCTGGAGCTGTTCTGGAAAGCAACAGATAGGAAGGCCTTTAAAGAAGTGATTGTCAAAGAAGTAGGTATATGAGGAATCACACAAGTAAAAACAAACCCAGTGGAGAAAATATATTGTCTATTAGAAGATATTGACATTTACATAAGGTAGAACAGTATCATAATATGTGTTCAATATTCAAACTGTTAAAAATAGTTATGAAAATTTCAGAAAACCGAGAGTGAACATTAAAATATTTTGAAATTCTCGTGTCGTCAAACTGGAAGAACTCTTGACCTTCAATCCGAATATTGGGAGTAATCCACTTTCGTAGAAGACCATTCATAAAATGCATGAACGACATCACTGTAGAACTTTGTGTTACCTCTTTGAGATTGGGTCATAAAGAGAGATTTCTTTACTTGGAAAAGTTATAAGAAAAAAAAACAATTTATACGATAACACATTATTATAAATGACAGGTATGATGAAACATAGTGTTTCCAGCTCGCATAATTCACAGGCATAGCACGACGGTCTGTCTATAAGAAAAATGGCGCTAAAACGTTAAAAATGGTGATGAAAACACATTAATTCGCGTACACAACCGAATTTAAACAAAAATTATCGGTAATTTATTGGAATTTATATCGCAGGTTGAATAAATGATTATTTAATACGATCTCCCGAAATAATTACAATGAATAATGTTGCATTTCCCCACACAGAGTTCAAACAATATTTACATAAATTTCATATTAATATTGATAAAAAAAATTAACGCCCGCCTATTATTTATTTGTAGGTGAACGATAAACGGAATGTAATTATTGGATTCCCGTTTTAATAATAAAATAATTACTATTAATGAGGGAACAAGCTTTTGTATTTTGTGCTATTTTTTATTATTCAAACATGGTAGAAATTATCTTAATATTTAATAATATATCATCACCAGCTCGCTAATTTAAAACCCATCATTGATCAGGTTATTTTTTTGCCTTTCGTGTAACCGTCCTCAACAACCTCACTATATATTTTTGTCTATACATCTGGCTGGTGGCCTGCTTATTTCCATCTTCATTTTAATGTTACACTATTTGTATTATTTATTCTTTATTCTTTCTTTTCATCCTTAGGCCATGAGTTTGACACTTGGAATCGTCAAGTATATAAAAGAACAATATAAATATATAATAAGTATGCATAAAAAAATATGATATACTTAGTTTCTTACTTGCAGGTATCAGAAATAAGAGAAAAGAAAGTACATTTAAATATTGAAAATCGATAATATCAAAGCTATTATTAGCTTCAAACTGGGAATTCTTTATTTACTCATTTCGACTCTTTTCTATTCAAGCACACTTCTTTCGACATCGACCGACATTTATTATTTCTCATGCCACCTCCCCTATTTCTCTTACTTGTGACCTGGCCTTCCTTGAGAATGGGATCGATGTGTACGATCCACGCTATTCTCGGTTGGCCACGCCTTCTTAAACATTTCTTGTAAATTCGGTTTTGCATCCATTCATTCCACATGCTCAAACCAACTTTCATCTTTGTCACAACACCACATTCTTCTTCTTCTTCTTTGCCCTAGCCTTAATCCCATTTACGTGGAGTCATCTTCCAAGTCACTCTGTCCCCCGCGTCCTCCTTGCCTCTCTCAAGTCCCTTTTTATTGTGGACATCCACGTAGTCAGGGGTCTACCTGGTCTTCTGGGTCCTACTTCTATGTCACACTTCCACATTCCTTCCTAATATTCTCATTCCTTTCCATATATTCTTCGTAGAGCTCCTATCTCTACTGCACCTATACAACAATCTTCTTTTTTCGTCCACGTCCACGTTTTACACCAATACATCATTGACACAACTACGTTATGTACTTTGAAATTATAAATTGAAATTATTCGTTATTAGTTGGATAATTTATCCCTTTAAAAATGCTCTGAAATAAAATAAGTGATTTCACCAAAACAAATTTTATTATTATTTGGTGATGGCAGCAGTTAAACACATTGGCTAATTAAAATTTAAAATAGCACTTGCAGCTTCCACGCATAAATATTTAATTATTGTTAATTATTCAACTAATTAATCGGACAATTTTTGATAAAGTCCTATAAGTACATACCTACCTACGCTGAAAGGTTTTGGGTCATTTCAAAATTGAACAAAAATTTCCAATCCAATTAAGTATACCAAATTAATTGAAAAATATAAAAAAATTCCATCATGATCCTATAAAATGATTAGTACTTAGATATGTATGTTCGTAAATTATATTTTTAGTTTAAATTTTATAAAAAAAAATATTTTTCATACTTATATTATTTGTCTGTAATCGATATTCGTTACTATGCCAGTGTCCGCAGGAATTATTATATCGAAGAAATATGTCATACTTAATGATCAGAGGTTCCTTTAACTGTTGTTGCGGGAAGAGTTTTGAATTATTTCAATAGGTAGGTATATTCTTTGTGTTTTTGTTTTTATTGATTTTTTACCATTTTCATATCATAATTTATATGTACCGTTTGTACCGTTGTTCGCTAAATGTAATGTTATGTCTTTTTCTGGTTTTGAACTATATTATGGAATATTTAACATGTAAAAAGCGCAGGGCGTATATTTCATACATAAATGAATTACGTGGTATACTTCACCTAGCCCTAAAACCGTTTTTAGGACAAACGAACAATCAAAGACTTTTTTCTATGCTTGTCATCCTACAGGTTTTGGTCCTAGTTAAAAAAAAAAACATTTAGCTGCACACTTTTGTCTTGTTTCCTCTATAATCATATATGTATCATAGTATCGGCATTTTTTCCATAAGATAGGGTAATAGTCCACATCACTATCAATTAATAATAGCTCATCACTGAATTAAATTTAATGTTTATAGGGAGACAGCTATGGCTCAACTTTTAAAATTTTACCAAACTAAATGCTGTTTTGATTTTTTAGAAAAGTAAGTAGGTATCTAAAGCACCTATCACTATTTTCAAAATTTTATGAATAATCAAATACATTGACGCTTCCTTTTTTATCAGTTCTTGACCGATAAGGAAAATAAAGACGATGGACGTTAGTAAGTTCAATTTCTTATTAAAAACCCTGTGGCTATATTATGCAGAAAAAGTGCACCGTGTTTTCAAACGTTAGGAAATAACCATGAGCCAGAAAGATAATAAATATTTATATAGATAAGGATCTATTTCCCTTCTCACTCCTTTTCGAGAATTTGCACGTTCTGACCTTGATTCTCTCGCACATTAATTTGGCTATCTCTCTCGAAGCTACAGACGTAATGTTTTATCCGGTTTTTTTTTCGGGTACACAGCAGTTCTATTACTTTAAGCTAGGCTATATCGTAAATTATTTAAAACTGCCCCTTGTTTTAGATAACCGTAGGTACTTACTTTTTGAGCGTTTAATAGGTACAAAACGAATATACTAACAAATTGTAAGTACCTACTTAATTATATGACCAAAAACAAAGAGATTGTTTTATAACGGCGAGAAAATTTGTACCGAAAATGTATTACCAAAATCCTAAGCTATACATAATCTAATTCATTTTCGGTCACTCATAACTAGAGACTGGAAAATAGTGGTGTTATTTTTTGTGAATTTCGGTGTTATTTTTGGGGAAATTCGGTGTTATTTTTGCTCTAAAACACGGAAATTCGCGTTATTTTTTCAACGTTGATTTGTTCAAATTGAAGGTAGATGTTATAGCAAAACAAATAATTATAGCAATTTTTAGTACAATTACCAATACAATTTATAAACATACATTGCCAAATGAATGAAAAAATCTGATCAACAGAAGTAGTATAATATTTAAAAAAATCCAATATAAAAAAAATGAAAATCAATATTCAATACTACAACAGAAAATTATTATACGATAATTAAACCTATATTCAGGAATAATACTTAAAAAAAACATTATTTTTTGAAATTTTTAGTTAAGGTTTTTCCTTCGATTTGTTAGCACAAATCAGGGCATTTGAATGTGACAAGAAGAAAATTTTCCCCTGCTCTCCAATCATTTTTACTGCTTTTTACTACATACAATAATGTACTTTTCTTATTGATTGTATTATAATCTTTTGTGATGAACTGAACGCTAAATAAATAAATAATATTTTTACAAAATCACATTATTTCTGTAAATTAGGCATGAAATTCGCATTTTTTTCTCCTAAAATTACATTATTGGCGCAAAAACTTCGAAATTCGCTTTATTTGCACAAAAACCTCAAAATTCGCGTTATTTGCACAAAAACCTCAAAATTCGCGTTATTTGCACAAAAACCTCAAAATTCGCGAAAAAAAATCGTTTTATCGCGATCGCGAAATTTTCCAGTCTCTACTCATAACAAAAAAAATGTCAATCATTTGTTGTAACACAGCTGGCAAGCTGGAAGATTTTGTATGAGAAAAAAACTTGTTATTTTTCAATTTTCCTCGCAATTTTTCCATATTTTGTAAACGTACACTCTGACCTTAAATCAATATTTCTAAACTAGCCGTTATCGAGTTTTAGTGAGTCACACAACTAATTAGGCGGGACAGCTTGTTACAGAAACTTTATCAAAAAGGTTGGAGAGGAGAAATGCTTGACACGGAAAGTGAAAGGAAATATAGAAAAGGACTAGAAAATGAAGACGATATTAGAATTAACATACCTAAATATTTTTTTTTGTTTTATATTATGAACAAACAAAATGTCGAAGGGAATACATCTACGTTTCTCCCTTTAAGAATCACCTAAAGAGGCTAAAGACGCAAGACTCGGTAAAGGTGGAAAGATGGCTAGCAGACGATATTTCCGAATGACCTCTAGTAGGGCTATTCTCGTAATCAATCGCTTTTAAAAATCACTTAACGATAAGATTAAGACACGATCGCAAGCAGTCATATTCACAAAACTATCGGAATCTAATCTTTAATCCTATCTTGAACTGGATCATTTTCATACTGATATTTCAAACATAACGAATTTTCAAGATATCTACTAGATATCTTGTTTTGTGAATACCAATCCGCCATTTTATGCCAATTGATTGTCAATCAAGATAAGAGCGTATTAAGACCGCTATTAGAATAAGGGCACATCAGGATCTATAAAATGAACAGGAAGTTTTCTCTCTCTATAAATACGTAAAACTTAAGCGAAAATGTATAATTGGTCGTGTTAAATGGTCTATCTGCCTTGCACTGTAATAAACATAGCATAATGGGTAGGTAAACCAACTTTATTTTGGACAACTTGATTTTGATACGATTAACCAAAATCAAAGTATGATTCTACATACTATGGGCGAAACGCAAGGGCTATTAAACAAAAGGCCGAAATTACCGAGATTCAAATGGTGGAAGACCTATGCAGGGGTACAAGGTAGGTACCTACTTAATTACGAACAACTAATCTATTGCATAACTATTACCTAGTATCGCATAATTGTTTTTATAGATTTATGAAATAAATATGAATTTTAGCCCCAGATGTGTTTTATAGTCGCACCTGATCTCGTATTATCCAAGGGCTTAATAAATGCCATAATTATTTGTTTTCATAATTTAATTAATTACATTTAGTTTATTACTTACACAGTACCCCTGGGAGATCTATTCAATATGTCGTTGCATTTTCAATTATTTAAATATAGCAGGTAAATTAAATTCAAAAATTGAAAGACTTGTCCTAGGACGTCCCGTCTTAAATGGACAGTGATCGCGCGATTTTACTTCTTCATTCTCACATAATTATGATTTGGGACAAAGGACTACTTGTTCATGCATGTTCTCAGTCTGAAAATTCATCGCGCAATTAATTAATTGAACTACCATGGCACAATCGTGGAATTTACATCCAATAAAGACGAGGTTTTCCGTTCAAACGATGTTGATACTGCCCGAGATTTGACAGATTCACTGTTTTTTTAGATTATTTTACAACAATATGGAAGAAAATTTATAGATTAATTATTATGTTGACTTATATTATAGATTTTCCAATACATAATCTAAGGTAAAGGTACCTAAACTACTAACGGACAAATATTCTAAACATTATTTGCTTTGTCTTCTAGTGTATGTACACAGGTACATAATTGAAGTTAATTAATCAACACAAATAATCTCGGTTTGATCCAATTAGAGGTAGGAACTAATTATTTGATTGAGATGCCAATTACATATTCAACTACTCGCATACCGCATGAATGCCTGCTTAATTTTCTGGTCAATATTAATAAAATTATCGTAGTTTGCTATGTACCTATCTATATGGATACCTTGGTCCATAATTAAGGATTTGGGCCAAAATCATAGAGAATTGTTTCCAAAATAAAGATAAAAAAAATTCATAGCAGTAGGTACCATAACAGATTGATTCAACTCATTATTTTCCTTTTCTTCTTTGTTTGAGTTTGTTTTCAATTTTTTATTGTACTTACTATTTGATTTGTTCTTCTTTCTATAATTTTTTTTCTTTATATTTGGGTTAGTTGTTAGATATCGCAACTTCGTTGTGGTAAGCTCGCTATCTGTACCTATATTGATTCTGTGATGTCTTTTTATGTCAAATTTTGTGTATTATACTTTCAATATACAGTAAAGTATAAATAAATAAATAAAAATAAAATAATGAAAATCGAAATTGGTGGAATTCGCAGTGTGGGTGGACTGCAGATGTCATGGCTAAGAAATATGAACATAAGAACAATGATTATTCTGGATAGGTTAGGTCGGAGCAACGTGATTACTCCAGAAACCTAGCCAATGCTATGAAATCCGACCATACACATTGAGAAGATTAATACGTAAGCAGAAAATGGGTGAATGTAGAATTCCAATTATTACCTACTGAAATAAAGGCAAAGGCACCGACTTGAGATCAAGACATCCCGGGTTTGAGTCCTGGGTTAAGAAAAGGCCTTCTACACGTTCGCAATATCAAGTGGTCCTTTGAGCCAGATAGATAGATATCTAGACGTATGACAAAGAATCTCATACTGATTGACCGTAGATAGATTATTAGTTGTATATCTATATTCGCTAGACCACGCAGGTATCGGTTAAATCGAAGTTGAACTCATCCGTTAGACTGAGAGTGACAGCTCATTATAGCGGTGTCATGCAAATAACACGAGCCATCGACTGATAAATCTATTATTAAGTTTCATTCAATTACAACGAAGCTAATTATTAATTAACTCGTTTAACAGATTCGCCCAATCGGATATTCAGGGTAATGCTCCATATATGTAGGTACATTTTATCATCCGCTGCATTTCACACAGAATTTCCTGATACACCTACTACTTGTCTAGTTTGCAAAAAAATTCTTGAATTGGAAAAAGAGAAAATATTTTGTTAAAGAAGAACATAGAATATTAATATTTCACAAATATTCCGGGCTGCTTTCGTACGCATACGACTTACCGTGGCAAATTTCTTTTGTGTTACAAAATAGGAAAATGAGGGAAATACCTACTCGTAGCCAATCCAAATCCAAACTCCTATAAGACCCCACTTAGGGGCATAGGGAGGCAACAAGAGCTCTCCATTGCTCAATGTTTATGACCCTGTCCCACACCATGTCCAGATTCCTCAGCTCTGCTTCGAAGGAGCGGAACACACTATGAGAGGGTCTTCCTAGAATATTTTTTAAATAATTTTACCGAAAATGCAATAATTCGTTGATTTATTTTTACGGCAACTAATGCATTAGGATATTATGGCCCAATTTATTCACAGAAATCATACTTTCATAAGAATAAAAAACATATAAAGAAATATGTAAAAAATTTACAATAAAATATACCTCACAGGTAAGAAAATAATTCCTATACGACTATATTGGGATTATGTTCATCTGCACACATTTGAAATTCGTTGATTTACACTTAATGAATATTTTAGGTTTTAAAAAATATTTGACAATAATTTATAAAAAAGTAGATATGGATATATCCATAATGATAAAATATATTTATCATTATAATTTTTTCAAAACTTTTTTTGGTTTATTTTATAAAAAGTGTAACATTAACAACTGAACTTAAGATGCATTTACACCAAACGAACATAGAGCTAGAGAAAGAATGCTCTATTTCTAGCTTGACTATATTCGTTTGGTGTAAGCGCACCCTTAGAGATACGTAGTTGTGGAAAATACCTACGATAGTACGAAGTGTAATTATTATTGCAGGATTTTAAATCCTGTTAGATTGTGTACCCCGAAGTAATTTGAGAAAATTATTAATGTCCCAATGAATTACAACTTCCATTCATATCTCGGTAAGACAGAAGAATTTAAATGAAATTATTAATAACGCATCAACCCTTTAACCGACTGTCTGTGATTACTATCCGCCCCCACCGAGGGGTGACTTAACTGCATTCAGGCAACATACATGCATCCCTATGATAGATATTATTATTACTACTATCCCACATACATAATATCTAGGCGCACTTAATTGCCTTTTCTGTTTTTGAACGTCGCTGATTGTAATATCAGATACGCTGTGCGTGAAGAATGATTGGCCAACACCGCAAAACAGTTCCTCCCCAAATTATTATCCCACTGCCCACACAACTGATCAATTATTTTTTAGCTAAATATTCTCATAGTTTCCAACAGATACTTATCACTATTTTCAGATATCGCTATGGTCATGTTTACACTATTTTTATTTATTTTACTTCTTTACAAAATATGTATGTTCATATATCCTGAGCCCATGCTAAGGCACATTCACAGAAAAAACAGTAAACAATCGTAAGAAAAAAAATTACCAGTCAAGCCATATCAGGCAATGAGAACTGACTTCCAGCTCTTTTCTATCCAAGCATACTTCTTTACTCCCTCACTTTACTTACTCCCTCTCTTATTTCTCTTACTTCTTAACTGGCCTTCCTTGAGGACGGAATTGGTGTATTCGATCCACGCCATTCTCGGTCGGACACGCTTTCTTACACCTTTTCTTTCAACCTTATGAATTCTCTTTGTCATTCTGTTTGCATACATTCTTACCAAAAAATATAAATCAATAATTTACACCATACCAACTATGTACCTACATTACCAGTTTAGCACAGCGGTTGCCAAAGTGGTGGTCCGCGGACCACTAGTGGTCCGCGAGAAAATTTCAGAAAAATGTGGAATATACTTACTCATCGTGTTAAGTATTTTATTATGGTTTATTAATAAAGCTTTCATAACATGGTTACTATTAATAGTTTCATTTTATTAATTAGGTACGTTTTATGTGTTCTTTGATCACAATTTTTTTTTATAAATATATTTAAGTGGTCCGCGGGCTGGTCCGTGAGTTCAAAAAGTTTGGCGACCGCTGGTTTAGCACACCCAGTAGTTGCCTGGAGGTTAGCACCTCGATACAGCAAAGTTGAGTCGTAGATTCGAATCCTAGCTTTGGCAAGAGTTTTGTCAGATTTGACCTTTAATTTTAGATGCGAGTATAAAAGTTTCGCAATACGACATGGACCAAGTATGAAATCTTGCGAATCTTGATAGTTGACAGTAACTACATATCTAGCTCGATTTAGGACTTTGGCATTTGTTATGAAGTTTTTCCAGGGTATTTTAAACATCCTGTGATGGACCCACATTTGTTTCAAATGCTTCTTATGTAAGTTTGTTGACTTAACATCAAAGTCCATGTTTTGCATCCGTACTACAGAACAGACCATACCTAACTTCTACCTCCGGATCAAAATTCTGTGTAAGCATGCTGTCGAGGTACTAAACTTCTCGTATCACTGTATTAATCCTGTCGTCCGAATGTCATCCACTTTGTTTTGCTGGCATTGATTGCAAGACACAATAATCCTCATCGGATTCATTCGGATTAGGGGAGAGGTGTGTCAATTGTTACAATTTTTGTTTACATCGTCGTAACTTTTTTATTAAAGATCATAATATATAATTATTTTTTACATTTATTAGATACATTCTTTGGCTATAACTATACATATTATAAATATTGAAAAATGCGTTGGTCTTTCTGATAATTGCACTTATGTGATGCAGGTCGGATTGTCAATTGTTACAATTTCAACTCATTGTATTATTCAGACTAATGATGCAAAGTTTACAAATAAAAATTAAAGTGAGATGATAGCTCAAGTAATTGTGTATTTAATGGAATAGTAGAAAAATAAAATAATACAAAGTTTAAAAAAATACGGGAAACATAATATCATAAAAAATATTACTAAATATAAAAAATAATTAACATAAAAAACTTTCAACACATTTGATAATATTTATAAATATTATTATTAAATTAAAGAAAAAGCATAAATCGAACATATATGATACATTTTTTATTCGAATAAGCAATGAAGACAAATAATAGTTGGATCATTATTTGCACAAGTACTATGAGCCCATTTGCGGCAATCGGTGCACTGTAACAAATCTTCTTTACTTTGATTGTAAGGTTTACAACACAAGGCAAATATCACCATCTTCAGACCAATTGCCAGAACAATCGCTCTCTTCAGATTTCTTCTGCTTCTTCTTTTTTTTGGAATGTAGTCTTGCCATTTTCGGTTTTTTTTTTTACCTCCTTACTATGTCTCTCTTGGGTATGTTACCTCTAGTTATTCTACGAACCCTTATGTAAACCATATTCGTGAATCTGTAACATTAAAATAAAATATGTAGATACATATTTCAATAAATCCTAGTACAAAAAATATATCGTATTAAAGGGGGTGCATGTAACAATTGACACCCTGACTTTTGTAACAATCGTACCACCACCCGTTTTTTTTTTCACAAATACGGTTATATAAACTACTACTAAAATATTTATCAAAATACTTACATTAATGTGAAGCCTGATCCTTAATAAGCTTTTTAATACCACTCTCACTTTCCTGCGTTATTTATATTTAGAGTAATTTAAAAAATTTGACGCTCGCCGCAAAAATCAAATACATCCCAAAACCATATAAACTGCGATTGCCAAAATAACAGCAGGCCAACCTGACCGGCGGCTACGTCGGTAAAACAGTTTATCGTTTGGCAATTATCTAAGTATTTATGTTATACCATTTGAGGTCTAATAGGCGCTATATTTGCGATGTAACAATTGACACCCTGTAACAATTGACACACCTCTCCCCTAGTTATTGGAGGTCCTGGTAATCATAACTTTCGCATAACTTATATTGTTGGTTACAACTCCGTTAATTTTCAAACCTATCTCAGTGTTACTGAGAGCTCTATTGAATACATCATCGGAGAAATAAAACACAACAAGTGAATACTTCTGAAGTGAAATCTACACTAAGAAATTTTATTTTTAATTCCATCCAGAGCATTGAAAACTTGTTATCGAGGTCGCATATTTTAGGGTTATTTCAATGCTAATCGACACCAGGGGCGTGCCTAGGGTTATCTGGGCACGCATGCAAATTATTTTCGAGAAGTCCGTAAAAGAATAGTAGGTACCTACCTACACCGATATGTAGAGACTCCGAAAGTTAAGTTATACTTAGAGGTACGTAATTTACGCAAATAAAAAATTGTAATATCGCATTTAAAAAAAATATAAAAGCGAAATTTCGCATTTATTCGCATAAAACATAAAATGTCTATAATAAAACACCTTTGAGTATCTATATAATATTTGTCTTGAACACTGACTGACTGCCTGACTGACTGACTGATGTCATTAACGCCGCTAGATGGCGCGCCACTCGCAACTAAAGACAAAAAATAATAATATTGTTCTTCTAATACAATATGGCTCACAGCAGTGACAACTGACAGTAACATAATGATATTATTATGCCTGGTGGCTGAGCACTTTTTTAAAGGTCTTGACGTAGAGAAAAACAATTTTTTGGGTTATTAAAAAACTCACATGCGAAGTCAGCGATAAGAAAGCAAAGTGTACCAAATTAGGAAACTTTTACGCACAGCGGGACTTCATAGTGAAGAAAAGCCTTACTAATGCCATGAGTGCAATAAAAAGTTTGCGGTTTCAAGTAATTTAAAGAGTGACATGCGAACTCATAGCGGAGAAAAGCCATACGAATGCAATAATTGCAATAAAAAGTTCAATCAATCAAATAATTTAAACAACCAATGACATGCTAAAAGCTATTTGAATGGTAAGTTTGCAATAAAAAGTTTAATTTCATTTTTAAGTTTGCATAAATAGTTCAATCAACCGTGTGCTGTAAAGTATCACTTGCGAATTCGGCCAAAAAATTGACAAATCAGGAAACTTTTACGCACAGCCGGACTTCGCTTTACTAATGCAATGTGTGCAATAAAAAGTTTGTGAACTCATAGCGGAGAAAAGCCATACGAATGCAACCATTGCGATAAAAAGTTTAATCAATCAAATGATAAAATCACGATAAAAGCCATTTAATACAATTAATACAATTTAGTTACATCGGCGACTTCTACTAACTGATTTTTCAGTTACAATTATTTTCACAAGGATAAAGCGTTCGTTTTGACGAGTTACTTGATCGTTTACCTTTAAAATATAATAATTATCGATATTTCATTGAAATTTACTAAAAATTAAAACATCGCATTTATGAAATATATTGACAAATTTCGCATTTATCGCATCTATTTCGTAAATACGAAATTTACGTACCCCTAGTTATACTCTATTACCTATATCACTTTATTAACAGACAGCGAAGATTAAACGCAAGAAACACTATCACGATTAAAAAACACGGATTTCAATTAGCACATACATATTTACTTATACTCGAGTTCTAAACGCCGACCTTTCTTTAAAAATGATTTTATGACTCTTTCATAGAAATTTGATCTTTTTAAATAAACTATAATTTTTTTCTCTATCGCAATCATTGATAACTCTGACATACGATCTTGTGTTTGCGTGTTTCTCATATAAGTATGTATTCGTTTTAATGCTGAAAACGCACGTTCTGCTGAAGCGCTTGTTGCTGGTATGGTAACGATTAATTCGGATAATTTCACCAGTTCCGAAAAAGCAACATCCAGACCATTTTCGTTGATAAAATCTAACAGCTGGAAAACATTAAATTATTTTAGTTCTGGAGATGTATACAGAGATATCAATTGATTTTTAAGGTTTTGTATATCAAAGAAATTACCGTAATATTTTTGAAGCGAAGCAAAGTCATCTAACGGAAAACTTTTTTGAAATGTATCGTAACATTTATTATTCAATAAATTTAAAAACCCAAGCTTAAACATTTCAGAGTATCTGTCTTTTATTTCGGAAGAAACGTTATCAATTATTTGAATCAAAATCCTTTTAAACTCTATTTTGGGACACGCAACACTTCTTTTGACTTTGGGAGGAGAATTATTTTTTAAACTGTTTAGATAAATTTTATCAAAAGAAGATTGGAAGTCTGTATGTAACCAATTATCAAATTCTTTAATTTTCTTAATGCATTTACCCAAATCTACTTGTGATTTTTGAATTATATCATACAAAATATCTGTTTTTTGAAAAATAAGAATGAATGTTTCCAAAAAAAAATTAAAATTAAAGGACTTTAATACGTTCATAAAATTTTCTACCGAAAAATTTGTTTCTCCGTCCCAATCATCCGCATTTTCAGACATTTCAGAAAATAAGGCTATTAAATTGGATTTTTCCTCAAAAACAGTATAAACAATACGGGATGAGTAATTCCACCGAGTTAAACAAATCTGGGGCAATCTTTTCTTGCAAAATTTATCATAAAAAGCTGTTCGTTTCGTACTATTATTGAAAAACGACACGAGTGTATGAAGCGCAGAAAAAAATACGCTAACTTCTCCAATTCTCGCACATGACTTCGAAAGTATTAAATTTAAAATATGTGCATTGCACCAAATATACATAGCCTGGGGAAATTTTTGCTTTACTTTAGACTGGACTCCATTTTTGATGCCCGACATAACGCTTGCACCATCGTAACATTGGGCAACTATTTTACTACCGCATTCAAATTTGTCTATCAATTCTAAAATTATTTCGGTGAGTTTTTCAGCTGAGCGATCAATGGACACATCTATAAATCCTAAAAATCTATCGTGAATATTATTATTGTAAAAATACCTCAAAATGACACAAAGTTGCTCCTTGCGACTTACATCAGGAGTTTCGTCTAAAATTATTGAAACAAAAGAACAGTTCCTAATTTCGAGTTCAATTTGTTCCTTTAAAACGTCAGCGATACTATGAATTATGTCATTTTGTATTTTATTTGACAAGTAACTGGGACCGTCCTGCTGAATATGTTTTTCTAAAATAGTATCATATTTTGATAGCAATGAAACGCACTCTAAAAAATTACCTTTATTTAACGATGTTTCAGATTCGTCGTGTCCTCTAAAAGGAAGTTCCTGTTGAGCTAAAAGGCAGACGATGTCTACCAAGCGTTGAAATACGCTACGATTATAATCAACATTCAGATTATGCCGGGAAATATCTTCAGATAGTTGACGAGATAAGGAAGTTTCGATTCTCTGTTTGCCGAAATTATGAAAAGAAATAACTGCACTTAAATGTTTATGGGAATTTTGGTGTCTTTTTATAGCGGTAGATATGTTGTTTAAATCGGTATATCCAGATGTATTCCACACGTTTTTGTCATTTGAAAAAAAAATACAATACCAGCAAAATAATTTATTAATGTGTGAGCAACCGGCTATCCATGCAGTATTGTATATAGCACGATTAAAATATCTATTATGGTTCTTACTAGCTTGAAAAATTTTCAAATTGGGTGTAGGTTTTGGTGAAGATATAATTTGTTTTTTATCATTAAATGTTAGCCTAGTTAAGTGCCCTTTGCAGATTAACGTTTCTATACACGTCAAATCTGCACAAGCCACAACTTCAACACTCATGTTTAATGGTTAAAAATTAATAACGGTTCATAAAAAAGCGGGTATAATTACCCTAAACATGAAAAAAAAACAATATGGTTAAGAAATCGGTAGAAGAAAATAATAAAAAATGGCCTGTTTTAAATGATTTCCAATGTCAGCGATCTCTTGATGCACAAATTTCACTAAAGGTTCACAGAAAACTATAATTATATCAAAAAAAAAGTATTAAAGAAAGTAAAAAGAAAGTCTATAAAACCACAAACCAGTTTAATTATATCATGCACAATATTACGCAATTATAATTTCTTATTATTTTGAACAACTTCACAAACAATAATAATAATATGTGTCAACAAAGATTTAATGACCTAACCTCAAAAAGAAAACAGAAAACATTGATACGGTCAAAATATTACATCCAATAATAATTATAAAGCACCTGCGTGAAGTTATCGCTATGTGAAAAATCAACCAATAAATCATTCCAATTAATCTTATAAAGCCCGGCCTCTATGGACTTCCAATTTTTTCATATAAAAATGAATTATTGAGACATAACCATAGGGAAGTGTGTATGGTTTCTCGCGGTAATATCGAGACTGTTGTGCTGGAAAGAGTACGCAACATAAAGCCCGGTAAAAGCCTAATATGTGCGAGTAGCACACTGTTGCGGTATGCAATTCATTATACATAGTTCGTTATTATAGTCGCATTTTGCATACGTATGCCGTACCTGTAGATACTTCTATTAATTTAATATTGTCCTAAAGAACTAACCGTACTTTAGAACGAAATACAGACGGCGCGAAATTCGAATTTTGTGTGGGTTAATTATTATTATCGTTTTTATCAGTTTCTTGTTTTTCCTGTCAATAGAAAATAAATAATAGGTATTTTATTATCAGTGATTTCGCTACGCATGCCAGGCTTTTGGGCTTATATGGAAGTACCGCCCCTGATCGACACCCTTGGTTCATTAAATGCCAGCTATGTGTTCGGCTCTTTGGTCAATTTCGTATTCAATCATTGGAACGTTTTTTTTTCTAAAGACTTATTGTTGTAGAAAATTAATAAAGTAAAGCAATACAGTGCTTATTGTTGTAGAAAATTATTAAAGTAACTAAAGTAATAGGTACACGAGTTAAAAAAAGCTTCAGAAAGTGAGCATAAATTTGAATCATCCAATGTACGTAGGTACTGTTTCGCACACAATAATACATATTATATTATTATGTATACCAGTGTATATGTCTATGGGTGATCGTCGTATTGCTTCTATCTGCATATTATTGGTATCTGTACTTACTTCCTATTGCATAGGTATAGGTCAGTCGACGAACACTGCGTGTTAGTATTAATTATATCGCCCTGTCGCATCGTTCTTGTCATAATTTCCTTATGCGGTGTTCAGACGGGGCGATGTAAGGCCAGACGATTTCGCTTGCATAAAAAAAAATATCGCTCGGTCGCCCATTGATCGTCTGATGTGTTCACACGAGTCCACCGACATACATTCAATCTGTCAGGTGCGCTGATTGTTTTAAAAATGGCGGACGACGAGGTAGAAGTCGCGGAGTAATTGGAGTTAGTTGAAAATATTGTTTTAGACGATATAAAAAGACTCCTAATTGAGGAAAAATAAAAAAAAACGCAGATATTGGGTGCGGAATTGGATTCTAAGGAGAAATAAATTTAGAGCAGTGCTGTCAACTGTCAAGAAACAGAACATATGGACGCCGCGCATATCTGCGCATGCGTGAATCGTTCCACCAGATACAAAAGTTGAAAGGCGTTCAACTTGAGACGATATCGCTTTCAACCATTTTTATCGCTTCAGATTTATCGACAATCTGTTCACACGGTTCAATTGGCTGGCGATATTTTAGTGTCCTGGCGATATTCGCCTCGTCTGAACACCGCATTAGGTATGCCCTCGGTTTTTATAAGCTCTAAACTTCTAATACAAAGGTATCGGGTTCAATTCCTACCCGGTTCATAATTTTCTATGCAAGACTTGTAATTTCTACTTAGCATTAGAATCCTATCTCAGACATTATATTTAATACCTTTTAATACCTTCAATCGAACCTAACTACTGTATAGGGACTTAATGTAACCCATTTTGGATTTTTTTTAAAGCCTTCACTCGTTTGCGAGTGTTATAGAATAAGCAAATATATTTGGTGTTTTTCAAAAAAATTTTCTTCATTTTTCTTCTAATCCACTTCTCCTTCTTCCGTTCATGAGCAGAGAAAAGTGTAAAGGATAATTCAAAAGTCCTCGAAAAATTCGCTTTTTTAGATTTTTGTTTTATTTTTGACTTTATAATGTACCGAATATTTGGATAGCTTTACATTTTTCATACAGATCATGAAGCGAATCGGTCAAAATTTTTTTTTTGAAAATGTTTATTTCAGTAATCGTATGAGTTTTCATGTTGAGTAGCGTACGTACTATTCGGGTTATCACAAAATAAATTACACATTGAATTACCAAGTAGTACAAAAGGTTCTAGAAAAGTTGTCAAAAGGGAGGAGAATGCTATAACCTCTTGCCAAACTTAAGTAGTCCAGTTTCCCACTTGTTTCGCTTGCCATTATGCTGCCAAGTCTTAAATGCTAATTTTTCAATATTTAGAGTTGAATCAACACACAAATTTTATCCGTTCTTACATTAAACTTATTAATTATAATAAATGTTTTTCTATTAATTCTAAAATAAATATAAATAATAAATGTAATTAAAACAAAATTGGTTTTAAATCTTTGTATGTGCTCGTACCCCTAATTATTAAAATACATAGAATCGATGTTCGTAATTTCTTCCCCCAGATACGGTGGATTAAATTTAGTGGGTAGGTACCTACCCTGAGTCCAATGCAATTCAAATTCTAATTACATTCTAGTCAGATCGTTATAAGTACTAATAATAATTCTGCTTGGAGCAAGCCGATGCTCTTAATTACTGATTCTATCATCAATAGAAAAAAAATTTCAGTGTCTTCAGTTTCTTCATACTTTTTAGTGGTGTACGAAAATTGGGAATAAAAGTATTTACCCAGGTACCTACTTACAACTGTTTATGTACTTATGTAAGTAAGCCTAGTATGATTTTTTCATTTTAACAGCACGCAATTATATTGTGATGTTGTGGATGAAATGAAAAAGTCCGTCCGTATCATAGGTATCCGTAAAATTCTTACCCCACACGAAATATTGTTTATATACCTACCTATATTTTAAGTATAATATGACAAAGCCGAAAATATTTTCATTCTCGGTAATTCATGTGTTGGTAAATAGTTTCTATCTTACACTTTTGAATTTGATAATTTTGCTGAGTTTAGTATATCTTTAAATTTATCGTCAGAGGTTTTCTGCGACTTAAAATATATTCAACCGCTTCGAGTAATGACATTAGATTTGATTAGGTATATAGGCATGTAAATGGTTCTGTATTTTGTTTGAATCTGCTTAATTGCAAACAAAATTTGCGGAGGGTAGGGCAATAATTATTGTTAAATTTAGTCACTAAACTTCCGAAACTCCCGTTGAGTTTGTCTAAGCTATTTTAAATGTTACCACTTATTATTGGTGTCTATGTACCAGAGACTGTCTTTTCTACGCCCCTTATTTCTCTCCAGTCTGCTGGGCTTTTTCTAAATAGGAACCCGATACGAAATCGAACTTGTTCTGCGCGATTTTTATTCGTATTGAATGAAACTTAACATTTGGTCGCACTATCCACTTGTGCTAGCGTGTATGTGTCCTAATGGTATGTCTTCCTAGCAACCCGATACAGCGGTGAATGTGACAGCGTAGAACGTTGTCTATGTGGTTACCTTAGCGAAAAGGACATTGTCGCGATTTTTAAAGATAGCGCACATAAAATTGTAATATGACTTTTTACAAAATGGTGATTTTGAATTATTTTAACATTTACATTTACAATGCGTTAGTCAAAGTTCTGTTGGATATTGACATCATGCTAATATTAGCTCAGATTTCTAGGACAATGGGGCGTCAAATGTATCTAACCTAAATAACTCTGTTAACAATAGTAATTCCTTCACATACTTGAAAAAAATACCTATTCGTTTTAGAAAACATCTTTTGTTTAATCAAGGGTTTTTACCCCTCCTGAAACAACCCAAGAGAGGTTAGTACTCAGATATGTACCGTCGTTGAAAGAGGCAGTGGGCATAACTACTATACATACCTACCTAATATAAAAACTCTTATTTTTATATTATGATATAATATCTTAAACCGAAGTACCTACTATTTTTGTAAAAATGTATCTGTGGTCACTCGAATTGAACATAAATACCTACACCTTTGACAATTTCACACAAAGCAAAGGCTTTGTGTCGTGAAAGTGGAAGCGTTCAGCACCGGGATTCGAACCCACGACCTCAAATACACTGTACGTACCAATGCCGCCGAATGATACCACTGGACTATCAAACGCCTCCTACCTACAAAACACTTATCCTATATTTTTTTATAAGTATTCCGATAGTTCTCTTTGACACTGGTGAAAACTTAAAAATCCTGCAGTCCTATCAATATGCTTTGATTATGTCTCTACTCGATTTATTTACGTCCAATTTCCTAAAACCTTCCGATTCAGTCGTAAAAAGGCAAGGAATTATATCGAAACTACAATTTTCTTCGCAACCATTTGAAGTTTGGATAGGGTGCCGTAGTCGAAATTATTTACCCCTCAGTGCCGTTGTGAAAACAAGCAAAAACAATTCCTATTTACCTTCATAATTAAGGCTTTCTTCAACATTAACTGAATTAAGCTTAAAAATGTAGCACCCAAGTGGAGAGGATGCGAATTAAGACATTCAGAAGGTAATTAATTGTGATTTGTCGTGAATATAAATCTTTTGTTAATTCCAACTTACCACGAATTTCAGCCATTTGTCTGGATTTATATTAAAAAAAAAGCTCATTACGCCGGAGACAATTTTAATCGCATTATTCCAAGGAGCCGCTTACTTGAATGCGCTTAATTTTATTTTAAGCGTATTAATAATCGTTATAATATACTGAATTTTTAATTACGACAAAATGATTTATTTCTACTTTTTTCTCCCTATATATCACACTAGGATTATTTTGAATAATGAGTTTTTTTTTCAACATTCAAAAAACTTGTGGAAACATAAAGGTATAAAAATGAGAATGACTTATCAACGCCTTTAGCGTAATGTTGAAACTTTGTGTAACAATAAATAGAAAATAAAAAAATAATGAGTTTAAGGACATTATAATAAAACAGACAAATTTGATGGGATCATAACAAAAAAATAAATACCACTCTGTATTAGATTTTTCCGTCTCTGATTCACAGCTTACTTAACTTACCTTTTAAATTTATCCTCTGTTATCAGCATATTTTGTCTTAAAAATCTTTAGTTACTTTGAGAACTTATTAGTTATTAATATTTCAAAACTTTTGGACAATGTAACAATGTGATTAACTTTGAATTTTATTATTTAAAAAGGTACAATCGTAGCAAAGGTGTGGATTTTCTTGATATTGTTGCAGGTATTTAATAAAAGCCTTTCGAGTTGGATTTAGCTCAATTCGAAATTATCAATTATGTGAATGTTAGCAAGTAAAATTATTAAAAAAAAAAACGAAATAAAATTCGCAGTCGGTAGGATTCGAACCTACGCTCCCAGAGGGAATCTGATTTCTAGTCAGACGCCTTAACCGCTCGGCCACGACTGCTTATGATCGGTTCTATGAAATACTCAATGAGTTTTTAATAAATTAAATGTGCACACACCTACCTAATTAAAAACAGATGTGTGTCTACACATTTTGGTAATCAATAACTTAACAACTAAACTCGCAGCTATGTAAATATGAAATACTTTAAATAAAATGAACTGGATAATAAAATCCCAGAATAAGTGTAGGTATTTGAAAGAGAACTGACCGAGATGAACTCGAAAAGGACTTCGTGTCTTAGAGTTCTCGAAATATTCCAAAAAGTTGTCGTGTCTGCCTATTAAGACTAAAGGCGCATAGATACAGCTTCTGAATCAACTAAATTACTTAGTTTTAATCGATTCTAAATTTGTATGTACCTACCTATATTCATATTCGCCAGGCCTAAACCGTTTAGTAGATAGAAAAGCGCATTCTACCAATTGTCGATTTTTTGTATCATCTACCAATTCGACCAGTTACCTTTCGGCAACCGAAGGATGATATACCTACTTACCATCACTCTGAATAGTGAGAGATACACGTTTCTACGAGAAAATCTGAATAAAATGATTCTCAAAATATTCCTAAAACAAAGAAACACATGCATCTAATAAAAAATAATATGACGTACATACTTAGCTAGAAAGCTCTAAAAATACATAGAACAAAAGGTAAAGAAAAAACAATGCTGGAAATTTTAAAAGAAAATGGCAAGGGCGAAATAAAAATTTATCTTAACTACGGAAATTTAGTGAATATTTAATATTATGATATTTTTATGAAGAGAGTGCTTCATATCTGCTTGGCGGGATCTTCCTCCATTTTATCTGCACTCCAGTGACGCTGATACCTCTCTATTATACCTCTGGGACTCCATTATGTCGCACAAAGACAATGCTCCAGCTTCCTGTACCGAAGATCTGCGAACATTATTGTTATAATGTTGGCACCACGTCAGAGAAGTCGTAGAATCTGGCTTCGGAGGGTGTGAAACCAAGTACCCCCTCATGGCGACACAAGAAAAACATCTCCAAGGCGACGCACTATGGACCAACTGCTCTAAAAAGTCGGTCAAAAATATTATATGAAAGTTGTAATTTTTTTTTCAAATAAAAAACAATTTTAAATTAAATTATCTTTCCCGACGGGCGTCCTGCAAAAGCATAGTAAAAACTATGAATATGGAATTCGAATAATACCTTTTCAAAATTCATAAGCAGAAAAGATTTTTTATCAAAGGCTTTTCTGTGTTTGAATAAGAACCAACGTTGAATTTTCTAAAATTTTCTAAGGTTCCTCAGAAATTTCTTAAATTTATTAACACAATAAAAAAATAACGAAATAGGTGAAGCATTTCATGAGTGATGCGAGGACCAAGAGAAAAATGGTTCCGTTTTTATGTGTAGAGATAAATCACATGCCGTCAACTTCCATATTTTACGTAAGATTTTTGTGTAAACACCTCAACAACTTCTTCTTCTCTTTAATATTCCCCAACCTTTCTATCTATACCTACTCCACCAGGGGTGAGAATTTTGGCTACTGATGGATGGACAAATCTTCCATTTTTAAAATAAAGTTGTATAATTCTATCACAAAGTTTATGGTTCAAACTTGAACCGGTTTCTTTTTTTGTTTTAAAACATTTCATATTGGTGATGGTAGAACTGTTCGATAGAACTAGGTATACACTACATAGGTAGATATGTATTTTTAATTTTATTTGAAATAGATTATCAGCAAGCGCCTTCTGTCCAAAACATCAAAGATACATTTTTAATATAAGTAGATTCAAAACAAAATAACTATTCGAAAGAAACCTTTTGATTATACTTTTTGCCTGTTTTAGGTGACAAATACTCCGTAGTGCGATGACTTAAAAAATATCTTGATTGTTTGCGTTTTCTTTTGTTTTTCGGGCTCCTTGTTATTTTATCAAAGCTTCGTTCTTTTGTCTGTCAGTGCAGGTATCATTTTTATGTAACGAAAATGTTTTGTTTTCTTTCCATTTCGTAAGATCGTAAGAATTTCGTTTATTATTTGAAGATATGAAAAGTTTTTTTTTATTTGAGCGGGTAATTAACAAAATACGTCATCAATTTCGTCCCTACATTTTTTATTACAAAATTATTATACGCATTTCTAACGTTTATTACAACACATCTGTGAAACTGCGTACTTAAGAATAGGTACCTACCTATAATATCAAAAAAACTAAACCTTTCTTCTATACTTTGTATTTTTAACCTAAGATTTAATTTTTAAAGAGTAGGTATGTAGAAATGCGGTGTTTGAAGAAGGCAAATGCTGAAGATAGAGGCCCAGAACAAGGGGATCTACTCTGCATCTAGATCGCGATTCCTATTCAAAATGAGGTGGTTGATAGACCAGCGGTTGCGACGCCGGCTTTCGCACTGTTTCGTGCGGAGGTCGTGCGTTCGAATCCCGGCCGTGTCAACCATTTTCCGCTTTCACGACACAAGCATTTGCTTACTGTGAAAGATGTCAAAGGTGTATTTGTGTTCACTTCGAGTGAGCACATATTCATTTTATAAAAAAAAAATCCAATCTCAATAACCATGTCACCAGACATTTCGAGGTTGGTTGCTTAACATGAAAAGAGTTACACGATTGGTCTATTATGAATCCGGTATTCTTTTGCGAAAGTATGGTACCTATAAATAAACATTTATTCACTTTCCCAAAATTTGTAGGTAGATACCTTTTTTATTTATATTCCTGCCGTGCTAAGCCATAATGGCGGTATCTCAAAAAAACGATTTTTTGTTTTTTATCGCTTCTGATAGCTGACACCAGTCTGTATCTATCCGACTAAGCCAAAAATTCATATCTCATATAAAACATAGAAAAAAAACACCTAAGAATATATTTCGTATCTCAAGTTTACTCTAAATTTTGAAGAAATTTAGCCGTATGCTATTTTTGTGAAGCTAAAGAGCCGTATGTCAAAGATACATGAAAAAGGCTAAGGAAATAGGGATCGTAGCACAAACATTATTACTAAGGTAAAAGGCAGTAATTAAGTTTCTGTTCCGAAGGATTTTGGAGTTGCCGCCTCGATGCTTCGTATTTTTTTACAAAAGACATTTTTTAAATGTATTTGTCTTTCTGAAATATCGCTTTATAATGAAATCATGGAGCGACACGTACCTGGTTACACTGGATCAGGAGATACTGCGTAGTTTTTTTTTTATCATTAGCATGTAATTATATTTTATTAGGTTGTCTATTGTTTCTGTATGTTTAAAAATTGCCTATCTAATGTAAAAGGCTCTCGAATAAATAAATAAGTTATACCTAAGCATTATAATTTAATTATCTCATAGTTTTAATTTATCGACAATTATTGTTTTCTCTCTCGACACTCTTCAGTTTATCTTTATATTCCGCAAATTTAACAATTTATTTTGATTACCGGAGATATATCCATAGTTCTACAGGAAAGTGGACGTTAATTGTTTACAAGTAGGTAAGGGTTTAATTGGTCAAAAAAAATATATTTGGTACTCGGGTATTTTTTGTCTATTAACTATTACGATTAACCTGCTCGCTGTGATGTTTTTTGAAGATTTTTTTCTAGCTGTAGGTATGTTCTACCGGAAAAAAATTTCAAGACTAAGAAAATGACTCTAGACGACTTTTATGAAAGGCATAACTACACGACACAATACAGGCTTTCTCGATTTTCACCGCGCCCCTATATCAATGATATTGTGCAAGTCGAAGTAAACAGATGCATCTACGATTTGATCTATAAAACTAGGTTCGAAAATGATTTTATAACATCCAGTATCTCGGATGTAAAATTTTAAAAGAAAATGTTCTGCCACCCCCAAAAAAGAAAACTCACCCGATCAAAATTTCAAAGGCAAAAATATGGTATTCTGAAATCAATACATACCCTATAATAAGACCTGAAAACAGATTGAGTTTTTGGAGAAAAATCGCAACTTTTGAGGATTTTTTTTTGTTCGAATAAAACATCCTATCATTTTTTAATTCATCGTAATTTGTTTTTAATATATTAAAATTATTAACAAAAAATAAATCGGTCTTATTTTCAAAATAGAACTGTCCATTTTTCACCAAACTGAATATTTCCATTTTTGTATAGAAAATTGCATACTAAGCCTAAGAGCGAAAGCGTTAACTCACTTTTTAAATCAAAATATTTTAAGTAAAATGGCGGTATCTCATAAAAAAAACTGAAATACATAATGTAGTGATATTTTGGTTACACTTTTAATAAATAGACATGAAATAGTGTTAAAAGCAATAAAAACATATACAATTTTTTTATTAAAAGTGTGTGCGAAAATGATTTTTACAAAATATCAATTATCTCGAAAGTATATAGGTTTTGTTGAGATAACGCCTTTTGGCTTAGGACGGCAGATTCTTTCATGAATAGAATAAAAATACACACGTAAATCTACTTAATTAATTAAAAAATATAATATGATGATATTACGCCCGATTCTATTTCAATTTAAGTGTGCACTAACTAAAATAAGAACGTCCCAATTTTAGTAAGTGCACATTGGTAAGTATTCTATAAAACTTAAGAACGTTCCTAATTAGACAAATATTTCAATTAGTTCATTTTAATTCATGTTAATTCTTATTCTTAAATTTTTGAACTTTCTTATTTTAGTTCGAACCAAAAGCAGAACAGGCGGTATTATGTTATGGTGTTGTGACATTTCGGGCAGCAATGTTTGAGAATATATTTTGATTGTTTTTCTATACCTATGAAAACGTTAACATTACAACACGAAAAAGTTCATTTTAATTCTCGATTACGTGTTCTGATGGCTTGACGATTTCAAACTCAACATTGAAATCGTCATTGAATTTTAAGAGTGTTGTTGTTGGTTGTTGGTAGACTGTTTCGTTCAGAGGTCGTGGGTTCGATCCTAGGTGCTGACCATCTTCCTCTTTCACGACACACGCTTTAAGTATGTAGCTTACTGTGAAAGAGTCAAAGAGGTTGTTTATGTACACTTTGAGTGAGCACAGATTCATTTTGTAATAAAAAAAAGAGTAGCCATATTATAACCCAGGTAGACCCCAGCTAAGGCGGTCTGACGATATCAGGAAAATTTATGTAGACAAAAAAGTA
Organism: Mystacides longicornis; assembly: GCA_963576905.1. Lineage (NCBI taxonomy): Eukaryota > Metazoa > Arthropoda > Insecta > Trichoptera > Leptoceridae > Mystacides > Mystacides longicornis. The sequence continues at coordinate 11,076,212 of OY756428.1, forward strand.
AATCTGTGCCTTGTGGTGTCCTTTGGATTCTTAGTGAGGTATTCTGAAAGCAGCCTTCGTGCATATGATGGAGACCCAGAAGACTTTTTCACCTTCAATGACTCAGCGACCGAATATATTATAATAAACCTTTGACAAGCAAGCCTGTTGCTTGCGCTCATCCAAACATTTTTATTATTTTACCTTAAGACTATTATTTTGAATAACATGTGATGTGATGTACTGTATACCATACGATTACAATAATTATATAGTGAGGCAGGGGAGGCATGTATGAGATGAAAATGATGACATTGTAGGTACACGCATTTAGTGTCGAGACGAAATGTAAACTGTTTGATGTATGGGTGTGAGTCCTGACAAAAGTCCAGGCACAAAAAGTATCTGCATTTGAAACGAAGTGCCTCCGGAGAAGATGGTACCACCGCATCACGAACGACGCTATATGCCGTCGCACCCAGCGCAAGCCCATCACTTCCACCATTACGGAGAGGAGATGGGCATGACTGGGATATGTGATGAGAATGTCGAATGACAGTTGGCCGAGGAGAGCGCTTTTTTCCTCCCATCAGGGTCTCGAAGACGTGGAAGACGCTCTCATACCGTGTTCCGTTCCTTCGAGGCAGAGCTGAGGGAGTTGGACATGGTTTGGGTGGAGGTCATAAGCATTGCGCAAGATCGAGCGCAATGGAGAGCTCTTGTTGCCTCCCTATGTCCCTGAGTGGAGTTCAAAGGGGGCTTTTATTTGATTTGATTGACTTAAATAATTTTATTCATGTTTTTTATTGTTGCCATATGTTTTGAAAAAGTAAATTTTTTTTTTACCTTAGTAGATATGTACATAAGTTGACATTGTTTAATTTTGATAATGTTTGTATTTAATATGTAGATAGGTATGTTGATGGGCTCAAGCCCTTTTCCCTTTGGTGTCTCCTGCTTGTCTGCTTTGGCTCCCTATTGCTGCTGTTGGACCTCCGCGCCGAGGCTATAGGTTCAAAGGGTTTGGTGGGCACTTTGGTGTGCCGGGGTGGGCATATGGTTCGGGGGGTGGTACGCCTGTAAAGGGGTGCAGCATGAATCATGATCTATTTTATTGATGTTTTGTTCATGTATATCTACTATTTTTGTGTTGTACCTGTTGGTGTTTGATTGTGTGAGTAAATAAATAAAATAAATAAGGGATGGATTTTGGAAACCAATGATCTTGATAACGAAAGACTAGGATAGAGTGGAAGAAAATTTGAAAGCCCTTTATCCAGCATTAGAAAGTTGGGTGAGGAAGAAGAAAGAAGTGGAAATAAAGACAGGTTTATGAAAACACAGAATTAGAAAGTAGGTAAATAAAGTATATAAATAAACCACAGTTTTGGAATTAGGTTCTCATCAGGCCTAAATCTACCAGATTTCTAAGAATCAATTAGATATGTACCTACCTTATTATGATCGTGGAAAAATTTAGTTTCCTAATCAAATGAAAATTTAACTAACAAAATATGGGGTTTTAAAAAATGTGTTTAGTATATTACTCAATTTTCACTTAGGTACCTACTTAAAAATGCTTAGGCGTTTTTGAGGGGTGAATTTTTCAAATTATAGATTAAAAAAAACATAAATACAAATCTATTGCTAGAGAGGAATTTTAAATCTCATATGTAGGTACTTAGGTAGGGACCTACATAATTAGAATCTACATACTTGAACTTTAGAAAAAGACTTAGGTACTGAAATTGTTATAAATACCTACCTCTCCCTTTCCTTACAATTTGAACATCTGTGTTTGCCAAATCGGTGATTTAACATAAAGCATTCCATTCAGTATAAGAACCTTCTAAGTAGAACGTGCTTGAGAATATAATATTCTATTAAAAGCAAATAATTTCTTGGTCCATTATCATAAATATTCTTAGCACACTTATATTATTATTACGATTCTAAAAACCACGCCTTTAGTACAAGAAATCTTTGTTCGTTCTACAAATGTTCACTGAAGTTGTGGGCGGGAATGGTGGGCGGTCGCAAACCAAATGTGCCCGCCCCCGTCTCTATGACACGCCCAATCAACTCTTTGAGAGCCTGAAAAGTTTTAATAATTTAATCTATACCTAACCTCCTTAAAATTTTAAACTAATGACTGGAATGTTAATAAGTTAATTTGAGTTTGTAGCTGTTATTTTCAAACTATGTATTACAGTGTTTCTCAAAAACCGATTTTATTTCTTGTAATTTTTTTTTTAATTTTCTGCAAAATCTTGTAGTTAGTTTTGTTCTAAATTAGATACATGACGAGAATCAATGAAAAATTGGCAAGTTTTTGAAAATATTTAGAAGAAAAAATGTGATTATAGGTATTGTTGAATCGTTTTCAAAGTTTTTGCAAAATTTTGAATTGTAGGTAGGTAGGTACTTACCTACCTTATTTTGGGGTTAAGCATTTATGTTGGCACGATGGTATCAGATAGATCCATAATTTGTTTTTGTATCTGATATATATAGGTACCTACCTACTATTCAGTTTATTCAGAAAAAATATGCATGTATAGGTACCTACCTACCTACTTAAAAAAATTGTGTCTCTGTAACCTTTTATATCAGTCAAAAGTACTAAAATGACTTTAACTCGAAAACTATAGGTACAAAATCCCTTAACATAATATATTGAGGTATTTGGATAGCCCTTAAGGTGTTCTTGGATTGTTAATTTCGATTAGTCGTACCTACTTTCTTTCTGGGACACCCTGTACCTATACCTACTTATTCTCTCAAAATTAAGGGTGGGTTAAATTAAATTATTAAGTAAGTATATTAAATTATTAAGTAAGTACCTACCTCTTTTTTAATGAATCTGGACTCACCCAAAGTGAACACAAATACACTTTCGACATCTGTCAAACAAAGCAAAGCTTGTGCTGTGAAAGTGGAAAATGGTCAGCACCGGGATTCGAACACACAACCTCCAATACGCTGTACGCACGAAAGTCGCCGACTGATACCACACTGGTCCACTTCATTTGTAAGCACAGTTAGGGTTTTTTTGACAATAAAAATATACCAAGCCTGATGCCAAACCTGTTGGTGAAGTCTTCCGTTTTTGTTAGCCTTAAAGCTAATACGATTCGCTGCAAGACAAGTACTCCCTGCCTCCCGCACCTACCCTAAGTTACCAGGAGGTAACACGTGTGCTGAAAATGAGATAAATTAGTACCCCGGTGCTCATAGTTTATTTCGTAAAACGCACGACAGGTTCGTTGGTTAGTAATCAACCCCATTTGCCCTCCTGGGTAAGCCCAAGAGTAGCCAATACTGGACACAAGAAGAAAGCTGAATCAAGTTGGTAAGTAAGCATAGTTATAGATTTTTTTTTGTGGTGATTCCTTAACAGAAAACCAAGGACCGTCATAGTGATGGATTAGCGACTTTAACCTGTACCTAAGCCTATAGTTCACACTACGAGTAAACCGAGTAGCGAGTAGATAAGTTGCTAAATACTTAGGCAGTACCTTCCCACCTCTGTGAATGGGAAGATCGATGCATTTGCAGTCATGTACTTACTCTCCTTCGTATTATTCGGTTGTTATCTATACCTGGTACTTACAAACAACACACCATATGGGACCGCACCCATATAAAGATGAGAAAGAACACTCAGTAGCTCCTTTAAGTATACCTAGGATTATTTTTTTACAAATATATTTTACAAAGGAAAAAACTATTACATTTTTTAAATATACCTTAACACAATTTTATAATATTCAAATACTAATTAGATAGATATAAAATATATTATTCTATCGAAAATGTCATTTTGTTAAATTAAATCAATATTATTTTAAAAATAAGATCAAATAAAAAAATTGGTTAACTTTTCCGAAAATTTTTATTTCCCGACTAGTTTCGTAGGCTCACGTCCTACATGGTCACAGGAGACTAAGAAACTGTTTTTCAGTCTCCTGTGACCATGTAGGACGTGAGCCTACGAAACTAGTCGGGAAATAAAAATTTTCGGAAAAGTTAACCAATTTTTTTATTTGATCTTTATTTTCAAATAAACTCCACCAAGAAATGCATGTTCATCAGTTAGTGAATTTTATCAATATTATTTTGTTAAACTAGTTAAGTACCTACTGCAGGGATATTAAAGAAATTGTTTAGTTTGATGTTTGAACTACACTAAACTTGATCATTTTCTAAACTATTATTAGGTATTATATAAAGTTGAAAATTACTATAACGGGCATTATAACGCTGAAAAAATTAATGCTTGGATTATTTTGACATAATTCAATTAATAGGTATATTTTTTTGCTGCATCGTACCTACCTACGTTTCTCTCTTAGAGCATCCTACATTAGCTAAACTGTTTAATTAAAGTTCATTTTACACTAAAACATACATTTCAGTTCCGTGTGTCAATAAGGACATGTGGCATTATTAAGTAAAATCGATAAAACAAAAGTGCGAAAATGGGAGTTTACGTCCAAAGCACCCTTATATCTCAAATATTGCACTTCTTCTAATCTCAAACATTTTTGTGAATAATCCTGCTGGTTGGTATAGTTTGTGATAATATAATTTTATGAGAAACTCAGCGTTTCTTATTGATGTATCTAAACAACAAACACCGAGTTACAGACGAATTTAGCACACTATTATATCAGATACCTCTTTTGGTTTTTAACACGTTGGTTAGCCATTAGTTTCTATAGTTGTTGAAGTTGATATGCTTTTGACAGTTTCTTCAACAAGGATTTTGAACTTCGCTTCACAATACAAACTTCAGCAGTCAACAGAACTATTCATTATCCCAGTATGTGCTGGTCGGAAAATGTTTTAAGTTCTGGAATTAATAACCACGATGTAACAATACAGTGTACTTCTAGCTCAGCTTATAATATACCTAAGCTCACTCTTACTCCCAAATTCATAACTTAAGTAGGTACCTACTTTCATGCACTAAACTTGTTACAAGCGGGTGAAGTTGCCTTCAAGTCCAGACAGTGTAGGTATTAACAAGCTGCTTTGGCTCGAAACAACACACATCCACTTTCAAGTTTAGACACCTACCTACACGTCAACTAACTCAAGCCAAAAGTCCACTACTTAGGTTAATTTAGTCTGCAACGGGTAAAATAAGCTTAGGTTAAAAGTAAGAGAGACGGCGTATGGGATAGACGGCATACTTTCGATATTTCATTATGCGTGAATAATATTGTCCAAAATCTTAATGTATCTTATACTTCAATATTGATAGAGTCGAGGTGAAGGTGGACACGATTAGAACGAAGCAGCTACTCCGAACAGTGTTAGTGAAATCCTGGGTAATACACTTAGAGATACAATACCAAATGATAAAATCCGCAGGACTTGCAACATATAAGATGTTTTAAGGTGGGGTAGAGAGAGGAGACGTCACTGCAGAGACCACGTTGGCAGAATGGAGAGTCTTCCAAAAATAGCAACAAATGGACAAACTACCAGAGGGACGCAGACCACCGAGGAGACCACCAAAGAATTGGAGGGAGAGCTGGTCAACGGCATCCCAAGAACCAAGCTGATTCCAGGAAAAAATGGATCCTAGATGTAGAGATAAAGAGCAAGAAAAATACCCCAATATACATACATACTCCCTTTTTGACTCCACTTAGGGGCATTGGCAGGCAACAAGGCCTTCGAAGTATGAGTATGGTAGTTAGTAGAGTAAGAATGCACAGGTTTTGAATGGTGAATCGGTTTTATTGCAGAAGTAACATGTTATAATGGAATGCAGAATATAATTGAACGGGCGCCGGGTGGCGCACCGTGATGCGCGTCGCGATATGGAAGGTGCGTGTTGTCTGTGTGCAGACTTGTTAGTGACTGATGGTTGGTGTGCTGCCTTGTACGATGTGGCAGGCTGCTACTGGATGACGACATCTTGAAGGAACGCTATTGGTTGATGATGTCGTAATGAACAGAGTCGCCACAGAAGGAACGAAGCACAGAGTGAAAGAGTCTCGTCTTTGGACCCCTGATGGGAGGAAAAACAGGGCTCTCCTGTATTTCGGCATCCGGCAAAAAATATTCCAGCCATGTCCGTTTGTCCTTATCCTCTCCATAATCCAAGAAGTGATGGACCTGCGGCAGGTGCACAACTGTTTTATAACGAGAAATGACGAATTTTCAATCTTTTAGATATGATAAACGTTTTCGATATATGTAAACCAAGGAATGATATTTTGCCAATAGGGCAAAGTAATGATTGAAACCAAAAATATTAATCAATTTCAATTCAATTCAAATCTACAGCGTGAACAAAGATTAGGTAATTACATTCCAATGACAAAAGGGTCGATTGGCGATACTAACGTAAAAATAATAAACCTGAAATCTTTTGAAAACAAATACAAAAGAATCAATTCCAAATACAATAAAGTTTTCAAAAGAAAAATTCACTGATTTGATTTGTTTGAAACAGAAATTTTTATACCAAAATCAATTTGATACCTAACAAATACATTGGTTTAAAATAATAAAACCATTTACAGTCACCAAAATGGTCTCCTTGTCGCACGTATATTCAAACCTCTATCTGAAGAAGCGGATCATTGGTCCCCATTTAGACGGTCAAGAATTATTGCTACCTATTTCATAAGATGCAAACTACGATGTTTGGTTGAATTTATTCACTATTAAATTTATAGAAAATTTTGACGACAAAGGACACGTCCGCCTGCTACGGCTGAAATGCCAAACTACTAACGATAGATATTTATCGTTAGGTAGCTAATTATTAAAATAAGAATTAATTATTTTATATTTTTTATTTATCGCATCAATTATATAAAGACTTTAGAAACTTTAGAAAGTTATAGTAAGTGTTTTTAGTGACAAAAAATCCAGTTCATAATACCTACCTATAGTGTAGTGGTCTTAAAAAGATAAATAAAATGTTTTTTTTTAAAGCTGTCAAAATAAAGGATAAAAATAATAAAAAAAAAATTTTTTTAGCTAATTTTTTCAAAAACTATCTAACTATTGTTTTATCAAAAAAATAAATGAGGATAATTGAAGGGTTTTCGTATTAAGAGTCCCAAACACACTACTGATTTTGATTTTAATGAAATATACTTTTTTTATAAATGTATGTTTTGCACCTATAAAAAGTTAGTTTTTAAACTGTAAGCTAGAATTGGTAATTAATATATTGTGTTCTCATATTTTTTTCAAATCAAAATATTCATAGCCCCAACGAGTTTTGAGATTGAGAGCCCCAAACTTGTTGAAACATCGAACGTTTTACCATATTTACTAAGAACAATACTTCAAACTAGCTAATCTCGATACTCTGTGGCTTCGACAGCATTAAAACAAAAACACTTGAACCTAACGCAGAAGTAAAATGCAGAATAATAATTGCACGTGCAGCATTTTATTAGGTAAATTTAATGAGTCCCATCAAATTTTATGTATGGTCAACTCTCTTTATGGATGTGAAACATGGACTCTCAAGGTGAACATCAGGGAACGGTTAGAGGTAGGTATTCGAGGTGTTTACTGTTTAGTAACATAGAAGTCTTGGAGAGAGCTAACAACTATCTTGTTTATATCCTCACGGATTGAAGACTGGATTTTTCCTAGCAACATATACTTAGATAGGTAATCAAACCAATGTATTGGGAAATAATCTCAACAGACAATGAGTCTATCAGATCTTGGACAACAGAGCTGTGGGCTTACAACCACGTGTGTCAGGTTAAAAGCGCTTAATAAATTGTTTCCTTCCACTACATTACAACAGATGGCACTCACATAGAACTCCAGTTGGTAAAAAGCCTTATAGAATCAGTCCAAGTATTGTATTGATCCACCGGTAGATGTCAATAGCTTTGAAAATCGCTAAAATTTGAAATATTTCCCCACTCACTGTATATATAATATATACAAGTTTCAACGAAATGACAATTGACAACAGAGAACAGCGAATGTTTCCCAGGAGTAGAAAGCGCTCTTCTAACCTGGTTGTAAGCCCACAGCTCTATTGTCCAAGATCTGATAGGCTCATTGTCTGTTGAGATTATTTCCCAATACATTGGAGTTAACACCAGTAGAGAATTTTGGAGAAGGTTTCTTATTTGTGTCATGTGCTACAAGGGGAGAAATATCACCTTCTCCAACCAAAAGTTGAAGGTAAAATTGAGGGAAGTTGAAGAGTGGACAGATAAAAGTAATACATATTATGGGTAAAAATGTTAACGAAGGCATAAAGCGGTTAACACAATGGCTATCGTTTTTGCATGAGAAGGCTTGATATGCGGGATCGTGTCCTGCGGGGACTTGCATCTTTTCGTATTTTTTTTTTATAAATGATTTTGGATTGATCCGAAGCGAATAATAATAGGTACACTTTTGACATCTTGCATAGAAGCAAAGCTTGTGTTGTAAAAATGGAAGCTGATCGGTACGGGTATCGAATGTTGAATATTTCGAAGGTTGCCTTTAACATCAAAAATCGGTGCAGTAATACCTAATTGTGGGTACGGCTTACATAAAAAAGTAAACATAGGAATATATTTTATTTAAAAAAAAATAGAATTAACTAGGTAGGTAGATACCTATTTGAAACTTCTATAGGTACGGTAAGTATGTGCCTGGCATATATAATTTAAAATGAATATAAACATAACATTACAATAATATTTTTTAAACATTTTTTGGTAGGTAGGTATACGGGAAATTATTGGTAGACCATTTTTTATAACTCTCTTTAAATTTTTGACATCCAAAAAAATAATTGAAATTGTTTTTCCCTTTCTCCAAATAAAATATTTAAATCATCCCCGTCAACATAAAAAAATAATTAAAATAATATAAAAATAATAAAATAATATAAATAAAACAAAGCTAGAGGTAGTTGCTGGAGAGCGGGTGACTATTTAAAATATTTCCATTGTACTGGAACTCAAAGCACTCCAGCTCGCTTTGTAGAGTTGATAGAAGCTTTGGAATGTTCTTACTCCACGCTCAACTTACGGAGGGAGCTACCTGCACTTAACCCGTCCCGTCCCGAGCTGGGGGGCTTTGATGATAGACGCTTGTTAAGTTCTTACCTTGTGTAATTAAAAGGTTAAATTACATGCCTATAGAAATATTACACTGAATTGCCGTTCTACATTCAAAACCACGTAGTCGCAATTTTTCGATTAAACTTCCAGATTCCATATTTATCACACTTTAGGTTCTTATTGCTTTAACAATATGCTTTTGAACAATCTTGTGAATTGTTTGTGAAAAATTTGATTGTTTTTAGCATATAGTAGATTTTGGGATTGTTAAAAACATTAATAAAGCACATATTGATAACAAATGCCGTAAATATAAAAATGAGAGTTTTAGATATTTACTTAATCCACGTTCGCTCCCAGTGTGGAGTATGTGGACGCCACGAAGTTTCTCATAGCCTTTCTATCTTGCACCAGTTGCACAGCTTCATCCGAGCTTGGTCCAGCATCTTGTAGAACCGCAGTGAATGCTCGGTTGATTGTTAATTTTGGCCTGTCTCGCCCATCCGGATTGTAGAAAAAAAATTCTTTTAACATACCGAAAATAATAAAATTTTATTTTAGTAACAGAACGCTGACATAAGACAGAATATATAAAAGCAAGTTTTGGATATCCAGTGTTCCAATTATAGGTATCTCTCACAAATAATTAACAACTAACTAACAAAGTAGGTTTTGTTTGGAATTCTGCAAAATATGCGGTTGGAAATTTTTGCGACTCTTTATGAATGTAAAATATATTATTAATACAAACATAATATGTATGTAATTACTCAATAACCTCAAATTTAAAAAAGCTGACTCTCAAATAAACAATTCAGTTGAATTTCCATGTGATAAATCTGTTTAAAAAATAAATTGGCATAATTTATAAATTGTCAGTTGCTTTGTTTCATTTCAAAAGTGTCGCATCGAGAAATTAGCTTGTTAAAACTGGGTAGATATGTAGATAGAGAGGTTGTATAAACCTTAATTTATACGTACACACTTAGACCTTTGTAGAACCTGACCGAATAATCTGGCTTCATGTTCGCCGTATAATCAAATAACTGAACATTTTCTTTAACCCTTTCGAGTACCCAATAACGGCAACCAGTATCAATATCTCCATAATCGAATTCGATATCAATCTCTTCATCAACCTCTGGGTTAATTCTTTGGTTCATCTGATCCTACATTAGTCCGCACACAATCTCTCTCATAATAATTACCAAGGCTAAACAATGTCAAGTATACATTTCAAATAATTTAATTTAATTAGGTTTGCTCTAAAAATATCATATTTCAACTGTAATTTCATGCATGATTGCATAGCAAGTATCTTAATATGGGTCTTCAAAAATAGTACCTTCTTATTTGAGGTCAAAGGATCATCTTTAGCCAAATTTTTAACCATCTCTTTAGTGGTCCCTTAAAAATCGTCACCATGTCCATACAATGTGAATAATTCTGGATAAATCCACATGACCAAACCAAAACTTTTTTATTACCTTACTCTAAAATACTCTCAAATCTTCAATGTCACATATAGCCATCAGCCCCATTTTCCATTTCGTTATTTGTGTATTATATCTACCTACTTTGTCCAAAATAAATCATCAAGTTTCTTTACAAATGTGTCAGTTAAGCCGGCCGAACTTTTTTTAATGAATCTAGGCTCACCCAAAGTGAACACAAATATGTACACTTTCCATACATCTCTTCCATAGATGTGGAAAGTGATGTGAAAGTGGAAATGGTCGGCACCGAGATACGAACCCACGACCTCCAATACATACGCTGATCGTACGAAAGCCGTCGACTGATACCACTGGTCTGCATGCGTATGTATATATAGGGACTCCCTTTACGCCCCACTCAGGAGCACAGGGAGACAACAAGAGCTCTCCATTGCGCTCGATCTTGCGCAATGCTTATGACCCCCTCCCACACCATGTCCGAATCCCTCAGCTCTGTTTTGAAGGAGCCTTAGAGTGGTAGACCATTCGTCTACCAACCACTTATTTCTAATTAATCGGTCCCGTTCAAACCTTCGAAAACTTCAGACTCGACCGGGAATCAAACCCGGGACTTTTTGATTTGAAGCAAGCGCCTTTATCAAAAAAAAAAAACACACGCCGGGTAATCGATTATTATCAAACGAATGTAGGTAGGTCTGTACTCAACATTACTTTAAGTTTGACAGAAGCATACCTACCTAATTATGTTTTCATGACTTATTTCGTCAGCATACAGGTACAAAAATCTGAAATTCTTTGTTTTTTTTTAAGATTCCTTTCAATTACATTTCATAAACGAAGCATCAGGAACAATTCTTCAATTTTAATTATAAGACAATTATGAAAACAAAACATACACTAAAATCACTCGAACATTGGTGAATGTCTAAAAAGAGATTGCATTTTAAGACAGTAATTCAACCAAAGAGGGCTTGGCTGAAACAGCAGAGACCATCCACTATAAACTGAAAAGAATTATACACACAGCTAGATATCCACTCCAACTCAAAAACTACAAAACCACTTAAAACCGTGAGGACGAATATTTTGCCATTCTCAAGAAGGATTTCGATTTTTCATGAAACCTAAACTTACGAATATGTAACAGCGTAAATTACAATAAAATCCTATCATGAATATTCATACAACGGTCCATGATTCAAAAATATTCAATCGGAAACAAATTATTACGAGGACAGGGATAGCGAACTTTTGAAACGTGAGACCTCCTTTCATTTCACGCGAAAAAAAAAACAATTTCGATAAGTTTTCGTTATAACTACTTAGTATATTAAAAAAAAACATGCGATTCTATTTTGGTGTCCAGCAATTGATTACCAAAATAGATATGAAGATATTATGCATTTATAGATAGCGTTTTGAAATATCAGCTATCCGTATGTGTTAAGATTTGTCTTTTTTGTTTTTTCTTTATATTTTTTGCTGTTTATTGATTTATTTGAGAAGTTTTTTTAATGTATCTGGGCTCACCCAAGTCAGCGTCACACTATCGTCGCGTCTGCTGCACCGTGGATATAGTCCCATTGTTTTGTATGTGAAGCTGCAAGCAATCATACACAAACCGTACAAATACAATTCATTGATGTAATCATTTGTTCTTACTACTGCTTTTTTATGTTGATCTATTGCTTTTTTTGCTGTAATATTGCAATATAATTATATTCTTAAGATTATTATATTGTATTACATTTTAATTTTAAATGACCCAAAAGGCCGTATATAAATTAATAATACGAGAACGCTCTGCATACGCTACGTTGCCGTGGACAGCCAGCGCTTACGCTTACTCTTACAAATGAAACAATTTCAGCAAAATGAAAAAGACTTTTACAAGGAAAATTTAATACCTTATTGTTTTTACAAAAAGCGTGAATTATTATAAAAAAACATAATTATTAAGAGTACTTACTACTGCATGCACCATCATCATCATACATGATAAATAGTCAATAAATTATATTCTACAAAAACGAAGCCGACGAAACTTAATAGTAGGTACTTGTAAAGCATCATTTTGATCTATAAAATTTACAATTTTGTTTGCAAAATGTCAAATTTGAAGTAAAAAAATATGTTAACATGAAATACCTACATTGTTTGAAGAAAATGTTTTTGGCACTCAGTGTCGTTTGTTCACGATCCCTGATCTAGGATATCTCGGGAGTAAAACTACCCACAGCTAATAATATTTTCGTTTGACTAAAGGGTTTAATTTGCCCATCCGTATTTACAAAATCATTTCACAAAGGCAGTAAATAAAACATTGGCGATTAAACGTGTGATATGGGATGTGGGATAATGGAGGTTCTCCTGGAGTAACCGTCCGTGGATGATTTATATTGTGGAGGACTTAATCCTAAATGTCGGCCTGCCTCGGTGTACGCCAGCAGTGACCTTAATCCTATAGGATGGACGATACTACGCTTGCAATGGGGGCTGTTTAGTTGAGTATGTGTAAGCACGTTCATAAAATAGGTCCACACCAGATTTTGAACATAAATGTTATTCAACATTAGTTTTTAATATTATTTGCTGTTATTTTACATCCGATTTCTAAGGAAATGTAACGAAACGATTTCGTACACTAGTGAAAGTTGGTTGAAAAATAAGGGACGTAAAAATATATACGTGAATGTATGTATTTTGTTTATCTTTCAACACAAAAAATGCTCCTTTTACATGTATAATTATTGTTAAAACGCTTGGATAAATAAATAATATATATTAAACAATCATCATATCATCATATCATCATCATCATATTATTCATTCTGCATCTAAGGCACTCCGCACACCCCAAGCCAACCCGGACAAATCCGAAGCGAACCCGACCCGCACGAAATCGACCATCTAGTTCGATCGAAGCAATCAAACCAAAAAGCCGGCCCCACACAAATCAAACCCGCCACAGACCCCCCCCCCCCCCCCCAAACCAACCCGCAATGCGAGGGGCCTAAACCCCACATAGGAGCATAGGCATCAATCAAGAGCTCTCCGTTGCGCTCGAAAGCGTCCGAGGCCTATGGTGCCTTTTTTGACCGGTTGGGGTTTAAGGACGTGAGGTCCCGATCTGATTTTTCGATATCCTACCTATTACAGGATGCTCGAAAAACCAGCAAAAAGAGCAGAGGTGCTATTCTTAGCCGGCAACCCCACGGCAAATAAAAAATACAAACTAATATTCTTCTTCTTCTTCGTCAGCCTGTCTCCGTCCATTGCTGAACATAGGCCTCCCCCCTCTCCTTCCAATCATTCCTGTCCTGAGCCTCTCTCATCCATCTGCGGCCTGCAATCTTTGCGATGTCATCCGCCCATCTGGCCTGGGGTCTGCCGACATTTCTTCTGCCTTGTCTACGCTGCCACACCACTACTCTTTTGGTCCATCTGTCGTCTGGACATCTGGCCACATGGCCCGCCCATCCCCACTTCAGGGTGGCAACTCTCTCCACCACATCAACAACCCTGGTCTTTTCTCTTATCCATGTGTTTGTTCTCCTGTCTCTTAAAGAAATACCCAACATCTTCCTCTCCATGGCTTAACAAAGAAAATAAAAGGGAAATCACATGAAAACGATATTTATTGAAAACTAGCTTTCCCGACAGACGTTGTCCTGTGGTTTTAACCCGAGGCGGCCCCTTCATATGTGCATAATATGCACTGCGCTCCCATAAAAAAATACACAATTAATTCGATTGAGTTAAGTTACTAAAAATATTAACATTAAAATATTTCCAAAACATCCATATTTCATTTGTATTCAAAACTCAGGCGGGAACAACGCGAGAATATAATATGTGCGCGCAGACATTCTACCTCTATGTTCCTGGTGTTAACTTAGTATGAAAATTGGAGTAAGTGGGATAGTTGACTGTAAAAGCGGCAATTACGTTTGCAAGAATGAGAGGGAACTACCCGCAATTACGTTGCCGCGTCGCAGGTTATCCGTCCCATACTAACTAAAATATTATATTTATATCATTTCTTACTCATTTTTTTTTTCAACTTTTTATGGGTTATTCTGTTATCCGGAGCGGAAAAGAATCCAATAAATCAAACATTGAAATAATCTGTTGTGCCGATCTTGAGTTATAAGTGTTCGCACTAGCCCGACTTTAATTTATATAAGAAATTATAACCCACACGCGTTCTCCCCACATTGACGTATGGATGCGAAACATGGACTCTTACAAAGAATAGCATGCATAAGATGAGAGTCGCACAGCGCGCTATGGAAAGATCAATGTTGGGTATCTCAATACGCGATCGCATCAGGAATACTGAAATTCGAAGGCGCACTCGAGTCACAGACGTGGGAGATAAAATTGCAAGGCTGAAATGGAGGTGGGCTGGTCATGTATCCCACAGGGACGACGGAAGGTGGAGTAGAAGAGTGATGGACTAGAGACCAGAGACTGGCCGAAGGAGTGTGGGAAGACAGCCGATGAGGTGGAGCGACGACATCGTGCGTGCCGTTGGGACAGAGTGGATGGGGATGACCAGGGACAGAGAGGAGTGGCGTGAGCGTGAGAAGGCCTATGTCCTGCAGTGGATAGTTACGGGCTAATATGAACCCTCAGAATTAGATTTAAATAAACATGTTCAATGAAATAAGGATTAAGTTTTTTAAAATAAGAAAACAAAAAGTTCCACAATATAATGAACAGATCTGAATAAATGTAGGTATAATGATTGTCAGGACGTAACATTCTGTACCAACGCCTATGCCTTGAGGAACATGTCATTCCCTTAGTAGTTAATGCATAGGAAGTGTCATGGTATTTACTTGAACTGTAAAGATATTATAGGTTAGTCTATCTACAAAGACAATGTTCGTCTAACGTACTGACACATATGAAAACAGTCGAAGACCTTTCAAACACTTAAGACTAGATCAATGTTTTTTTAGAAAACATACAGTTAGTTTCAAGTTTCCGTTTTGATAAAGATATCTCCTTAAATTTATATTTTGGGAAGTAAGTATTAAAACTATCATTCGATAGCTATTTCGCCTTAACAAGAAGGCGAATCTATTTTTAAATATCTGGAAATATGATTATACTTCAGTTCTAACGGTTTGAGGTTATTTTATATTATAAACTAGATTTCCCGTTGTCATTAATATATTATATTAAACTTCAAATTTTTATTTGCACAAAAATACGTTTAAAATATATTTGAGTGTAAAAAAATAATAAATTTCTGAAAGCTTGAAAGAAATTCTATCACAAATCTGCGTACCAATGTTTTGAAACTCAATGGTTGTCACGAATAAAAAATGTGTTGGTATGGATTTTTTCACACATGCCGTTGATCTCGAGTTATAAGTATTCGCACTAACCCGACTTTCTTTTATATTATAGATTATAGGTACGCTATTAGAAAAAATGATTCATTCAAATTTAATTTATTTTTTATGTTCATTGCATCCCCAAAATAAATCAACATTTCCATTTTGTTTTATGTACCTATACCTACATATTATTAAACGCGTCATCATCAATGAGCTGGCAGAAGAAGGAGTTAACTGGAGAATAACTGAAAATATAAACGAAAAATAAATTTCGAATTGTTTAAAAAATTACATTCTTACAGAAACAGGAAAAAAAACAATTTATAAAATGAACAATAATTAACTATACCAAATTTTTCAGACATTAGAGATTAACTTAAATTTCCACTGGCCATTTGAAAAAAAAACACAACGTATTATTAAAAAATATACTCTATTAAAAAATACAAAAAAAAAAACAAATATTTTAAACCCTACATTTATTCAACAGTGATATAAAAATTACCCCCAAGCGACATGAGAGCAATTATATTTGCATATCTGAAAATGACAGAGTACTTTTTAAAGCGTAAAAATTCCATACGCTCCCAAAAAATAATAGCAATGTATGGTTGTGGAAAATCCAAAAAAAGTTTTATCCAAATGTAATAAAATATAGGTTGACACTATATTTATGTCATATATTAAGAAATGACGTTTGACATACGTCATGCAATTCTTTTATTTATACAGAAATACCACGGCTATCTGAATTTTCTTCCTGGACTTTATTCTCACAGACTTGAACAAAATTCTCACTTTCTAATAATATACTGTCATTTTTTCACCCGAGATGTTTGCAACCCTTAATGATATGCAATAACTTTTCAATCTTTAGAATGAACTAGGTTATACTTTTTCACGTTACGTTAGATTTTATTCTGCTCAGAGTAGTGCAAAACTCACTTTTAATTTTACTTACTTACTCTTCCTTTTACACCCCACTCCGGGGCATAGGGAGGCAACAAGAGCTCTCCATTGCATGTTTATGACCATTATTTGCGACCAATGAAACAAATTTATTTAAAGGCTTTAAAAAATCTAAAGATTTAAGCTATCTTCATAGTGAAATTTCAGTAAAAAGATTCAAACTTATAATACAATTTTTCAATGAAATTTCTAACCTGGAGTGGTTGGTAGACCAGTGGTATTTTTAATACAATATTACTATACTCTATGAGTGGTATCAGTCGACGGCTTTCGTGCGCACGGCGTATAGGAGGTCGTGGGTTCGAATCCCGGTGCCGACCATTTCAACTTTCACAACACAAGCATTGTTTTATGTTAAAGATGTCGAAAGTGTATTTGTGTTCACTTTGGGTGAGCCAAGATTCAAAAAAAAAAAATTACTTAACTGAAAACTAAACAAATACTATTATAACCTGATCTATTGATTCAGATTAACCACGACTATATGAATCAACAACGTATAGCAAGACAGGTATCGGCTCGTTGATCAACACAATAAAACACCTTCAGGCTCATTTAGGTATTTCTTTCATGAGATTTTGTTGGTTTGATTGATGTTTTCATTCCAAAAGCTTACCTACAAATTTAATCAATCTTTTTAATGTATTTATTCAGTTGCTTTAATTAACTGCATGAATTTGTAAAATATGTAGGTGATTGTACTTACATTAAGTACCAAATAATTGGTTTTGAGAAAACAAAAATAGAAACGACGCCGACGCCGAGAGGACGAAAGGGATGAAATTAATTTAGTTGTCAATGGGTAATCCTTAGGATATTTTGAATGTTATCGTGTCTATTAGAGAAGAGGTAAGTCTGTGTGAAAGTGTGTGCAAAGTACGCCTTTGTCTCGTGCAAGCAAGCAGCCGAATGGATTAAGGCGGTTTGGAGTGGTGAAGAGAGATAACCAGGCCTCTACGTATTCGAAGGTGGGCTGCCACTGCCTCAGGCCAATCCAATACATATAATATTATTATTACCTCCTACATGTGAAGTTCTTTCATTAAATTTTAATTCCTCTGGCTTACACGTTTATACATATATATACTTATCTAGCTTTAGCATCAATCTACATATACCTACAAGGTATTAATTTATATTAATCCTCGCCTTAATTTATATTTTTCTGCAAAAATTACTTGGTAAGGAACCAGAAACTAGTAGCTGACCCGACAAAAAACTGCCTGACTCAACGCAACCCAGAAAGATATCATGGTGTAGAGTCGAATAAGATGTGATGTAGGCTACACCGCTTCAAACCTACATAAATAGGGAGGGATGGATGTACTCATGCGCATGCGCATGTGGGATGACGCAAACAATCGAACATCTGATTAACGAGTGCCCCATAAATAAATAAATAAATAAAGCTTTATTGTGTAATAAAAAACAATTTTTATAAAAACATTTAAAGATTCAAAGGGCGCACTTATCCCGAAGGATCTCTTCCAGCCAACCCAAATTACAAACAAGCAATATAAGAACAAGATACACGAAAAGAAAAAAAAAAAAAGAAAAAAGAGATCACACAATTAAGAGACTAAATAAAGATATGAAATTTAAAAAGGGTAAAAGGGTAAAATTTCCATGTACGCATTCAAAGAACAGCAGGACTTGCACGCACTGACGGATGATGATGCGATCCAATGGCTTCGGTCTCTGGAGGTCAAATTGTGAGCGACCATACGAAGAAGAAGAAGATTTGAAGCAAAATCATATGAAGACGGCCAATCACCGATAGGAACAACAAAAAAGAAAAAAGTAAATAGCATGATCACACAATGAAGGATAGTTGACATGAAGCCACTCCAACATGTTCTACAGTTAACAATAATTATTTCTAAAATATACCTACGCTAGTCTGACTGTGATGCATGATCATTGAGACGTTCGTTCTCTTTGTTGTCCAAGGTATTTATAAGCATTCATCTCCAGCACCACATCTGGGGCCTAAGTCAAGTGTAATAAATGGCCGACAATGGTATCTGTCGATCGGTTTTCCCATGGTAACACCGTAAAAATCTATTGTTTGAACGTTGTTACTATGAGAATACCGACAGACAGATACGCGGAAGGCGTCTATCCTCTCCCAGTCTCGTGCTCGCAGATTCCAGAATTCACTCCATAATAAAATCGAAAACATTTTTTTTTTTTCCACGTTTGATTTTCAGACCTATGGATATATTTCGATCTTTTCTGATTTTATTTAGGCAGATCATGTCACTTTTCGTTATTTCTATCCTTATCCTAATTTCAGTGTCCCATGCACTCTCCTTGGTTGTTTATTAATTTATTAACTATTTCCAGGAAATAATTCAACCCGGAACTTCCTGTTCAGAAACTGTCTTCTAGACATTAAAACTACAGATTTCGGTGCATACATAATCACATAAATACCTACCCAGCTGTGAAGATGGACACTGCGTTGTGATAGAGTATTATTTAAGCGGCTATAGGTAGTTACCATTATTATTCGGGATTCAGGGAGATGTTGTCCGTCCAGATGTTGCACGGATGGGACAGTAGCGCCGTATGACGGGAATGGTCATTTCACGGCCGGCGGACTCGTTATATTATTAGCTGTATACCCACCCCGTATACCCACCCCGGTACTTAGCCCGTATTATTTGATGGACGAATATTATATCATTTTCAGGAATTTCAAAATTATTCAACCCTACGTGCTTTGCAAATGTTGAAATATATAAATACCTACCTTTACATTGTACAAATGTACACTCTTGCATATCTATATTATACAGAATAGAAGTAAATAATTTATCCTTTCGACCGTGGGTATACTTGGTGGAACATACTTTGAACTTATTTTAAAGAAACAAAATATTTAGTTTTTTCCACAATTTTATTCAGCTAACCGGTTTTTGAAGACCGAACGTCTTCTTCGTCAGGCTAGTAGATGTTAACTGACGAAGCCTGACGAAGAAGACGTTCGGTCTTCGTAAACCGATTAGCCTATTAAATATTGTGGAAAAAACATAATATTTTGTTTCTTTCAAATAAGAATAGAAGTATGTTGTTACTTATCTTTTTTCATTGACAATAACAGAAGTTATGTGTCTTTACAACTTTCAACAGTTTAATTTTCACTTATTTTTTAGTTTTACCACTTAGTTGTTTTATCAGTACCTATACATTGAGGGGTGTAAAAGCAAACTCGCATCGATCCACTTTTGTACAAACGTGGGAAATCGATCATTTTGATTGCAACAATATTCCGTGGAATATTTACTGGAAATTTTATTCCAATCACAACTCAATCATAAATTAATGTCAAAAATGTTATTTAAACACAAACAGTTCATCTTAATTCATTTAAAAATGTAAAAATAGAATGGATCGATGCGTATTTGCTTCTAAGTAGTGGATCGATGTGTTTTTGCATCTCAACATCATTTTGACAGCTATTGTAAATACCGAGTAAAAAAACAGATTAAGTCAAAATTATTTTTATTATAAAATAAAATAATATCTAAAATATTAACAAAATGAAAAAAATGTATAAGACAAAATTAAAAACGTCAAATTTATGTAAAATTTTAAGTAAAAAATGGTCATTTCCAAAATTTGGTATCTGGAAACTGAACTTTCCCCCGTGCCCCCCCCCCCTGGATCCGCCCTTGGTGGGTACACAGTTTTGTATGTAGGTACAAGAAGAACCTACTTTCACTAATGGGCGCAAAACAATTTAAAAAATAACCTATTTTCTACTTGTGCATTGTACACGTCTATTAATCATGTGATTTTATTTTATTGTAGCAACTTTTTAGACCTCCATCTCCTTTGGTGATAAATGGTGAGGTTATAGACTAAACCTCTTCCTTACTCAAAAATCACTTTTTGGTACAAAATAACATGAAACATTAAAATACCAATGGTATTCTACACCCCCTCCCTCTGTGATATTTCGTGATTACGCCCCCTTACGAGCCCATGTGTCTAACTGACAATTAATAATGATGACTATACGTAATATGTATGGTTCTGTTGTCAATGAGAGAATACAAATTTTGACAATATGGGTTTTTACAAGAAGCGCTTTGACTACTTTCCTAAGAAACATTAAACATGTTTTTCATACCTTTTTGACTTTGCAAATGATCTTTTCTATTTTTGAGGATTTCGGGGTGGTTTCCTAGAATTTCCTAGGCTCCACTGCACGAATAAATTCTTCCATTTTAATTAAAAAACACATAAACTTTACAACAACTTTAGTAAGGAACACACGATTCAAAACACAAATCCGCCATCTTGAAAAAAGGGTAACGCAGGCATGTGATTGGTTGAAATGGATCGATCTGTATTTGCTCCTAAGCGACGCGGGATTGATGCGATTTTGCATCTCATCCTAAACTTTGACATCAAATTTCTCAAGGATTGAGTTGGATTTGCTCTTATTGAAGTATAGCAATAAATAGTCCTAAATAATCTTAATGTTACTACATTCATAGTTCATTTTTTTCCAATATTGGATCGATGCGAGTTTGCTTCTATACCCCTCTTATATTAAACTTGCTTTCCCGACAGACATTGCCCTGTGTTCCTAAATATTGCACATACCTATTCGAATTTGTATGGGAATTATAAGCTTATTAACTTTTAACAAACGTAATTCCGCCCCATGAATCTGTTTTAATCCATATGTTTTCTATCCGCATTCTATTAATCATACCTACTATCAAATAACTGTCAGTTTCTATCAAACGCCAATTTTATTTCACAACAGTTGGAATTAAAATGATATTACTAAGAAGTTTACCTACTTAGAGTTTTCTTTAATTTTCTAATTTTCCACGCAACTTTCTTAATTGTTTCTTTCATAAGACCTTTCACCTTCTCCTGATTAAAGCCAACACGAAAAAAAAGAATTAGCGAAATCGGTCCAGCCGTTTAGGCGTGATGCGATCACCACGCAGTCTCCATTTTTATAATATAGATGAAACGTAAAGCACCCTTTGCCGATAAATTCTTGGGAATGTTGAACCCAGAGAAAAATCAAGCATTTCCGCAAAAACCTTTGTCGATCTTGTGTAGATATTGGACTCGACTGCAAGCACAAAAGATCCACCAACCATGACAACCACAAAAACGAAAAAACTTGTTCGTTTCATCTTTCAGCAGAAATAAATATCTAAATTTTGAATCGAACTACGCTTCTAAGAATCTTCTAAAAATTCTTCAAAATACCTTAATATTACATTGCTTATTGCATTTTTTACTTCTAGTTCTTATCAAACGATGAATTTAACATGGATAAAGGTACGAGAAAATATTTTATGTCACTGTTCTTGCTTTCTGCAAAGAAATTTTGTTTTACTTCAAAAGATTTCAATGTGCATAAGACTTTGATGCGTGTACGTATAGAACAAATACAGACATACCTCTCAAAACGATTGTTTGAAATATGCATTCAATTTTAGCCAGCGTTGTTTTGCTTTGAGATAAGAGAAAAATCAGCAAACAAAGACCTGAATACGCTGATCAGGCGTCTCTTCAGTTTATAGTTAGTGTGAGATAAAAAAGCGGTCTTCAAAATTTCAGAGATCATGCAAAAACACCCCGAAAATGTTGCAACTGGTCATGCATCGGAATATGGGAATGATAACTGCCTATAGTCTATTTCAACAAAAAATTTAATAGTTAGAGAAAAATCAGTGTAGAAGATTCAAGTAGGTAAAATCAGTAAAGGAGGAATGAAGTAAAGTGACGTTTGATTAATTTAAGATAAAATCTAGCTCTTTCAATAGCTCAAGTGTCATTATGAAGATAGGTGGTTACATTTAACAAAAGCAGTTTATTTTTTATTCGTTACAATATTATTTGTCTAAATATAGCTATAATTAAAAACTAGATGTTACTGTGCGCAAATATTTGCAGCTTGCATGCGTTAAGGTTTACACCTTTCGTGCATTTTAAGTACGTCGTCATCTTTGATGGGCCTCTGGATTAGATTATAAGGATTGTAGAGAAGTAGTGTCGATCCAGCAAATTTACGAAAAAAGTTCCATAGAAAAGGGAGACCAAGAAACCGGGGGCGATTCCGGGGGAAAAGGTGAGACGAAAAGTATAAATAAAGTAAGATGACATTTGCTATGAATGTGGTGATCGCAAGATTCGTTATCTATTATCTAACAACAGGATAAAAGGAGAATAATAATAATAAGGTCCATTGCCTGTGAGTCAAGCATAAGGAACACAAAAAGGACTAGTTCTGTCTTCTACGCCATCTTGTGTGGCTGTAGAGGCCTATTCTCGAAAGACAGATTCTGCCGCATTCCGAGCACGGGTATTCCGCTCCCTCGTCTGGACCTATCCTTCTCTGCATCTCGGTCCCCTGACTTGCGGCAACAATCTTCCTCCACTCAGGACTGTGTGTCGGTGTTTGTTCCCAATCTGACTGTCTACTAACATTCTTTAACGCAGTATGTAGATTATCCTTATACCTCTTATGTTGGCCACCATGCTTTCCTTTTCCTCTATCCAGTTCGCTGTATATGATATCTTTGGGAAGTCTACGGTCATCCATTAGAAGCACGTGACCGAACCATAGCAAGAGAGCACGCGTCATCAGAGTGTCAATCGTGCAGCAGTTGGTTCTTCTTAGGACCTCTCTATTTGTTACTCTATGGAACCAACGTATGCGGAGTATTTGACGTAGATGACGTTGGTGGAGGTTTTCTAAGGATTTTGTGTGGCGCCTATAGTTCACCCAAGTTTCAAAACCATATGTAAGTGTCGGAATGATCGCCGCGATAAAAGGAGAAGAAGATTACGAAAACAAATAGTTATCTAGTACTTAATAAATTAATGTCTTTGCACTTGAAATGTTGCAGATTAAGCTCGTATCTCGAGGTATTACTGTGTATATTATGAAGTTCGATACAAGACTGGCGAGTGGGTAGGTAGGTAGGTACTCCCCATGTGGGCTGTGTTTACTAGCACAATGCTTACACACTGATTAATTAACGGAGTGGACCCTAGCACAGCACTAATTGATGCTAATACGGGTATGTGGATTTGCACAAGACTACTTCATGCTATAGGAACCTATGACTATACACCCGCAGAATGCAGCATGATGCTGCCTATGCACTATACACGATCCGGTAGTTGGTTTCTAACTGACATAACTCGGAATCGGATTTACCAGTCCTATCAAATTGCTCAGTAGTACATGTCTAATCATGGACTATTCCAAGAATCTTAGAGGCAGCATTCACAGTTTCCAACCGTATCCAATATCTTTAGGATTAGAATATCCTTAATATGATGTTCTCTATGATTGGTTTACATCGTTTGAAACGACAGATATCTCAAAATTTGTCCACAATACAAAACAAACTATATTATGAGCTACGATGTGGATGCATGGCATATATTATTGTATTGCTGTACACATATTTATTTTTTCGAGACTCCAACAACACGTACCTACATAAAAAAATCACGAAACAAAAACATATAATCTCCAGTGCTCCAATAACAGGTAGGTATCTATTTAAATTGTATGTATGTACTATTTAGGTTAAAAATGGCAGCCATCCCTTGACTACTTTTTTTATAATAACAGCTTTCCCTTTACAACGAGTTTTATGAAACCTAAGATCAAAGCAGTTACAGTGTGTGTCATAGTGGGAAAGCGTTCACGCTTCCGCGCGTCGAGTGTCATGTTATCAAACGCGGACAGATCGTTCAAACTGAAAACATTGTATGGTCGATCGACGCTCCGACTTTTCAATTATGACAGGGCCTTACACTTTTTCAGGCTTTTTTGTGTATACTCTATAATTTTTTTTAATGAATAGATATGTGCTTACTCGAAGTGAACACAAATACACTTTTGACATCTTTCACACTTACCAAAGGGTTGTGTCGTCAAAGTGGAAATGGTCGGCACCAGGACTCGAACCCACGAACTTCAATACACCGTACGTCGCCGATTGATACCACTGGGCTAACATCCACTTCAAATTCTATTCTCATGATACTATTGATGTTATTATTTGTGTTAATACTCTAGTAAACTTTAGCATAATATTTTAATATTAAAACCGACTTGCCTAAAATTAATATTATACCTATTTACTGCATAAGTACTTATTTTTCTGAATGGTTCTTTTAAATGCAAACATATTTTTTATAAAAATCAAAGGAAATGCGATCTGTAAAACACGATCATGTTCGGTTGGCATCTGAACAAATAAATCTGGACATATTTATCAGCTGCAGTGGTTCCTGGTCGGCGGACGCACCCCACCATCCTTGATGTCATTTGTTTTAGAAAATAATTAAAATCTTCCCCTTGAAATGTCCCCCAGCAAATAATGAAGAACGCGGAGGGGTAAGAGAGTGCGCTAACTCAATACAAACAAACAACCCTTTATCGGATCCACTACCTACTACGCTGGTTCTAATGCAATACAAATAATCACCACCTACCTGCCTGCTTAAAACCTCTTCAGATACAATATCGAATCATACATTAGCAACCTAGATAGTTTTCGAAAGATGCATGAACAATATTATGATCATTAGCTGAATGGTGATCTCATTGCTTTTAACCAATCCAATCCAAACTCCCTTAAGACCCCACTTAGGGGCATAGGGAGGCAACAAGAGCTCTCCATTGCGCTCGATCTTGCGCAATGTTTATGACCTCCTCCCACACCATGTCCATGTCTCTCAGCTCTGCTTCGAAGGAGCGGAACACAGTGTGAGAGGGTCTTCCTCGTCTTCATTGCTTTTAACAGGTACTGATTTTTCTTATATGTACATTCACTATAATATCCAGTACCTTCTTTAAAATATCCAAAATGTAAAAGATACATACAAACGAGTACATAAAATAATCGCCTGTAGCAACTTCATGAATTCGTTTACCTGTAGTTCGTTGTACATTTCAAAGC
The DNA here is from genome assembly GCA_963576905.1 of Mystacides longicornis. Taxonomy (NCBI): domain Eukaryota; kingdom Metazoa; phylum Arthropoda; class Insecta; order Trichoptera; family Leptoceridae; genus Mystacides; species Mystacides longicornis. The sequence continues at coordinate 11,101,990 of OY756428.1, forward strand.
CTTGGAAAAAATCCTTCTTCTTTTTCTTCATCATTAGCATTTTTTCGTCAATTATTGCTGAACATAGGCCTTCACCCTCTGCCCTCAACCAGATCTGTCCTGAGAATTCCTCAACCACGCGCAGCCGGCAATCTTGGCGAAAAAAAGGAAGGAAACCCGTACCAACCCGTCTGGACAGCTAGAGTCGGGGGAAAAAGGCAGCCCTCAAAAAAAGTTGCCCAACAACGTGGCCATATGGCCAGGCACCCGGATTTGCTCTTTACCATAATCGAAGAGTAATTAAGGGCAGAAATCATAGATGCTGTTCCATACATAATTATATAGACTAGATGATTGGGGACATGAGCTGCAGCATCTACCATGAGATGAAGAGGCTGGCCAGTGACAGGGAGGAGTGGAGGAACAGAGTCGGCTTTCTTGCAATGCTTGGTGCAGACCAATTTTAGGATTGTGATTCAAAAGAAGATTACCATATTGTTGAACAAGGCTGTTACTTTTTGTGATGGAGTACTAGAATGTATGTAATAACATAATATTATGTGGTTATTCGTTGCGTTTCAAACATTTATTTAGATTAATCAAATTGATAGTTAACTAATGACTGTGGTTAATTCATCATGAGTGTGTTCACATCGTAAGGCTGTATGTAAAATGACTATCACATAAGTTAAACATACAGGCATTAAAGTTAGCCGTATTATTAATGTACATTAATTAGTATTGTTAATCACGTACTAAATTAGTGCAATTAATTAATATTCATTCCTAATTACGTGTTAGTAACATAACTACAAAATAAGCACACAGTTAAACAGAACCTAGTGCATAGTTAGAAGCTAGGGATTAATGATATATTGTATTAAATAGAGGTACATTTATAATGTTTAATTATTAAAAAGGATATGCAATTTTGAATTGTTAACCTTTAAGTACTGACGTGGTTAGGCTAGGTTATTAATGGTGATGTGACGACTCACAGACGGCCTTTAGTAGTAGGTATTATTTAATATATTTTCATATGTATAATATTCAGTGAATTATTAAATATGTTTTTACAATATTTAGGAACACGATGAAGAAAAAAAACGAAAGAAATATATTCAAAATCAATATTTATTCGGCTTCTTTTAGAACCTTACCAAATAACAGTGTTAACATTTTGACTTATCTTTATTCTAATTTTTTAACATTATATAGGAATTTTCAAGCTTGGAAATGCTATAAAATGATTCTTTTATTAATGAATTGATATTAGGAAGAAATAAGTATTTGTATATTAGCCTGAAATGTTAATAGTATCAGCGCAAACAATGCATATAGTTTTAGAACATCCGAGATAGATTGGCTTGCAACATGTTTCACACGTGAACTTAATACGCCTCTTGAGTAGCGATGGTCATATTTTGCATGATTTTTTTACCATTTCTGTGTCAGCATGTGGAGGACTTTCAGATTTTGGGGCAATCATTTCCAAGAACACGCTTTATTGTCAATCTTAGTTCTCTTAGCAGACGATCATTGTACAATCTGCTATTCAGATGAGGTAGAACAAATAATCGAGCAAGATCTTGAAGGAACCTTCCTCTAAGGCCTAGATGTGGCTCATAGAACGACAAGATGTGCTGACAGGTTCTTGAGTTGACCACTTGAAACCATTTTTGCCATAATAATATTTTTGGTTAGGTACCAGAACATTGATTAGAAAAACTTGCTGAATGTATTGGTGTTTCTTTAATAGTAGCCGGCAGCTGTAATATTACAGGCAATTTGTTTTCATCTTCAATCTCAGATTGCTCAGATTCTGTTTCATGTTCACTGTGCAATTGAAAATCCGGATCAACTTGATCGTCATCGGCATCACTGAAGTCACCCTCTATTTCTTGCTCTCACCATGTCTGTATCGTGTTGTCAAAGTCAGGAACCCTGTTAGATACCATCCTTCTCCTTTTAGCACTACTTCCAGAAGTACTTGGTTCGTCTATCGAAAGCAATACACTTATAAGATTTCACGTGAAGTCCAAAATAATATAAACACTAATACTGACCTCACGTCTCAGAGACACCGGAGTACCGTACACGTAAAACTACTCACTCGACGCGAGCCTAAGCGTAACTGATAAATCAGGATCACAAACCATGAAGCTAGCGGAAGGCGCGAGGATAAATGATTTAAACTGACGAAATCATGTCCAAATTTGTGACAGCGCCGTCTGTGGGACACCCACGTCACTACTTAAAGGTTAATTAATAATACAAATTATATAAGGTAGATATAAAAACTCTTTCTTTAAATATTCTACTATTTCAAGTTTCGATGGCTTTGCCAAAATCGGCACAAACATGCAAGACCCGCAGAAGACCCGAGACAAGAGGCGTAACTATACAGTGGCAGCGGTGGAGAAATAATAATATTAAGCAAAAAAAATGGGTATCCCATCCAAAAACTTTTCAGTGGGCCCCAGATGGTATAGTTTTGCCTCTGCATCAATGAGAAGAGCTCCGAAATTGGTCAAAAAATCTCGGTTTAATCACGCGAAGTAATTGATTACAGGGTACTCGAAAAAGTCACCACTGAAACACTCCAGTTTTGCCAAAAAATAAACAAACAATAAGGATTTATAAATAGGTAGGTACCTACCTTTACTGGACACTGCAAACTGCGGAAAATATTTCCAAAATTGGACTATCAGACACGCCTGCCTGAGGATAACCAAACACCTGTTCCCAACCAGAATCAGGATACTTACCTTGGAAGTCCATTGCAACATCTCAGACAGCAAAAATTTAGGTCAGTTATTTCCAAACTGTGAGTCGGGGATCTCTGAAACCGAAGTAATGTCGTAAGGGAGACGCGAGAAAGGTAATTGTCCCAATTCCTCAAAAATTATATGAATTTTGAAAAAATCTAATGTATTAAGGGAGCCGCTAAAAAAACTGACATTTATGGCAACCGTCAACCTCAAAAGATTGAGAGCCGCAGTGATAATCATGAAATATGCGGTGCATAATAATCAGAGCTTGCGCTTGACAGAAATTCTTGTCAAAAAAAAGGAAAAAGAGAGCGGAATTTAATGGCAGGACAAAAATAAAAGGCGCAATTTTTTTATTTCTTCTTTCATCCTTTCAAAATAACGATTAATTTTGTCAGTTTTATGAAAAACAATAAAAGAATTGAATTCGCAATTCGTGTAGTTAATAAGTAGCGCGAGATTTACAATTCAGTAGCTAAAATAAGATATTGTTTGCAGTATTATTATAGGAGTGTAATCATAAAACGAGTTATTATTTTTATGGGTGTAGTAGGTAGGTCCCGCGCCCGATCTTTGTTATTGTCTCCGCGAATAATTATTATTGCCGGCAATAACGTCGTTTATGATAGGTACACACTGTATTATTATATGACTATTATTGCATGCACACATAGTTCCTACCTACCTACATTATAATAACGCATAATGTCAAATCAAAAATATTCATACACTAGCTTTTTTTACCCGTCCACCAAAAATTTGTAGAATAATGGGAGTTATAGAACCTGATCTATGGATGTTTACATACAGAGCTTTATAAAAGTATGGTGTACCTACATAATGTTAAATGTTCACTAAATTGTGTATTATTTTTAATGTATTATTTTTCATTGAATAAATTATTATTATTATTTATTATTATTTAATTAGTTGTACTTATTTTTTTGTAACACCTCATCAGCAAGAAGAAAGCGCTGCAAGACATAATCATAGCCTGGCGACTTACTCTCTATGCTTACCCCATAGTTAATAAGACAGTGCTCGAATGTGGTGAGCTATGGGCTCTCACCACAATGTTGATTCTATTATTCTGCAATTAAGTACCAAAAAAGCTTTTTATGTTCCTTACTTAAAGTAAAGCTTCTCACTATGGAATATATCTACAAATATAAGTAAACTTAGAAGTCGGCACCTAATCTTCAAAACTTAACGCAACAGTTGAAGAATTTAAGGCCCACACCAAGTTTCAAACCTGCGTTTAGCTTTTTCATCAACAGGTCTATTGCGTTTAAGTGCAGTAACTACACATTGAGGTGTGACTACTTTTACATTAAAAAAGTTCTCGGTAGGTGGTTCTTCTTATAAATCTGATATCCTTTACCCATCACAGCAAGCTTAACTGTGATGTAATCATGTTGAAAAGTGTATGATTCGAACCTACGTGTAGCTATCTCACAAACTGATATGCTCCTTTTGACGTCATAAGTCATTATTAGGTAAGTTATAGGAGGTAACTACAATGCTTTTATAATTGGCAAACTTCAAAAGTTAGAAATATGTACCTACCATTTTATGAGAGTATTTGCTGCTATGTTTATGGGACACATTATTATAAGAAATGTAAATGAAATGACTTGCTGGTACGACCACCACTAATAATATAGTAAGTTGTTTTAAAATATCACATTATTTGATATTTTAACACAGAAACATCATTTGAAAATAATTACTTACCAAAATCCATGAATTCTCATCGTTTACATTAATATGTCGTGGAGGCATTATTTAACTAAGACTAAGAATCGCTATAAAACATCTATTGTTTGGAAATGGTTCAGGAGAATATATTATTAGATGTTTTATAGAAAATTAAAACAATATGTAATATTTTTCAGTTTATTTGATTTCAATGAATATAACACACAACTACCATTTTGTAAAATGATAATTATACTAATCATACTAAATGTATGAAACCGAGGTTGCTTCTAGCGTATCACAGCTCAACAAAACACTTTTTTATACAAATGAATCTGAACTCACCCAAAGTTAACACATAATAATATACACTTTTGACATCTTTCACACAAAACAATGCTTGTGTTGTAAAAGTTGAAATGGTCGCAACAGAATTCAAAGCCACAATTGAGTACACAGTACGTAGCCGTCAACTGATACCAGTGGGCTACCAACCTCCTGTTTCTGGTACTGTTACCGATGGTTATTAATTTATCAAAATAATGTCGTCTAGTATTGTAACAGCGTATCCATATGGCACAATTTTTAAGAGCATTGGCTGCCAGTTCATTTTTACCGATTGTGATTGTGTTTTTTACATTCCAAACTACGAAAACATTGAATACTTTCCAGTATACATAATTTGACTATCCTCATTCAATAGAAATTTTGGGGGAACTATTTAACATTAATCTGTAAAAAAACATTATGTAATTTAAATATAGACAAAAATAAGAAAAGAGGTACCTACAATTATCAAATAATAATACGGGACTTACCGATTTTGCATATTCCAACAATAAAATGCATACTTGTACATTTTAGAAATTCACTTCTGTTATTTTATCACTCTCTCGAGAGTGGATTGCCACAGTGGAAGTAAGAAGAAGATTGTTGAAAATATCTTGTAATATCTATCCTGTAAAAATATAGTTACATAAAATAAATTAATATAATAGGCTAGCTGCATTGTAATTATGCGATTATTTTGAAACAATATTTACTCAATTAACTTTGCTTACCTATTTTATTATTCCCAAAAAAATGATTTTATAAGCCGTAAAAAAATTCAATGTTTACATTTTTATAGTTTGACAACAAAATAGACATATAGATTGACAATATGACAATACATTAACCATAGAAAACGCTAAAAAATATCTGGATAAATTATTTTCTGATTTACTTATTTATATAAAAAATATTTTTCATACAAAAACCACTTTAAATGTGTAGAAGAATTATTAAAGTGGAAAAAAATCCTGAAAAATCAATCTTATTTTGTTTTCATATTATGAAGCTCAGACAAAGAATTACATTTTAAAAAGTTCGTCTATGGTACTCACTCACTCTCCTACCAGTGGGTCGAAACCGTCATACAAAGCACTTTTTGTATGGATGGCGACAGGTTTTAAGGTACCAACATTGAAAAACAAAAATAATATCATGAATTGCAAACTTGTTGTTTGGTTGCGACGCGACTGTTTAGTTTATGTTTGAAAAACATCAAACTAAACTGAAATCTTAACGCCATTTTTTAGCGGTCTGTTGTGTTATTGTATTATTTTCGAAGAGAATACAAAACCTACGGATTGAGTATTGAGGTCATTTTATTGATATTCAAAGATAATCATAATGCGCAAAAGGTGTGTCATTTGTCATAAAAGTGATGAGAAAAATACCAATCGTGATGTTTATTTTTTTGACTTTGGTGATGATTTTTTTTATCATTTTTTTCAAAAATTTCAAATATTATGTATTAAAAATATGTGTACAACAAATATTATGTATTAAAACTTTTGTCAAAAGTGTTATAAATATCTAGTAGGTGTATAGATACTCTTGTGTAAATTTTTGTAAAACTGCAATAAAGCTATCATTAAATTAAATACTTTTTTTTTTTTAACCAATGACTTATTTATGAGAAATTTAAAATTGCTTGGGTATATAGTAGTCTGGGGGTATGACCATAACTGCCCGCTGTCAAGTACCAGAAAGGCAACATCACCATAATAAAATTTTTGTTTCAATGTTGGCTAAACAAACCTGTCAGTACTTTTTTTTCATCTATGGAGTTGCGTCTCTTATCCGTAAGGTATTATATTCTCTTTGTCTCCTACTGTCGTGTTATTATCCTGACCACTGACAGCCGACGAAAACAAAAGGGATTCTATATTTGAAAATTTTGTAAGTTTTTTAATATTGAAATATTTTCTACGTAGGTACCTAAGCTATTTTAATTATTAAGATTAGGCTATTCATTTACCTACCTTTCATGATTTTTTTAGTTGTGAATTGTAAATATATACCTAAGTATAAAATATGATCATTTGAATTTGCTGTCCCTAGTGTAACTAAACTATGACAGAATTTGAAGTTTATTTTGTATTTTATGTTCTAGTCATGGAGTTGCAGCTTTCTTCAAGTCTATCTGAAACAATAATACCTGGTGCATTATGCAGTCTAAATGGATTTTAAGAAGATCTTAAAAAGGTATAAAAGCTACACTTTGAAACAAATAACATTACTAAAAATTCTAAATTAATGTTTTAAGCAGCACATACATCAAAGATTGTTTTATTCTTATATGAAGTTCTTAAGTAGTTTGATATATTTCTAAATCCTTAATATCGATTCTAATCAAATTCTCATAATGTGTATTTTTAAAACAAATCCCTGTCAAAATGCGAAATTTTCTAATGTCGCCTTATATATTTACAACCATGGCCATGTTATCACTGTATTTTGCTTTCACAAATTAATAGAATTATGTTTTTTCTAGATGAGAGCATTGCAAGGATTTTGGATATGTCAAGAAACGCTGCCGAACCGAATGCTTCCATCCACTCTGTGTTGTGTGTTGTGTTTATTAAAAATATTACCCACCTTGTTTTATGATGAATATAACATTAAATAAAATAAATAATAAGGAAGAAAACATAAGTTTGCATTTATCTACATAAGAATTTTGAATAGTGTCGTTAATACCTACATATTATCTAATATCTGTTATTAATTTTTATGTAGATAAATCAAGTGAATTTTATTACCAAAATAATTACATATCTGATTCTTTTCCAAAATAAACAGGAAGTTTTGTTTACTGCAACATAATATTTGAGCTGTCAAATTCACTTTGGTAATGTTTTGAGATTCAGATGTGGGTAAGTACCTGTTTTACCGTTCAATTCTTGCTATTTTATGGATGTTCATACAAATTTCAAATTAAATTTTCATTAATAAATTTTATTACCTAAACTCTATTATCTTGAATCATTTTACATCAGTTCTATATAAAAATAATTATGTACATTACAATATGCAGGGAGGCATCTAATTTAACTTTGATTCCGATGGCTACAACTGTTCTAACAACGGTGGCCATATTCTTATAATATGTCAAAATTTCCTTCAAAATGGAGTAGCGTTTGATAAATTTTATGAAAATCATTATTTTATAAGGTTTATAACATTTGAATTACATTTGTATGTATTTCAAATCAATCTTCAATCTTTTAAATACATTTTCATACCGCATTACTCCGATTCCGTGTAATTTTTACATGAGTAATTTTGTTTTCAAAAGATGGCTTTCCGTGTTTGGTGAAATTTTACTATGAAGATTTCATAATTTTAGAAATTTATTAATAACTTAAAATATATTTAATGAAATGTAAATATTTGTATCTCAGATTACCACAATTGTATTTGCAAAAAACTGCGAAGAAAAAAATTCAACGCAGAACCTACGGTTTTAGCGTGATGCTGCGACATACAGTTGGAGTGAAACAAATAAATAAATATACATACATTACTGAATTATTATGTAGATTCCATCCATTAGTAAGTAGGTATGTATGTATTGTTAATTTTCTTTAATTAAGAATGTATTCTAACAAATTTCAAATTAAATTTCAGTACATACCGATGACTAGTAATTTAACCAATTCCTTGAAACATGTTATACCTACTAGGACTTATTTGCAATAATTTTGTTCTCATTAACCAGGGGTCTGCTGCCAGTGGTTTTCGAGGGAATTTTTCTCTGAGATTTTTACGCCAAGTGTATTTTACTTTTTTTTTAGTAATTCTCTTAATAAATATAAAAAAACTGACTCGTGAACGTTTTATTTTTCACGTTTTTTAAATTGTCGTGTTGATATTTTTTTACATAAGTATCTTCATTCATGAGCTATTAGAAAAATTTATTTTTATTTTGTGTTTCAGGTCAAAAGGTGAAAACTGAAAAATAACGTGTATACCACTGGCTTTAGACCCTTATTTATTTATCGTATGGTCTTACAATGTATGTCACATTTCATGTAGGTTAATATATTTTTTTCAAATAAGTAAGAATACATAAAAACAGCATTAAAATATTAAACAGTTATATCTCCTATTGGATTGTCAAATCAGTAAAATGAAAATAAATAATTTAAAAAAATTAAATAAATTATAAATAATTATGGTTAATTTAAAAGGTTAAAAACAAACAATGGTATATTGGAATTGTGTCTCCTTGTCAAAAGTTAAAATTAAATTCATTATTTTGTTAAAGTTAGTTTTAGACCCTTGGTTAATGGGAACAAAATTATTGCAAATAAGTTCTCTATATTAGAGTTACATAAATTGTTGATTTATTGTTTATTGTATTCTATCATCCTTAGGTCCATTCGGACACTTGGAATCGTCATTTGAACATAATTTATCCAATAAAAAAAAACAGACATAGAAAATATAGATGGGAAACAATAATTAATGTTTTATACACTGGCAGAGAACAGAAAACAGAACATGATAGAAGAGCAATGCTGGTCGCAGTGTAAAGATGTCCGACCAGCATTTTGTCAGGTAGTCTATATACAAAAAATGTCATAACTAGGAATAATGTAACTTTTATGAAGAATTATCAATGTAATCGAACGCTGGGCAGGATGTATAAGTTTCTGGCCAGCGTTCACGTCAATCGTACATGGTAAAAGGAGTGCGAGACAACTGGAGGAGACACAATCCTGGCCTATGCCTAACCATAACTCGGCCGTAAATAGTAATAAAGATAATAAACTTGATAGTCAGATTTAAAAGAGAATAAAAAATATATATATATAATAAAAATAACAATAAAAAAATAATACCAACAGCAAATAATTGATAATAATAATAAATGACGAGAACAATCAATAATAATTTCAATAAACAAAATCAATCAAGAATCATGCATAAATAATTCACAATCCACAAAAACATAATAATGTACGAAAATCATCAATGATCAATAATTACAAATAAATAAAAACATGGTTGTCAGTTGCACAATAATATACCTACTTCGATGTTAAACGGAATCTCTTGTTCCGGTTAACATTTCGTCGATAGTATAAAATATTAACAACTTTCAAGGAATTGGTCAAATTACCAGTAACTCTTTATTTACTAGACACCAATAGAAATAAAAAAAATCATGATACAAAAAAAAACAGAATCTCCAATAACAGGTATCTCCCGCATGTCTATAAATTGACATGTACCGTGAGAATGTAAATTAGTAGGTTTCTGTGATACGGGAAGTTGCCGGAAATCATGTAACAGGCCATGCAAACAAGAGCTATCCATTGCATTCGATCTGACACAATGTTTTACCTCAAAAACAACTAAAATGATATCTTGCATTCTCTCTAAAAAAAAAGTTCATACAAAAATATTTTAAGCAAAGTTACGGTATTGGAAAGGAGTTGAAAATGCAAGAATTCGAGTAGGTACTTACACACCTAACGATATCTTGATTTGTATAATTTAGTAAATGTGCGGCATTGTCGGTATCATTCAGTGAAGCGCTAACTCGCCCTGTCTCCTCTATGGGGCCTGGTGCCTACCTATGGTGTTTTATGGTCTGAAACTTCCTCGCATCAAATGCCATTTTAACAATCTTTGTCGAATTTAAACTTGTCTGTATAAAAGTGCGGGAGAGCTCTTTCTACCATTCTCGAACATACGAGAACAATACCTGGGCCTATTACACGCGCCTTCCATTTTCATAATATCATTTTGAATCCTATTGAATAAATGCAAAAGTTGAAATACTTAAGAATATATTTCTCCTCCCAAACTGAATTCTACAATGCCCACAAACAGATCAACAAATCAGCAGCAATTAAATAAGCACATGCGGGTATATAGCAAAGTGCGAATATATTAAACCTCTATCAGATCTATGGAATCGAATCCAGAGCATTCACACTGACAGACTTAAACACTGCTGTGAACGGTAGAGATGAAGACCCTACGTGCTAATCTGGGTAGTATACTGAGGTACAGAATTCGGAACACCGTCATACGCGAGTTCTGCAACACCGAAGACACATCGTTTTTAGCGCAATCAGCTTGAGAGAATGGACGGTGATGGACTTCCTAAGGCAGCTCACAACATTCCGGTGGGAAATCGCCAAGCGGGAAGACCCAACGTGTCCCAGAAAACCCCTCTACAATAAAAGCAGGTCATCGGACCTACAGCGAAAGAGGAAGAAGAAAATTATAACTTTGATTGTTTAGTGTGATAAATTTTGAGTTTTCAAAATTAAATTTTATATGTTGGAGTAAAATACATAGCATTAGGTTGCATTTAGATGCAGACAAGTTTTTGTTAATTGTGAAAGAAATGAGGTAATGTTTTATCTAGGTTTTTATTTATTCAATTAAAAAAACACGATCATAGCAATGCACGTCACATGAACAGCACACACATATTACAAACACAATACATAAGTTCTCCAGTGCTATTAAACAGTACATATACTTATGCTATTTTATATTATCTATGGCTATAGTATGAAGGTGGGAGGAGGTCATGTTGCCTCCCTATGCCCCTGAGTGGGGTGTAAAAGGGAGAATTAATTTTTTTTTTTTTTTTTTTTTTTTTTATTGATATAAATATAGAACATAATTATTTACAAAAACAAGTATAATACTATGATTGAGTCACGCCAAATCTAAAGATTTGTCGGCGTGTTCTCTTTAATTGTAAGTACATGATACAAAGAAAGTTTACTTAATCTACTACTACATTAAAAACATACTTAAACCATAATCAAATTTAAACATTAATTTAAATAGTTAATTATATACAAATCCACACTTTATTAACCATTCCTTGACTAACTTTTTTGCAATATTTTTACTTTTGCATTCCTTAATAGATGCCGGCATCATATTAAATATCTTTGGCACGTTGTATTCTAATGTTCTTTTACCTTTTTTTTTATTTAATTGATTGATGATATGAAGATATTTTTTTTATACAGTATCTCTAAGTGCGCCGGCCGACCAATTTTATACGGACAATAATAATTTCTTTTAGCACCGAAAGATAAATACACGTGAATTTTGTAGTGGGTAGAGAAAGGAGTTAGTTTGAAACCTCATCAAATAAATGTAAATGTGAAGTATTTGAAAAAATAAGATCTAGCACCAAATCGTTAATTTAAAAAAAAAAACAGTTCAGTGAAAGATCCTCTGAAAATAGGTTGTGTGAAGCAAAAAGTTGAGTAAGTGTTCGCAGTATTCCGGCAATATGTTGTATCAATACCACCAGATATAAATGTAGAACCCATCGTAAAGAGATATATTATGGTAATTCTCGTGAAACAAAGTATGTAAGCTCTGACTGAATATTGACGGGGGATAGCTACTCGAACCTCCACTACAATGTTTCATTTTCATGAGTTCTTTAGCTTCCTTTTACAAAAACACCACTGCCAATAAGCTTCCAGCGCAGGTACTTCAACTGTGGTTCCAATTTCATTTCCGTGTAACTTTAATTGAAACACGTTACAAAACTTTACACCTAACATTAAGTTGTTATTAATATTTTTGTAAAGCTAACTAGTTCGATTGTCGCAGACAAAGTTCATAAAAAATATAATATTTTAAAATCAAAACGGTTCCTAACTTTTAGGTAGCTCTTAGCGTAAATTTGGCCCTCACCACACTACCTAAAAGTTAGGAACCGTTGGTGGAAGTCATTACAACTGTTGAAACCCGAGAATTCAAACCAAAAATGTGATGCATCAACTTCGTAGATCACTCTTTGGAAAATAGATTGCTAAATTAAAAAAAGGAGAAGAACTTTTTAAAGAATTTTTTTATGGTCTTCTTCCCAATATGTATAATACGGAAGTAGCCATTCTTATAATGAAAATTTATGGAACATATTTAGAAAAATTATCTGATCTGTTTTTTTTTTGTTTCTACCACAATATGGCCCAACACCATAGGACAATGATTCTATTTGATTAACTGTAGAGAGAAAAAATCTACACATAAAGGTACTTTTTATGCATTTTAAAAAACACAATGGTCTTGATTGACTGTAGAGAGAAAAAATCTACACATAAAGGTACTTTTTATGCATTTAAAAAAAACAATGGTCTTGATTGACTGTAGAGAGAAAAAATCTACACATAAAGGTACTTTTTATGCATTTTAAAAAAAAACAATGGTCTTGATTGACTGTAGAGAGAAAAAATCTACACATAAAGGTACTTTTTATGCATTTTAAAAAACACAATGGTCTTGATTGACTGTAGAGAGAAAAAATCTACACATAAAGGTACTTTTTATGCATTTTAAAAAACACAATGGTCTTGATTGACTGTAGAGAGAAAAAATCTACACATAAAGGTACTTTTTATGCATTTTAAAAAACACAATGGTCTTGATTGACTGTAGAGAGAAAAAATCTACACATAAAGGTACTTTTTATGCATTTTAAAAAACACAATGGTTTTGATTGACTGTAGAGAGAAAAAATCTACACATAAAGGTACTTTTTATGCATTTTAAAAAACACAATGGTCTTGATTGACTGTAGAGAGAAAAAATCTACACATAAAGGTACTTTTTATGCATTTTAAAAAACACAATGGTCTTGATTGACTGTAGAGAGAAAAAATCTACACATAAAGGTACTTTTTATGCATTTTAAAAAACACAATGGTCTTGATTGACTGTAAAGAGAAAAAATCTACACATAAAGGTACTTTTTATGCATTTTAAAAAACACAATGGTCTTGATTGACTGTAGAGAGAAAAAATCTACACATAAAGGTACTTTTAATGCATTTTAAAAAACACAATGGTCTTGATTGACTGTAGAGAGAAAAAATCTACACATAAAGGTACTTTTTATGCATTTTAAAAAACACAATGGTCTTGATTGACTGTAGAGAGAAAAAATCTACACATAAAGGTACTTTTTATGCATTTTAAAAAACACAATGGTCTTGATTGACTGTAGAGAGAAAAAATCTACACATAAAGGTACTTTTTATGCATTTTAAAAAACACAATGGTCTTGATTGACTGTAGAGAGAAAAAATCTACACATAAAGGTACTTTTTATGCATTTTAAAAAACACAATGGTCTTGATTGACTGTAAAGAGAAAAAATCTACACATAAAGGTACTTTTTATGCATTTTAAAAAACACAATGGTCTTGATTGACTGTAGAGAGAAAAAATCTACACATAAAGGTACTTTTAATGCATTTTAAAAAACACAATGGTCTTGATTAACTGTAGAGAGAAAAAATCTACACATAAAGGTACTTTTTATGTATTTTAAAAAACACAATGGTCTTGATTGACTGTAGAGAGAAAAAATCTATACATAAAGGTACTTTTTATGCATTTTAAAAAACACAATGGTCTTGATTGACTGTAGAGAGAAAAAATCTACACATTAAGGTACTTTTTATGCATTTTAAAAAACACAATGGTCTTGATTGACTGTAGAGAGAAAAAATCTACACATAAAGGTACTTTTTATGCATTTTAAAAAACACAATGGTCTTGATTGACTGTAGAGAGAAAAAATCTACACATAAAGGTACTTTTTATGCATTTTAAAAAACACAATGGTCTTGATTGACTGTAGAGAGAAAAAATCTACACATAAAGGTACTTTTTATGTATTTTAAAAAACACAATGGTCTTTATTACCTAGAAATTGAGACCCTGCCAATAAAAGTAGGTACTTACCTAGTAATTGCAGATAAGCCTTAACATGGATACAGAATAGCAGACGAGGGAAACGTTTCTTTATCCTTCGCTTAGCGCTTAATTTTTATTCAAAGCGAACAATTCCCGATAAAGTATATTTAAGCGCAGTTAAGAGGAGAATCAGTGGAATAATTCTGTAAGACTATTAATATTCATAATATCACCTTCGGAAAACTTGAACCAACCAAGAAACTTTGGCAAAGCGAGGGTCTTAGTGGATGGGAGAGAGCTAGGTAGGGTACTTCTGAGTTTTGTGACAATAAGCTAGCTTATGAAACTTAAGCGGAGGAAATTAGTATGTACATACATACGAAGGATATTCTGTGTCTCTAAATAATATCTCTACATTGGTAGATTATATCTATGTAAAGGGCTGCAATAAACAGCTAAGGAGTGTACTAACTGTAGTGTACTTTACTATAAAATACACGTGCACTTACACTAAACTTTAAGAATGTGAATAAGAACAACTTTTCCTCTAGTCTATGTATGTTTTGGGATCGTTGATTTTTTATCACAAAGTCGTGGGTTCGATCCCAGATGCCAACCGCATATTCCTCTTTCACGACTTAAGGAGCATACCGTGAAAGAGTTAAATAGTGTACTTGTGTTTACTTTGAATGAGCACAGCTTCATTGAAAAAAAATCAATTGTGTATAATATCTTGGGTCAATTTAGTATATACTCCCATAATATTTATACTGCGTCTGCGAACCTGTTTTACAGTTGCGTACTACTCGTATTATATAACGCGCTGGGTTCCTAGGGAGCGATCTGTCAGCTGACAAGACGGCCGCTTTTGAACTTTTCGACAATCTTGTTTATCACTACTGTAACAACATAGACAATGCTCTACACTGTCACATTCACCGCTGTTTATAGCAGTACCGTATTGCTAGGAAAACAGTCCATAATTCCGCGAGCGAAGGGCCTTAGGGTCGCAACAAAAGAAGAAAAGGAGGCTGTTACAAAAGAAAAATAGAACTGAACGCCTTAATTTGTTTAATGTGTGCTCATAGTTTCTGGAAACTTTTTGATTGTATCAGTTATCGTCTCCGTTTTCTCAATTGATCATCCAATCAGAGTTGACTCCAATCGCTTCGAAATCGGAGACCACTCTATTCTTCCCAGTCACTAAAATTTAAAGTGACTGAAACTTTAGTATTTCAAACTAAACAATATAGTAATTTCGGAGAAAAGATATCTTGTATTTAAATGAAACAGTTTTCATCCACGTAATTTCCAATATATTAAATATCAACCCTCATGAGAAGTCTAGATGTGCCGTCTCATTGTTCCTGTTGATTTGATTCTATATCAGTGCTAAATACAATGTAATAATGAGATAGGGGGGGTTCGGCTAATAAGACAACCACACCCCCCAACCCCCCTAACCTGTATGGCAGCACCATAGCGGGAACAAAGTCTACAATAATCGTAACTTTTAATTTTAATTATATTTTATTGTATCTAATTATGAGGAAATTGTAAACCCCCTATACAAGAAAACAACGGAAAATGTACAATCATAATTAAAATTACATCCCTTGCTAATTTAAATTTAATATTTTGAAAGAAAATTGTTCCCGGAAAAAAAGTAAAAAAAATATTATGTACTTTCAGTTTGCGCTCAAAAAATAATGATAATGAAGCAATGTTTTTATTATTGCACAAGAAACTGTGGGGCTAGTACGAGTTTTATCGAAAGCTAATTGCACGCAAATAAGCGCTTATTAGGGTGCAATTAGTGTTCTAAAATCAAACGAGCGAATCATTCGATCATTTTAGTATGAAAATTTTACGAAACTCTTTCGATGATCGTTTCGATATTCGATGATCGAGAACTTATACTAGGGCTACTGCTGACTCAATCTAAAACGTGTTACATTTATGACAATAAAGACAAATTTCGTTGTTTCGTATTTATCAAACAAAAATTCGTAATCTACTTAAGCATTAGAATAATACTTCAGAGTTTGTAAAGAAGTTGACTTCATTATCAGATTCACTAACACAATGTCAATTTTGAGGGCCAAAACAGTCATGCTAGTTGCCTGAATAAGAAACATTTGAAAGTTTGAAATTGCGTACATCCTATACTATAAGAAACATTATAAAGATTATTCAATTGATTCGTTATAGTAAACTGGAGATCAAGCAAGAAAATCAAAACTGATATGATATCCGTCCATGTGG
Organism: Mystacides longicornis; assembly: GCA_963576905.1. Taxonomy (NCBI): domain Eukaryota; kingdom Metazoa; phylum Arthropoda; class Insecta; order Trichoptera; family Leptoceridae; genus Mystacides; species Mystacides longicornis. The sequence goes on from OY756428.1 coordinate 11,118,729, forward strand.
GACCTACTATAATATTATGGAGTGTAACTTTACGTTGTATAACTACGACACATTTTACGCAAGTGGGGCGATTCTTATATAACGGAGCATGCCTTTCGTGAATGTGTCCAGATCGAGACAGTAAGACACAGAGCTGTAAGTACTGTCCTGTAAAATAAACTGCAGGATCTTTGAAAGACATCAGAAGACTGACGCCTTAAAATTCTTCCTTCTTAATTCCAAGTCTCTCGATCCCGAGCGGCCTGCATCCACTGCGAGTCGTTCATAAGATGCCATCTCTCCATCGTAGCTGAGGATGGCTGGGAGCTCTGATTGCAATCCTAGGGGGGTCAGCACAGGAAGCACTTTGTCCATCTTACCATAATAATTCAGTAAAATTTGGTTTAATTGAGGTCTATTCTTTCAACAATGGGATAACCACGGCGCAATGCGTTCCCAATAGAATGAGTTGCCGGTAATCTTGAAAAAAAAATATACAATAAGTTAACAGATTTCACATGTTATTAATTTTCTACTACACCGCCATCTCTTGGATTAAAAAAAAAACAATTATAGAGGAATAATGTCGGAAAGTACATTTTATTCATTAAATAAGTAAAAAAAAAATTCTGGGTTAGATCGAAGGTGTTCAAAGGGCGGGTCAGCTAGTTTATGATATTTTAATTTAGTGACACGACCGGCCCATCGCCATTTTAACCCTGTCACTCGTTTGATAATGTCTATTGTTATAGCTCTTATTGCGGTGATCTGTTAGACCTAGCATCGCTCATTTCACTGATCTTTGGATTTAAAATATTATTAAAAAAATGGTTACCGATCAATGTAGGTAAAAAGTTGTTTGAATAGGAGTAACTAATCAATGGTCGCTAATACTTACTTAACTGTAAGATACTTACACAGGGTTATTTAAAAACAAAATGGCACATCTAAAAGATTCACAGTTTACTTTAAGCAATGAACTACGTCAAGAAAATGTTCAGACACCCAACAACAAACGCAGACATTTTCCATTCAGTTGAATGGAAAACATTTCAGTTTGTTTGAATAATCCTTCAAACTTCAGGCCGCTGTTTAATTGTGTTAAAATCAGGAATAATGCACGAAGCGTCTGAAAGCAACTAATAAATTCAAAGTTGAAATACATTATAAACCGAGCGCTTCAATACAAACCACTAATTCACGAAGACTCTTCACAGCATTATCTCAGTTCAAAGACACTACAAATCCTAAGTGGGCCTTTTTGTTCGAGAATTGCAAAGCAGCCTCGTGTATCTATTCGTCTAAGTAATTCGTCACCCTTAAAAGCGAGTATTGTATGACAGAATTGTTCCCGCTTTAGATTACATTGTTTCACAAACAAAATGGAGGTTCAAGGGGTTTTTGTGTTCAAATTAAATTCATTTATTTCAAAAAGTCGATTTCACAGCTCTTGAGAATTGCGAATGAATGTTGTCCGTGCTCTACTCAATATATTTTATTTGAATTTCATTTTCCATATTTCAGTCCTTTGTATGATATTATTTTATTTAGCCTGTCGTTTAGCTTATATATTTCAATCTCAAGAAAATATAACACATCTTATACATATGTTTCGTATACTTAATCAAATTTTGAGATCTGTGTCAGTTTTGTACATAAATTCTTTATAATATCCCTTGAAGTAGCATATATAAATAAAATAAGTATAATCCGCCTTTGTAAAATATATGATACAACATTGTCTAGTCCCGATGTATCCTTGGTGTAATTAAGTAAGTCGTCAAATCTGTTTGCTCCATACCGGTAGCCCGCACACCTAGTGCAGGGTAATCATCCCTCTGAGGTGGGAAGCGGCCGCCAAGGGGGTGAGGGCTGCATTCAAGGGATGGCGCGGGGTTCTATGGGGCTAATTTGCGTTGAGCTGCAAGGGTTGAGGAGCCGAGAAACCCTTGAGTTAATTAACCAAACGCCACTTTCACATCACTCAATGTGTGTAGACCAGGGAATATCTTGTTTTCTTACTTTGTTTTTCTGCTATTTTTTTTTAAGTTTGAAAATCCTTTGAAATAATACTTCTACAATGTCGTTGTACCTATATAGTATTTTGTTATATTGTCAATAACAACAGTCAAAGAATATATTTATTTAGACTTCTAGTTCAAGAGAAAACTGCAAAGGTATGGCTGAAGGATTGCTTTACAAAAGAAACCCTGAAGAGAGGTGAAAGATGTTTTTTTTTTTTTTTTGTTTTTGTTGAGGCCTTCCACCCGATATCGAGTGATTTTGGCCATTCATCCATATACAAGTGACACAAGTTAAAAGAAAAATAGTAGAATTATTGAGGAACAAAAATGTAAAAAGTAAATATTGTTACGCGCCTATCCACACACAGTGCAGGAGCAGTCGCGGGTACATCGACAACGAATCGCCACCACCACCACCCTACACTCTGCGACGCGATTAGACTGACCACTGCACATTTAAATCTTTAAATTATTTAATTTAATAAAACCCGCCAGTTGTTTAAATATTTTTTGAGAGTTTAATGAAAGAAGATATGAGATGTTGATTGGACGTTCACATCCAACCAGACTATTGTAAAAATCCGTATTAGAAGCGATAGGGCAACCAAAAAAAACATGATCCAACGTTTCGACGTCCAGACCGCATTCGCAGTATGGATCATCGACTATTCCGATTCTGTAAAGATGGGAGGCCACCAGGCAGTGTCCCAGACGCATCCGGCAAATAACCGATATGGTGTTTTTATGGTATCTATGCTTATAAAACCACGGTTTCCCAGGTATTTTTGGTTGAATAGCCTTATATTGTTTACCTTTCTCTGGATTTTCCCAAAGCAGATCCCAAGCCCTGGCTCCTCGAGCACTTAACACAAGAGAAGTGTCACCAACCGAGGAACCAAAAGACCCTGGGACACCACCCTCTGAAACCGCAGTTTTTGCCAGATCGTCAGCTTTTTCGTTTCCATGTATACCGTGATGCGATGGAATCCACGCCAACCAAACTTCACACCCTGCAGAGCGGATGGCGAGGATCTCAGTTAGTATTTCAGCTAAAAGTCGGTTCATTGGTTGCCCCCATATGTTTCCAGTAATTGATTTAATCGAACTCAATGAGTCCGATAAAATTAGGGCTTTTTTAATTTTGTTTGAGTGAACTAGTATTAAAGCTTCTTTGATTGCAAACAGTTCCGCGGTAAAAATTGAGGTAGAAGGTGGCAGTTTATACATTAAATTAATATTGAGAGATGGAACATAAATTCCTACACCCACATCCAAGTCTGGTGAAAACTTTGAACCGTCCGTATAAATTTCTGTGAATTCGCGATATTCTGACTGGAAATTTTGAAACTGTATTCGTGTTATTTTGGTGTTGGCCACAGATTTATTTAATCCTATATTTTCTATTACATATGCCTCCAGAGAGAACGCTTCCAATGGGATTTCATATATTGGAACAGAGACAGATTTTTTTGGAAAATGTGGCAAACTCGAGAGATAAGTAAAACTATTCAATAGATTTGGACAGTCTCCGTCGACCCCCCCGGATGAAGCAGGCCCCGACGCTCTCGCTGACGACAACGACGTAATCGACTCCACCAGAGCGTGGCCGCTCAAGACTAATCGCTTAAGTAAAAAATTATCTGATAGAAATTGTCTCCGAAACTGGAGAGGCATCTCACCCGTCTCCACCTGCAGTGCAGATGTAGGAGTGGATGACATGGCTCCCAATATCAGTCGGAGACATTTGAATTGAATTCTGTCCAATTTTAATTTTAAATATTTAGGAAGAGGTTCTAGCAGGAAACTCCCGTAGTCAAGATGGCTTCGGACCAAGGCATTATACATAAGTTTCATGGTAGAAGGGTGGCATCCCCACCACACTCTTGTGATTGCTCTCAGGGTGTTGATACTTTTTTCACATTTCGAAACAATATAGTCTATGTGGTGTCTCCAAGATAGTTTTTTATCTAGGATCATCCCCAAAAATTTGACCTCATTTTTTAAAGGAATTGGCGTTCCCTTGATTTGCAATTGGAGGGGAGGAAGTTTACGCTTTTTACTGAAAACGACCGTTTGAGACTTAGTAGGAGAAAGACCTAGACCTACAGATCCTAACCAATCATAAACCGAAGCGAGATTTTGTTCAACAATACGTTTTGCCGTTTCCGGGTTTTTATCACAGCAGTATATAACAATATCATCCGCGTATTGTAAAAATTTACATCCTCCAGAGATAACTGTTGCAAGACCGCAGCAGTAGATATTGAAAAGAATTGGACTCAATACTGACCCTTGTGGGAGGCCTCTAAACAGGTTCCTAGTATGTATCGTATCGCCTTGAGATATCTGTATGCGTCGTTCAGCAAGAATATTGTGAATAAGGGAAATCAATCTAGAAGGCACCCCAATGTTCATTAAAGCTTCTTTAAGATGCTCCAATCTAACATTATCGTATGCTGAATTTATATCCAAAAACGCCGCTATAAGAGAATTTTTCTTTACGAATGCCGTTCTTATGTCCGTAGTCAATATGCTCAAGTTGTCGAGGCAGGATCGAGCCTTACGAAAACCAAATTGGAATGGGGAGGCCAGACCATTTCTCTCAATATACCAGTCCAAACGATTCTTTATCATATGTTCCAACAATTTTAAGGCACATGATGATAAAGCTATGGGACGGTATGATGATCCTAGGGAAGGATCCTTTCCGTTTTTTAAGATTGGAATAATCTTCTGGATGTGCCATTCTTCAGGCGTTGTACCCGAGGAGAGGCAATAATTATAAAACGAAAGCAGTTGGGACAGTGCGTTTGGTGGGAGCTGTTTTAGAACCTTGTATGACAGGTTATCTAAGCCGGGAGAAGTATTTTTAACATATTTTAATGGTGTCAAAAGTTCTTGCAAAACGAATGGGGAATCCAACTCAGACAGACTGGGTGATGAGGCAGAAAGAGAAGGAATTATACGTAATTCGGAAAAATTGGGGGGGTAAGGGGGGGCTAGATTGTCGCAAAACTGTTCCAAACATGAGTCCGTTAAACTGTTGAATTTTGGAGGAATGGAGGAAGAACGAAATTTTCGGATAGAAGACCAAACAGTGGACAAAGGGGAATCAGGTGATAACGAATTACAAAAATCCACCCAACCCTTTCTCTTTTTCTTCTTTAGTACTCTTTTAGTTTGTGCCTGTAAGTGCTTAAAACTTAAATAGTTTTCCTCGGTAACGTTCCTTCTATAGTTCCGCATAGCACTCTTTCTTTTCCTTATCATGGCGGAACACTCTGCGTCCCACCAAGGGGGAGACGGTGGATACTGGGACTGACTACTATTAGATTTGGGAAGAGATGCTTCCGAAATTGAGTTTTTTATTTTAGATACTAAAGAATTGTATGAAGCGGCACTGTCTGAATGGGATTCTGTCGATAAGTTTTTGAATTTTTCCTTTAATAGTTCAGCACATACATTCCAATCAACGCCCCCGGCGAGACGTTTCCGCCCCGACCCAATATGTGATGAAATAGATTCTGAAGTTGTTAAAATTATTGGGAAATGGTCACTGGACAGAGGATCATCAGTGATCATCCAATTGATAGTGGATGCCAGTGGAGCTGAGGCAATTGATATATCCACCGCACTGGGATTCTGTGATGGAAATGAAAATCTGGTGGGACTACCGTCGTTTAGAACACAGAGATTGTTCGAGTCTATGAATGAGAGGATAGAATTTCCTGCTCGATCTGAGAAGGAGCTACCCCATACCGGTGAGTGAGCATTGAAGTCACCCAATAATAAATATGGCTTCGGAATATCTTTGACTAAGGAGTTCCAGTAGTTTTCCACAAAAGGTTTTTGGGGAGGAATATATAAAGATAGGATCGTAATGTCCGCTACATTTGCTGCAACTGCTTGAAATACTTCATTTTTGGGTAAATGGATTGGTTTGAAGACAAGGGAGTAGTGGATAAGAAGGGCCGCCCCACCACCTCTAGCTTCAAGGCGATCATCGCGGAGGCAATGAAAAGAGGGAATATTGAAAGGACATTCCGGAAAAAGCCAAGTCTCATTAAGCGCAATTAAGTTTATGTGATATTTGTTTATAAGATCTATCAGGTCACTCTTACTTGAGTGAACACTACGGCAATTCCATTGTAAAATTCTCAAAGGCTGTTTATTTTTTGGTCTAGAGAACATTATAATTATTAAGGTATTTTAACAAGATGGTTCTCACAATGTACGAGCTAATTACTCGTAGACTGTAAGCACTCATCAAAACTTGTAGAGGAACTTGACATCATATTAAGAAGAGCCGATATTACAGATACCACAGAAGGAGGAAGGTTATTGTTACGATCAGTTATGACCAGAGCAAGAAGATGTAGAGCATAGCCAATAGTTAGTTCATTGTCTTGAGAGGAGACTGGGGATTCACTTGAAGTTGTCGTGGAAATGACCGGATTGGGAGTCTGTGAATCGCGGGCTTGAAGACCGCTAGAGGGACTATTAATTAGATGGTCATTATTGTATGATAAAAGTGATTGCAGTTCATTATGGTAATACGGACGTTGAGGGAATTTATGTGCTGTTGATTTACTTAAATTTTTGGGGCTAAATTTTGTTATTTTGGAATTTTGTTGGGATTTGTTGGGTTTTGCTGGATTGGAATCAATTAAATTTGGGCTGGAATACTCTGGAACTGAACTTATTTTCGAGGACTGAGAACTATTTTTCGGGGCAAGAGAAACTTTATCTGCATAACTGCTGTTTGGAGGATGTAGTTCGGAAGCTTCTTTATATGACATATTTTGGTAAGCCATATCTTGTTTTATCAATCTCTGTCTTCCATACTCTGGACAACTAAAGCTTTTAGACATATGATTGCCTTTACAATTAACGCATTTATATTCCGTTAAAGTGCACTCTGCTCCTGGATGGTTGTCGGAACAGCGGTAACAGCGCGGTGAAGACCGACACTGTTTCTTTGAGTGCCCAAAACGTGAGCAATTGAAACAAAGGATTGTTGAAGAGATAAATTGTTCCACGGGAATAGAAATATGGAACAGGTTGATTTTCTGCGGCAGAATTTGGCCTTCAAACGTTAAGAGGACTGATCGACTAGGCTTCCATACGATATCGCCATTGGTGGTGTCTTTGTAACTGAGACGTTTCGCTCCAATTACCTTGCACATGTTCATCGGAACCTGTACGTACTCCATGATTTCAGTGATTGGGATGTCTACGTCAATACCTCTCACTATTCCAATCTTAGACAGTTTGAAACTGGGAATAAAAGCTTTGAGGTCATTGTTTTTTATAAAATCAGAGGAGATGAAATCGTTAGCCGAAGAAGCTGAGTGGAAAGAAATTGACACTTTGAATCTACCTTCAGATTTAATACTGCCCGACACGACGTTGGGAATCCTACTTTTAAAAACAAGAGTACCGAAAGCCATGGGGCGAATAGGGGAATCGTTTTTCCCGGTAACGAAAACAACAAAAGGCCCAGGGGAAGTCTCTTTATAAAAAAGAGAAGGTGCTATGCTTGTAAATACTTGAGAAGGTTGGTTTTCAGGAATAATTGGCAGAGGAGTGACAGGTTGACAAGAATCAGATAGGATAGGGGATAACGGTTGGGATTGTAGAAGTTGGGAAGGTGGTTGTGAAAGGGTCGATGGTTGAGGAGAAAGAGAAGAAAGGTTTGGAGGGAGGAAAGATGGATGTGGTTGGAGTGTTATTTTGGAAGGAGGTAACGGTGGAAAATCCACGCTACCTGATCTCTTCCGATCCCCGGGCACGAGCCCGGGATCGGGAGGTTCCATGATAAAACGTAAAGTTACTGTTTAAAACAATATATAGAAAATGCAGTATAAGCTAAATAAGAAGAAAAAAGGATTAGTAAATAAAAAAAAAGAAGAAAAAAAAAATATACAGTGGGCAAATCTTCAGCTCGCACCCTGTAGAAGAAATGTTATGACATAGCGGCCGCGTTCACCGCGGCAGCCTTTTATTTGTAACAATAATAAAACAATACGAAATACTATTACGAAAATTAAACCTAAAAACTAACTACGATCACATCCCCTAAGGGGAAGTGACTCAAAAACTAAAATAAATATAAATCAAATAATGTATAAACAAATAATGCTACTAAACAAGTAATAAAAATGGTTTTGATAGACTTATCGACAGAGCGTTGCTCCAGACACGACTACACTCTCCGGGCGTCCACAAGAGAAAAGTGAAAGATGTTAAGCCCTTAAAACTATCGCTGAACTGATTGCAATCAAGATGAATTGAAATAGGCAATACCGACGAAAATAAGTTCGTAAAATTTATTCAGTCTCTCTATGAAGCTCCAATAAAAATGAAATCAAAAAATATTCACGAGTTCGTATGAGGTGTCCTTTAAATGGTATGGGAAACATAAATGAAAACAAAAATAAAGTCTTAAAAATGAATGAAAGAATCCCAATTTCGTGGTATTTAAAATCACAGAAAGAGGTCTTTAAACAGGCCCTTGAAATAAGAATAAAATATCCTAATTCTAAGCTAAATCTATATTTCGACATCGATTTCATTATTGATTTAGAATTTTGTCGGTATTAAAACTATAAACCAATCAGAACGTTTCATACATAAATAATCATCGTTCAATTTCCTCTTAGGCTAACAAGGAAATCTCCTATTAATACGATTTCCCATGTCAAGTAATGAATAAAAAAAGTCAAATAAAGGAATGAAATGCAGAATAATGTTTTGTCGGTAACTCGAGTGGCTGCTAATTAATACCGCGGCCCTAATTGGGAAGAGGAGGCTACTTTCCCATCCCACCCCTTCCCGCATAACATACATACATACTTCCACCCGCCAGCAGAGACCCCTTACGGTCGTACGTCACTACAAGTATTTATACATACACCACCACATCATAATATATAGGAAGGCATTTAGGAATGCATTTTAATTCAAAAATAACTACTGCATTGATTTGATAAGAAAATCAAAGCGTGTAAAGGACTATGGGAAGGATAAGAAATAAAGTGAAGTACCAAAAATTACAGCCAACAAACTAAATGAAGCGATAGCTGCATAATCGAATCTGTAATATCGAAGATATAATAGATTAGACGTGTTGGAGGTACGAAGGAAAAAAAATCACGTTTGGATATGACTAATGTAGATGCATAACCGTAGAATATGCAGTAAGAGACCTAGATTTCGTCGCCCCAAAACCAATGAAAACCTCCTGAAATAAAGATATCCTAAGACCTAAAATTAGTTGATTAATGATTACTTTTAAAGAAAAGATTTAGAACGTTTTAAAGGAAAGAATTGTTAATGATTGATGGAAATCACACATAAGTAGAAGAAGAATGAGATGGATCAAAAATATGGGTCTACCCTGAAGCAAGACTAAATAAGATGAAGATGAAAACAGGCAAAGCTGCATGCAGTTTTGCGGTTGCTGAAATAAGCTTTTAGAACAGACAGCGCAGTACCCCTAAGCGGAGTCTCAATTCTGACCTAAAAATGACAAGTCAGAAAACATATAAATGCAGTACAAAAGGAGTAAGGGCATATTAAATCGAAAAAAATTGAAATTTGTAAATATATATTTTTAATTGTTAGGTCGTACATAGTAGGTAATCGTTTTAATTGAGATTGCGTCAGGAGGTTTTGACTATATACCAGAGGAGACGATATTTTTAAAGATTTATTTGTTAGAAGAAAGATAAAAACTTAGCGTGCAGTAGAAACATTGCAAATTGTGGGATTAAAATGAAATTTATGACCTAAATCACATAAACTTACAAAATAAATAATGAAATAAAACACGAGATTAAATGGTTTTGTTTACCTGGATGTGTGGCAAGAGGGTTGCATTTTACAAAGAAACTTTCACGATTTTTTACACTTTCGCAATCTTTTTGACATGCGATTTCTTAGATGCGAATGATGCGTACATAATATCACACAATTTATAAAGTCTAGATCAGAAAAATGGTCTTCTCATATACAACCTTACAAAAATTCAATATTACTTTGTTATTAGCTGATGAATTAAGTAATTAATCGACACCTATCATAGCCTAATCAAATCTAACAAATCTTAGCAGATCTTTGGACTGGAGATTTAAAAAAAGAGTTCAAAATTAAATGACACGGGTTGGAATTAATTCTTCTGTTAACACAAGAAATTATACTATGTTAAAATCTCCAATTTTTCATACGTTAATATTATATTGATCTTGATCAGAATGAAATTTAAATACTTCTTGGTTTTCAATATCACAAAAATTAAAGGCATTCAATGATTTAAGATATTTTGTTCCTAAAACCATAAATCAGTCTTCGTAGACGTCTTAAAATTTAAACATTGGAAAACGTAACTGTTTTCTCCAAACAGTTACGTGAATGAATGACATAATAATATGGTTGATGTTAAGTTGTTAATTAGCCGCTAAAATTTTAATTATCACCTATCTATGTAGGTACGTCAAAATATTTAAAGTAGGTAAGCATTCCGTACCTAAACCATTTATACCAAATCTCAGAAAATAATGCGTGGTTTGGCAAAGGATAGCTAATAATAGGACCTTCATCGAAATTCTACTAATTCGTAAAGTAGTTTAAAGTTAAATTTGATTAGGTATAGTTTAAAGTTATTGCAAATAAACAAGATATCACGTCATTTTCGGCATAATTAGGGAATGTCTTAGTTTAACCACACATGGGTCTATGGGCAGGGTTAGAGCAACAAGGGACAACCTCCACACGGTCTATAATAATTTATCACATCAAATTTGTTAAGCCCTTCATCTAAGCGGGACTCAGACGGAGGCTCGTAACAGGGGGTTGATAGAGGATCCCAAACACGTACATATGTGGATACAATTTGTTAGAGGCTTAATACGATAAAGTTTGTGTCACTTAAGAGCAACACCAACACATATAATTTCTACTTAAAAAGGTCATTTTTATCTATTTACCGTATATAATAGACTAATATTATTTTTAAGTCATTGTATTTTTGTATGCATTGATATACATTCTTTTTATAAAATGCGATTATTGGTCCTTGCTATATTACAATGACATAACTGACTGTATTGGCGCTGATTTCTGAACAAGAGCTTTCTCTCCGGTCAGAAATTTTAGAACTGGTTTAAATGGACAAACTGTTAAGCTACATTATAATGTACATAAGTTCCATCTGAATACCTGTGTGAATTTATGTAACCTGTTGTTTGAAACCTCGCTCTTAGTGATCATTTATACGTTAATAATGTCAGAAACATACTACTGTGGCGCGCCAGAAATAAGTATGGTTTGAGAAACATCGTAAAGCATAGTGTTGTGGCTGGTAGGGAGAATATTGGATTTTTCTATATATTAATATACGGCCGAGGCCTTTTACTATTACAATATAGTCAAAAACAAAATAGTTGGCAACACAATAGATATAGGTACATTATAAAGTTAACAATTAATCCGTCCACAAATAAGGGACATAGAGAATTTTCAAGCCAAAAGAGCAAGACAGGCATGCAGAAATTTTCAACGAACAGTGCAACTAATCTCCACCATAATCGAAATAATACTTAAACACAGAATAATTAAGTTTAAGGGCGGCTCAGGACGTCATAATCCCGAGTGTCATATCAGTCTCGATGCGGTATAATGTGTCTCTCCAGGCCTCAGCCGCCTGTCTCCGCTCGGCCCATCCCGCGAGAATAATCCCTTAATTCGGCCTCCCTCTTACCCTCCTCAGCTGCTGTACTTAACCCGTACCTATCCCTATCACGCACTCTCACAAATGACAGCATTTAAAGGACATGTTAATTTTTGCCTACAGCGTTGAATTATCTGTTAGGTATTACATTATGCTCAAGTTTTCAGCATCCACTTCTTCATCGTATGCTCCTAACGGTGGCTGGCAACCATAATTGCGAAGTCCTCAAGATCTTGAGCCAGCCTTTTTAAGTATGCAAAATCCTTAATTCCAGACCACTGTCTAATATTGTTGGGTCATGAGACTCTCTTACGCCCCATAATCTTTCTTCTCTCCATGTTTTCCTGAATAATCAGTAACAGGGTGTAGTGTTCTTTGCTACGGAGTATGTGGCCGTAGTCCTAACGTCTCTTGACAGCACTTAGGAGATCTCTTACTTTTTGCATCATGCCCAGAACTCTCTTGTTCTCATCCTTTTGCCCCACAACCGTATCTCACACTAAAATTCTTATTGTATGCATATTTACTGAGTATTAACTGATAAGCTGCTACTTTTTACTCATGTACTTGCTTTTCCTGTGCGGGCACTCATCAACAGTGTAAGTGACTTTTCACAATATACAGCATTGACACACTGCAAGTGCTTATCAACAACACAAACCGAATACCTACATTGACTAAGCCATTAGACCAAAAGTGATTCAAAACCTAATCCTCCATTTGTTTCAGTAATAAAAATGCCATTTCAGGTGACATTTAATTATACTGCTGAATAGTGTGTAATTGTTGCGTGGAAAATCGGTTATTAGCTGTATCATAACCTGGCATAGAACCTGGCATCTGTTGATAAGAAGTCGGATAACTCAAACATCCAGCCGTTTTATTGGTATAAGAATCAAAATAATGTTTCATTCATCAACGTTATGTAAAAATTATTGGACATCAATTTATTGTTAGTTTTGTTATTATTTAAGAAATCAAAATAATGCTTCATTCATCAACGTTATGTAAAAATTAGTGGATATCAATTTATTGTTAGTTTTGTTATTATTTAAGAAACCACCGCAATGAAATTACAGAAAACACTTGAATGTGAGACAAAAAGATAAAACACTTTCGGCACCCACGTCAAAAAAGAAATCAGAAAGTGAGATTAGCTTGTAAGGGAGCGAACACGATTCTCAGAATTCCAAACACCGAGAAATGTTCCTGAGATAAGAATTCTTCTATGGAAAGTTTTACTGTTTCTTTAACATTCATAGTAGCTTCTCTAAATCAGCGAACAGTGGCGGAACAACTTCCTCTCTGCGGTAAAGCCGTACAGGAAATGAATTCGAACGTTTGGTTTGGAGGAGGAAAAAATGGTATGTAGTTTTTTCCCGTTTTTTAATCACATTATTTTGTTAATCCCTGGATTTTAAAATAATAATCAAATATCTGTAATTCTAGCGAAGGAAAAAAAACAATTTTCTTCTAGTTTCTAAGTGAGTACAGCTCATTATCTAAATAAAACTGGAGAGCTCAGAACCTAATTTGTCGAAAAAAAATCTTCATGAAAGTTGGCTACTTTGATTATGACGCAACTATAATATGCAGAGTCATACGTTGCCTTGAACAATTTTGCGATAATAATGAACTTTACAGGCATAAGAGTTGAAGATGATCTTAAACCATAGTTATTTTCACCATATTATTCTCAATCCAAATATATTTTTATTTTTTTTTAAATGAATCTGTGCTCAGTCAAATATAATTGTTTGAAACGATCTTCTTTTTGCGTACCTACCTTCATTCTTTATTTTTAACTATGGGTTCAGCGATCACCATGTGACGAATTATAATAATTTCGATTCGAAAAAAATGACTTTAGGTAGGTACCTAACGTTCTTGTCAGCATAAAATTGAGAACAGAACAGAACTTACGTTACAATGTATTACAATGTATGCATATCCGCTCGATTCACACAACAGAAAACTCACGCCCTACTATGTACATAGATGGTGCCGCGTTAGTCAATCACTTAAAATCATTCAGTTTTCTGGGCTGTTCTTATTGTTAAATGAATGAACTAAAGGGCCATTCATTGAAACTGTTACAAAATCTCTGTAGCTGATCAGTGGGGCTAGTACGAATTTTATCGAAGGCTAATTGCACGCAAATAAGCGTTTATTAGCGTTCAAAATAGTGTTCTTAAATCAAATGACCGAATCATTCGATCATTATGAAAATGTTTCGTTTCGATATTCGATCATCGAAAACTTATACTAGGGCTACAGGATTCATCCGTCAACTTTTTGTATAGGTGGGATTAATCAAGGTTATATTATTTTGGAAACACTAAAAATGGTCGTAGCATCTTTGAAGTTGAAAATAAAATGTTGCCGCCATTGTACAGATTTAGATTTAAGAGATTCGTTCAAAAGTTCCACCATTAAGTGTAGGTATCTTTGCATATTTTTCTACTTCGGCCCGCCCTAGTCATGTTCCCCGTGGGGCGGATCTTAACCCTTAAAAACGAATGATTTAAATAAAGCGAGATTTATTACATTATCTATTTATCTTTTTTTTAAGGCTAAGGTACTTTTTTATTTAGCTTGAAGATAATAAATTAATATATAAAATAGGTATGTACAAGTGTATAGGTTATATACCCCAAAGAACGTTTTTTCTGGATTCGTTTGTTAATATTTTGTTGAGCAATGAGAACTCTGTTCTTATTCAAATCTGAGAGCTTGAGTTAATCACTGCCTACCGCAATATTCATCAAACATCAAATAAATCGCGCATCAAACCGCCTTTTTAATGTGATTAGGACAAATGAAGAATGTTTAATGAAATTTGAGGTTTTGTTGGCCGTGAAAAGAAATGAGAAATTTGGGAGATATATCGGGGTGAAAATATCTTCAATTAATGGCTTATGTAATCCGATGTGTACGAGCTGAATTAAAGGGTTCGATATCCTTGAAAGGCGTTTTGTGCGGTTCTAGGTGTCCATTAAAAGAAAGGACAAAGTAGGTATACAATACGGCTGTTCACCTGGCTATGCTCTGTGCATGGATCGTAATGATGGGCTAAGGCTTAAGGAAAATCAAAAGTAAAAAACGCACATTGCAGAAATTAAAATGCTAAGGTAGTCTGCAGTTGTAAAAATGGTGGATATAATCAGAAATGAAAATGCCTGAAATAGCTTTAGGGTTGAGCCTTTTCCGGAGAAATTCCAAAGAGTGCGGACACATTTATTCGACGAAAGTAAGACCAAGTTGTGAAACTCGTCCAGAATTGGATACAAGTAACTCAGTGGACGAACATTGGGAAGAAGAAAAGAGAGGAAAATTTATGTATTAAGGCCGATCTCAGGTAAAATGGGAAGTCCTTTCCCAAGAACAAGAAAAGATTACGTTGTAGCAAGAATGCATGTAAACTTTAAATGCTTACTTATTTTCCGAGTCCGGATCGTCAGACCAAGAATCTCCAGTGGTTGGCCACATGTATGGCCCTGTCATTGGCATCAGCAAGGTCCTTCCGTGTACACCTCTCTCCAACATTCGGGCACTCCAGAAGGTGATCATGGTCCTGCACTTCCCCACACTCACAGGTGTCGTCCTCTCTGTGTCCCAATTTTTTGAGGTTACTATAACAGCGCGACACTCCTGTTCTCAGTCTGTTTAGGGTTCTCCATGTGGGGTATGGGACATGGAAGGAGCCTCCACGTAGATTGAACTATTGTAATAGAACGATCGGGCGTCCCTGGAAACGACACCATGTCGGCCAATTCTTCCACCACCGGAGAGACCAAGAAAAAGTTAAACTTTAACTAACAATGGATTAATTATGGATCAATAACTTGGATTAACCACATCTGCTCTGTTTTCAAAAATGGAAAAGCTAAGTAGGTGGGTAACAAAACAGCCACATAAGAAATTCCTGGAAGAATCGGAGACCGAAAGACACAAAAAGTACTGATAAAAAACCATCATGTCTTTACAGCTCTTAGAAAGATGTATAGACGTATCAATTAGGGCCTCCTTACACTGTAAATAAGTGGCTACTTATTATTTGTAGGTAGGTAAGGGAAGGCAACTTTTTCCCGTCTGTGTCCCCCACTTCATTTGAAAATCCTTCCTCCCACTTAATATTCGTTTAACGGCCGCTGAACGGCGTGCATACGACTTTTTTTATTTCGCTTTAAGTCACTTATAGGATTTTCTCCTCACGGCACCGTTTATCATAAACATTTAAGAAGTCGTTATGGTTAGAATTACAAATTGGTAACAAAATTAAATGACCAGATTACAACGTTGCGGTTCGCTGGGGGATGTATAATGTGTTGATTTCTTTCATTTTTATCCCCGCCACGATGTAATTTAAGGGAAGAAGAATAGAAAGCGATTGTTTATTTCAGGCTCAAGCATCAAAGGAATAGTAATGAGATGGAAATCTGCTCTAGACATTCTCAGTTTTATACGTTATTATCTGCCAGGGATTTTTTTTATTATTTTGCTTGTGTAATAAGGTTGTATGATTTGTTTAATTACAGCCGTTATGTATAATATGAGTACTTTATTTGCTAATTCGAAAGAAACCATCATTTTTAATAACACTTTAGTGATTTCTTTGTTTGTAAGCTCACTTTAATGAAAAGTGTTTGTTTTAGTGAATTCGAAATATGATTAAAGTTACATAAATTATTGTAGCGGATATTCTATGTATGAACGTTGGGTTTCAGTATACTTTACTCAAAACTTCTTCCAATAAAATAATTGAATACAAATCTAGGATTTTTGGTCATAAAAAGTTAAGCAATTAAACAGATATAATGCAAATTAGTATTATAAACCAATCACTAACCCAGTAGCTTAGTTGTCTACTCGCAAACTTCTGGAATACCAACCAAATTAATAAGTTATTAATTTAGTATTGTATTCAGTTACCTATTGATATTTTGATAATCTTGCTCCTTTCTAGCCCCTTTGAGCTCGTCGACGAATGATTTAGATAATCTTGCTCTTACAAGACAAAAAAAAACAACCAATTTAGAAACTAGAACATGGGCGTACTTGTCTCAAAGAATTCTGTGTTAGTTATGTTACGGCTGCTTTTTTCTTCAAGGAAAACTTAATATAATTTTGATCCTTTTACGTTGACAAAGTTCGCCATAAGGTAGTAGAATTTCAAATCCCTAACCCATCATAAGTTTTGTGTTTATAAGTTACCAATTTGTAATTTTAATATTGCACTTATCATGTTCGTATTTTAAATATTTTTTGTTTGTTGACAAAACACATTACTGGTAAATTACTGGTACATTTAGACCACTACTGTCTTACGAGCCTACCTATTCTAATGTTGCTTTGAAGGCTAGTTTAGTTTGATCACGTTAACAATGTTTGCCATCAGGCGGTCAAATTTAAAAATAATTTCTGCATTTATTTATTCAAGTAGGTAATATTTAGACCTCAACTCGTAAGAAACGTAAATTCAAAAACCAAATCTTTACGTCTGATTTTATAAATTAATTTAATTCATTTTATAATGTAGATACTAATTATATTATTTAATTTTCTTCTTGGATTATTTGGGATGAATTTCTTTCACGAAGAGACTCCGCAGTCATAGCTTCGAGTCATTTGCTCTGTAATTGTATTATTTCCAGTTCATTCCCTCGTTCAAAAGGAATTAGGTATTTGTTTGTTTCTTTTCGACTAATGCGAAAACAAAAGATTCAAATTAGATGAACCAAAATACTGCGTGTACCTTTACTAAACAAATTAGCGGTGTTTTTTTCTCTTAAGATCTTTAGGATTGTTCAAAGACATGGAATGGTACAATTTAATGAGATTATTAAATGAATTTGTATACCTACGGCTAATATAGCTTTTTTTTTATTAAACGTGAGATCATATTTATGTAAGAGGCAATGATGTATGTTTTAAATTAATTTAACCTTTGAAAAATTGAATCTCTCGGGCTATTTAAAGTAAATTAAATTTTACCTTGTGTTTTAAAAGTACGTACCTATAAACAACTAATCATTTTAGAAAGGAAAATGTTTTCAATAAATCATATTCAGAAGATGAATTTAGGTAGATTCTTGTAGGTACTTCCTACACCTAAGTGTTGGTTTTGTAGATTTTTTATCGATTTTGTGGAAAAAAAATCCGTCAAAAGAAACGAATGAATGACAGCAACGTTACAACCGTGGGGAGATTAATCTATTGCTGTTTCTTTTTCTCATAATTTTAAGAAAGAAATGACGATACTGTTCGTTAAAGTTCAGTTAATCGGTGGTCTGGTTAAAGTTAAATTCAATATGAGACGGCATGAGAGGATAGAGATAAACGGTATGAGAGAGTCTTTCTCGTCTTCGGAACCCTGAAGAAAGGACAGCGCTCTCCTCGGCCAAACTGTTATTCGGCATCCTTAACACATGTCTCAACATGTCGGGTTTGATGGGCTTCCACTGAGTGCGTCGTTCGTGATGTATTAGTGCCATCTTATAGCCAAAATGCTCCTGAGGTACTTCGTTTCAAACGTGGAGACTTTTTGTGCCTGGACTTTTATCAGGTGCCAGGACACACACCCATTCAGGAGAATGAGCAATACACACGCATCAGCTTACATTTTGTCTCGTCTCGACGTCGCCGCCGGCGCTTTCCATACCTTGGTCATAGTTGTTAAGGGCGCCACTTGCCATACCGATACATATAGGAAGCTCATCCCCGAAAATATGACTAACAAAATGTTTAACGTTATGAAAAACGAGTAATTACTTGTACCAAATTTTGAACGAATTTATGGTAGCTAGTCGACCAGTGCTTGAACATCGACCATAACTAATTTAAATTATAAGTTTGAACATTATTAAGGTTCCATTTTTTTTCCAAAATAAAAAAATGGATACGTCAAATTTGAAATGTTGATATGTACAAAGTTTATGTAGATAGATATTAAAGACAAACAATATTATGAATCTTTTC
This sequence comes from Mystacides longicornis, assembly GCA_963576905.1. Taxonomy (NCBI): domain Eukaryota; kingdom Metazoa; phylum Arthropoda; class Insecta; order Trichoptera; family Leptoceridae; genus Mystacides; species Mystacides longicornis. Next base: position 11,137,440 of record OY756428.1, read on the forward strand.
TCAAATCGACCACAGAACAAAAACAAAAGAATATACGCGTCTGTGTCAATGTCAAATACATGGGAGGGGGAGAGATAGAGAGAGAGTTTCAAAAACATAACTTTACAGTAGTGTGCGTAGTGTTTTTTAATTGATGTAATCTAATTTTATACATAATTTGAAAAAATATTAGCAATCGCCACCCCTTCTCTGTATAAACTATAAGTGTGCGAAATTTCATACTCCTCCGTCCGCGCAATTTTCGTAAAAATGGTCACACTTAAGCTTTTGCTTCACGTATTAATATATAGATTAAATCTAACGGACGGAACTTCAGACATAGTATCTTTGGTAGCAGTTCAATATTCGCTGTACACCGATGAGAAGTTAGCAATAGAATATTCTCAATATCGAAACATTGGCAGAGTTCCAAACGTACGCCAGACATTGTTACTTCAATCATCTTTTAATTGCAACTAATTCGCAATCTTTGTTTCGCATTACCCGGCCAATCTCACCGTGTTTCCTGGAGGCTAGGGAGGCAGCTCGTCGCAACAAAGAGCTATCGGAATTAAGGGAATTATACAACTGCCATTACGACACTATCAAAGTTTCGGTTAGTGTATTCTGGTCGGATAACGACTCGGCGTCATTTAGCGGATAACTATTACCGTATACACCACATACCTACTACAAGTACCTACTTACTATTTACTGACGGAGAATGTACGATAACTATACACAGTATTACATTGAAGTTTTAACTAATTTTATGGCTACGTTTTTAATTCTTTTCTTCAATCTACTTCGAAGTTTCTCAAAACTTTTATTGCTTTTTAATATATTATTGAATTCATTATTAATATCATACCTTTTTAGTTTTTACAGAGATCAAACTTCAAAATACAGAAAATCAAAGTAACAAATTAATCAGTGCATCATTCAAAATGTTTTATTAGACAGAAAATTAATAGTATGAGAAGTATTACATAAAAGGTACCGCAAAAAACATCACCATCACCACAATCGTTTTTTGCATGTACCTACTGGTATATAGGTGAGAAGTAAAAGACGAAAATAAAAACCTAGAAAATACTATGTAAGCTCGGCTAGGGTAAAAGGGTTCAGGTTAAGGCTAAGGTACATTGAAGGAGAAAAGGAAAGCACACTATAGCTATAGATAGAAGTAAATCTTAGTAAAACGGATTGATGATATTAACGCAATATTGAATCGTTTTTTTTAATAATTTGTTTATCTTACAGCATGCATAAATTTCCAACACCTCTACCATTGTGGGGAGGAGATGGACTTGGCTGGGACATGTGTTAAGGATGCCGAATGACAGCTGGCTGAGGAGAGCGCTGTTCTTCCTCCCATCAGGGTCCCGAAGACGAAGAAGACCCTCTCACACTGTGTTCCGCTCCTTCAAAGCAGAGCTGAGGGATTTGGAAATGGTGTGGGAGGAGGTCATAAACATTACGCAAGATCGAGCGCAATGGAGAGCTCTTATTGCCTCCCTATGCCCCTAAGTGGGGTGTAAAAGGGAGAATTGATTGATTGATTGATGCATAAATTTACAGGATTTTTTACTGCTTTATTGTTGTAATATGTTTTTTTTTTTCAATTCAATTCAATCCATTAATTTTTTTTTAATGAAGCAAAAGGTGTTTGGTATCTTCCAATATCATTTTTATCTTGCAGGATAATATTTTTCAAAATTCTAAAAAAAAATTAAATAACTGGAAAACCACTGACATTAGACCCCTAGTTAATGGGAACAAAATTGTTTCAAATTTGCTCTAGTGTAACCCCTTTCAAAGAATGTATCGAAATACCAGTCTATTATGGATAAATATTCGGGATTGCCTGCGATCATAATATGATTTTCATACTACTTACTATTAACTAATTACTAAAACACAATGTATGTATTTTCATTGTATTTTCGAGGAGCATCAAAACGAGCATATGCGCCATGTACCTATTTGTCTACTCAGCGTTTGGCGGTTAAAGTATGTAAGTACCTGAGGATGCATTCAGGTAACAAAGGGACACTTATTCCTGTAGAGACCAGCATTCACGTGATTCAATTTATTTCGTCTGATCTTAAAATGAAATGTTTTCCAATCGTATTGGCAGTTAAACCGGACCATTACGAAAGATTGTAAAAGCTGTCTATTGTCTAGGGCTGTTCTACGTATGACTTGGATGAAATTAAACAGCTGAATAACGGCACAAATTTATGAACGTATCAATACAGTCACAAAATTACTAGCTGACCCGCCCGTCGAACATCGACTTAACCCAGAATAAAAAAAAATATTTGACTTATTCCAATCCAATCCAAGCTCCATAGGGACGCAACAAGAATTAAATACAGTTCACGACAAAACTGAATAAAATTTAGATAGTTAAGTAATAATTTATGGCATAATGTAATAATTATTATTGATTCGGGTGCGGGATGAGGTTCGACGGGTCATAGGTTTATAATAAAAACAATTCCTCTATAATTGCGTAACTTTTAAAAAAATCCACGAAATGGCGGTGCAGTAGGAAATAAGTCACATATGAAATACATTACGTTATTGTATAGGTATACCTATGCTGTTGAATAGACTCCATTAAGACCAACATTTAGCGAATTATTATGGTAAGTTTGGTAACAGTTAACATTTTTATTTAATTTATAACTAACTTTCCAGACAGACACTGTCCTGTCTTTACTATAATTATTAAATTCGAATTTGTATAATGATAAATTAACTATTACTTTTTAACATATACATATGTTTTGAGCGATATATTTTCTATCCACATTATGTCAATCGCAGCACCCATCAAGCAACTGTCAATGTCTATCAAACGCCAATTTTATTTCAAAATTAAAATTTTACTCAAAAAAAGCACTATGTGGGTGTTACTTGAGTTTTCATACATTGTCCTTATAAAAGAAACTTCTCCTAGCAATAGCAAATAACAGAAAAATAATCCAACTGTCGATTTGTTGATGAAAAATTATTTCTCGAGACAGATCGGCAGTATCAAGCTGCCGATACGTGAGATTTGTATGGCCAGGTCTAGATTTTAAACGGTTTTTCAAAGTTTGACGACAAAAAACACCAACTTAGAGGCTTCGCAGCATATGAGGAGCAAACATTCAAAAAACTATCTACATACTATTATTGATTTTAAATTGTCGGTTTTGTTCATAATTTTAGGTCATTTGTGTAACAAATATTCAGAAACAATAGACAATAATAATTGAAGTGGCACTCCATTCAATGCACAGAGGGCACTTAAGAGCTGCAACGCTATCAAAATACGTTTGGTATTTTATAATAATTATTAATAGTGATACATATTGTGTAATTGGCAATAATTGCAGGTAGATCCAGGATAAAGGATGTGTGTGTACAGAGTTGGATTTTAATCAAACCAACATTTCATATCCTTTGTACTGCAAACAATACGGGGATATTGCGGTTATTTGTCAATAATTAATAGTTCCGTCCGTGTTTTAATCAATTTGCAGCAATTAACTTGTTGTATAAGCTCACGTTCGATTTCACCAACACACTAAAATTATGAGCATATTCTCAATTTAATTCTTGCAGCCAACATACTCGTACATACAAAAAAAAATCGAGATATAAAAAAAGAATACAAAAAAAGCATAGAAAGTCGTTTTTTTTTATTCATCGTCTCTCACAACTAGATAGAGCCTATATTAGAGAAAAAGACATAATTTTTTCTTTTTTTTTTATTAAATCATTAAAATAAGAAAAAAATAGAAGAAAAATATAAAATACATTCACTTAAATGAACATTTGGGATACCCGACCAGTGTAAACAAAAAAGTCTTGTGTCTGGTCGGGGAGCACACCATACCCGCGCACCCCATCCCTAAAAGTAGATAGGGGTCGCGCAAATATAGTGTTATACATACATATTTTTATCAATATTACTATCAAATAAATACTATTTCAGAACAACAAAAAATAAAAAAATAACATCTGAAAAAAATAAAAAACAATACAAAATAGGTACTTATATTGTAATTGTCTTTAAAATTTTCTTAATCCAACTGATCAAACAACAGGGATCAAATGGATGGTTTGAACAGGGTGAAGACTAATGTTCACAGAAGCCAATGAACTGGCCCAAGTCAGACCTTCCTTGGAAAGAGGCTTAGACAACATCACCGGAGCAAGAACAGAGGAACTCTATGCACAAAAGATGAAACACAAGAAAACTATGAAAATATTCCAATGTACCTATTGAGAAACAACCAACAAACAATTAGTCTTTAAGCTCTCAAACATTAGGGGCTGATGATTGATAACCTCTTTCGGCCAGTTTGAAAGCGCTTTTTTATTTCTAGAAAATATTAGCCGTCTCTTTGCTGTCGCGAAATCTGTGATTGCTAGTAGAGTGGTAAGTTACAATAATCACTATGATTATGATCATCATACAATTAGCGTGTTACAAGGAAACCAATAGTTAATTAGGTTTAAAGCAACTTAACTTTTATGATAACCAAGCAATAACTTAACTAATATAAGGTATACGGTAAACAATATCTTAATTAGTTATTCCAACCATAATGTTATTATTGCTATACGAAACTGATTTAGCTTACTTTGTGGAGAATCATAAAAACACCTAACAATAAAACAAGATCGTTAATTTCCTCCGAAAGTTTTAAATTAGTTTTTACCCCTTTTTCGCGCTCCAAAAATTAAAAGGGGTAATTTTAAATTATAGATAATGATAGCGGAAAAAAAACAAGCGTATAAAAGTCTATTCGAAAAGGCTGCGAGAAAGTAATTAAAGTGCTTTTTCGGTGGTTTTGGTTTTAATTTTTTCCTTGTGATTACACGCGTGTTTAACTTTGGAATCGAGGGTTTTTTTTCTCATCTAAAAAAATATCAAGAAAAATTCTCCCCAAAACAAGTCAACCATTAAATTGAAAAAATGTCCCCTTTAAATAATATGTATCTTTGAATTTTTTTAAGAATGTTTAAATAAATCAAAATTTTAATATATTTAAAATACACAAATATTAGTGTGAAAGTTGTCAAGATTATATTTGTGTTCACTTTAAGTGAGGCCGAATACATTAAAAAATATTACCTTTGAGGGCATATTGTTTCTGAATATACACGGTGTTAAGTTGGTAGTGGATAATCCAAAGCAGGGAGGTAGAGGACCTCAATACCTACCGATTTTATTCCCATGTATGTTCAGCGATATTGGGTGGTTCAAAAGTTATTAACGTTTTTGTAAAATTTGAATAAAAACCGGATTTCTGACTAAACTACTTAACTGTGGCTAAACTATTTAGATTACGATCATGATTTTTTTTCTGGAAATAGTCCGATAGTGACCCTTACGCAAGGTATTATTGCTATGAGTCAGCACCCGATAGCTTTTGTTCAAAAAAAAATTTTTAAGAATTTTTTTCCATGCACAAATTTTAGAAAATCTTTCAAAGGCTCTAGACAAAAAAATTCACGGAACTTTTTTTTTTAGAAACTATCTTAAAAACTTCTACTATTCATGGAGAATTATTCCTGCAAATTTCATTTGGCTGGTATAAGGGGATCATGTACAAAAACTCACTTAAACTGTACAAGTGTCAAAATTCAGCGCTTACTCTTTAAGACAGGCTTGTAATATTGGTGGGTAAAGAATGTTTTTTTTAATTGCTTATGGTACCTTACCGAAGCAGGAAGGTAGAGGAACTCAAAACCTATTAATTTGATCCCCATGTATGTTCAGCGATTTTGGGTGGTTCAAAAGTTATTTACCTTTTTGTGAAATTTGAATAAAAACCGGATTTCTGACTAAACTACGTAACTGTGGCTAAACTGTTTAGTTAACGATCATGATTTTTTTTCTGAAAATAGTCCGATAGTGACCCATAAAATTATGGAAGGTTACATACCTGGCACTTCTCGGTCTGAAGGATTACCCAGAACTATAATAGATCAAGTCGAAGAAGTGTTGGAAAAGGTGCAAAGAGTGTGCACAGAATACTACATACCGAAGGCTTGCACCCGTACCATTTAAAAAAAGTGCAAGATCTTTTACCAGTTGACTATCCACGCCGAGTTAGATACAACAATGTTAATGCAACGATAATTTTTATTCTTTATACATTTTTTTAAATATAACATTTATCTGTGTAGGTAGGTAGAATACTACATACCGAAGGCTTGCACCCGTACCATTTAAAAAAAGTGCAAGATCTTTTACCAGTTGACTATCCACGCCGAGTTAGATACAACAATGTTAATGCAACGATAATTTTTATTCTTTATACATTTTTTTAAATATAACATTTATCTGTGTAGGTAGGTAGGTACCACAAATAATTAAAAAACAAATCCACCTATATTACAAGTCTGTCTAACAAAAAAACATTAAATTTTGATACTTGCACAGTTTAAATGAGCTTTTGTGCATGATCCCCTTATACCAGCCAAATGAAATTTGCAGGGATGATTTAACATGGATAGTAGAAGTTTTAAAGATAGTTTGTAGAAAAAAATACTCCGTAAATTTTTTTGTCTAGAGCCTTTGAAAGATTTTAGTAAATTATTGCTTGGAAAAAATTTGTTGAAAAAAATTTTTTTGAACAAAATCTATCGGGTGCTGACTCATAGTAATAATACTTTGCGTAAGCGTCACTATTGGACTATTTCCAGAAAAAAAATCATGATCGTAATCTGAGTAGTTTAGCCACAGATACGTAGTTTAGTCAGAAATCCGGTTTTTATTCAAATTTCACAAAAAGGTAAATAACTTTTGAACCACCCAATATCGCTAAACATACATGGGGATCAAATTGATAGGTATTGAGGTCCTCTACCTCCTTGCTTCGGATTAGGTACCATAAGTAATTAAAAAAACAATCTTTACCCGACCATATTACAAGCCTGTCTTAAAGAATAAGCGCTGAATTTTGACACTTGTACAGTTTAAGTGAGCTTTTGTACATGATCCCCTTATACCAGCCAAATGAAATTTGCAGGAATGATTTTACATGGATAGTAGAAGTTTTTAAGATAGTTTGTAGAAAAAAATGTTCCGTAAATTTTTTTGTCTAGAGCCTTTGAAATATTTTAGATAATTATTGCTTGGAAAAAATTTGTTGAAAAAAATTTTTTTGAACAAAATCTATCGGGTACTGACTCATAGAAATAATACCGTGCGTAAGGGTCACTATCGGACTATTTCCAGAAAAAAAACCATGATCGTAATCTGAATAGTTTAGCCACAGTTATGTAGTTTAGTCAGATATCCGGTTTTTATTCAAATTTCACAAAAAGGTAAATAACTTTTGAACCACCCAATATCGCTGAACATACATGGGGGTCAAATCGATAGGTATTGAGGTCCTCTACCTTTCTGCTTCGGATTATCCACTACCAACTTAACACCGTGTATATAGATAGGTAGAAAAAAACTAAGACAAGTATTACATATATTGGACGGGATGTCATATCAAGCATTTTTAAATGTATCTGGGCCCGCTATATGTGCATGAACACAAAAACACTTTTGACTTCTTTCACAGAGAGTGAGATAAATGGTCGGGGAACCGTGCCTACGACCTGGTAAAAAAAATGTATTCGAATTTTTTCTAACCTTAAAATTTATGAAAATAAACTTCAAAATACCTGAACATGAACGTGTTATTATGGTCTCCGTGAAATGTCTAGCTAATATAATTCTGCATTAGGTATTTATCTCATGGCAAAATCACACTATTGTGTTGAGCGCCCGAGAAGCAGATTGAATTCATTTGAGCCACTATATATATAACGTTCCATGATAATGTGTCTCTAAGCATAGCCCCTCAAAAAATATATGAAACCGCTTATCATTCATATGATGCGCCACAACACAACATGACATTATGGTATGTTTTAGATAGTAGTAGTCTAATCAATTTCGATGATATTGAAAACATTTTTGGACCCTTTTTCCAAACTAGATTTTTATATTAATTGACAAGACTTCGATATAGACATAGCCGATTAACAATTAAACATGACCAAATTTTAATTGACAAGACTTCGATATGGACATAGCCGAATAACAATTAAACATGATCAAATATTAATTGACAAGACTTCGATATATACATAGCCGAATAACAATTAAACATTACCAAATAACACCAAATTTTATTAATTGACAAGACTTCGATATAGACATAGCCGAATAACAATTAAACATGATCAAATATTAATTGACAAGACTTCGATATATACATAGCCGAATAACAATTAAACATTACCAAATAACACCAAATTTTATTAATTGACAAGACTTCGATATAGACATAGCCGAATAACAATTAAACATGACCAAATTTTAATTGACAAGACTTCGATATGGACATAGCCGAATAACAATTAAACATGACTAAATATTAATTGACAAGACTTCGATATAGACATAGCCGAATAACAATTAAACATGACCAAATAACACCAAATTTTATTAATTGACAAGACTTCGATATAGACATAGCCGAATAACAATTAAACATGATCAAATATTAATTGACAAGACTTCGATATATACATAGCCGAATAACAATTAAACATTACCAAATAACACCAAATTTTATTAATTGACAAGACTTCGATATAGACATAGCCGATTAACAATTAAACATGACCAAATATTAATTGACAAGACTTCGATATATACATAGCCGAATAACAATTAAACATTACCAAATAACACCAAATTTTATTAATTGACAAGACTTCGATATAGACATAGCCGATTAACAATTAAACATGACCAAATTTTAATTGACAAGACTTCGATATGGACATAGCCGAATAACAATTAAACATGACCAAATATTAATTGACAAGACTTCGATATAGACATAGCCGAATAACAATTAAACATGACCAAATAACACCAAATTTTATTAATTGACAAGACTTCGATATAGACATAGCCGAATAACAATTAAACATGACCAAATAACACCAAATTTTATTAATTGACAAGACTTCGATATAGACATAGCCGATTAACAATTAAACATGATCAAATATTAATTGACAAGACTTCGATATATACATAGCCGAATAACAATTAAACATTACCAAATAACACCAAATTTTATTAATTGACAAGACTTCGATATAGACATAGCCGATTAACAATTAAACATGACTAAATTTTAATTGACAAGACTTCGATATGGACATAGCCGAATAACAATTAAACATGACCAAATATTAATTGACAAGACTTCGATATAGACATAGCCGAATAACAATTAAACATGACCAAATAACACCAAATTTTATTAATTGACAAGACTTCGATATAGACATAGCCGAATAACAATTAAACATGACCAAATAACACCAAATTTTATTAATTGACAAGACTTCGATATAGACATAGCCGAATAACAATTAAATATGACCAAATATTAATTGACAAGACTTCGATATAGACATAGCCGAATAACAATTAAACATGACCAAATAACACCAAATTTTTTAGGGTGATTTGAATCAGAGAATCTTTTCACATCACTCGTAATATTTCCAAAAATCCGCCGTGACTCGAGAAATAAATGTTGTTTGCTTTTTTCGTCTTTTAAACGAAATATCGCGTAAATCTGTTCTTTTTAATACAAAGCGTAGGAGCAATAAATTAGGCCTAACTTTTCCTGTTCCCGCAGAAATGTGATTAAGGTTTTTTCACCAAAAATAATTAAAATCAAATAATTACCTTAGTAATAAAGGAACAAAGCGAGTGATCCCCTCCACAGGAGGACTCCTTGCCAAGACAATAATTATTATTCAAAAGACTTAAAAGATTTATTTATAATCTCAATGGTTGGATCTTATCAGGTAATAAAATACATTTTTAATACGGCGGGACCTTGCTCTCCCTCTCAGTAAGAAGATGGACTCCCTCTACACGATTTTTCATCTACGATGCATCGTATTAAACACACACAACACAATATTGTTTTTCATATTTTTTTTTATCGTTTCGTATATCATTCCGTCACAACATATCGCCATTTTTAGAAATCGGGCTAGAGCACCTGTGGCGTAGTGTATCCATTAATGAACGGATTCCCCATAATCGAAGTAATAATCCATAGACACAGCGTTTTGGTAAAATTTGTTTCCTATCTGGACTACTTGTGAAGAATACTATACAAAAACCTACGATTTTTTCGCATTTCTAAATATTTTATGAACTTTGAGTACCTATCGCCTTCTAATGTATTATTAGTTTATTTTACTGCTTTGGTGATACATTCGCAACTTTACCCTATATTTATCCTTTGTTTCTATAATATTAAATATCTATGTACTTGCCACTTGCTAAACTGATCGAAAGATCGTTTTAGCTTTGCAGCGTTTTTATTACTGTGTTCATGATTGCATGAGTGTATGTTTGTGTATTATTTTCATAAATAGTCTATTATTATTAAACCATTGTCTTTGCTGTTGTTGGTTTAGTGTGTGGTAGTAGTGTCAGTACCAGTATTGGTGAGTAGGAATACTATAAGGATTTACATTGATCTGCTAGTCTGTATAGTCAAGGTGTCAATATAATCAAGGGAACATATCGCCCAAAGCATTTTTTTCTTTCCGGTATACAGGTCCCATTCAATCTGAGACAGTTTGAAGTAGAGACTAAGGATTGAAATTTCATGTGAAAAACACGTAGAATGATTCTGACTCCACAGGGTTCTATACTTGGGCTTTCGAACGGGAGATAACATAACGGACTGGCAACCCACAATCCTTGCGTCAAAATCCTCAGTAATGATGAAACAATGAAAGGAAGAAGACAGTTTTCACTTATTCCTGATAATACCTTTGCAGGACGTCCTGAATCTGCTTTCTTCTTCTTCTGCCTGTGCAGTAATCGGGCCACGCGTCTTTCGGAAGAATACTTCCACCGTTCCTATTCAGGTTCATTCTCTCGTGTTGCGCATCCAAGATATTTGCCTTGGGCCAGGACCTCTTTGACCATCCGCCATTCCCATTAACAAGAGATGAAAGCACGCACATTTTTTTCAGATAGGATTTATTTTGATGTTTATGTTTTGAAGTAGCTCTCTGTTGCTCTCAGGACCAGGTCTGTCCACGGTATTTGAATTATCCTTCTTATTTAAGCCACCAAAGTCGAAGTTAAAGATTCTTGCCTTTACATACAAAATCAATAAATCAACCAATACTCGTGTAGAGGGGCAACAAGAACACTTCTAAGCTTCGATAACCTCGAGGCAGAACACAGTATGAGAGGGTCTTTTTATTTTTCAGGACCCTGGTGATACACGGAGAGAAATCGATTTTTGTGCTCTTAATAAATTGACAAGACGTCTCTATATATTATTAATTCAATGCGAAAGTGTTAAGAATTCGTGCGATATCACCATGGAAAAACAATAAAATACCATGCCATACGAAATAAATATCAGTGTAATGATATTTATTTCAAATTGTTTTTGTTAAACTATCATGATATTGTCACGATATTTTATATTTTGCAGGAGGAATGATAAATTATCATAACACCTTTCAAAAAATGCATTACGGACTTATAAACTATCATTACAGTGATGTGAAATTCTTGTGATCATGATATATTTACCTGAGTACTGATATTTTATAAGTACTAATAATTCTTTATAATATTTATCTTGTTATAATATGTGTACACAGTCACAATAATTTTCTTTTTGAGCAGGAGAACGGTTATTTTATAATGAAATTCTAAAAAAAACAATTTCGTGGATATAAAATATGTATACAGGAATGTGAAATTGTCATTATTTATGTAATATTTATAGGTAAACTGATATTTTCTATTTTTTCTGTGCAAAATGTAGGTAGGTACCTACCTACTTATGTTACAAATGTCTGTAATAAAAAAATTAATCATGGCTCGCCCTAAAGTAAAGACAAATACACTTGAAATATTTAACAGTAAGCAAAAGCTTGTGTTGAATGGACAAAAGTCGGCACAGGGGATCGAACCCACCACCTTCGGATTGAATGCCGCCGACTGAAACGCTGATGTAACAATAATTTTAATAATTAGGTACATACCTATATGTTAAATGTACCTAATATTATATCAATTCGTCATTATAAACTCTTTACATCCATTATCATTTTGCACACACTACAGCAAATTTGACAGATGGTCATGTCAAATTCTCAAGACGGCAGAATAATAATTTTTATCCTTCAAAAAACTAGCAAAACCAGCTAGTATGAATTTAACAGTCGGTGTGTTCGGACGCGTGCGTAGTGAATCATAATCATTTTAATGTTTTTCATTAATAATAGACTAATTTAAAGAGAATACTGTGTGCAAACGTGTTTTTACTTTTAATATTATAATATAATTGATGTAGAAACCATTCAGTTATTTAAGTGCTGGTTTAACTTCGTATTTAGAAAATTTTAAAGGTCGGTGAGTATATTTTTTTATATTATTATTGAAGTTTTTTTTTCATTTAATTAAAGATTTGCGAATGAATTATAAATGTTTATGTTATGTAATAAGGTAGGTACCTATTCGATAAATAATAACAATAGCCCATACAATAAAATTATTGTGCGATTGCGGCGTCACAAGCAAGTTTGAACAAGTTTGCCTTACCCAAGGTCCACAGTAGGTACCTACCTATCAAATTTATATTTAAGATAGTAGATTCATCAAATTTGCAAGAATATTATGGAAATTTTAATATATTAGGTAGTTTATTTTATTTCTTTATGTACCTACCTAAACAATATTATTTCTCCATCAGTTTGTTTTTTTTTTTTTAATTATATTGCTGCTCTGTATCATAGTGATATTTTCATTCTGTTTTATTATTTTTAATTTTTTAGTTTACTATTGACTTGCTCGTATATTTGTGATTGTTGTTCATTTTGCATGCATTTTATTTATGTTAATGTATTATTAGTAAGCACCTTATTATCTGCCAATATGACTTGTGTGTGCGAATATAGACAAAGAGATGCGATTGAAATGTTTCCTGTATAATTGTAAGATTTTTATTTTGTTAAGGGCTGAAAAAAAAAAGGAAAAAATGTATTGTGCTTGTAGCTTGGTTATGATTATTGTTCATTTTTCATGCATCTTAATTGTTATAATTTATTGTTTTAATTTGATATTATTTTATTTATCTGTGATTCTTTGGATGTGAGTTTAAAGTTTGTTTTATGTGCTTTTATTGTGTCTGTCATATTTTATTTTATATACCTGTATAATTGATAAACATGTAAATGGCCTTGCCGTATGTAAATAAATAAATAAATAAATAAATAATTTAAATAAAATATCTTAGTATTATCCAAATTATAAGATTAGTAGGTAGTTATTTACAAGTTGAATTGAAATTGTGCCCAAGCTTAATATTACTTAATATTCCGTTACAGAAGAATGTGTAAAAATAATTATTATTTCATTACAGAAGCTCGCATAGACATAAACACCATATTATTGATTTCGGAGCCAGAACTTAAAGAATAGATACCGGTATTAGGGGATCAAAATATCAAGATAATTTAAATAATTCACAATTTGACATCGGAATACTAGATGAACAAGAACAGTCGAAAACAGAAGATTCCGGTTTATCAGAAATTAAGGATATTGAAGAGCTGCTACGAGATCCAATTTTTTTTTATAGTTGTATCTTTATATTATTTAATATATTAAAAGTTAAACTTAATTTAAATGTTTTACTTGCATCCTATATGTTCCTCAAAACAATTTTCCCATTGTACTTATTAATGGAAACTATTGATATTTGTATTTATTGATTTTACAGCTTTCATTTCAAGACAAATAATAATGTATATAATCCTCATCTCTATTTATTACCTACATAAACCTAATATGTACAAATATTTTTTCAGGTTTCGTAACATATTCATAGTATAGACACAGGTATGTATTTGTTCTTGTACAAATATTTTTGCAGTATTCTAAATACCTATATTCACAGTACCTAAAGACACTGGCATTTATTTTGTTCTTGTATGAATATTTTTTAAAGCTTTCTGAATTAATATTTTTACACTTTTCTGAATACCATGGTACCTATATTTTCTTTTGTTTGGATAGTCTTCAAATCTAATTATAATTACAAAACTACTTTCGAACGTGCGCTGGACATCCATTCTCAGAGGGGTGCTAAGTAAACCCCATTGATGATGGACTCTTTGAGTGTTCAAAACTTGTTAATGAATCATAATTAGATTTGAAGGCAAAACAAATAAAAATATGTACTATGGTATTCAGAAAGGTATAAAATTTTTTTCAGAAAGCTGCAAAAATATTCGTAGAGAACGAAGAAAATGTCAGTGTCAATAGTGTGAATATATTCAGAAACCTGCGATATTATTTGTATAAGAATAAATAAATTGCCAGTGTCAATGGTGTGAATATATTCAGAAACCTGCGAAAATATTCGTATAAGAAGGAATAAAATACCAGGTTCAGTGTTGTGAAAATATTCGTATAAGAACGAATAAAATGCCAGTGTCAATGATGTGAATATATACAGAAACTTGCGAAAATATTCGTATAAAAACGAATGTAAAGCAGGTGTGTACTGTAAGTTTAACATGAAAAATGAAAGAGATTTATTCAGATATCACGATAAAGCAACGGGAATTCTTAATAATTTTCTTGAGTGTTTATTAAGAATTCTTGTTAATATATTCGTTGACTTGTCATGTTATTTTATTAAGAAAGTCCTGTGTTTTTATTAGGAAGTGCTTCCTGACAATTTAACAGGACGAAAATCCTGTCAAATTAGTCGGTAGGACGCCAGTCACGCTTTTATGCAGAATTCTTAACAAGTTGTTAAGAATCTTAACAATTTCACTAAGCGTTTTTTTCTCCGTGTATATACAACATATTATCTAGCTAAAAAAAAAAAAATCTAAAAAACCAAGTATCTCGTCTATTGCTTGCTTTGATTTTGCATTTAATTAAGCCCATTCCAATTCCCCAGACAGGAGAATTTTGGGTATAAGATGGTAGCACCGCATCACGAACGGCACTATACGCTGGCGCACCCGACGAGGGCCCATCACCTCTACCATTGTGGAGAGGAGATGGATTTGGCTGGGGCATGTGTATTTATTCTCCTGAGTGGAGTGTAAAGGGGAGTATTGATTGATTGATTGACTATTTTCGCTTAACCCGTCGTTACTGTGAGAGTCTCAATGTTAAATATCGAATAATGGCTCGATTCGATATTTAACACTGCTTTCTTATCTAATAGTCCTAATAAACCGCATATAGTTCCATTTTCAACGTAACACATTATGCTGTTTACGCCTTTTTACTAGAAAATATTAGCAGATATGCAAAGTTGGTTATTTCAAAAGAAAAAATTAATATTTGATTTCTTTGCTTTCATTTTCTTACAAAAAAAAAACATGAAAAAATATGAAAAGAGAATTATTTATGTTTTAAAGGGGGTTATTTAAAATAAAATGATGGTCACCCTAGTGCTGGCAATTTTAATTAGTCCAAGACCGTAATTAAGGACATTTTTCATTATTATCATTATTTATCTTGTTTCTCTTACACACAGGCTGAGGAGAAAGAGCGAGACAGGCGATGCTCTCTCTGACTTGTAAACACTTTATTTTTATGGTTTAAAATTCATTAACTCGGGGAACTTGTAAAGTTTCTAAAAACGCATTAATATCGCTTTGTACACAGCGATCATAAAAAGAATATTAATTGTTAAAACCCAAGAACAATAAAACATAAAAAATTTGTGAGTGTTCGTTTATTATAAAATTGTGATTTAAATAAAGAACACTTTATGAAATTGTGAACGAAAATAATTTGAACGCGTTCTAAAATTGAATTATAAAGTTTTATTTTTAAGGTACCTACTCAATAACCAGCAAGCTATAAAGTAACCTTTGCTATGAACAGTGGGGCTAGTACGAGTTTTATCGAAAGCTAATTGCACGCTAATAAGCGCTTATAAGCGTGCAAATAGTGTTCTAAAATTTTTCGAAACTCTTTCGATGATCGTTTCGATATTCGATCATCGAAAACTTATACTAGGGGTACGTTACGTGGTTCGCAAACTTGCCACATGGGGTTCTCAATGCCATATTATAATACAACTAGCTTTCCCGGCAGACGTTGTCCTGTGTTCCTAAATATGAATATTGAATTTTCATTTGTATGGTGATGAATTAATTATCATTTGACCAATGTGATTCCGAACGATGCGTCTGTTTTAAACCATGTATATTCCATCCGCATTCTGTCAATCGCACGAATTGACAATTTCTGACAAAATTTCCAAATTGGAACAAAAATTATAATGTAAAAAGTACTAATAAGGTTGTCTACATAGAGTTTTCTTTAATTTTCTAATTTTCCATGCATTTTTTTCTTCTAAAAGGACATTTTCCTGATAGAAACCTACACGACAAAGAAAGAATAAGTGAAATCGGTCCAGGCGTGATGCGATGACATCGGGAAATAGATCTCCATTTTTATATATAAGATAAGATACGTAACTAGTGACTAAGTCGCGTACCTACTCACTATATTTAGCTGTTTACGATTACAGAACACTGGTGGGTACACGGCTTAACGTGCGCGCTTAACGAAGCTGCAATCGCCTTATGTCATAACTCTGCAACAAGTTTCGACTTTCAAGCAAAATCTCAATTTGGAACTGTCCACTCATGATAGTATATCCTTAAAATTAAGTAGGTAAATGTGTATGTTAATCCATGTACCTATGTAGTAGGTACATTTCTGTATTTTCGGTTTACCATTTTTTTAATGCCGTCACCCTACAGGTTTTGCTGCTAGCTAATAATAAATGATTCAGAATACAAAAAAAGTAGACCTCTTTCGACCAGGGACTGTACAGTGTACTCTCCCCCATCGATCCTGGTAAACAAAATTATCCTGATGTTATTACTCAGTGGATTGTCAGTGTCATAGAGTCCTAAGTGTCAATACCAAGAAGCCACTCGCAGACATCTTCTTGTCACTTGCCGTCACCCTAGTCAGAGGTCTTTGCGGTATCTAAAGGCTCTTAGGACATTTTTACTCGAGACAATACAAGCGTGATGTAAGTGGAAAATCGATTTATAATACGTTTTCTTTTGGTACAGACATTTAATACAGTATCGAATCTAGGTAAGTCTGGAATAAATTATCCAGAATCTTAACTTAAGATAAAAAAATATGCTGAACAGTTTGATGTATCACAATCTATTTGGTTGAAATTTTCACTAAAATCTTATTTTGCGTGCATTTAGTTTACACAAGACTCACACGAGTCGTATTTTGTATGCAATGTATCAGTACCAATAGGGGATTTTAAATAAATTTGATATCAGTGAATGAAAATGGATCACATTCAGAACGATTTACAGATGAAAATAACGACATTCGTCAGTAAATCTTTGACACCAGCGGATCATCGAAAGTTGTTGTATCATAAAAATGTTTTTAAACTAACAAAAATGGATATATTCATATCTTGTTGCCAACTATATGACAGCAGTCGCTATCTATAAAGTTGGGTGCTTTCGGATGGTTCCACATCTCATAAATAATTGTTAAACTTATTATATCTAAACACGTATTGCGAATTAGGGTCGTGACAGTTGGCCCAGTGACTAGCGTCACTCCATAGGACATCGAGGGCAACAAACAGACAATTATTTTTATATGAAGATTCATGTAATTACGGATATAATGTCGAGTTGATCAATTCGAAAAGGCGATATGAACATCAAAGTAATATTAAATTTCAATTTTATTTTATTATTGTTCTCAAACCTTGTTGCGGCCCTGGCGAGCCCATAGCCCGATACACACCTCCATTCAATATTGATATTGCATGTATGAAAACTTTTCATTTTTCAATGTTATCTCCAAATTGGATCGCCATGGGGTTATTTAACTTTTTTCTCTCCCTTTCGAACGACGCATGTCTTGCCAAAGAATTCCGGTCCTTAAATCTTTCGCGGTCCATATATTGTATTAAATTTTCCATTACATTTTCGATTATCTAATCACGAAGAGAAGGAGAGACCATAAATCAAGTTATTAAAAAATAATAATTTGGGCCGAGGGCACTGCTCGGTTTCCTCGCGAAATAGAAACATAATATATCAGCCCTATCCGATGTTTTTCCCAAATCGATCTCATTATATTTTCCAACCCTGAAATTATTATGTACTTTTTAATTTATTGATTTTTTTTCAATATCAATATCAACCACCCACACGTTTTAGCTATGAAGCGATTAATAAACATTTTATAAAACGACATGGAAATATTTCGTCATCTTGTCTATTCGTAAAAACGAGATGAGAATTAACTCTTACGAGTACCTACGCAGTGACGGGTGGCTTGCTTTATGCCAACACCACCTATATAAGAAGGCCTTAGCGCTACGTCACATCGGGAGGCCCAGCATTCACTCTCCTATATCTGTATGTACTTACCTGTACGCTACACGCCGGCGGGCTGGTGACGCGAGAGGCCAAAATGGCCGCTAGCACTAAGGCCTTTGGCTTTATACTAAGCGCCTAGAGTCTAGTCAGTCAACTGGTATATAGTTTTTGAAACAAACATTCTTAAATATTCACGACTATAAGTGACTTGGACATGCGTCGATAAACTCTAGGCGCTAAGCAAGCAACCCGCGTCAATGTGGACTTGGCCTAGTGGTCTGTTTTCCTAGTAACATGGTACTGCTATAAACACTGGTTAACATCTCCGTGTGGAACACTGTCTATGTGGTTACCGTAGTGACAAAAAACATTGTCGCAATTTTAAAAGACAGACGTCTTATCAGACGACGGAGGCACCACTCCCTAGAAACCTCTTGCATCTGAGACAGAGTCAGCGATCTTCTTGACTCATTATTGAAAATAAAACATAAAAAGACAAGGACCCTAAATTTAAAAATTGTTAGGAAGAAAAATTTGGTAACGAAATCATAAAAATAAAGCAATAAAAATAATTGTCTTTTATTATTTTAATACAATTAAAAACGGTCGGGCAATAAAAAGTTGTAAAATTCAACACATTAAATCCATCTTTTTGAAACAAAAGTGAAGTAACTTTCCAACTCCTGAGGCAAGTTGGCGTCTTATCAGGAACAATACGCTATTAAATTCACTGAAATTATTCCTTATTCCTCCCTCCTTTCTTCCCGGCGTCCCACCGGAATCGGAGGAATTAGCAATGCATAAGAGAATTACACTCCAGACATTTAAACTGGTGGAAAAACAAAGAAAGGGAGACACTTGGAAGTTTACTGAGAGGTGTTTGATAAAGTCCTTAATAAGCGCAATCATCTTAAATACGAAACAAAGCGACCCCCGAAACTCAAAACTATGCCTGGAGTATTTTATTATATTCGATTTACCATATCTGGTCTCTACGATATTGCAAATCACTTCAGCGAAAGCTTCTCTGTCTTGCGCTATCCGGAATAACTCCTTCACGCTTCCTATTCTGGTCAAGTCTTTTAGATTCGCCATATCTAGTCTCCACGATATTGCAAATCACTTCAGCGAAAGCTTCTCTGTCTCGCGCTATCCGGAATAAGTCCTTCACGCTTCCTATTCGTGTCAAATCTCTCACATTTTGCAGCAAATAAATCTGCATTTTCTCAACCTCCCTATTTCTCCCTATTCTATATAAAAACTGGAGCAACGTGTTTTTATCACCCTTCAGCACATGAGACCTTACGCCTCTCAATATTCAAGGATCATCTCCAACTCTGCGTAGGAACTCCGAGTTTTTAACTCTCCCACTCATCAATATACCAAATGTCCACAATTTGGAAGGCTTCTATTCTATTCACTGAATCCACTTTTAGTGTCCACGCGATTTGGAGCTGTGCAATAATATAAACCAGGGGTAACATTTCATCATCATTTTAATTAGTTTTGAATTATAATGACAATAAGGACAACAAGTCGAGATATGGTGCTGGAAGCGTATGCTTCAGTCATCATGGACTGCGAGAAAGACCATCACATGGTCTATATTGTCTGGCATTGGGGTTCTCGATTCCCAGCTCTCTTTTTGTTTAGATTCTCGCTATACAGAGCTATAGCGTTGAATAATAATTTGCTAATGGTAGGCCAAGACGAGAGAAAAAGATATCAGTGAAGACCTCCAATGCCGTTGCTGGATCAAATACGATAACCAAAGCGAGGCATTCTTTGCTGTTCGAAAATTTTCTAGAAAATTTTAAATTTTCTAATTTTATCTCTTCTTCAGGAGTCATCTTCTTCTTCTTCTTAATTTAGGCCTTGTTACCTGTAATTCAAGAGATGGGGTTGGCCTCTTGCGAGGTCAATTCCCAGCTATCCTTCCACCTTTTTGGTGGTCTGCCCGGTAGACGTCTTCCTTCGTAGGAGTCTGGTTGAGTCCATTCTCTTCACATGTGCATACCAGAACCTTCTTCGTTGCCTTCCCCATCTTACTATGTCCTCGACCTCGCATATTTCCCGTACCCTCGTATTTCTGACTCTATCTCTGAGGGTCTTCCCGGCTATGCTCCTGAGAGTTTTCATTTCTGAAACTCTCAGCGCATTTTTTGTCGCAGTGGTATCTGCCCTGGACTCGATGGGTCATGATGGGTCTAACACAAGGTGTCATGATGGGTCTAACACAAGGTGTCATCTTGATACATGGAAATATTACAAAGGTAACAAGTATATTATAAAGAATTATATTGTTAGCAAAAAATGCCTAAACTAAATGTACCTTTATATTTTTTTATAAATTCTTAGCGCCCAAAATCACTCGAGTCCGGGTGGAGGTTTATTAAAAAAATATTAGCGTGTAAATTTTGAGAAATATCCGTTCCTTGTTTTATGTTTAGACAGGATGAAAGGTTTGCAAATTCTTCTTTCGGAAAATCATTAAATTTATCGACTCAATGAAGTAAGGTAAATTTAATTTCAAAACTGTTTTTCAATAGCGGCAAATTTTACATAATTTATTTGTTTGGGGTAAAAATAAGAATACCTACTTCAATTTCTTTTTATATTAGCCAGATTCATAACACCTTGTTCGTTCATTAATTTCTTGATGGTTTTTTGAAAGGGAAGAGGAGATTGGGTTCAATTACATTTTTTATACTTTTTAAAACTAAAAAGAAGACTATCTTACAAGGCAGACCAACAAGAAGATGAGTCAAGACAATTCCATTTCATGAAAGTGATACAGCAATAGAAAACGATCGTACGCGCCTAGCTGCTGAAATAAGTATAAAAAAAACTGTAGCTATGAGATTAACAAAGAACAAAAATAATTAAGAAATAATAAATAAATATTTTACACTCTTCTACAGATTGGTGTGTGTATTATATACATAATTAATAATATGTTAATAATTTTTCATTTGTTGAAATTTTTTTTTGGCCCACCCTATTGGTGATTTGTTGATAATTTTTTCCCGTTTTTTGGTGGCCCACCCTAAAATTCATGCGTTTTCTACTATAGGTAGATACATATATTCCAATAGTAATAACACTTTTCTTGAAATAGTCAAGAGTTTGACGATGGCAGCCATTACTCAGTGAAATCTTATTAATCCTCTTCTAATAAGATATCCATTCTCATTATAATATAAAGTGACGATACATTCATTGTGTAACGCGATAGAATATAATATACTTACTACTCATACTTTACATGACACGTCAAGTGGTGTTAAAGTATAAAGAAAGCTGGAAGTGGCTCCAGAATGGTGTATCTCGTTTTTTATGAAATTTATACAAAATGTTTATTTCGGATTTTAGGCAAAAAAAATGTATACGACTTCGATATCAATGTCTTTCAATTTTTTATTGTAATAAGGAAATGATCCTCCATAGTTGTTGTGGTACATGTGTTTAAGATGTAGAATTGAAACATGAAGGAGGAAAGTTTCATTCTTTCCCCCATCAGCATCATAAAATCTAATTCAAAACCATTAAAACAGTATCATGTGAGCCTTTTTTCTGAAATACTTTCGAGATATGAGAAGTATTCTATAGCAAACTAATTAACACCCTGAACTTGAAAATAGAGTACAATGTTTTCTCAATGGTTAATACTGGACACCATGAAAACAGTTGAAGTTTACAATATCCTAGATGTGTTAGATCAAAAGTTAAAGTTGGTTTTATCGATACACCTTTCTGCCGACACTCTCCGTCTGCGAGACTAAGCGTGTGATTTATTAAATACATCTTTCATACAAATTTAAAACGAGATTAAATAACATTCTAAGAGCCGGGTAACATAATAATCTAAATAAGAATATAAAGTTATGTTAGGAAGGGTAGAAATAAGGGAGCGCTTCACGTGAAGAAGAAAATGAGTACCTACAGCTCGCAAGAAAGTTCTCATAATATGACGGTACCTACATATTATTTTATATCATTCTCTTTTGTAGGAGAAACGGATTTTCGGCAATCTAATGTGGATTGATTTGGTATAAAATTCTTAATTTCTACCTAAAAAAATAAGCGTGATTTTTGAAAATATGTCTTAGGTACTTTTTTAAGAAAATACATACTGTTTTTTTACTACATAATTGAAATAACCCTTCTTCTTCTATGGAGACACGTCACGTGAGCTTCCCCAGACATTTATGAACTGGGTATGACCAACTAACCGTGTGTCTTATTCCTGTATTCTAAGCTTTATCGGAAGTTACTCACGGAAGTTAAGTGAGTATTATACGATACATTTTGTATGAAAAACGTGTATAGCGCTGCCACAAGGATATTTCTAGAAACAAAAGCGATTCACACATTCAATACGTACCTATAGACGTTTTCCATAGAAAATGTATCGTGTTACTCAAGTTAACTTCCGTCACTCTTGCGAAAACTTAGAATACGGGTAGGAATTCAGGCGTCCGCGCGACGTATTTCATACTCAAACGCGGATGGATTGTTCAAATTGAGATCATTGTATTATCGCTCATCGCATGGTCGCGTGATTACTGTTTAGTTAGAACATAGCCTAAGTGTGATTCCACTATTGAATAATTCGCGGCCTTTATCAAAAATATCATGAGTTTTTTCTTTAATTTTAAAAATTGTAATCAGTTTACTTTTCTGCTTACTGCGTCTGTGTGTTCAGTGTGTTGAATATTTTTAGTATTACTGCACTTTTAGGTTAACCTTTTAAATGCGATTGGGGATGTTCCAATTTTGTTTTTTTTTTCTACTTTTTCTTCAAGTCATGGCCAATTTAATTGCTCCTCTGCATGGTTTCATGTTGGGTAACCTTTATTTTCCGTGTAGGTACCTATAGCATCTTTTGTTTTTATACTCTTTAGATTTCATTATATTGTATTGTTTACTTACCGAAACGTTATAAGTATCATGAAATGTTGATTATACTTTGAAATATAAAAGAAACTTTAGTTGTGTAGATGGGATAAATAAATAAAAGTGTGATCTGGAAATTTCCACAACTGTACCCCTAGTATAAGCTTTCGATGATCGAATATCGAAACGATCATCGAAAAAGTTTCGAAAATTTTCCATACAAAAATGATCGAACGTTTCGATCGTTTGATTTTAGAACACTATTTGCACGTTTATAAGCGCTTATTAGCGTGCAATAAGCTTTCGATAAAACTCGTGCTAGCCCCACAGTACTCTTATCAAAGCTTTTAAATAGAAATCTTTATGAACATACATTGTTAAATATAGTACAATATACCTTTACTGTGGAACCAAATGCTAATTATTATTGGTCATGTAGTGCTTAATGTACATATAAGAATTAAACCTCGCATGAATAGATAAAAATATAACAGCACTTTATGATGAACGTAACAACGTATTCTCTGATCTAATGACGAATATCTCGTGAGGATCGTAAATCGCACGAGGGTAGCTCGTCACATCCCTTTGAATGATCAGCAATCCTCAACTAATTCATCTACATACGCTGATACTTACACGATCAACACATTACAAGCAACCCCCTATTGTTTACCTTTCAAACAACTATTATTTTAGTGGTCAATTTTGCGATAAGAATAACAATATATTAGACGTATAGTTATGGCATAAAATACCTTACCAGTCATCGTCTCCATTGCTGAGGCTCGTGGCCATTATTTATACTACTTCGAACCATGGCTGTCCAGAATATTATGTCCACTGCCAGATGTATAGCTCTATAAAATAATGTCTTGTCTTCGTGTTGATTTTTGTATGGTTTGGTCGGTTCAGCGCATCGGTGATCTGCCTCGAAATGTTGTACTTGGAGCTCTTTCAGCTATCATAAGCTTTTTAAGGCTTTCCTTCCCTGTACAAGCTATAGCTATGTCCAAAAACCGAAAGTGCCTATCTATTCGAGACAGATGGATGTCAATTTCACCATTCTGTGGAGTCTGAGAATGATTGAGGTGTTTGTTCTTCTTGCTGTACAGAAAATTTTCATTCTTTTCAGCGCCAATTTTCGGATTAGTCTTTTCTGTAAATATCTATCTCTTGTTCGTAGAATCCACAGCTCCACTCCAAAAGTGAACAAAATCCTCACTTTAAGATTTTATAAATCATGATGCAAGAAATTATGTTCATATGATACCATGTACGGGAATATCTCATTGATGAATCTGCAGAACCTGTTAGTTAGATGACGTTGTTAATGGAACAGATAATAAAGCAATTTTTAAGAGATCATGTTGGCAGAATGTGTCTTTAAAGACTACCTTCAGATGCATTTATACCAAATCAACAAAGACCCAGAGCTTGAAAATAGAGCATATTTCTCAAATCGTTGATATGGTCACCAAGGAAATATTAATTAGAAAGAAGTGTGAAAGAAATTGTTGTTTCCATGGTGTCCAGTATCAACGATTAGGAAAATTAAATATCTTCCCTTGACATCTTTATCTATTCCGCTGTCAGATTATAGAATCAATATGTGAAAACATGAATCTTTTGGCATTAGAATGTGAACTATGTCGTGAATCTCTTGTACCATATGAGTACCGATGTTACTTCCCCCTTTTCTTACATTCTTTGCTCCGCTCAAACAATAATAATTATCCCCTCTTAATTAAAATATTTAACGACAAACATGCTCCCACCGACACTTGAGCATTAGCTTCACGCTTTTTGCTCCCGTCTCCAAGAATCTCCATAATCTCTTTATATATCATATTATATTACTACCTACCTACCTACCATCCGCTTCTTCTCCGAGAAGAGACAAACAAAATACTCCTTGCGATTGACAGCTGTTGCTGTCTCAGGATTCTTCAAACTTTTCCTTCCTTCGACTTATCGCTTCGACTAATTTCATTTAAATATTTACATCCTATTAATTAGTACCCAGTCAATTCAAGAAAGTATTAAGGTGTCGATACACTTTAGTGATGAGTTACAGTCTGGTCACACTTATCCGGCAACAACCGGACAATACAAAATGCATTTCCAACAGAGCACCCGAATAAAAATCGGATCTGACACACATCAAATGAAAATCTGTTATTTTTATAAAATAGGCACTATATGCCTAGATTCCTCTAGAATTGTGTATAATGTGCAGATCTCTACCTAGAACACTTAATACCTGATAATCATCGTTGGTCACCAGGGGCCAAGTCAAATGTGATAAGATGCCCGCCAATGGTATCAGTCTGTCATGTTCCCATGGCAACAACGTAAAAAGCTGTCGTTTAAACGTTGTTACCATGGGAACACCGACCGATACCGTTGACGGTTATTTTATTACACTTAGCCCCTGGTCTCCTGGGTGGATATTTTTTTCAAGTACCTGGGTGCAACAATTACCAAACAATAACCACCACTCGTGACCTCGGGGCGTATCGACCGAAACGTGTCGGTATGGCAAGTGGCGTCTTTACCAACATGACCAAAATATGGAAATGATGCAGGCTTTTTAAATGCAGACCTTACTTCTTAGTCCATATATAGAAGCTCTGAGTAATCTGTCACATTCAGAGTTTAAAACATTGCAGCTTCACTTTTTCATCTGCAACACGATGCGGAACTAAAACTAAAAACGAGGATTTCATGTTCTTCTAACATACGTTCTAGTGCCAACATGCCATGGATGTTAAAAGCCTTTTACACACAACAGAAATAACGCCCCATAGCAATAACAACATTTTTTATTAAGCTCTTCACATTTTCACCAACACTCTTAGACTAGTGAAAAAAATCCGAAACATTGACGGGATACCGTTTCAAGAATTTTGTACTGTGGCGCACAATAAGAAAGATTTCTTGGCAAGCGCCGTTCCCGACTAATCGAAACAATACTAGCCTCAAGTTTTGGAGAGACATCCAGGTTCCATCGAAGAAGAAAAGACACACTTCTGATTGGAGGTAAAATTAATGATTTTTCTATGCATTGTACACAATGTTTTAAAGCGATGTTTTAAAGACCAAAACATTGAAAGAACAGTTTGTTTTAGAATGGTAGTTGTGTTCGTTCACTGTTTAGGCTCATGTCTAAGTTAATATGAAAGTTACCACCTTGTTAATACCCGACATTATTTAATGTAGCCAACCTAAGCCAGGTTCTTCTCTAACTTGCTACACTTATACTAACTAATGACGCTCACTTATTTTATCGTCTAGCGATGCGACACTGCGTCGATAAACTCATTGCAAAAGAAATAATTTAAAATTATTACAATTAGATATTTTATGTAAGTTAAGTTGTATATAGGCCGTATGGGAAGAATTGACTTATTCGACGAAACGTTATCTGGCATCAAAAATTCTCGAACATCGCGTCCAACTTTTTATCATGAGACTTGTTGGCTACTCAAACGACTTTCAAACTATGCAATCATCCAGCCATTGAAACTCACTTTGAAAAACTATGTAATTAATTGATAAACTATCGGATACCTTATCAAATGACTGATTAGTTCTGTAAATAAAACATCAACTGATTTAAACTCGTGAAAATAACGAGAAATGTAGTATTTGTAAATAGCAGCATTAAGCTGTGTTATAGGGTATTATTATGGCTCTGTAGAATTTAACATTAACAATTGCTAAAAACTAACATCTTTATTTAGACAACTGTTGCAGATCAATCGCCGGATTCTAACTCCAAATTTATTTCACTGTTTCTCTGGCGCACCTAGATACTTCCCACTCACCCCCACAGACCAAACAAACACACATTTTTACAAATTATATATAGCTATTCCCCTTGTATGATAATTGACAAATTAGAGATATTTACTATTAAGTTTGCACCTAATGATGAGAAGTCTGATCCTCTCGAAACCGGTCGTGCTTTAGTTATATACTCAATTATCAACACTTTAACAAAGTTTTAATAAATACAGATTTTACTCAGTTAAAATGAAGTGATAAAATATCGAATTTTTGAATGACCCGCTTTGGAATAATCGGCGCAGTGTCCTGAATATAAAGCAGTACCAGATGACTAATTCAATAGCTTAAAACTTGTGCAGCGCCCCCTGAGAAGCGATTGGGTTGTTGTCTGTTTCTTCTCGACTCACCCGTTCAGTCCCAGCCTCCCTCACCTGCCCATCATTTGCATACTAATTCCTTATCAGATCTGCGAAAAACTTCTACGATTATTCTCCCAATTTATTGTAAGGGGGTATTGTATTATATTCCTAATTTTATAGGGAAAATTATACAATTTATTACTTTCATTATTTCATAATTCGGAAAATGGAAATATGATAGAAACAGACTCCAACACCATTGTATGTAGTTCAAAATGAGGTTCACAACATTTTTTATCCATAGCCCTTTTCTGGCTACTCCGTTCAACCTACCCCGTAGTAGCGGAATTGGAAACACTTTAATTTTAGTCTGCTTGAAAGCCACCATTGTTTATTTTGTGTCACCATCTCCTGTGCAGCCTCAAAAAGCGCTCCAGTCGTTCTGATTCTAGTCCAATCCCGAATATTGCGAAGAATAGTTAGGTGCTGGTGTCTGGTCAGTGCTTCTGTATGGAGTAGAGTCATGGACCCTCAAGGTGAGCACTATGTACCGGCTAGAGACATTTGAAATGTGGCTGCACCGTCGAATGCTCCGCATCCCATGGACGGACATGGTCAGCAATGAAAATGTGCTCCAGAGTTGAAGTCAGCTATTCTCCTTCAAGAGTTGAAGGACGATTGCTGACTGATATCAAAGTCCGGCAGGTTTCCTATCTGGGACATGTGCAAGTACGAGCTACAGGAACTGATTTTTTAGGGAAACATATAGAGGATCGAAGAGGCGTGGGCCGAAGATTGAGGCTCATAATATTATTTGCTCAACACCTCTTAATAATAGCTGCGCGAATCTTTTTAAGACACGAATATCTCTTCATCTTTTTCAATTGATTCAACGATCTGTATTAATAATTTTTTGTCTCCTGTGAAGTTGGCGCTGTTCTTCCTCCCATCAGGGTCCCGAGGACGAGGAAGACCCTCTCATACTGTGTTCCGCTCCTTCGAAGCAGAGCTGAGGAATCTGGGCATGGTGTGGGAGGAGGTCATAAACGTTGCGCAAGATCGAGCGCAATGGAGAGCTCTTGTTGCCTCCCTATGCCCCTAAGTGGGGTCTTAAGGGAGTTTGGATTGGATTGGATTGGAAGTTGGCAACAATAGTTGACAGTCAGAAGATCCCTAAATATGGAGATCTTTTATCCTTCTTCTTCTTATTCTAGGCCTGAAGACCTGTTATTAAGAGGTGGGGTTCGCCTCTTGCGAGGTCGACTCCCAGCTGTCTATCCACCTCTTTGGTGGCCTGCCTGGGAGTCGTCTTCTAAAATCTAAAATTTACATTGAATGTTGGATACAAACTACAAATGTTGGATATTGGATGTACAAAATGTTGGATACAAAAAAAAATAAAAAACTAGTTAATTTATAAAAAAGTGTCCTCTTTGAACCACCCGACATACGACATATGGTTACGTAGACTTTTATCTATGTAATGTATTAATTATTGAGAACAAAACTCTCAGAGAGGGCCTAACGACAGTTTTACACTGTAATCTCCCTCCAGTGCCGCTTTATTACCCTGATAACGTCTCTGGACTTGGAAATGGTCCCGATTTTTTTATGGCGAAGAAGTTAAAAAAAAGAAGATGTTAATTGTAATGAGTTGAGATGAAAACTTTTTCCGGAGAAAATTTTACAACTAAAACTCTTAATTATATTCATGTCTTGGAAAATTTCTGGGAAGCAATTTTCGTTCTCTCCGAGTTTTTTTTTTTATTGATACGGGGATTCTGTGATAATCAAAGCTTACGACTTGTAAAAACTCTAATTGCAATGTGCACCTAATTACCATCAGTTAGCATTTCAACGTTGTTAATAATTTTTAAAAAGTTACACAGTTTATACGTTCTACGTTTCTTCATTAAGAAGTCGGAAAAATAAAAAAAAAACAACTTTTATAAAAGAAAGCAAGATTATATCTTGATTGTTTTATGTATGCAAATAATTCGGTGTAGAAATTTCAAGTTAAATCACTTGTAAATAAAATAATAGTACCTACATCGCTCTCAATACATACCCTAGTTGTCTAAGGGCCGGTCTTATAAACATCCGTTAGTTAAAAGTCTAACCAAATAAACCGAAATATGATCCATTTGCTCGTTTTTCCGTCTTAAAAAAAATCGTTATTCAAATTTCAGTACGACAATTTGTTAGTAAACCATCAATAAACT
Organism: Mystacides longicornis; assembly: GCA_963576905.1. Classification (NCBI taxonomy): domain Eukaryota; kingdom Metazoa; phylum Arthropoda; class Insecta; order Trichoptera; family Leptoceridae; genus Mystacides; species Mystacides longicornis. Next base: position 11,167,189 of record OY756428.1, read on the forward strand.
TACGGATATTTGGTCTCTCGTTTATAAGATCGGCCCTAAGACATTATAATGACGGATTGCAATCCCGGTTGGGTCGGAATAGTTAATGTTATCACTTGAAATTTCTATCCGAAGTTTGGTTGTCTCAAATGCGTCAAGAAGCAACTGACTTTAAAAAATTGCCTCTTCTGAAAAGTTCTTCCGGTTGTACTGACATGTTTGTATAAAAAAGATATCATTTTCATGGAGGCTTATAAGTAAGATTTTTTTTGTATAAAATTCTAATTTGATTTATAAAAAATCCAGTTTGAAATGAAAAAAAAAAAAAATTATCTAAAAAAAACACATTTTTTATTCCTATATCGTTATATGTGTGTAGAAAATAATCCTTTTAAAATTTAATGTTTACCGCGTCTCCTAAAAAAAATATTCTTTATGTACCTATTTAATTTATCCACGAAGATGTTTTGTAAGAAAAAATAAAATTTCTTATTTGTGCAATCGAGAAATTGTTTCGAGATAAGACCAATTTCAATTGGCTTCTCAACACCTCGAAAGAGGAAAACGTTCAATCATTTTTCAATTTCAAGATTTAAAAAAAAAATACAATGAAAGGTTTCACCGAGGTGCTTGTTGAAGACTCGAAACGGAAATTATTTCGAAGCCAATTTTTTTTCTTCACAACATTTTCCTACTTTCTTATTATTTGTGTTTCGTCTTTTTTTCATTATTCTCCGCCCTATTCACCCCCAATGTAATGATTGCTGCATTAGACTTAGACCCCTTGAAGGTGCCATAAATAATACAGTTAGACTAACATCCACCTCTATTTAAATGAAAAATTGCTCTTTTGAAATTAAAAGTTTTCTATACAAAATGTATCTACTTATCGGTAATAATATTGCAACTTAAGTATATTAGGTACAGTATAACAGTATCGGTTCGATGAATCTCGATTGATAATTTATTTTAAACTAGCTTTCGCGACAGACGCTGTCCTAACTATGAATATTGATTTCACATGTAATTTATACAAAAATAGGTAGGTAGGTACGTTTAAAATATGTTAAAAAATTATTTCTGAAAGCTTGGAAAAATTTCATTAAAAATCTGCGTTCCAATATTTTTAATGTCAATGGTTTTCAGGTAAACAATAATTTTGTTGTTATAAAAAACTTCATAGATGGCGTAGGCGTCGCAGGTAATTCGTTCTAAACTAATTTAATATTATTTTAAGCATTTTTTCAACTTTTTAATAGTTATTCTGTTATCCGAAACGGCGAAGAATCCAATAAATCAAACATCGGATGAATCTGTTAAGCCGATCTCGAATTATATGTGTTCGCACTAACCCGACTTTCTTTTAAATTATAGATGATTGGGAATAAATTTTAGAATATTCAAAGATTAAATGAGATAATCAATTATTCTGATTATAAATAATCAAAATACGAGTAGCACACTTATTCATGAAAATATTCTGAAATTTTCTAACCCAACCACGTGTTAGATAATATGTTTAGTTAGCAACGAAGTTATTTACAATCATTATTCTTATCACATCTTCCTACAAATATTTTTCTCAAAACCCTGTAAAAAAATCACAAAATATTTATTTTCAATTTCTCATGGCAAGATACCGTTTAATAGAAAACGATAATAGTGATGTTATATGAGTAGATGAAGAAAATGATACATTTAGCGATAACATTTTCATCATATCTATAACTTTATAACTTTCATTGAGAGATGCTATGCATCTTTACGCAGCCTTGCAACACAAAGAAACCGTTTAAACCTCAGAAGTGAAACTCTTTACAACTACGGCGTAACTGCAAAATTATTAACAGTTAGTACCCCAAGTAAGAGTCAGTTGGTTAAATTAAATTATTGCAGTTGTTATAAAATAGCTAATAAAAGAAAATTTCACAGAAAATTTTGGGACAATAGAGGACTACGGCCACATCTAGCACTCAATAACCAATACAAGTGGTCGACCAGTGCTCGAAATTCGACCATAACTTATTTAAAGTATAAGTCTGAACATTAAGGTTCCATTGTCAAAGAATGAGAGAGCCCTATTTCACAATATTATTTCAAAAACAATACATGGATACGTCAAATTTAAAATGTCGATATGTAAGTACAAAGTGTTTTCTATCATTATGAAAGACAAACAATATTAATCCATTTTCAGCTCCTCCTTACATTTGAACATACCACCTTCAAAAGTTTCTGCGCCCATTATTTGGCGCTTTTCATTGTACATTTTGTTTCACTGAAGTCGATGTTCTGACTCACAAGTACTCTGTGGAGGTGTGTGTGAGCATCAAATCAAATACGTAACAATACAGTAGTGTTTGTAATGTTTATTTTATTGATTTAATCTTTTAGTATGCGTAATTTAAAAAAAAATATTAGTATTCGCCACTCCTCTGTATAAACTATAAATATTCGAAATTTCAAACTCCTCCGTTTGCGCATTTTCCGTAAAAATAGTCAAAAAGTTTTTCTTTCACGCATTGTTATAATATAGATAAGGTTGAACTTGAAGATTTGAAGTGGAGAGTATCCTAGCGGTCCGTCGCGTGGCCGGCTTTCATGTGGATGTTTTGACAGGTTCGTATCACAGAGCCAGTTATTTCCGCTTAAAAGACACAAACTTTGATTAGTGCGAAAGATGTGAAAAAGTGTCATCATTATAGCAGATACTTAAGAAAACAGATATAATGTACCGGACGGCTCTCTATGAAATATGTAATTCTGTTTTCAAAAATTTGAAAAACGTTCTGTATCCATCTATTATAGAACTTCTAGTTTTTCATCGCAAAAAGTCTTGCATTTTCATTAGTAACTGTAAAAAAAATTTAACACAATGCGATATGAAACTACCCTTTCTTGTTAAAGTTCCCCTCTGCGACTCCCTCCTGTGTTGTGTATGTAAGTGCGGTGGCCAGATATGTTATGTTAAGGTTACTTTGAAATTAAAGATGGTTTTGATAACAATTCTATCATCAGCGAGAAAGAGAAGCAACATGGGGAGAGTATGCGTTAGAGGGAGGCAGACACACTCAATTCTATAGGCTAAGAGGAAATTGGGGTGATTTTTCTTCAGCATTCTTTTCTTGTGTCAGAGGTTATCAAATGGACGACCGCGGTCCGGAAAATGTGTCAACTAGGAAAATTGGTTTTGTGTTAAACTTTACATGTATTTGTTTATTTATATACATAAAAAATGTTTGTTATTTTTATCTGGCGTCGGTTTATGTATTCCCTTTTTCTGAAAAACGAATGTATCTGTGTACCTACTTTTGTACTCGTACGTACCTAGCTAATAATATTACGAATGTTTGATTCTAAGAATCATTCCTTATTTTAAGCCAATATTTTTGAATTTAAATAGATAGCTTGACTTCTTAACGGAGATTGGTGATCTAATATCGATGACGATTATTTGTTTTCTTCGCTATGTATTCGTAGTTTGGTCTATTAGACAGCCCTACTGACCCACCGAACGTCAACTATGTTAAAAGTCTTCAGGAGCACCAGGCGAGACTTTTACTTCAGTGAATTCGGGCATTTTATTATTGTGCCTGGAAAGATTTTGCGAGTTCGTAGGGTTTCTAAAAATAATAAAAAGGAAAGTGAGGTTACATGTTTTCTGTGTTCGATTTTTATGATAAAAAGATGCTCTTATAAATGTATTGTATTTTGATGTGTTGGTTTTATTAGCTCTAATTATTTGATCTTTTGGTTTGATTGGCTCTAATTATATGATCTATTGATTTTATTAGCTCTTATTATTTGTCTATTATTTGATCTATTGGTTTTATTTTTACATATTAATTTGTTTTGAGCCTGGCTGTAATAACCGTTTTGGATGCAATGCCAATAATTTTAATAATACATTATAATATACAATTGAGTATCACGCGGATATCCACAATTACACCCTTTTGAACAATTTGAAAAGCTGAATATATAAAATATATAATATAAATATAAAATATAGCTTGTAAAATACACAACATACTATTTTTATATCTTCTCAGGTTGTCGTCATTTGTTACCAGAAGCCGTATGAAGTAATCAGAATGCATTAGAAAGAAAGAAACAATAGCACTGAAATGTTATACTACTGTTTAAGAAATCTACCAACTCTAGCGCCATTGTGTGCAAGACACCAGTCGCACTTCATCCACTGATTAACAATGTCTGGCTATCATAGCAGTATCTGTTTAGACATAAATATTGGTGTGCAGTGTATATTATAATGATTACATTTTGCTGTTTTTTCTTCACCCTGGAATCACAATGTGACAGCGGGCGAAGGGAGCACCTCAACAGTGGAATGTGGGGAGGAGAACGGGGGGGTTGGCAGCGTGTTTTACGCATTGTAAATGGTCGATTAGTGGAAACGACTTGGGGTGGAAACTGGTGCGGACTGACAATATTTTTCACTTAAATAATTATGTTGTAAGAATAATTAAAAATTTGTCTGCAATTTATTGAAACTCTCTGTTAAAAATCTGGGACCTAACAAATAATGGCTGCATACTGATGGTTCAACGTGACACTGTCAGATTCATATTTTTTTATTCACGACAACATGAACGAACAATTTTTTGGTATCACCATGGAGATACCAACAAATTGTTGACGGTGGCAGCTGTTTTCTTGATTCTGACTAAGGCACCTTAAAAAACGTAGGTACATAGGCTCTAATTCGGGATTCCTTAAATGAAAGTAAGGTTTATGATTATAATTCGGTATAATTCTTCAGTTCAAAAACAACAGTAATATCATATATTATAGAAGCGATGCTCAATTTTTTCAAATATTTTTCACTTTGTTTATAAAATCATACTGACTCTTCACATTGAAAGTGTTGGTGTATTGGTTTCATTCTGTTTGCTTCTTGTTTTTTATTGTAATAAATTGTGATAATTTATGCTTTATGTAAAAAAAAAATATTTTAAAATTCATTGTTAATGTCTGAATATAATGTAAATATATAATTATGCTTTATCCTCATCCGGGGAATATTGCCTTTATTAAATAAATAAAAAAATAAAATCAAAGGTAATGTATCAGCGTATTGTCACCAATCTCCGTTCTTGATAAGAATAGTACCAGCAGCGTAATGGTTTCCCTTATTTGTGATTTTTTTGTTATAGATTTATATCAAATAAGTGCCTGATACTCTTTTTAGTCAACCTGTAGAAGTAGTATTATTTTATTTTTCTCGTATTTTTTTATTTTTCTGAAATGTATTTTATGAGTAAGTCAGTCCGCTCCTGCCAGATAACTGATTGCCTTTTGGCTGCTTGATTCACTCTTCAAGTCATTTGGTTTACATATACCCAACAGTTTCGCGATAATACACCAATCTATTTTATGTACTTTTAATATTTTGTTAGGTTTTTTTTTTTTCAAGTTTATTATTCTTATACTTATCTTAAGTGTCATCAAAGAAACTGGATTTTTTAAGGAATACCTATACTTAACCGTTTCTACCTGTCATCAAGAGTTTTCTACAATAAAATATTATTAATATCAAGTAATCACCTACAATCTTCTGCCAATTCCTTTTTTTTTGTGTTCAGCATCTCACAATGTTTTGTGATTATTGTGGTCCTTCTGATGAAAACAAATACTTCTTTTTTGGCACCATTTTCATCACGAAAGGGTGAAATAAATTTTCAATAGTATTTTTTTATAAAATTCTATTTAATTCAGGAGCATAGGGAGGCAACAAGAGCCCTCCGTTGTGCTCGATCTTGCGCAATATTTATGACCTCATCCCAATTTTAATCAATTGAACATTTATATTATGTATCTATAAAAAACAATTGAAATTTTAATCAAAGAATTGTATTAAGTCTTTTTGAGTTTATCTACCTAATGGCCTTATATTTTACAAAAGACAGTCATTGGTGTCAACATAATAGAAATCGTCCGATTTTGAACTCAGAAAAAGAATAAATAAACTGTTATCAGCTATATTAATTTTCTATAGTCAACCTGGACAATAATGACGCGTGTCTTTATAACTATTCTTTATTCTTTTATTTATTTATTACATGACTCGACATGATGAACAGTAGCGCCGCCATACATTCGTTGCCCAAATTGGCTGGGCATTTTTGTTAGTTTATATTTTTATTGCGTAATTCTCAAATCAAGAGAAAGTTTTGGAGCTTCCATCTTTAAGAAATTGCATAATTTTTAACTCAACAGAGAGTTTTATATGGTTTCCAGCTTTATAGAAATTTAAGTTTCTCAACTCAAGAAAAAATTACGTTGATTACATCCAAGAGAATCCAGGGATTTTCATCATGAGAATAACAAAACACAAAGTTTATTTTAAATTCATTTATTTTTATTCCTTTGGTTTTATCATTGGTTTTGAAAATTATTAAAGGTGGTTTAAAATACAAATCAATAATTCAATGAGAAGGATTTAGTCACAATAACAATAATTATTAAAAACAATTGGAACAGGAGGGTTATCACGAAACGATCTAAATACGATCTAGTTGCGATCTGATTCAAATCTAAAACCTTTCAGACACCATTTAATATTAGCAAATTTTTTTGAGAATCACTTCTGGCACAAAACGAAGCCGAAATAACATAGAACGACGTGTTTTTTCAACATTGGGTTAATTAAATTAAATTATATATCATTTTTAAGCACTCTAAAATGTACAGAACCGTCAACAAATTCGCAACCGATATGTACTTGGTTGAAGTAATTAACTTATTTTGTAAAAAATTTAATGCGGAATTGGCTAGAATTAAATTAAATCGTTTTAAGACCGTTCCGTGAATAACCCCCCTGAACTTATTAAATAAAACCTACATTTTTATTGTATTAACTATTTACAATCTCCTCCATTATTTTATTTGCTTCGACTATACATTACTATTTTTTACACAATTATAATACATTATATTATCTTTAAATATATCAGAGTGAAACTGAGTAACAATATACAGTCGGTTATCTCGACACTTGATCAAACGAATTGTACAAACGGATAAAAGACATAAAAACTTTCAACGAAAAGACGATTTTTTTGGAAAAATTATGCCGCTTTAAGTAATGGTGTTTTTATTTTTGTTTCTCTGTAGGCGGCCTATTTTCTTCAAAATAATCATACAACAAAGCCAGCCCGTCTACCTATCATATAAAAAGTAGGTAAAATTTTATTTTTGAAATATGTTTTATTTTTGGTGTGTTACTTTTAAATTCAGGCAGGTTTTTTTTATATGTACCTACCTATTATTGAATTTCATAGTTATCTAATAAAGTTTGGGGTCTTTTTCTTTTTTTTCATATGATACCGCCAAAATTACCGAGAACAACGCAAAAACGTGTTTATTGTGTTAAAATGTTCACTTGTCAATATTGTATTATTTGTAGAAAGGACATAAAAGCTCAATTTCATCTTTACATATAATAAATTTTTATCATCGTTTGATAAGTGTCGAGATAACACATTAAAAAAAAACAATGATTTTATGGTTAATGAATGTGGTTTATTTTCACACTCAACCCTTTTAAAAGACGACTAATATAATTATAATAAAAAACAAAAAATGTGTAACAAACATTTTAATAAGAATAGATAACAATAAAAAAAAAACATCGAAATTTAAATACCTGCAAACAGTACTCACAATTATACTGGAAAATACTTTGAGCGTATAAAAAAATCTTATATGTACCAGTTAAAATTCAGAAATTATTACATTATGAATTGAGAAAATACGGGAATGTTTCAAAAAAGGAATGATTTTTTTGTAAAACAATATCTAAAAAAATGCATCATATCATATTATAATATAACTAAATAATACACTTTACAATAAAAATAATTACTATAATACTTTAACGCTCTAAGAATATTTACACAATATGGCACTAGGTATATTACAAACCGATAAAAGTGCTTAAATATAGTAAAAAAATTAAAATACAAATAGAATTTAAAGATAATATCACAATAATTCAAAAATTTTAAAGTATTTTAAAATTATGTAGTAAGTATATTTTATTCAGTATTGAAATTTACTTGGTACAGGCTTTATGATCGGTATTAGGTGGGTCGCTGTGGGGTTGCCGGCTAAGAATAGCACCTCAACTTTCTTTTATATCATAGATTCATAGAAGATTAATGTGAAGCATAATAAGTGTACTGTTTTGTAACAAAAATCGATGGAATTGAGTAATCAACTAAAGATGTTGCTGTACCTTATTGAAAAACGGCACATCCCTTATTGTGTGTAAGATCATAATATTTTTTATGTCTTGCAAATAAATATGAAACTATTTAAAAGAAGATCATTCGAGTGAAACGTACCTACAGTTTTCTGAATTAATACAAAATTCCAACAAATGAAAGTAGGAATCGTCCAATTTTAATTACACTACACAAACCCAGCGTTATAAGTTTTACATAATATCATAATATAAATTATATGAGATACCCAAATCGTTGCCATTTTTTCAATATTATGAATAAAAACCAAATTTACTTAAGTGTGTACACAATGAGATATTTTTTTATTTTATTTATAAGATATTTTACATATTTTCATTATTACAAGACAGTTTTTTAAATGTATTTATATAATATATAATTAAACTAAAAACTCATTTATACTTAAATTTGTCACAAGTGTTTTTTTTTTTAATCAACTCGTATAAATTATTCGTGGTTGTGTGTGTTGTCTATGATTTAACTATTTGGGTGTGAATTCTAATTAATTTGTAATTATATATAAAATTCGACAACTAGTTTGTACATACATAATAATGTTACATTATTTAATGAGTATTTTGTAAATGCATTCAGAATGGAGGGATTGTGATCTGAAATCATCAAACCAAAATATTATTTTTACTTATGTAGATACTTTTTGAATTTTTGAAACCTTTGGCATATTTACGAATAAATACCTAATTTTGTACATTACACAGTTTTCAAATCGAATGTAAGAAAATTTGTCTATATTTTTCTCCAGTCTTTAATTGAACTTTCAACTCACTTATTTGTTTCTGATTAATTTCACAAATATATACGTTTAACTCTTCTGCTCCCGTGTTTATTCTGAAGAATTTCACAGATATATACGTTTAACTATTCTACTGCCTTGTTTATTCTGAAGAATTTCACAGATATATACGTTTAACCTTTCTGCCTTGTTTAATCTGAACGATTTCACAGATGTATATATATTACACTGACCCTTTTACTCCCTAATTTCTCTGCAATGTTTTTGAAGAATTTCACAGATATTTAGTTTAATAAAAATATCCTTTGCCATACGGATTATCGTAGTGGGAGTTCTGCGAGGAGCCGTTCTGAGCGCGCCCTCAGTGTTGATCTCAGCTAGGCGTCCCAAGACCCAAACCGAGCCCAAGGGAGGCCCCCTTGTTCCCTAGGTGTGATGATTGATAGGATTGCTGTCCAGGTTGTTGCTGCTGTTGAGACATGTTGTTGTTGAGGTCTCCGGGAGGCCGCACGCCCCCGCCGGCCCCAGCACCTCCGTGGCCATTCATCATGCCATGAGGGTTCAGCCCACCATTTGCCTGTCAAAATAATTCAACACATTAGTGAACAGAAATATGAAACCTATTGAGAAAAAACTCTCAGACAAATCTAATGGTTAAATGTGAAAAAAAAATGCTATGTTCCATATCTGGCACAAACATTATTGCACCCTTTCTTATATTCTCTAATATAAATTAAAGTCGGGTTAGTGCGAACACTTATAACTCGAGATCGGCTCAACGGATTCTTCTGATGTTTGATTTATTGGATTCTTCTCCGCTCCGGATAACAGAATAACTAATAAAAAGTTGAAAAAAAAATGGATAAGAAATTATGTAAAATACAATATTTAAGTTAGTGTGGAACGGTTACCGCGCGTTTCGAGGGAAAATGTTCATACAAAGTCAACAATATTATCCGACACATTTTTATTGGTACCTACTTCATAGGCGAGGTAGGGTGTGTGCGCGAGCGCATTATTCTTACGTTGTTCCCGCCAGAGCTTTGAATACGAATGAAATATGGATGTTTCAGAAATATTTTTTTGTTATTATTTTATTAGCTTAACTCAATCCAATTAGGTAATTTTGTATTGTTTTATAGGGGCACAGTGCGCATTATGTACATATTAACGGGCTAGAACCACAGGACAACGTCTGTCGGGAAAGCTAGTTTTATATAAAATTCAATTTCAGCACTATTGATGCAATGAATGTTTTAACTTCGTTCAATGGTTTGCTTAGAATCATTTCTGAACTAACGACAATCTTCTAGAACTATTATTAGAGTACCTAAAATAATCTTACGGTTCAATTCTGGTAGTTCAAATTCAAAACTATAGAGGTAAAACTCGTAAGCAATTTGCATGGCTTTATGAAATGTTCGCATAAAAAATAATGGCTTTATAAAAATAGACAAAAATCGAATATAAAATAGTTTATTGTAAAATTCATAAATAGTTTATCGTAAAATTCATAAATAGTTTATCGTAAAATTCATAAATAGTTTTTAAAAAAATATTAACCAGCTGAATCGCTCATAGCTGTATTATGTATCTGGCAGTTAAATTTCTCATAAATCAATCAGCTTAGAAGTAGGTATGACCAATAATTAAACGTGAAATAGTTTTGTTAAGTTATTAGTGAAAAAAGTTATATCTTTCCCAACATTAACGTGTAGCGAAACTGTTTTGCCCCAAAAAATAAGGCATTTGGAATAAATCTTGTACAATACATGGATGAGTAAACGGTTAAGTAAAGCCGTTTCATACACATACATAAAAAAGGATGTATTTACTCACCGTCGGTGGAGTTAAATGAGATGTTTGTCTCTTGAGGTGCGCTAGAGGTGGTGGGTTGTAGGCCATGTTAGCAAAAACCATCCTTTCTTCATAGTCGTACTCGCATAGAATCTTATTCTCGCACAGATAGAACCGGTCACCCACGCAAAACCTGCGAACAAAAAGAAACAAGCACATTGATTTTTATCGATATTTTTTATTACACTCATCAAACTAAGTGGAAAATGATTGCGCGAGCATGCTTTGGGAGATGGTTGTTCGTTCGCGCGATAATATTCAAACTGAAAACAGGTATAAACGTACCATCGCGCGATTAATTGACCATCGTGCGATTACATCAAATTAGGAGGAGGCCTAAGGATAGCTGGTAATGCTTGATTTCTCGAAGACATGGTAAAAACACAGTTTTACAGCTGTTAACTTTCACTATACGGCTTTTTTAGTAGAACAATCAAGAAGGCATCGGTAATCGAAATAAATTTCGTGAAAAAAAAACTTGTATGCAGGCAGCCCTAGACAAATTGCATTAATTGGCGATCGACTACAAACGAATTTTTCGACAATGTAGAGTAGGAAGAAAATTAACTGTCCACTTTATATAAGTGTCTTTGTTTGGTTTAAATAATAATTGTTTATATTATGTTCCAGTGGACAGTTCATTTTTTCGCACTCTACATTGACGAAATCTTCGTTTGTAGTCGAACGCCAATTTCAAATTGTTTACGGGGCATCATAGTCTTTTTCTTCAAGTTTTACATTAATTTTCAAGTGATTCAGATTATTTTTAACTACACTGTTTAAATTTGACGTTTCGTGTGGTGTATTTTTTTTTTTTAAATAAACTAATAAATATTTTTTTTTAAATAAATAATGAGACATTTGTAGAATATTTTGATGGTTTTCAAGCCGAAGTAAACAAAACAGAGTCTCGAGTGAATCTCTAAAATAATTCGTAACATTCTCTTAGACAATATAAAAATGTTTTTCTTGTTTCAATTCCCCGGTTAATAAAATATTGAAGAGATGAACAAAATGTAGGCGTCTACACAAAACAATCAGATGGGTCAGTGTACACCTAGGAAGGAGAGGACTGGAGGACAGAAATAGCAGTTAAGACGTCGTTCAGGTCGGAGCAGACAACAGGGAGATTGTCCTTTAAAACATTTTACACGTCATGTGGGAAATCACAGGGCCGCTACCCTGCAGATAAATGCACGGTCCGTACCTAGATTGGCTTTATATCAGACTAAACTTGCTTAAATTTTAAATCATTTTATTTGTCTCGTTTCTGTGATACGGAACGCTTGGAAAGAATTGGATATTTTCTTTTCATATCAACAAAATCAATTTGCAGCTTTATAAATATTCACATTCGTACTCTTAAAATATTTTGGAGGTGGGCTATGTTAGACAAAAAGAGAAACAACACAATTTGTTATTCACATCTTTAAGAAACCAAAAAAATTCAAATGTTTGTATTCTAAATTTTGTGTAAGTAAGTATAGTTTTTTTTACTATAGCGAATCATTTAAAATCACGTCAAGTTTAAAAGAAAATTTATTTTTATTTCCATCTTTTTTTCTGTCCCTCTTTGTCCACTGCTGAACAAGGGGCTCCCCTATCTCCTTTTAGGGGGTCGTTTGATAGTCAATGAAAATGACATTAAGCCACGCTGTCCATGCCGGTTGGTACGGGTTTGACAGAGGTTTTCCTTCCTGTTACCGCCGATGCTCGGTTATTTCATACCAAAATGTTCAGGGAATACAAAACTGGCATCGGGCGACAGGGCAGAATGGCGACGACTGCTGGAGGAGGCCAAGACCCACAATGCGTTGTGGCGCCATTGATGGATGAATTTTTGGAATGTAAAAATAATGACACATTGCAGTTAAAGTCAGTTTGCTTTTGGAATCGACTTTAAGGTAAGAAAGAAGGTAGGATTCTGCATAATATGGGTGTCTGTTTATCTACAGTCCAAGATGCTTTAAATCGTTTATACTGATATTGATTCTATTGAAAATACAATATCGCAAAGTCTGATGTTTTCTTTCATTTCTCGAAAATCTAATAACACAAAATACCTACACAAATAAAAGGATGCAATAATAGTCAGTGAAGGAGCAATACATATGTATATCGAAATTCCCAATATGCGACTTTATTGAAGAATATCTAATAATATGTTTTACTGACACAAATGGAATGCAGTACCTATAGTAATAAGATTTTAATAGCCTAGATTGTTAATTTACCTTAAATCTTGGTTCGTATCTACGCAAGCAAGTGCTTCGCATTAAAATTGATGGATGCTGTTCCACATAAGTAGGAAGGTCTATAAACGAATATTTTTTGATTTTTAAATATTTTAAAGTAGACAAATAATCTGAAAATGGGACAACGATGTCGTAAAATGGTGACGTATCACCGGTAGTATATTATAAATGCTTTGTTTTCCTTGAAAAAAAAGCGTTTGTAATTTTTGAGACAAGTAGTACATTTTTATCTCTTTCACTCTCTGCTGTAAAATAATGAAAAGTGAAAAGGAAAACGTAAGCTTGACATTTAGTGTCATTAAGCTTGGATACCATAACAAACAAGACGCCCAATGAAATAAAATGCATGAATATAGCTGCCTTTTATTTCATTCGAATGATTTCCAAATGGATTTTTCCATAAACATTGTGCAAGATCGAGCGCAATGGAGAGCTCATGTTGCCACCCCATGCCCCGGAGTGGGGTATAAATGGGAGTATTGATTGATTTCCAAATGTCAAAATTCTCATGATGGTCGCCAAATTTGCTGTTTCTCAAACGAATTCAGGTTGATCAAGAAATGTAAGACTATTTGCGTATCCTTTATGATAAAAAATAATAATTTTACTGTAAACAAAAATAAATATTTTGTTATGCTTGTTGTTTTTAAGAGTGGCTTCTGAGAAAAAATTTACACGAATAGTTTTGACATAAAAGCGGTTCCTCTCTAATTATGGCGGGTCTTTCTTACCGCCTAAATTGATCGAAGAGCGGGACATTTTAGAGGAATTGTGATTTTTTTAAGAGTAACAGTCAGTTAATTATATACTTTTTTCATATATGTAATTTTAGCGTATTTTAAGCTTTGACGGATCTGATAGGGAATCTGGGTATATGTATGTTAAAACTTTACTTAGAGAGAAGTAAATTCAAAACAAAGGTGGAATAATAATACTATCTGTGACGTTAGTTTGAATTACGATAACCTTTTGTTGCGTGTAAATTATGAAAGTATTTAATTTCTAGATGACAAGGATAATAATAGATTGGATAGGAGATATCCCGTATTATCCAAGCGATGAAAGGAGCCTGGACCCCAGATACCTTCAGTTCACGATCCGAAGGTAACCCTTTTCAACCCAATAACAATAGTACTCCAGGAATCAGAACGGCCGGGCCATTCAGTTCTACTGTTAGGGGAATACCTTTTAATCTCTTCACATTATAAAACTTAATTTATTGCAAGTGATATTGTCTGCTCTGCACAACGCTGCTTTGAACCCTTTATTACCAAACCCTTCGCTACGGAAATACTTACGTCAAACGAAAACATAACTCTCAGGTATAATAACTGTTGTAAACTTTGATTTTTTACAATGAATAATACCTAACAATGTTTCTGTAATCACATTGAGATGGTCAATTTTAGAAAAAATTAACTGAAATTGATCATACCAGTGCAGCTTCCAATGCGTATCGCTTTGTCAAATGGAACCTTTCATAGCATTATCCAATTAAAACACCAGCCTTTCACATTAAAACGATATGTTTATAATAATTCGTATCTATATAGAGGTATGAATTCTGGCATCCGTCAAAATCCCAGGCACAAAATAAAATCGCTTATGAATCAGTATCCCTCAGAAGAAATATGGTAATAGCATGACCTATGCATAAAATTATAGCAATATTTAAGAATATTCAGAAATAAAGGGTAGCATTTACAACATCAAAAAGTTTGCTAGTTCGCGATCGGTTGACATTGAAATCGGAATTTGATTTCAAGAGAATCTCTCCCAGGTAGGAGGTGAAAGGGCAAGACAATATGTATGATAAAGCGATGACTTCAAAAAGGTTGGCTTAAAATGTGTCCTTATAGAATAAAGAGGAGTTATATTTTCATTGCATACAAAACCATTTAAGGGCAAAACTATATGAGCAAGAGAACATTTTTCTCTTACCTGTGGTTGCACTGTTGACACGCAAAGCATTCCAAATGGTAGACATTATTTCTCGCCCTCATGACCATTTCAAAAGCTGGTATCACTTTATTGCAAGCTGCACAGTACCCAGTATTGCCGAATAACCTGAAAAAAAATCAAACAAATTTTTATCTTTCTGTGATGAATTACCTTATGTAGGTTCTGAGTATTTTGAATTTTCCAATTGACTTACCTCAAATAATCCCTTTTGCATAATATCAAGTTTGCCTTTGTGTACAGAGTCGAGCCAACTTCTCCAAGTCTACAGTCACAGCAGCCGCATTTCAAGCAGTCTTCGTGCCAGAGCATATCCAGAGCCTTGAGCAGAAATCTTTCTGTGATGTGCTTGCCGCATCCTGCGCATTCTTGTGGCTGTTGCGGCCCTGACGCGGCCGACGTCGGTGCCGACGCCCCACTATCTTTGCTGGCGTCCATTGTCATGGCAGATACCACTGGACTTGTGCTGTTTACCAGCGACAAAATTCTTCTTTCACTCTGTGGACAAAAGAGACATAATATTATTAACTCGATATGAATCTATCAAAATTCCTGTAGACATATAGTTAAAATAATCATCAGATTTCAATACAAACTAATTAGCTTACATACAATGTGAATGTCTGCACTTGACGATCGAGTAGGGGTAATTAATTAATCATTCAATGAAAAAAACATTATTGTACGAAGCACGGAACAATATCAAGAGCGCTTATTACATACATGACACACTAGGGATGTGATTGATTCAAGTATTGAGCTCTTCCTATTCGCACTTTTAGAATATCCTGCATATTTACATTACAAAGTGTACGTACGCGAGTCGTACTACTAATTCCTAAAATCTACATAATACACACTTTTTTGGTAGGTAACCTCCCTAAAGAGGACTATCACACGAAAACAACGCTTCATTTTTCTAATTATTTTAATATGTAAGCATTTTGCGACTATGGTAAATTTGTCTCCAACCCATTGGTTACTATTCCCTATTTTGTCGATATTTCTCGATATAAATGTTTCTGTCTGAAAACGTTGTATAATTATTATAGATAAATATATAGACAACTCATTGGGTGACTCATATTTATGTGTCGCCTCATGTAAACAATTTTAAAAGACAAAAAATAATCATGTCATCCAGCATAAAATTTGAGAAATAACGCCGATAGATCAAAGACAAAGTCCTGATTTTATTAACAAATCTGGTAAAACTATAGATTTAAAAGATGTACTGCATCATTTGTCCGTTTAAAAGATATTATCACTTAAATGAGGTATTGCTCAACTCAGATATTTTATCTGCATACAAGTCTAAGGATATAGATTTTCAAAAAAAAACGTTTATTTTAAACCTTCATATTATCATATTATAACGGACACACTCTCACTCCATGTCAGTGTATCAAGGTTTTACATACTGGCTATACTTTCTATACAAACCAATACAAATATGCAAAAAATTATTAGATTGCGATTGGATTACTCCCAATAACGTCATTATACTGTATTATTTGTCCGCCATTACAAATCATACCCGTAATTAATTAGCTATGACAGGTTTAATCCGTCACAAACAGAACACAATTACACCCGTACTTATAAGAGATGTGTACGTGTAGTATGAATGCCTAAAATCAGGCGCGTTATTCAATCACCAGGAGACACTTTACTTGTGGGGTATTGCGCCCGCTCTAGTGGCGACATTTCGATTGTCCTATCCTGGAAAGAGAGGTATTTTATGAGGATATCTCATGTACTTATTCATTTTTGGAAATGATTGCTGGATCGGAAAGGGTCACTTATTCGGAACGTCCACAAAAGTATTCAGTAATGACAGCTAGGAAAAACCCTTAGACAAACATCAGTCATGCCAAATTAAATCCACCTGGATGAAAAAAATTTAATATTTTAGATAGATTATCCAGATAGGTATTTTATGATTTTTTGGGGAGTATATTATATGAAATTCCTTTACCAACATTATTAATACGACAATGAAATTTCGGCAAGGGCTTTAGAAGTTCGATTTACGATGCTTCGTCAACGCAAAATGTAATTTGTAGAACTTGCGCCCAGTTGGAATACATTTTTGTAAACGATGCTAGCGGGCTGTTCCATACCTATACTTACTAGCTGGAACCTTTTTTCAGTGATTAAGTTTTTACTCGGTTTTTTTTTAGTTAATGTCATTTTGTTTATTTGATAAAATTATCGAGGTTTCTCGATTGGTAGGAATATTTACATGATTCCATTTTACTTTGAAATATTATTGTCCAATGCTACGTATACTCATGCTTTTGTTCTAAAAATAATCTACTCCACTAAACTTTTAAAAAAAAATATAACTAATAATTTTTTTTTTATTTATTTATTTGTAATATTTACAATACATTTTTATGGTAACAATGAATTATTCTATCTTATTTTCTAATTTATTTTGACCTCGAAAAGAGTATGACTCGTGCTTCGAGGAGAGTTGCATTTTTTCTTAGTTCTTAAAACCTATTTATATTTTATTTTTACAATATTTATTCCACAATTCCTATATATTTTATTTTCAGTTAAAATTATTCAACATTATAAATATTTTATTAAAAAAAAAATTAATCTACATTAGTTATAATTATTAATAATATGATATGACGTATTTACTATATAACCTATGTATATTTTATTTTTACAATATTTATGCCACAATATATATTTTATTTTTCAGTTAAGATTATTCTACATTATAAAAATTTTAATAATTAAAAATTTATTCTACATTAGTTATAATTATTATTCATATATGTATTTACTATACATTTGCCATATATAAAAGTATAAAAGTCATTATTTCACAAATTATTCTACATTATTATTATTCTAAATTATATAAAATTATTCTAAATTATATAAAAGTATAAAAGTCATTATTTCACAAATTATTCTACATTGGTTATAATTATTAATACTATAAGTATTTATTATACATTTGACTGTATTTTTATTATACATTTGCAATTAATCTAAGTTCTTAAAACCTATTTATATTTTATTATTACAATATTTATTCTACAATATATATTTAATTTTTTAATTTACAATATTTGTTCGACGATATATATTAAATTTTTCAGTTAAAATTATTCGCCATTATAAAAAGTTTATTTAATACATTATTCTACATTAGTCATAATTATTAATGATATGAGTATTTATTATACATATTGCTATATATAAAAGTTTATAATTTATTATTTCACATTCAAATAATGGTTTCATCTAAAATTATTGCACATTAGGCATACAAAAAAAAAACAAAAACAAAAAAAACAATTCAATATGTAATTATCTGGCATTAAAACAATTCTAAATTAGGCATACATAAAAGTTAGATAATTTTAAATTAACTGACACATCAGGTGGGTTGGATTATTTATTTAAAACAATTCTAAATTAGGCATACATAAAAGTTAGATAATTTTAAATTAACCGACACATCAGGTGGGTTGGATTATTTGAATATTTGTGGTTTCGCCATATTAATAAAGATAAATAAATAACATAAACATTAACAATGACTAAGCCTAAAATTAAGAAATTTTATTGTTTACGTACGCAAGGAATTTTTGTTCCTGGTTTGATGATCTGATTGATCTGGGAAGATCATTAAACCATTTAACACCCCAGTAGGTATAATGGTTTTGTCCAAAAGAAGTATTTTTCTTTGGTAATTTTATACATTTTCCTAGTCTAGGATTTTCCCTTATGTTTGTATTCGGTTGGCCATCGTCTTGTGATAATACATTATAATCTTTGTATGTTTGCTTGATCGCAGATTTTTTATACAATGATGTTATTTTTGGAACACAGAATTCCTCATGCAAAAGGTCTGTGGGATAGTCACTCGGCTTGTGTAAAATAATTTTTATTATTTTCCTTTGTACAATATACAAGGGTTCCAAATTGGAAGAATAGGCGCCACCCCATCCCACAATCCCGTATTGCATGATAGACTGACCAAGGGCGTAATATACTGTTTTCAGTACATCGTTCTTCAGGAAGTTCCTCAGCCTGTAGGATATGTAATATATTTTTTGAAGCCTTTCAATTGTCTTATTTATGTGGTCCTTCCATTTCATCTGTGAGTCAATCAGTATACCTAAGTACTTAACTATTCTGTCCGTTTTTAATGGTGTGCATTTTTTATTGGAGCAGTCTTTTGTTTGTAAACATTCTTGGTGGTGAATTTTGATTGATAAATCTTGTGTGTTTTTTTTATCCTTAATTGAAAATGGAACAATAACTGTTTTTTGTGTGTTAAGAGTTAGTAGGTTATAATCAAACCAGGTTTTAATGGTTTTGAGATCCCTGTTTGCAGTTTCTGCCACCTCATCCCACGATCTTCCTCTGCTCAGCATGAATTATTGAAAAATAAACTCGATGTACCTAGTCATCTAATATTAAACCTCACTACTATGTTTTACCTGTCGTAAGGATAATAAGTGCGAAAGAGAAAGGGAGCCAGAATTGTTTTATTATTGGAACTTCCTACCTGGGTAAATTAATATTCTACCTTTAATAAAGTTTAAGTTTCTGTTGAGATTCTGTATGCTATAGAACCTAGCTAACTTGCAGTGGAGTGAATGCATTGTATTGATAAGAACAGAACGAGGTTGCAAGGGTTATAAAGGGAATGAAAGGTGGATGTGGCGGTGGTACCGATAATATAGGAAGCGACATATTTAAGATTTATACACACTCGTTGACTAGACCAATCTGCCATATAATCAACTGTAGTTATAAAAGCGGCATCTTCCCTCAACACTGTAAAAAGGCTGCAGTGATCCCTATCCACAAGGGAGGCACTAAAACGGATATGTCCAATTATCGACCCATTTCAATTTTAAACACACTATCAAAAATAATTGAGAGTGTTACAAAAATTAGATTAATTCAATATCTGGAAAAAAATAATATTTTATCAGACAATCAATATGGCTTTAGAAATGGTCGTAGTACTACTGATGCAATATTGAGGGTCACGGAAAAGGTTAGTAGAGGAATTGATTGTGGTAAACGTGTCCTGGCAGTTTTCCTCGATCTAGCGAAGGCTTTTGATACCGTGTCTCATACTTTGTTACTTGATAGGCTCACTGATGTGGGGATTACTGGTCCCTCTCATGATTGGTTCAAAAGTTACCTCCGGGATAGAGTGCAATATACGAAAATTGGTGATGTCTGTAGTGATGAAGCTTGTGTGTCATTTGGAGTGCCACAGGGGAGCGTGTTGGGGCCAATTTTGTTCATAATCTATATAAACCAACTTTGTAACATTGGCTTGGATGGAGACGTCATAACCTTCGCAGATGACACGGCTCTGATCTTTGAGGGAAGTACTTGGTCTGAGGTTTGGGATGTCTCCGAGAGGGGATTAAGGCGAGTGAAAGATTGGTTGAATGACAGTTTGCTTACCTTGAACACTAAGAAAACACATTTTATGACTTTTAGTCTGAATAGTAGAGGTCAGCCCACTGATGGGAATTGCATGAGAGTGCATCAGTGTAGAGGGGTATGTGCTGAATGCAGGTGTGATTTTATTACTAGAGTGAGCTCGGTAAAATATTTAGGAATAATAATAGATTACAGACTTAGATGGGAGGAACACATATTGCATTTATCGAACAGATTGAGAAAATCTATCTATATCTATAGAGAGCTTAGACGCATATTGGATATAAAAGCATTGAGAGTTGTCTACTACTCTATGACCCAGTCTCTCTTGCTATACGGGATTCCTGCTTGGGGTGGTTGTACTGAGTCGATAATTGAAATGTTAAATGTGGTTCAGAGATACATATTGAAAACTCTACTAAAAAAGCCTCGAAGATACTCAACAGATGAGATATTCAGTCAATTTCAAGTTTTGGATTGTAGGCAGTTATTTATCAAGTCCATTTTAATAGTTATTCATAGCAAAAAGTATTTTTTTAATGAGAAAGTGTCAATAGTATCGACTAGATCGGCCTTGAGAATCAATATGGAGATTCCATTCATGAGGACTGCAGCTGGGCAGAGACATATGATTTTCATTGGGCCTAAAATATATAATGAAATGAGTGAGGATTTGAAGGGTGTAACTGCCGTGGTAGAGTTTAAGAGAAAGGTAACAAAGTTTGTCCTAGGTCTCGGCAGAGAGTACTATGGGTCGCTGTTAGGCTGAGGCCATGATGTTGCATGATTGTTTGTGGGGCTTGTTGAGTGTCATTATATTTATTTTTGTTATATTATATATTTTATGTGTGTTGTGTGCATGTTATATGTAGATATGTGTGTTTAATTTATTTATTTATTTCAATTTTTATTTATTTTTTATTTATTATTATATTACATATATAAATATATTTTCTTTTTTTTTTCTTATAAAGATATTTGCTTGTGAAATAACTTATGACTAATGATTTACATATATTCATTCTTTCATCATTTTTTATTTTTTAAATTATATTCTGACATTATTATTATTTTTTATTATTAGGTATTACAATAATCTTTGTTTTATTTTTACTCAATTTTTTTTTTATTTTTTTTTTTTACACTATGTACAAACATAATATTGTGTACCATAGTCTTTTTACCTTATTTTTATCTATGTCGACTAATAATATAATATGTATGCTTATGTGACATCTCCTCTCTAAGACAGGCTATGCCTAGTGGAGGGAGATATGAAAATGTATCTAATGTGATTTTTTCCAATGAATAAAGAACTTATTATTATTATTATTATTATACATTAGGTATTCACATTGTTGCATACTATGTATAATATACTTTGAGCCTCAAGCTAGCCGAACAATTAGAGAATAGATTTGGTCAATGCAGTGTGGAAGTGATCGGTTTGCACGTAGATAGATTCCCCTTGAATAAACACAAGATATCTCGGGAGCGATCGTCTCAAAGCCACAAGCAGTAAGTGAATTTGGTTGTTATAAGCTCCATAATGTATGACCAATTAGCACACCGTCTTACTAATCTGATCATGCGGGAATTAAGCCGATGATTTCTAGAGACAATGACAGAACAATGTAGATACCAACCTCTAAACTACCAAGTATTGTTCGAAATAATCAGATGTATATTTATCATAAAAAATTTAGTGTGAACATGTAATTTTTAAAGAAGAAACATTCGGAAATAAAGTAAAAGCATGAATAAAAATATCTCAAATGAGAAGAGCCAAGGAATTTTCAACTGCCCATATAAAGCTTTTTAAGGGAAAAACCATTAGGGAGATCACAAAATAGAAAAAAAACTTCATTATGTTTTTTATAATTTCAAAGTTTAAGGCGGGAGAAGGGGGATCATCGAGTAACCATCTCAGTGGATAGTGTAGGTAGACCTATGGGCTAACATGGAAGAACATCCAAGTCAACTAGCTTGGCAAGGATGGCGTTGTAATGCAAACTACCCCTCGCATATGCGAGGGAGGCCATCCTGCAGTGGAAAGATAAGGCTCTCAAAGAAGACGAAGAAGAAAAATTGGAATTTCGATTTTTATATCAGGTGTCCAGGGGTATATTTTATTTCGTCAATGTAGGAAATGAACTGTCCACTTTTTATATTTTTATGTAAGTGTCTTTGTTTGATTTAAATAATTGTTTATAATATGTTCCAGTGGACAGTTCATTTTTCACACTCTACAATCTACATTGACGACAAAGGGCAGATATCGCAAACATTGATTCAGTTAAAAACGAAGTGGCGTTAAAATCATGAAAAAAAATATAAATTATTTGTAACCGTTTATAAGAAATACGAATTTTCAAGATTTAATTACTTCTTATCTAAGTAAGTATTAAAATAAATAAAAAAAATCCTTTATTTCGAGATAATATTGTTATGTTCCGATATTTCTGAAGCAATGAATCTTGACAAGAGCCATCTTTTGAAATAAAACAGAAATAAATTTGACTCGAGACGGGAAATTTCTTTCTTCCGTCATCTCAAAATATTGTACTGAAAACATGGAATCTACAAGTGGTTACGAATTAATGAAAAGAGAGACGCAGAGACAGCGGGATGATTCTACGCCGGGAACTTCAGGTGGATGTTTCATACTTTTTGAAACGTTTTAAAAGTATTGTAGATAGGCACCTACTAAATAAATAATATGCAAGAAGTTCGTATGTATTTCGGTTATTTACCTACTTATATTATTTTCCCCTCTTGTTGTGATTTTTTTGTGGATTTGATAAAAAAAAACTCATAACAAAACTTGTATGAGGCATTCTTTAAAAAAATACATACCTACCTACCTACTATCTTACATAATTCAAAATATCTAAAGAATGCATTGTTAACATTAATAAATTTAATAGAAGTGGTTGGTAGATCAGTCGACGGATTTCGTAAGTACAGCGTATTGGAGGCCGAGGGTTCGAATCCACGTTCCGACTGTTTCCATGTTCACAACACAAGCTTCGCTTTAAAAAGTAAAAGATGTCCAAAGTGTATTTGTGTTCACTTTGGGTGAGTCCAGGTTCATTTTTTTATGAATTTTTTAAAACACTTTTTTGTTTTCATTGTCATTTATAAAGAATATTTCCCCTATGTTTGTGATAAATACACTAATCAATACAGAAACAACTGTTCAAAAATACTATTTTATCAAAGTGCTTTTATTTAACTAGGCCCGGTTTAAAATATAAAAGCATGCTGTTCGATCCCAGGAGCCGACTGTCTTGCTCTTTCACAGCACAAGCTTTATGTAGCTCACTGTGAAAGAGTGTATTTGTGTTCACTTTAAGTGAGAAAAAAAAAATTAATAAATGAAATGAGAAATAGTATATCGGAGGAAGAAGCGATAGAAGTGTGCTTGTGTAAAAAATAATGGAGGTCCGTTCTCTCTGCGTACCCCACGGGACACGGCGTGATGGATAATAAAAAAATGAAATGCATGTTTTCATAATACTGTCGTACATTTCCAATAAATGTATGGTTATTAGGTACTACCACGACGATTCCGGTGTAAAAGAAGTTAATTGTGGTAACATGCCATTGGAAACCAAACCACCTGTATATTTCATTTCAAAAACAGTTCTTCTCAAACCTTACAAATTATTTTTATAGAGTTATTCATAAGTTTTTTTATTCAAAAATAGCTTCTCCAAATCTAGTAAAACTGTAATCTTTTGTATAGCTACTTAACGGAATACCTATACTATGGATCCTTTTCAGAAAATATTTTTCAAAATCAGTTAAACACTTGACACAAAATCGTATTTTTTCAATACAGGTGCCTAATAGAAAATTATGATACATTATGAATCTTACCCATTACAATAATTTGAAATTCTATTATATAAGGGATTCTTGTCTTTATTCTATCAGAAATTTTCTGCTAGTCAGATGCGTATGTTTACCTATCCTTATCAATAAATTCGACTGCTCCGTTGATTAGAGCGAGGAAGTTTGAGAAACTGATTGCTGTAGGTAGGTACGCTTTTTTCACACTAGGTAAAAACGAAGATGGATTACGGTCATTACAAACGTTGCAGCATGATATAATAATGTAGAATAAAGTTGTGTTCGTGTTCTTATTTTAAAATGATGTTTGAAAAAATAATCAACCATAAACAATTTTAACATTACAAATACACAAAGTTGGAGAAGCGTTGGTAGTGCCAGGAAGAGAGGGTGGGTAAGTGTGGGATAGACTGGAGTTAGACGGTGTTATTGGAGAGGAATGTCTGGAGGGCAGCGTGCGTAGTGGGGAAGACAGGGGGCAGCAGGGTGTATCGCAGGAGCATTCGGCTGGGGAAGGTGATTGATTCTCTCTAAACCAACAATTTTACGCTCGGCTTCATCAGCTTCATTGGATTTGGGATTGCCGCTTGCTCTGGTCAGCACTAAACTATTCATTCCCTATTATTTACCTACCAATAATCTACACAATTATTTATTTGAGTTAAGTCCACACTTAAGTGGGTTTATATTCCCAATAAATCTTTGACCCTTTCAATGCTACAATAATAATTGCTTTGTGTCTTCCTAGGAATGTATCAAATCTTGTTGTGTTTCAAAACCCCTTATTTTGTCTGGGTGCTGTGCACGATTCTCCTAAAGTCGGCGACATTAAAATAATGTATCTCTTAAACCTTGTGTTTTTTTTTATTACTTAAACTGTCATTCTGAAATTTTTACAACCCTTATATAAAATCCAGTAACCAATAAAAAAAACTGCCTTCTCTTAAATATGGAATATGGATTCAATGAATCTAGGATCACTCAAAGCGAACACCAATACACTTTTGACATCTTTCATTGAAATGAAAGCTTGTGTTGTGACAGAGGAAGATGGTACCGAACCCACAACCTCCGCTAAGAAAGTTAGGGAATGAATCGTTAGGCTACCAACCAATTCCATCAATAAAATCGATATCTTTGTATCTACTTAGAAAAATACAATAGTTAAACGAGATAAATAGGAAATAACTAATTTCTTCTTAATGCGGACACATCTTCACGATATTCCTAGGGGAGCTGACGGTAGACTTTTAGGAAGAATGTCACACCCATTTACAATTCCTTCTCCTTAGTATTATTTTCGCCCACTTCCGCAGATAATTAACAACATTGACTAACTAACCCCGCCCAACCCCCCAAAGCCTATAAGATAACTTAGTAATTAGTTACACATATCAACTGCCATTCTCCCCTATTCATTTGAAAAGAAATGCTTTTCAGAAGACGATATGAAAGAATGGTCAATCTACTATTGCAGGAATAGAATTACAACTTAAGAAAATTATTTAAAGGATCAAACAAATTCATACTAAGAACATCAGAGATGAAGACGCTGAGATTTATAGCCGGCAATATTCTAAGGGACTGTGTAAGGTATACGGAAGTGCGAGATGTGTGTGGAAGTTGTTGCAGAAGGTGAAGGAAGGAATGGTATAACCATATATAAAGAATGAACGATACCAGACTCCCTAACTTTGCATTACATAACCAGCCACCAGGAACTGGTAGGTTCGTGGGTTACTCTGGATTTCAATCATAATACCGATCCAATTTCAATCTTAATAACGATGTCATTATCACATTTAGATTTTGTATAAATTTGTAAAAATAGTTCCACGTTGGTGTACCTATGTATTTTTAATCCGGTATTTCTTTACGAACAAGAAATGGTGTAAATAAGATTTGTAGTATTAAAAGTATCGACGGTCGACGTTGAGATCGGGATTGAGTTTCAAGATCACAATGGCATCTATGGCATCAGCGATCACCATAGAAATGTATTTATTTATTTATTTTTCATTTTATTATTTTGAGATCATTTACATAGTTAAAATAGTTACAATATAGTTGAACAATAACAAAATAAAATACAAAGTTTCCTCTCTCTTAAAGCTTGTAGAAGCTTGTGCAAAGAGAGGGTATCTGCATGAGTTGACATAAAATTAAAAAATTATAAAAAATGAATTGCTGTTACAATAATAATAATTAAAAACAAATGATTGACTATAGCAAAAATAGAATAGACTTCAGAAGAAATGGTATATAGAGACATCTTAAGTCATCTGAGAGAAAATTCTTCAGAAAAGTCAGGAAGAGAAAAAGTGTAAAACTATGAAACCAGAGAGATGGTTCAATAAGAAAAAAAGAACGCAAATAATAAAGATAAGTTAACCATAAAATCTTCTAAGTACACACACACCTTGATAAAAGAGTTTGGGAATTACTCCTAAGTGAATTGTTACAGGCGACGCGTAATAAAATGCTACTTTACTTGAATTTAATAATAAATTAAAACTTGCGTGATTGCCAACAGATGTCTTATTACATTTATGAATAAGTTTAAAATAGTGCCTTATAAAGATCGAAATCAGGGTTTTTTGCTTTTTTGACGCGGGATCGAATACTGCTGATTTCGTGTATTCTTTCAATGCGTAAAGTTTTAGTGGTGAATTGAGTGTTGGAAATTTGACCTTCTTATAATAGGTAAACGCTATGAATAGATGACGGTCATGGTTCAAAATTCTTCTCTTAAAAGGGTAACTAATATGTAACAACTAATGACTAACAATTTATTCATTACTGGTGTTCGATTTTTAAATGGAAAAAAACACTACGGGCTTACGACCGTCTTCTACTATTATTACTATTAAGGCTGGCTTAGTTTGATCACTTTACGTTAACAACGTTCGCCATTAGGTGGTAATGTTTCCGAAGTCTCCGAAATTCCTAATCATGAGAATTCTCGACATGTTCAACATGTCAAAAAATCCCATGCATACAACAAGGAGATATTTAATAATAAATGAGGTAGGTATTATAGAGTTAAAAGTTTGAAATTGTTGAGAACAAGAGAGCAGCCAAATTTAAAGACTGCGACTGCTGTCATGTATTTGGTGCCAGAATATAAAATATATCAATTTTTTGTTAATGTCGCATCTTTATTGCCAGATTGCCAGTTGGCTTTGTTGGTGTACACTGCACAACGTTCTAATTACGATGTCTAGATTTTTTTTATCCATCACGCCGTTCCCCGAAGGGGGTAGGCAGAGAGTACGGATTTCCATTCTTTCCTATCCAAACAAAACTCTTCCGCTTCTTCTAGCTTCTCGTGACCATTTTTCAGGACTACCTAGATCTTAATGAATATCTAACATCTACAAACTCTTAGGCTTGCATTAAAAAACGTTGTAAATAAAGCATTCATTGCTAAACATTTAATTTGTATTGAAATATAAAACAAGCAGTTTGAAAAAAAACCCTTTGTCCATATTGCTAATCAAAAAAGATAAAGAGTAAATCAAAAGTAGGTATTATTTGAAAACGATCATTGTTATTTCGGGGGATAAACGTTTCAAGTGTCCACGGAAAATAATCCGTTGAAGTGGGACAATGCAATCAACTTTAACGCGTAAATTTTTAAAAGTAAAAACAAGAAATGGCGGGAGAGGCGGGAAGAAGAGGAGGAAAGGAGAAGTTTTCCAGCAGATGAATTAGAGAGAAGAAGTAATGAAACATTCATACAGTGAAGGACCCCCCTTATTACTTAGAGTTAATTTGTTTCGCGAAGAAGCACTTCCATTTGTTTGCTAGCGTTTTTGATTAGTGAAAGGAGCAAGTGTTTTATTCACAGTGACAGTTTTCTATACACACTACTTACACCTTTCCTCTGAAAGTAATCTAGCCAATTGCTTTCTTCATCACTTTAATGTACTCATTCAAATACTTTTCTTTTGTCACTCCTAGTCTCTTTATTTCCCGCGTGAGGCGTGGAAAATTATGTACAAAGTTTTGACACACATTTCCTGCTGAAAGCTCGCGTTTACTTAGCATTTTCCAAATTAAAAAATACGTACCGGCATCATCTTAAGAGTTTGCTACAATCATACATTTAAGATGCGCCAAATATTTTTCTTTTTTCTTAAGAATAAAATATTTTTTTGAAATATTTAACAAAATGTATTTTTTTAATTTCAACCAGTATCTATAGCTATTAAATTTTAATAAATCTTGTAATATAACTATACAAGACTCTTTCATTTTTATTTTTGAAATGGACCAACTTCTGCCCAAAACATCGAAGATCTTAAAATTTAATTGTCATACTGGATTTAATTGTCTTTGTGGAGTCAAATATTTGGTAATCAAAAAGTGTAGCAATAAAGAAAATATTCGTAATTCAATTATGTTATTATTCTATAGTTGAGATCCCAAATACAGGCTTTTAGAAATTCTGAGTTCAAGATCGCTACCAATGAATACAGATATTCAGTCTTTATTTCAAAATGATGGTATGAGTATTGTATACGACATGGAAAGAGTATGATTGTCAAAAAATTAAAAGACTTTTCAAAGCCGCAAAAATTTTGATTAATTATTGATCTGTGGTTGGATGTTAGAGATTGCTTCAGCTATAATTCCGCCTTTGCCACTTGTTATACACTACTTTTTGTACACTATTTTTAATATGCATAAAGAATAAAATAAATAAATAACATGGTTCCAAACCACTAAAAATTATTTTGAGCGCATTTGTTTGACAAAACATTGATCTGTCATTCTCATCAAAAATGGCACCTACTCAAAATTATCATCATTTGTGGCTATTGCGTCAAGCATGTCAAACAATCGTAGATTTCTGGTATCCGCTTGTGTAATAATATCTAAAAAAAGATAATTTCTGTTATTTTTCAATATTTCAAAGCGTCGGTATCAACCCTACAGCGGCGAAGGTAATCTCCCATCCAGTCCAATACACTTAATGCCACCCTTCCCCACCCCTGGCAGCTCTCTGAGGGATGAGGCAGCCACCCTGTATACCACACACTGTTTTATTTCATTTCAAAATCAATCATATTATTGTTCTTGTACATGTATAATATATTGTATATTCTATGTATCAACTCTCTTAATATTGCATTCCTTTAATTATCTATTTAGATGCAGAATTATTCATAATATGCCGAAAAATCATAAGCGTCCTTAGTAATTTCGATTCTCGAAAAAAGGGTTCCGTGTTCGAGTTACAATGAGGTACGAAATATTAATATATCGTCCAGACAAAGTATATGTACATACAATCAGGTATCTATCCAAGATGTATCATTGCATTCGGTTATCGGTTGGGACATAACTTTCTCCTGTATCTGAGGTTGGAATTCTGACACATATTGCACAAAACTGGATGACTGGGACATTTTCTCTAAGGTATTTTACAAATTATTTATTTGCTTAGAATCAATTTCGGATTCTCAAATGGAATGTTGACTGAAAACTGATTGAATCCAGTTTCCCTCGTCTAATGGTAATAGAAAAAGCTTTTATCTAAACAATATTCACAGACAGCAATGCTTTCTGAGATCTACAATTCAATTGAAATATCTTTAATAAAGACAGATCTAAACGTATCACCTTACTGTGTGGCTACTAACTTTCAAAACAGAGTAAAAGTTTCGCGTTCGTATTTGATAATATCCTGTGAAACGGAAACGTACAACAGCATACACGCGGATTATTTTAAACAGTCAAAACAAAATAAGTTGTTGGAGCAGGAAAAAGTTTCGTCTGTCAGTATCAAGATACCGCAAAGTTTATTGGTTCAAGAATCCAAATAACTACTTGTCTGTAAATTGCATTTATCTACGTCCATTGCATACCTGGATCCTCGCACAAACAAAACTTCGTGGCTATTTAGACGTAGGTATTTATCCCAGAGTCTCTCTGACATAACAACTACATTTTACAGTTTGACAGATTCGACAAAGTTATTATATAAGTTTGAGAACAACATTCCCAAGGCGCTGTCTTTAGTCTATATTGTTGGTGGTTTAAAAGACAGAGGAAATGGTCAAAGAGATATAAAAAAAGGAATTAACAATTTACAATGTAGAGTAGGAAGAAAATTAACTGTCCACTCTTTATATATTTATATAAGTGTCACTTTTTGGTTTAAATAATAATTGTTTATATGTTCCAGTGGACAGTTAATTTTCTTCCTACTGTATATTGTCGAATAATTCGTTTTGTAATCGTTCGCCAATGAAAACATGTCTAGGGCCCCAGTTCAAGTCTTTTTTTTTGAGATCACCATTCATTGACTTTAAGACCGCTTACTTCATACAAAAAACAATGAGCCTTAAAAGTAGCCTACGACAAAGTCCACCAAAACACAATGACAAAGATCCTTAAGAGTGAGGCATACCGACTAGCATGGTAAGGTAAGGTAAAATATTCGTTTACTAACTACGTCAATCATTATTTTCATACTTAAACTTAAATAAACCTTATATTACGATACATATTTTTGAATTGTCAAATTATAGGCCCCAAGATAAAGAACGGGCTATTAATAGCCTGATGATGGATACATTTAACTGTCGAACTAAGTATAACATTGCAAGATTTCGTTTGACGTTACTAGAACCATATTTTCATAAACAATTTCGTTACAATAAATACCTACATATCTTTACAATAATGGACTTATTGCACTGACGATCCTTCGATGTGTTTTATAAGAATAAGCAATCAATTTTTCACCATGATTCATACACTTGTCAAACTGAATTCTTAGTTCATCCATAACCTGTGCCAAAACCATTACATTTATCAAAATAGAACATTTTTAATACACTTTAAAGATACTCTGTTATTCTAGAAAATTGATATACGAGATTGATTGAGTAGGTACCAATACCTGGATGCATTTTTCAATCCCTAGACGAGATATGTTCAACACATAAAATCGACAAGTTATAAATAATATTTTACTCAAATTTTCTTGTTTATTTTTTTTTTAGTGATCCCCTCCTCAAGCAGCTTTAACCATTCATAACCTGCTTCGCCAGTTCTTTACCTTTTTACAGCAAACTAGCCACCTCAACCTAGGTCTTCCAACAATCCTATAATACGTCCCGAGGTAAAGATCATATTGTGACTGGAAATAAACGAGGTCAAGAGCACAATAAGAGTTCTGCTTCTCAACGTGATCCCAAATGGACTATCGAAAAGGGTTAGTTTGAAATATTGGTCGTAAGCCCGTAGTGGTTTGTTCCATTTAAAAATCGAACATCAGTAATGAATTGTTAGAGTCACTAGTTGTTACATATTCATTAATCTAGTAAAATAAATAAAACAATTGATTTGTTTTTCCACACTTTCGCAGGCACAGGTCCTGCATGGTCACAGGTGACATAGAAGCTGACTTTGAAAACAGGACATTTGTGCCCGCGAATAATTTTAAGAATTCTTCTTTTCTCTACTGCATCAATCTTATCAATCAATATCCAAATTTTTCTAGGAACTCGACAGTAAAATTAAGCTAGCCTTCCTGGTCGATTTTCCGTTGCATTGCTACTAAATATTGGATTGAAAATAGTTCGTATTTTTAAGTGCCGTAATTAATTGCTCAATAAAATCCCAAACACTGTTGTGGGAGTATGGGATAAAACGGAGGTAGGTATCACCCATATAATTCCATAAAAATAGCAATTTAATAATACTTTTGCGTATGACTTGTTTAATATGTATAAGTAGGAGAGGAGAAGAGGAAGAGAGAATGCGAAGGAAAGAATGATAGAAAGAGAGGGACTGGGAGTACGGCGTACATAATAAATAAGTTGAATCCGATAAATACATCTCGTGTTATTAGAGGACTGATACAATAAAATACAATTTATATATCGAGTAACTGGGAGATCATTTGAGTAATTGAAGCTTAAAGAAGCGATTGCGAGTGCGCATGAGCGGTGTAAGGTGACCACTATTTCTAACGGACATTTATCAATTTTTTTGTCCATACATACCTTTTTCAACAATTTTCAACGACTTGCTTTAACTACTGTATTCCAAATAAGTATAAGTAATTGCGTTGATTATTTTTTATTTTACTTCAATTTATTATTATTTTTTATTCCAATGGACACATATTATGTACAATCTTTTTAGCCTCGTTTGACGACCTTATCTTACTATAGTTTTTAATTTTTTTATCTCTGTCCCTGCATTCTTTTTTTTATGAAGGTTTGTCTTTTAATTAGGTTTATCTTCGTGAACAATTCTATTGATTATCAGCTAATTTCTTCATCAATTAGCATTAGAAGATCGTATTTTAACAACTACAAACAGTCACTTTACTCACAGAAATACAGCATATTTTTATCTAAAAACCTAATCATTCTTGAGTCAAAATGGACCATTTTGAACAGTGCTATGTTGAAATTTTCTTAAATTGAAAGCAAAGGCGGTCACATTTATCCAATTAATATAGAACCAAATTTTGATGTTGTCATTAAATTAACGGACGTTCGATTTTCAAATGGTAGATTCTTTTTTCAAATTTGAATTTTTGAAGGCTGTATAAGTGCGATACTGGATGAGACAATTGTTAGTCCGTAGTGGTTAAAATTTGAAAAACACGATAAGGTGAGGTGGTGCAAGTGAGACTATGGGGAAAGAGAGACTGGGGTCCGGAAATAAAAAACTATATAGGATCTAGCTCAACGGTTACACGATTCATAAGATGGTATTTTATAACGAACTCCATGGAATAAAAACACGTGGAGCTACTATTCATAAATCCGGTAATCAAACGAAAATAAAAATTCGGTTGATTGATGACGAAAACACGAGTTGGAGGCAATTTTTTCGATTGCTCGTTTAGACTTTAAAAAGTTTAGGTGGAAGGCTGTCTTTGTGTGAAGTATTGTTGAATGTTCAATTCAATGTGTATAATTTTTTTAAATACCATATAAATAGTTAGTTGTATACAATATGTTATGATATAATAGTCCTGGATGTAAAAGAATCTTTAAATTTTTGGAAAGTTTTGCCTGTTATATTCAAATTTGTATCATTAATCAATACGGGATATTCTTACCTTTAATTTGGTAGGTAATAGTATGGTTGCACTATGTGGTATCACTAGTAAAACAGTACCGTAGCCAATCACTTAAGCACTCTTAATTTATAAACCATCCAATTTCCTATCCACAGTAGTACACACCTAGCGCACTTATATCTACGTTGTGCCGCGTAGTGTACCTATGTGTGTGTTAGTTACTCTTCACTCTCGTTCTATGTATCTCTTACCTCCAATCAACTCGCACAAACCCACACGCTTTTTATATCTCGCCGTCAATCCTAAATTATTATAGTTGCTTTGGTTGCTTTTCATAAAAACTTACACAAATTAGGAATTCTACCGTAGGCTGTCATACAAAAGGAGTAGAAAAATAATAACGGAAATTGAAAAATAACTTAAGTCCCCGTACAAGTTTATGTACCCTTCAATACAGCGTTGGCTACTTCACCAATAAACGTTTAGATTTAACAATTGTATCAAGCTGTTGTACATAACTCTTCTCTTTCGGTTTTCAGGCAAAGCGTGAGAACACACCTGACGTCAGAGCAATAACTTCTTTATCTTCCTGCTTTTTCCATGTCCCTTATTCCTATCCCTCACTCTTTTCCTTCTTTCCATTATCCCCAGCTGAGCCTGCACAAAAGTTTTTTTTTTTTCATTTTTTATCTGTTGTTTGTCTTTCTTTTAAACTACTCGCTGTTAATGTCTACGTATATACTTTACTGGTGTTTATGTTGTCCATACTATTTGTGTAATTGTTTGTAATAATATCTCTGTTTGTATATTTGTTTAGTAAAATAAAAATAAATAAATATTATGCACGTCAAGTATCGAACTGATTTTAACATTAAGGAAGTTTCTTCTTCTAGTGACCAGGGCCAATCCTGCCGTATCTCTGGCTGCATAAATCGGTTCCCTGATGATTTAGATTCCAGTCCATGCCCTGATATTGCGGAGTCATGACATTTGACTACCCATCCACACCATGTATTTCTTCAAAGTTGGAAGTGGCCAAATAGTCCAGTCGCTGATTTCCGTACTCTGGAGGTGGTATGAACAACTAACTGTCTTACTCGAGTGAAAGATGTCGAGAAATTAATATTGTGACGGCGTTCGGGGACTTTTCAAAAAATTTGCAGTTTTCTCAAAACAAAACACACATACATACCTACACACAAAAAACATTTATTCAATTGGTTTAAACTATATTCTATAGAAATAAAAAGCGATGGCACAGTTGAGAAATTTTCTAAATTCTTTCGAACAGTTTGGTTACTAGTAATTGAGTGAAATCCACTTTAATAAAATAGGGATAAATATGACCTTGTAGTCTAGTGAAGAAATGACGAAATCTCCACTTGAACGCTACCCTTATTCCAAATTTTGCCCACTAACTTAAGTGAGAAACTCACTGGAATTTTGCATGGGCTTCGGAGCTTTCCAAAGTACTCTGTAGGGGCGCTATACACGTTTCCATATAGATTTGTTGATTTTGTTACTTTACGCCAGCGTAGATATCACTTAAACTTAAGGGTAAGAATAGGGGTACAGACCCTCAAGAGTTTTGGAACTTAACTTTAACTGGCTGCCAATCGAATAACTACCGACTCGTTAGTTATTCTGTGTTGAATAATATATTAAATATAATAGCGCTCACTACAGGAAATTAAAAAGGAAATAAATGAGATATTCAAATAATGGTATAAGCTGAAGCCACGGTGTTGAAGTACTCGAAGGTTAACTCCACTAAAGAAATCACATATTTACAAAAATAAGGTTCCGAGTATGACTTGACTGAAAGTTTGTATTTACTTCAGACCAGTTGTTTACTTAGTTTTTACCACCATAAAGTGATAGTAGATTGGTAACAACATAGATCGCGAAAAAGAGGTAAAATCGCAAAATACAGATAGTTTAATAACATGAGATTACTCTTATGCGATGGTTTGCAACACTAAATACAAATTAGCATCTGATAATGCAAGGGAAAATTTATGGGAGTTGAGGTGTAAGTAGATGGGTAGATGTTGTGGCTGAGAAACATCAGACAATGGACTGGAATTATACCAGTCAACTCCACCAAACCGAAGATCAGCCTTAAACATCTTCTGTCTTTTTTCCTTGCCTCCTCAATGAAAAAATATAACAGCAGGGATTTTTTTAGTGGTCTATTTTTACAAATTTTATTTATCTGATGAAGGGCGTAACCGGAATAGAAAACTAGTCTATGGTAAAATTGAGTCTTTTTATATTTTTTTACCAATATGTGAACATAGTCAATGTCTACGGTCTATATAATCGATGTACAAAAATGAATCATAAAAATTTCAAAGATGTATATTATGCCCTACATGTCTACATGCCTACATGCCCTCTATATAGAATCAATAACTTAAATGAATGGACCAGTACTTAATAATTGAGTTCGAATGGGTTAAATGTTGACAAATGATGTAAGTGACGAAGGTTGCACCCGTATATTTTTATGTATTTATAATGGGGCAGTGGCGGAATGTAGTTGGGACCCATCCCTAGGAACGCGGGTAGGTACCAGCCCACCTACCCCGACAACACTTACGGTAATTAATTTCATTTCTTTAATGCTCCTTCCTACACCCCTCCAGTACGTTCAACCCCCAACCTCCCTCCCGACCAAGATCCGGAACTTCACGACATTTCCACACCGCCACCGCTTTCCGCTCGCCGTACTGGCGTGTCAAAGCAAATAAGAAAAATAACAATCAAACATCAATCTCTTATACCGTCAATTGGATTACACCAATGCACTTTGCTTTTAAACACATTTGAATAAAAAATCGTATCTAAATAATAAAAAGTCAATTCGACTACAAATAATTTTAATAAAATACGACATTCTAGGTCCTAGGTTATACTTAATATCAATAAAATGTATTAGGTACTTATAAAGTAAGTAAATTTTATTTATTTTTTAATTTAAATAATATAATTTATTTTATTATAAGCAAGACAAGCAAATTTCAATGTTCCTTTTTTAATTTTCTAATACTATTTTTAAAATAAAAATGAATCTGTGCTCACCCAAACTTAACACAAATACACATTCGACATGCATATTTTACATGATATATCAAAGCTTGTTTTTTTGAAAATGGAAATGTTCGGCACCGGGACTCGAACCCACGACCTCTAGTACGCTGTAGGCTTTTGGAACGGAAGCCACGGACTAATTAATACCACTGGACTACTAAGCTCCTGAAAAGGGTTTCCACATAAAGTGTCCCAGAAAAAATATATTTGAAAATGCAAGGAACTTTTATCGACTAAACGACTGTTAGGAGGAGTAAATAGCTACTAGTAAGTAGTAGACATTTTCAAGAAAATTAAGAGGTTTTGCCCGGCTCCGCGCAGAATTTTTATTAACTTTAAATCTGGCGTGATGTAGGAAAGTACATAAGAATGAATCGTATGTACAGAACTGACTTATGAAGATTTGGCTAAGATTCCAAAATCTTTGAAGAACCATCACCGCAAGAAGTTTTCTCATCTCTTCAAATCAAAGACAAGGAACTCTAATTTAATATAACTAGTCGAAATTGTCAATACAAATTATTCTCCTCTTCTACGCTGGAATATCTTTAAAGGAAACCTCCAAACATCAATATTATATCCCGTTGATAGTTTCGGCCGAGGGTGCTTGGTAGTACTTCATTTTCACTTATGTAAAAATAAATAAGTAGCACAAACTGAAGACTCCTTATTTATTTTTACATAAGTGAAAATTATATCCAATCAAAGTCACGGAAAAAGATAGCAAAAGGGATGAAGAAAATTAATGACAAATAAACGATAAGGAGAACCTACCCCAAATAATGTGACAAAGGCCAGGGAGATGAAAAAGACAACTACCATACATATATCCTTTGAGTCTTCGTTTAAGAACATGGGGGGGGGGGAACAATGCAACATCATGGACCATCCGTACCAATATGATCGTCACCATCAGTTCCGCTACAAAAGGACGAAATAATCTACGGATGGTAAAAGAGCGCTCTTCGCAGTCGTTTCGCATCCTCAAGACAAAGTTAAAAAATACAGATAACAATAAATGAATCTTCATAATGACATTTAAGCCTAAGTCCTTCAAAGCAAGATGACTTAACGTTTGATATCTCCTTACGTTCGGCGAGTCGATAATAGATTTCCGTTTTATTGTATTATTCATTCTTGCAGATGAATGAAACAAAGTTGAATAAATTTTGATAAGTGACAGCTCAGTGGCGCACCGCAAAAGACACTAAACAGGCCCTTTTAGTAAAATTGAAACTTTTATTATTATGTATGTAACAACTCTCTGTCTGGCTCTGTCCCGCTCGCACACACGTCCCCTGCCCCTCCAAACTGTACAGCCTTCTCGTACTCACTAAGTAATGTGTGGTTCTATCAAGCTCCTTTCATATCAGGGTTGTCAAACACAACA
This sequence comes from Mystacides longicornis, assembly GCA_963576905.1. Lineage (NCBI taxonomy): Eukaryota > Metazoa > Arthropoda > Insecta > Trichoptera > Leptoceridae > Mystacides > Mystacides longicornis. The sequence goes on from OY756428.1 coordinate 11,205,098, forward strand.
ATCTTCATTGATTTTTGTAAAAAAAAGTCACTATGTAAAATCAAGACAATATACTCTGTAAATGAATGCTCCAAACTCGAAGAGATCAGGGAGAAAAAGAGAAAATTTTCGATGGAAACACAAACAAAACTTTGACGCTTCGAGGAAGGCTTAAAAAGGGCACATCTAAATAACATTCAATAGTGACTCAAACAACGCAAATAATTAATATTACACTGGTGAATTTTATAAAAAAAATTTAATGTAGATATTTTTTAGGTATTTTGCAATAAACAGACCGTCGTATCTGTAAAAACAGTAATAGAAGGAAAATAAAGAATTATTTTTGTCTCTTTTAAAGGAATACTGAAAATGGAATCTCTTTTTAATTAATTATGAAACCGTGGAGGGACTTACACATTAACTTTTCTACGAATTAGCAAATACCTCTTATATAAGACAGAAATATCAGAGAGTCACATTATTATTTTCCAGTAGATACCTAAATATAATTTTCCAGTAAACATTTTGGCAGCCCTGCTACAAATAAGAACGTTTCCACATTATAGACCGCATTAACCGCCTATACGAGGGCACAGGGATGGAGGCGCATATGGTTTTGTAGGCAAATTATAATATCACTCAATTACCCCGCGGTTTCTACCTAATACGAGCCACTTCGATGCAGTAAAAAATAATTTTCCATTCAGTACCAACTCACTTTTAGAATCTATTGATAAATAACCCTCCCTGGGTACCAATCCACGTAAGCACTGTATGTAAGTACTGTATCCTATGACCTGCGTTTCTTTACTGTGCAACAATTTGCATTTCGTTTCTTTTACTAACTTAATCCACGTTCGCTTCCAGTGTGGAGCATGTGGACGCCAAGAAGTTCCTCCAACCCCTCTGTATCTTGCACCAGTTGCACATTTTCATACCAGCTTATTCCAACTCCATGTAAAACAGCAACGAATGCCTGCTTGATTGTTATTTTTGACCTGCCTCGCCTTCTTGACTCACCCGGATTATAGAAAAGGTTTGAGTATTCAAGACCCTCGGGGGACATACGGAGAACATTACCATGGCCAAGCCAGCTCAATCTGCGATTCTGGATTACTGAGGCTGTTGTAGAGCGTACGTTCTCATTGGAGACATAGTGGTACCACCTAATCTCCAAAATCTGTACTCAACACTATGGATCTTCTTCTGTTTAGCCTTTTTCAAATGCCAGGATTCACATCCGCATAATAACTCTGGCAGAATGCACGCATTTACCTAAAAGGCGACACTTAGTTTTGGTGGAGAAGTTAGTGGATTGAACTCGCTACTGCAATTCTTATGGATAATTCCTTATCTATATCGCCGCGCCGGCGCCGTTTGGTATCACATAAACTCCAAGTATTTGAAATTCTTGAGTTTAATATTAATTAATTACAACTAATACAAGAAAAACCAGTCGGACGACATGCATACGTTTGATTCTAAATCAGTTATGTCATCCCTAAAATCAAACACATCTATTCCAAAAAGAAGACCAAGCCAGAAATAAAAGAAATTGAATCTAGAGGTTGTATTAATTATTAACCATTTTATAAAATATGAATCATTTTCAACAATAACTTCAAACAAATATGAATAAAAAAATGAAGCACTTTAGTTAACTGAGTAGAATCTGAAGGGATATAAACCAGTATAAGTTGATAAAAATGTATTAGTTAGGTGTGCATCACAGGATTACAACTCATCATTAAAATGCAGGGATCAAAACTCTTTTTCAAAAAAAAAACAACAAACAATGTAATAATACCGTGAAGTGAAAACGATAAACTCGTCTTTAACCGTATTAAGTTGTCAGGATTTAGAATAGGAATTAAGATTAACATCGACACATAAAAGGCAGATCTTAAATTATCCTGTGATTTTAAAATCACTAAAAGGTATACGGACGCTGTTGACATTAATTTTGATGAGGGATTTTTGACGCAACAAGAATATTAGTACAATATTAAAAGTTCAATGACAATAGATGATGGTTGAATTTTTATCGAAGGGGAGCTCAAAAATAATGTTAAAGGTGTGAATAAGGGTCAAAGGTTCGAATCCCTAAAATAACAATTAATGAAGCATGCACTGTTGACTAAAATCGGCACTCAAAAGTCAAACATTTACTTCACACGGTTGACGCTTTTGATATTTTTATCAAACTAATCTCAGCCAATGTGGTTATAAATACACTCTTGGCAAAGCAAAGTTTATGTTTTCAAAAATGGTTGGCATCAGGGAACGATAACAAAAATGGTTAGTAGCTTAATGATTCCTTTTTCAACATTTTCTACCGCACACCGTCGTGGTTTCTATTTATTTGTGTCCTGCTCGACTCAAGCATAGCTTGGTGTGTAAATTTTTAGTGCCATTTTGTTCACCGTGGATGAGCTAAAATGGTTAATTAAATGGTTAATAAATACGAATAAAAAGTTTTTTTTATACATCGCCTTTTTATTTTCCGATATACAATTCTTTACTTGAGAGCCAACATAGCTAAACTCCAAAAAAAACAAACAACTATTTTTCAGTGTCTTTTTGTCTCGGATAGAACGTGTGGCGTGTAATTGGGATGTGTGTGTCAATTTTGGCACTCAGGTACAGAATGATTATTTTCTATGAAGTCCGCCTGATTCGGTGTTATTTTACACACTAATAAACCACTACACTAAGATGGCTTTTCTCCTTGTTGCATAACGACTTGTTTTATCGTTTTATGAACAGCAAGGTTCCTACTATAGAGAGAGATCCTGAAAACATCTATATTAGTGTTGCTCGATACATAGATGTTCAAAAAACTATCGATACGAGTATATCGATCAATACGATATAATCGAATCGTTCCATATAAAAATCGATCATCATCTAATACGGTAAACTTTTCATTGAAAACCTTATATTTGACTTACGAAGTATTTATTCATTGCAAAAATATGATGTACACTTTAACAGGGTTATTCCTTTACAGGGTTATTTATATTTGCAGAGCGTGATGTGAAAAAGCCTTTAAATTAAAAGTATAAAAGAAATTCTATATTAAGAATAGTTAATAACTCAGAAAGCTGTAGAAACTTATATTTTCGTGACATCTTGATCAGCTTGTTTGATTTTAACCCATACAACCGAATGTAAATAATAACATACGACGATTAATATCAAAAATAATAAGCAATTAACTGACAGTGTTAAATAATAATCGACAGCAATATTATGACAAAATAATGTGATATCATTACATAGAGTGTGGGGTCTAGTTCCATGCATTGTCCTACAATCTAACCGAGACACGTTACTACAGTAAAACCAATTTTTCGTCAACTAATATTTCTATTCAATGGTCTTAACGCCGTAGCATTTTGAAATGACATCACGCCCATTTTTTTATTGTACAATAAAGAAGTTTTTTTTTAAATACAATATGCTCTTTTTAAATAAACGTTGAGTAATTGAAAACGGGTGTAGCAAGAGTTCACTTTAGGTTTTTGTAGTAGGTAACTTCATACATAACACATAATTTCAACGGAATAACATTTCGAATATAATAAACAAATATTTACCTACTGCGAAATTGAAATGCATTTCTGATACATCCATTTAAAAAAGTCAACGAGCGGACTTATCCCGAAGGATTGCTTCCAGGCAACCCAAGAATAACACTTTTTAAGACAGTATCAAGCAACGTGCACCGGTTTCGAGAAATAGGTAGACGATTGGTCAAGTTTTTAAAAAGCATAATAACGTCATAAAAAAAATATTCAGTGATATTTTACAAATTTAGCGTTAAACTTTTACAAATAGATATTTTACAAATATAGTGGTAAACTTTTAAAATGTGTCTTAGTTTAAACTTGCAACCCTTTACAAAAGCTGTGACATAATCAATTCAATTAAATCGGTATTATTCCAACAGTGCTAAGTGCTAAACCACGCTATTAGAATAGCAGTTCCAGAGAAAGATCGGTATTGAGTATAATAATAAATAATAAATAATGCTTTATTGTTACCAAAAATGCAGCCGTGATACAATTCATTCATGAGAATCAAAGGGCGGACTTATCCCGCAGGATCTCTTCCAGCCAACCCAAATAGATAGAGTATCTCTATTGATATATCTCTTCATCACGAAGTAGGTAATGACGTCATGAGAGATCTTCAAGCTACAAAGATAGGAACTTTAAAAATATTCTGCACGAGGAAAAAAGGACTGATTTTTTAATGAAATATGTACGATTTGGATTAATACCGTTATTTATTTTGATATTCGTATCATGCCTGCAATTCCCTCTGAAATGTCACATGAACATTGAGAACTTTGTTCTTGGATGTTAGAGATTGCTTCGGCTATAATCCCGTCATTGCCCACTATTTTAGACACTGTTATTTTTTTTTAAATTAATCTGTGCTCACCCGAAGTGAACACAAATACACTTTCGACATCTTTCACAGTAAGCAAATGCTTGTGTCGTGAAAGCGGAAAATGGTCGACACGGCCGGGATTCGAACCCACGACCTCCGCACGAAATAGTGCGAAAGCCGGCGTCGTAACCGCTGGTCTATCAACCACCTCGATATACATATATACACTATTTTGTAATATGTGCATAAATAATTAATTAACTTTATGTGCTTTAAATTCTCTGAGAGTTTTATTCATAACATTTTCATGAACGAATAAATGAAGAACAAAATATAAAAAATCGCACTTTTCTACACAATATGTAAATAAATACGGCAGAATTTCTACCAGTCAACCGATGTCATCCATCTGTGACAAAATTCCGACCCCAGGGTAGTCAAAAAGCTAGGAGAAACTTCAATATATTAACATTGGGGGTGTACTGTGTCATTATTATGAGAATATACATAGTACCTATATTGAGGGGAGCACTGTACAGTACACAGGGCCGGTGTGAGTGGTAAAGCTTTTTGAATGTATTGGAGCCGATAATGGTATTGGATCACTCCATTAAATTATTAAAATCGATTGAGCCCAAGTATTCCAGATGAAATAAAGAAAATTATATGACTCACTCCGGCTGATCGAATTATGTACATCGCAACCGCTGTGCAAGAAGGAGAACACTTTTTATGGGAATAATGTTCCCACTAATGTAAACTGCTTTCTTCGTTTTTTTTCTTTTAAGATAGTCAACATTATTACTATATTATTTTTATCGAATTACATCTGTTGAAAAAATACTGAATGCTCATTCAAATTTAAATCTAAAAAAGCTATGTAATTTTGATAAATTTAGCAACATATTATGACGTATGGACTTGCAATATACATATTATAATTAATTTCCATGTTCCACGAAAAGATAATGAAAAGCTTTTTAAAATAAAAATTTGTTTTTCATCGATAAATAATGAGTTGGCTGACAGATCTCTAAAGACAAGTCTGCATTTTCTATTGGTCAAATGTTTTTGTTCATATTATTGTAGGTTGCATCATTTCATTTGATCAAGTGCCGAAATTGCATCGTCAATTGTAAAAACGCGGTACCTTTTTTTTATTGTATAAAAATTAATCTTTGCTAGCTCAAATTAAATATCCTTCTACTTGTTGTATACAAGGACTGTGGGAGACCTGCTGGAAGGAGGAGCATTGAAGACCCAGACTGAGATGGCTGGACGGAGAGGAAAGAGACCTCGGACTGCTGGGGGTGGACGATTGGCGGAGATATCTTTTGGAGGAGGCCAAGACCCACACACATTTGAAGCGTCACGGATGTATGTATTGTATATATGTATACGTGGGATTTTTGACGTGTTGAACATGTCAAGATCTCTCATGATTAGGAGTTTCGGAGACTTAACATCACCACCTAATGGCGAACGTTGTTAACGTAAAGTGATCACACTAAGCCAGCCTTCAAAATAACAGTTAAAGACGTTCGTAAGCCCGTAGTAGTTTATGTCATTTAAAAATCGAACATCAGTAATGAATTTTTAGATTCAAGTTGTTACATATTCGTTCATTCAAATTGAACACAAATGCACTTTTTAACTCTCACTAAAACCTTGTGTCGTAAAAGAGGAATAAAAACTCGGCACCTGGGATCGAACTCATGACCTTCACTTTCATTCTACAACTTTACTTAATTTTTTAACCAACCATAGATAAACGATAGGTCACAGTGCAACGAGTAGAAAGATAGCTACCTACCTACCTATATACTTTATACGGAGTGATACTTTTTACAATAAGCCCTCTCAGCTGTCATTCATAATTAAGGCGTTAGCATAAAAAAATCTCGTTCGTAATCCGACCATTTATTTTTGGTACCTGCGCGGGAGGATCAAATTATAAATGACAGCTCCTATTATCTGATTACTTTGTCTCCTAGTACCCAATATAATGGAATATAATATCTTTAATGCAATATAAATTCCATAAGCTTACATACAGGATATGAATAATAAAATAAATATCTTAATGATTACCCCTATCATGTTTATTGTAGAGATTAAAGTAAAAAGTAAAATACTTTAACCAATCCTTTATTCTTCAGCTATTGGAAAAATGCATTTTTTGTTTCGAAAACGGAGTACTTTGTTCACAATTTTCAACTTTAATTCAAAAGGTGGAAAACTGAAAAACAAACTCTAAAAAGTAAAACAACTCAAAAACCACTGGCAATTGACCCCTGATCAATGGGAACAAAATTGTTGCAAACTTGCTCTGATTATAACCTCTTTCAAGGAATGTATCAAATTACCAGTCACCTGTATAATCATTAATCACAAAGAAAAAAAAACAATAGGTAATAATATAATAATTATAAACAACAATAAGCTACCAATACTTGAAGAGCGATCACATTGTATTGGATGAATTTATATAATGACCGATAGATTTTAATAGATCCCAAATACTCCACGCTTTGAACTCCGTTATAAGGGTCAAAACGTATCTCTCAGGAGACAAGCAAAGAAAGCATAGTTTGATGTCTCCTCAGCTAAACCACACTCACAATATTTTGGTGCATCAACCATTCCCTACTGTAAAGGTGAGCGTCCAGCCTGTGTTGACCGAATCTCATTCTAGACAAGGTAATTATGAGCCCTTAGACTGAAATCTCTCTCCACGTGGAAGTTCACTGTCCCAAGGCCTTCATTATACACAAGATTTCGCACTCCGGCATGATAAAATTTGAGTAACTTCTATGTACAGATATCGAATTATGCATTATGCGACCTCGCCGCGTACAACTTTACGTACCCGCGACGAGATTCCAAAAATTACCTTCAAGTGGTGAAGAGAAGTACGAACACTACGGACGATGATAATATTTATATACTACATGACAACTTACTTCACTTGTGATATATTTACTACTTTACCGCCATCTGTTGGTAACACTAGTAAGCTCATTATTATAAGGGGGGATAGCTAATCTGTAAGGATTTTACTCTACTCTTGTATTAGTGTAATTTTATATAATATAACTACCTACTTATACGTAGTTGCGATCGTGATATTTAAATATATTTAGTTTTCGATGCCCGATTTTCAGAAATTTTTCAAAATTAAAATCTCGTCATGATCCAATTCAATTATTCCCGTAGGAAATATCTTTTCACTGTAATTGATTTCACGCAGTTTCTTCGAGCAGAGGTAAAGGCAGGCATCTTCATGATAAAGGCAGAAAATCTAGACCTAAACTAAAATAATTCTTAGTAAATTAAATGAATTAACACTACCTATTCTATTCTTCTTCTTCTTCTTATGGTCGCTCACAATCTGACCTCCCGAGACCGAAGCCATCGGATCGCGTCATCCGTTAGTGCGTGCAAGTCCTGTAGTCCTTCTTTAAATGCGTACATGGGGCACTCGTTTATCAGATGGTCGATTGTTTGTGTAATCCCACATGCGCATGCCGGTGAGTCCATCCATCTCCATTTATGTAAGTTGGAAGCGGTGCAGCCTACATCACATCTTATTCGGTTAACTCTGGGTTGCGTTGAGCCAGGCAATTCTTTTGTCGGGTCAGCTTCAGTTACGAGGTTCTGGTTCCTCGATTCTACATAAAGCTGTCAGTATAACCGGCGGAACTTATTGACTGATCCAGTTTAATCTGAAGCAGGCCAACCCCGGGTAGAAATTTCATGTGAAAAACACACTCAGCCTTTATACCACTAAGCTACCGAGGTCATTTCATTCCATCAATAGGTAGGTATTGAAATTATTAAATACATTAAGTATCTTTGATATAAAGCCAATAAAGATTTATAAATTATTTACTTTGTAGAAAGCCGATGTAGTGATGTTGGTTTAAAAAAGTTCAAATTATTTTGAGTGCACTTAATTACAAAGTATACTAAAACAAGAAAGAGAAGAAGAAAAATAATAAATTACTGTTATGGCAATTAAAATTCCAAAAAGGCAGGTGAAAAAATTCCGACAAATGTTTCATAACAATTGAAGAGTTCGACAACTTTGTATGTAGGTACCTACTTAAAACCAATTACCCTTCATTAAATTCCATACCTCAGGTACAATTTTCGGGAAACGGAAGCTTATATGTGCGGCATTGTGGCTTTTTTTTCTTAATTAAGTAAACTTAATTGCCGAAACGGAAAGATTATTTAAAAAAGAAAAATTCTCTTGAAATACGTATCCTATCTACTCAAAAACGTTGACCAGGCTTAGAGAGAGCGGGACAAAATCTACAACAATTTTCACATTCACATCTTTCACCAAGGCAGGCAAATCGTATCACCAAAGTGACCTAGCTTTTTTGGGTTTGTCTATTTTTAATCAAAATTAGAGTTTTAAATTTTGAGCGAAACTCAAATTACCTATACCTACATTTTTTCAATATTTTTCTACAGCAATTTTGTGAGTGTAATAGAACAAACATTTTAAATGTCTAGATAAAAAATAAACAAATCATTAAAAAAAAAATATTAAGTGTTAATTATTGTGTTCTCATTTGGATGAAGAATACTTCGAAACAAAAAATGATTTATTTGAGTGGCTCGAGTCGTCTTAGGTGGTAACCAACAAAACATGAAAAAAAACTAACATATTATTATAACCAAAAAATATCTTTCACACCTCATGATCGTTATTTCAAGACACTTCTACGAAGTTAACTGAAGTAAATAAAAAAAAATGAAGATGCACACAAAATAAGGGTCATGTGTTAAATTCAGAGTATTGTATACGTACGTAAAATTAGACCTAAGTGTAAGTACGTTTTAAAAATTTTGATGTAGGTAAGGCATAAAATAATTATTGATCTAAATGAATTTCTTAACCCCTAGTATGAGTTTTCGATGATCGAATATCGAAAGAGTTTAGAAAAAAATTCCACGCAAGAAGATTGAACGATTCGATCGTTTGAAGTTTGAACACTATTTGCACGTTATATAAGTAGCTTTAGATAAAAAAAAAAGTCGTACTTAGCACTAACCCCTGGTATATAAAGGTGAGCTTAGAACAAAAAGTATTATTGCTCATTCTATTAGATTCTACCGAATTTCGTTGCTTTTTTTAATCAATATTTAAGTATCAAAATGAGACACAGTTTACTACCGGTTACAGACATTCGGAGAATTATCAATACATGGCACACTCAAGATTTTAATGTTACTAAATTTTGTACGTCTTGTTTTGCGTCCTGTTAATTATTGACACATAAACCATATTTTGTGTACTATACTATTTTGTGTTTGTTAAGACTATCCATTATTAAAACGCAATGATGTAAAAATTGCATTTGCAGATGAGTATAATTTTTAGACCAGTTTACAAATAACCCATATTTGGTGTGATTATGAATTACTAATAATAATATGACTAACGAATACTGTTGATAAGTTTATCACTTTGAGCGCCTCTATTCCAACATCCACATCCGTTCATTAACAACCAAGTCAATATGGAATTATTCTTATTTTTAGTCCCACATTTTTTTTATAATTCCATTTGTTTGTCAACCGTCAAAAATTGAAATACACTTTTTGTCAAATTAATTCTAGTCTGGTCTCATGGGATGATCTGCAGCGTCATTGGTCGTAAACCATTGCAGAAATTTATTTTTTTGTATTGAAAAAAAAAATAAAATTAATACCTATGTTATTTTTCATCTTCACGACATCGAGTGTGGTTCTGAACATTACATTACTATACCTAAGTACTACCACAAGATACATTATTAAGAGAAATTGGTAAACCGGTAAACTAAAACTAGTTTACCGATAACCTTTACTGATTTTTTACTGCGGAATAAGATTCGTTTTAATAAAACGCGTTTCTGCAATACTTTAAAAAAACTGTTTAGCAATAAAGAATTAAGCTTTTGCGTAAATTTAAGAATTTTCATAATTAGAATTATCGATCCTGAATCATAATTTTCAGAAATGACCTAAAAGTCATCAAAATTTCGCAACCTTAAAACAAATAAATCACGAGTGAAGAGTAATATACTCGAAAACCTATCGTTTTATCATTTCGTTTTATCTTCTTCGAGAAACCTCGTCAAATTCAATTAAAATTTGAAATTTGTAAAAATATTAAATTAAAAAAATCCTTTAAACCACTGGTTGATGATGACTGTTAAGAATATTCACACTCGACGGACATAGGTAGTTGAGTCAAAAGTTCCCATACGCCAACAGATGTTGTCACTGGGGACCATTATAATAATTAGCGCTTTTTACTTTATTGTTTTCATTTTAAACATTCACTTAAAATAACACACTGAACTATTAATTAACATTCATACAAGCCCATTATATAACGATTGTATTATATATATATATATATATATATATATATATATATATATATATATATATATATATATATAGTTATCTTGAAAAGTGAAACACATGTCTCAAATAAAAGGACTATTTTGATGCTATTTTGACGGCTTTCCAATCCTCAAATTTTGATCATGGGAATCTTCTACTAAAATCCATGACCCCGGAGGGAACCGGACACGCTTCCCAGCAGTCCCAAGCAGAGATTCTAAATATTTGATAACTGACCCGATGCCGTTTCTTCGGTACAAGAGGTATTAAATAATTCTAGCCAAAAATAGCTTTGATTGGGTAACCTGTTGGATAGTAGGTATACAGAAAAATTTAACAAGCACTATACTTAATGGGTTTTTTAATTGCTTTATGTTTGTTTTTTTTTTTTTTTGTAGTTGAAAGATTTGCGAATGGAGACCGATTTTTCAGACGCATTTTTTACGGGAAATTATTCATGAATGAGTGACGAATCGATTAAATCATAATATTTGACGTCACCATGGGAAGTCCCACCATAGTACCTAACGTTACGTATAACGGCCGGTTTTAAAAAAAGCGGCTACTCACTTTAGCTAAAGGAACATTTTAAACTTAATGTCTCCTTTAAGATGACGCGTTTCATAAAAAAAAATATTTGAAAGTTGGTAGCAATAATTGGTACAATGGAAATCTATGGAAAACACAGGGTGTTTACTTATATTTTCGAGGATATTCTGTTAATCTGTCATTTCCGTTTCTCAACAAAGCATCATTGTGTAGCTATTGTTGTTAATTTATTAATATGGTTTATAAAAGTAAATGAAATCAGTAAACAATAATATTCTTCCCGTTTTGCCATGTTTTCCACCCTATTTTGGTCATTTTTGCCTTCAGTGTCACCGTATGCAAATGTTCATCTTTTGTGACAGTTAAATCGCCACGAAATTTTCTATGAAATCACTCAAAAGATTGAACTACATTAAAGTCGACTTTAGTGCCAATTTAGTGCAATCAGATCGGGGTCGTGGGGTTGACCACCTCACACCCTTAAACTCCAGCGGTCAGAAAAGGCAACAAAATTAAGCCTCGGACGCCTGGGCCCCACCAGGGGGGGGTCCAGGCAGCTAGTGTCCCCCCTGTGTTGACCACGGCTCGGAACAAGAGCTTGAAAATCGGGACCCTGAATGTCCGCACTCTGAGGGCGGGCGGGGAGCTTGTTGCTGCCAAGTTGGCGGGAGATTATGGACTGGATATCCTGGGGCTGAGCGAGGCACGCATCCCAGGGACGGGGCAGAGTGACGCTGGCAACTATGTCATGCTGCACTCTGGTCACCGAACTGCACGGATGCGTGGCGTCGCTCTACTTTTAAGTAAATATGCCTTCTCTCGCCTTCTTGGTTGGGAACCTGTTTCTGACCGCCTGATGAGTGCGTCCTTCAGGATGACAGGCGAAACACTGACGGTCCTCCTATGCTATGCTCCCACTGAGGATGGGGATGCGGCTGCCAAGGACTGTTTTTATGACAGTCTGGATGCAGTTGTGTCCCATGTCCCAAGGCGCCACCGCTTAATTGTACTGGGGATTTTAATGCCAAGGTTGGCAGTGACCCCCAGTATGGACCAGGCGTCATGGGTAGGCATGGCATGGGAGTGATAAATGATAATGGAAGCCGTCTGATTGGTTTCGCCACACTCCACGGACTCTTAATAGGGGGAACTCTGTTCCCCCACAAGGATATCCATAAATATACTTGGACCTCGCCTGACAGGAGAACAAAAAACCAGATTGACCATCTTCTGGTAAGGGCCAGCAACCGAACTGACCTGCGAGATGTCCGCACCTACCGAGGGGCAGACATGGATACTGATCACGAACTCCTTGTGGGTTCGTTGAAATTCAGATTTACCCATTTCCAGCAGGGACCGTCTGCCTCTCGCCCGCTGGACATACGCAGGTTAGAGAGTGCTCAGTGTCGTCATTCGTACGAGGCTGAGTTACGCACCAGGTTTGCCCCCTTGCAGGATTCACACGGAGCTGTTCCAATTGAGACAGCTTGGAATAGCTTCCGTGACGCCGTTATGGAATCCGCACGTTCTTCTGTCGGCTATAAGAGCAAAAAGAGGCCAATATGGATGTCCGATGGGTCCTGGAGCCTCATCGAAGATCGCCAGAAGGCTAAGACCCTCAGAGACAGCGAAAAAGACCCTCAAAAACTGGCTGCTTTGGTGTCTGAGTACAGGGAGCTGAGCCGCAAGGTGAAGCACTCTGTACGAACAGATAAAAGAAGACACCTGGACTCTCAGATACGGCGAGCGCAATCTGCTGCACTCGGAAATGACTCAAGGACACTTTTCGAAATCACCCGGGAGGTCGGGGGCAGGGGTCAAAAAAGACCCGTGACGGCAATACGAGACTCTCGTGGAGCCACTGTCACTGCCCCCGAACTGATTAAAGGGAGATGGAGGGAGTACTTTGAGTCAATATTAAACCGTCCCGAGCCCTCCTCACCTTACAACTTTGAGGAGGAGTTGGCTGGTCTGAATATACCTCAGGCAACTGGGATATGTGAGGAACCGCCGACATACAGTGAGATGGTGCTGGCCGTGATGAGACTTAAGAACAACAAAGCGCCAGGAGACGATGGAATTCACGCAGAGCTCCTCAAACAAGGCATAGACACCCTTGGCCAACCACTATTAGATATATTTAAAATGGCGTGGGAAGAGGAGAGGTGCCCAAAAGATTGGCGGAATGGATCCATCGTCGCAATATTTAAAAAGGGGGACCCCCTTGAATGCGGAAACTACCGTGGAATTACTCTACTGAGTGTTCCCGGTAAGGTATTATCTCAGATATTACTACACCGCATTCGGGGGCCTGTCATGGCTGTCCTGAGAGAGCAACAATGCGGCTTTGTACCTGGAAGGTCCTGCACGGACCCAATTTTCTGTGCCAGGTGCATCTTTCAGCAGTGCAAGGAGTTTAACTCTCCAGTCGCTTGTTGCTTTATAGATTTTGAAAAGGCCTTCGACAGCCCACATAGACCATCAATATGGAAAATACTTGCTCTGTATGGTATACCTCCGAAAATAGTTAAAATGGTGCAGTCCCTGTATGAAGACTCTGAGTGTAGCGTGAAAACGCCAGGTGGTCCTACTGAAGCTTTTAGGATCACCACGGGAGTCAGACAGGGCTGCGTACTAGCTCCCTTTATATTTATAATAGTCATGGATTTCCTGTTGAGAAAGTCCATGCAAGGAGCAAGAGGTATACCGATAACACAGAGAGATGGTCTAATGGGCGAACTGTGCGATCTGGAGTACGCGGACGACCTAGCGTTGTTCAGTACGACAGTGGAGGAATTACAGCGCAGTGTTTCAAGACTCTGCAACGAAACAGCACGCCTCGGCCTTCGAGTCAATGCCAGTAAGACGGAGCTCATGGCGAATAATGCCTGCCCCGATAAACAGCAACCGATAACCATCGATGGTCACCAGGTCTCCCGGGTGGATAAATTTAAGTACCTGGGAGCAACCATTACCACCGCTGGTGACCTCGGGGCTGAGCTCCCGATTCGTATCGGTATGGCAAGTGGCGCCTTCAACAACATGACCAAGATATGGAAAGCGTCGGCGTTTAGCGTCGAGACGAAATGTAAACTGTTTGATGCGTGTGTGTTGCCCATTCTCCTTTATGGGTGTGAGTCCTGGCACCTGACCAAGGCCCAGGCACAAAAAGTCTCAGCCTTTGAGATGAAGTGCCTAAGGAGAATTCTGGGCGTAAGATGGTACCACCGCATCACGAACGACGCTATACGCCGGCGCACCCAGTGTGAGCCCATCACCTCCACCATTGTGGGGAGGAGATGGACTTGGCTGGGACATGTGTTAAGGATGCCGAATGACAGTTGGCCGAGGAGAGCGCTGTTCTTCCTCCCATCAGGGTCCCGAAGACGAAGACGAGGAAGACCCTCTCACACTGTGTTCCGCTCCTTCGAAGCAGAGCTGAGGGACATGGACATGGTGTGGGAGGAGGTCATCACCGTTGCGCAAGATCGAGCGCAATGGAGAGCTCTTGTTGCCTCCCTATGCCCCTAAGTGGGGTCTAAAGGGAGTTTGGATTTGGATTTAGTGCCAATAACGAGACTTTACCATAAAGTCGGCTTTAAATGTCATTTTGTTGTTATGAAACGCGTTATTTTTTTAAAGGAAACTTAAAGACTCCTTTATTTTTTATGAAACCGGCTGTTAGAGTTTTAAAAGTTGAATTTCTTCCAATGCGTGATTAATAATTAAGTATATTTATTATGATCAATAATTTCAAATCCCAGTACCATCATTACATCAGATACAGAAAATCATTACATAATAAGTTATTTAAGGAAAATTAAATCTTTTATTTTATCTACATTCACTATTGAGATGGTTTGTATTGTATTCAATATGGGTGGATTAAAGAAAGTGTCACGTGTCATTTCTAAAAGTTTTCATAATACTACCTTCAGTTACAATATCATATAGGAATTTTGTAAAACGACGTTCAACCGTGTGTATTTTTTTAATTCTCATTTTATACTACCAATACAAAAAATATATACCTACTAACAATACAAAAACAGCAGCTCATTTCCACTTGTGTCAAGAACAGACGTGTCTGCATGTGCATATCTCGTACCGTTTCCATTTAAAAAAAATGCTCAACTTGTTCGTTTTTATACTATTACAAACAACTACATCTACATTACAGAAGAGTAGTTCGTAATACAGATATCAATTTTTTGGGCCAAAGGTGCTTAATACTGGTATTATTTCATTTTCTAGATATAAATAAAAAAGTCTAAATTTTGTAATAATTCCACGTTTTATTACAAAATTAAGACTCTTTTTTACATTTCAAACATCCAAATTATTGCTAGAATACGAGCCAAGATAAAATGAAACCTATGAATTATAGAGTGGATATAGGACTCACTTTAAATCGCCTTTTGCTATATCAAATTATCATCAATAAAAATTATGACCTGACTGCAAATTTAGAAACTGTGATAAATTAAAATGGCATACTTTTCATTAAGGGTGAAATCATTAAAAATGATCAATTTTATACATATCTACTATTATACTGTTTTTGAATAAAAAAGAAATATTTTAGCGGTTACGACGCCGGCTTTCGCACTGTCGTGCGGACGTCGTGGGTTCGATCCCAGGTACCGACCATCTTCCTCTTTAACGACACAAGCTTTAAGTAGCTTACTGTGAAAGATTCAAAGTGTGTATTTGTGTTCACTTTGAGTAACCACAGATTCATTTATAAAAAATAATAATATATAATGAGTCATACGATTTTTACTAGATAATTAAAAATAAGCTATCATTACAATACAATGTACAACACATATGTCATTCAGTTTTTATGTCAAATAAAATAATAAAATATATTCCAGACACGAAACCTCCCATTGAGAAAAAAATGATAAAAAGATATAATTTAATTAATATTTTATACAAAATATTTATGTCACAGTTATGTCGTCATTGAGGCTTTGTTGAACATCCCACAATAAATTAAAGCAAAACCTTCACGCCCAGATTTTTTAACTATACATTCGGACAATAACAACAAAAAACATAAAAATATCCGACATAAGTAGGGTTGCCATAAGTCCCGTATATACCTACGGGACTATCAACGATTTGATCATCTTCGTCCCGTATTAGTTCATGTCCCGTATTTCCATAAAACAAAAAGTAATGTCTTTTCGAGACTAAGTACTGAACTGGTATATGATGTCCCAAATTTGTCAACAGCAAGCTGCTGAAGTCATGCCTAATTATTGGCCGCTGGAAATGGTAAAATTTTTGTTAGTCTAAATCTCTAATCTTGTTGACGCTATGATAAGTTTGTAAACAATAGTATTTTTCAATTAAAACAAGAATAATTCAGGTTCATAGAATTCGTTTATAAAACTATAAAAAAGGGGTAAGGCTGGTGATTAGACCTTGCTAGAATAATGTATGTATCTTCTAGTATGGCTCTAGTTGGTGACTATGCAAGAAAATCCTTCAATAGTTTACACATAATTTTTTAATAAAACAACGATTTTGATGATGCTCAAAAATGTTAGTTTAAAAAAATAATATTTTTTTTTAAATGCAAATTGACCGTTTAAAAAGAATATATTTTTTTATTAAATATTTTTTGGAGACCAAAAAAATATATGTAAGTACATAGCTTAAAAAAAGTTATTGCTAAAATCCATAGTTTTTATGGTTAAATTGGTCTCTCAGTGTTCACAAATGCGTGCCTTCGTAAAATGATTTCGTTAAAAATTTGCGTGTCGACGTTGAATGAGTTTTGGGCATCGGAAGAGAAATCGTCCCGATTTGGTTCCCAGAAGTTATGGAAACCCTAGACATTAAGTCCTGTTTATCATACACCATAAAACCATTTTATGATATTCATACTGTGTACGGAGATGGATGGTTTTATCTTTCATAACATGGAATCTAATAATTTCTATTTCCCTTGTACGTTTCATATTTTTTTTAATTAGGTAAGTAAGTACATTTTGTTTTACATACAAACTCTTGTATCCTAATTATTCAGCTCTCGACCGACATGAATCATACAACTGACTGCATTAGTTATTATTATTATAATGAAATCCTTTTCATACCAAATTAATTAACTAAATTAAAGTGATAACTTTGTTAATAAAATACATATCATAAATAACAAGCTGCACGGACTGGAGGTATCAACTATCTGCTTTCATTGTGTCAAACGATAATAAATTGTATTATATTTATTTTATACTGAATTTTCGTATCTTTTCAAAACCTTTACTCTATATTTTTAATGAATAACATCTTTGGCAGCCTGCTTTGATGCATAGATATACACTATTTTTTGCATACAGAGATTATTTTTGTTCGTATTAATGTATACCTACTAATGGTCGACCAGTGCTCGAAATTCGACCATAACCAATTTAAATTATAAGTTTGAACATTATTGGGGTTTCATTGTCAAAGATCGAGCGAGCGCTATTTCACAATTTTCTTTTAAAATCATTGAAATGGATGTGTCAAACTTGACATGTTGATATGTACAATTTTTTTCTATATAATTAAAATCAAACAATATTAATCTATTCTCAATTTGACGACAGATAAAATAATATATGCATTTGTGCCGTCTGTGCCAATGTCAAATACATCGGAGTGTGCATTTGTGAATACTGAGTATCAAATGCTTTCATTACCGAAGTATTTTAATGTTTTTTTATTGATTTAATGTATTTTTAGGCATTAGTATTCATTAAAAAAAGTATTAGTATTCGCCACTCTTTCTCTATATCTTCTACATAATAATTCAGTAATGTATGTATATTTATTTATTTATTTGTTTCACTCCAACTGTATGTCAGAGCATCACGCTAAAACCGTAGGTTCTGCGTTGAATATTTTTCTTCGCAGTTTTTCGCAAATACAATTGTGGTAATCTGAGATACAAATATTTACATTTCATTAAATTTATTTTAAATTATTTACAAATTTCTAAAAATTTAAAATATTCATACAAAAATGAGAAAGTCATGTTTTAAAAGTAAAATTATACGTCTAAATTTTGTGTAGAACTGTAGCATTACGGTATGAAAATGTACAAAATCGATCGAAGTTTGATTTGAAATTCAAAAAATATAAGTAGAAGTCTTTTAATTCATATTTTATAAAGATTTTCACCGAAACTTCTTATAAAATATGTACGCCATGACAGATGACTAAAGCCGGTAAAGCAGAGTTCGCTTGCACCCTCTCTCTCCTAAGGTGCCTCATTAAATTTATCACTACAGTCATAAGTAGGTCAAACTAACTATACATAATTAGGTAGGTAGGTACCTATATCTACAAACAGTATGGAGGTTTTCATTAGGAACAACTACACGTATTATAATACTAGGTAGGTAGGTACCTATGTATAACTACATTCTTCTTTTAATTTTTTCGTGTAATCAACAGTGAGTATTAATTTTTCCTCATCTTCTATTTTTTTTATAAATATTGAAAGTGACATTAGTTTTTCAAATTTTTCGCATATTTAGCAGTGACTCTTATTTTTTCCTTTTTTGAAACATTAGCTGGGTACACATTCTAATCATTGACCGATAATCGCTCATTTTTTAAAACTTAGCAAAATTTTTTTTTTGAAAATGAGCGATTATCGGTCAAATCTTAAAGATAAATCGTTACGTGTGTACCCAGTTATTAAGATAATAATACTCCTGCCGCCGTAGACAAATTCAAATTGGTGTTCGACTACAAACAAAGATATCGCTAATGTATAGTGCGAAAAAATTAACTGTCCACTGGAACATATAAAATGATCCTTATAATATAAAATATAAAAAGTGGACAGTTAATTTTCTTCCTACTCTACATTGTCGAAGTCGTTTGTAGTCGATTGCTGGATCTACTGGTCCTGAGAAGGGGAAAGCTGCATACAAAACCTGTTCAATAACCTACGGCTCAAGTCTGACTAGCCAAATCAACAACGTAAAGCAAGACGGGTATCAGCTAGTAAACTATAAGTGTGCAAAATTTCATACTCCTCCGTCAGCGCAATTTTCGTAAAAATGGTTACAAAAGTTTTTGCTTCAAAGCGTACCTATTAATATATATTGATAATACCTCATCAAATTCTGATCGTCACAATTATGATATGATACACAGGGGCACATCAGGTATTCAAAATAATATATTTCTTATTGATTTTTTTTTACTTTTAAATAATACGTAGGTATGTATGTATAGTGTAAACTTTGACGACTCCAAATGCCTGGAGAGGCCCAGAGACGAGAATGAGTAAAAATAAATAAAAAAATAAAAATAAATGTGTACTTATAGTGGCTTCTATTATTGTACAAATCAGCAATCAAGTTATACATATTTGTTAATATTATGAAAATAGGGTGGATTTCAGAAGTTCATTATCATGAGTACCTACTTACTATGTTGTTGGTAACTAATGAACCAACAACTAATTAATTAAGTATGCTGACGAGAGAAATAAATTTAGTGGTTGAAATAATTAGGTATATAAAAGAAATTACTGTATTATCTATGAGTTAGTAACAAAACTATTAAGGGTTGGTCACTTGTAACGTAATCAGACTAATTAAAAATGTATGTTATAATTTAACTAACATAACAAAAATATTCATTTCAATAGAATATACTTAATTATAAGTAGGACCTATGCAAAATGTTGCAGTATATTTTTTGATCTATTTTATTTACAGTATTTACCCAGCTCATACACACAATACATACACTTGCACCCCATTTTGGTACGATAAACTGACAGTCAAAAGATAAGGCAAAAGGTGCAGAAATATTCAGATTATTTATGTCAAATTCTTGCGTCCTTATACTGGTCTGAAAGTGGTAATCTATCGCTTCAGTCGGCCAATTTCTTTTTGAAGGTTGTGGGTCGATCGCCGATACCGGCTTTGCTTTCTGCGAAAGTTCTGTGTATTTGCGTTCACATTCGCCACAAATTTTAAGCCCCCAACCTATAGTGGTAATGTAAACTCAAAAAAGCTCACAGTGTTAAGAAATAATAACGAATAAATTATTCGGATAACTAGCTCTAGGTAGGTAGGTATATCACATAAATAAATAACTAACACTACTTTTAAAACTTTTTCATCCGGTATTTTTTTCGATAAACGTTCGATCCATGAAGTTTCGAGAAGTATATGGGATAGGCAAAGCACTTCATTGTCCCAATTCCTTCAAAGTTTTGTTATCATTTAGTCTTTATTTTTAAGTAGCTTTCCCGATTGACGTTGTCGTGTGTTCTTAAGCATGAATATTGAATTCGAATTTGTAAAGGGATACGCTTTTTACCTTTTAACCAATGTCGATCCGACCGATGCATCTGTTTTCAGACATGTAATTTCCATCCGCATTCTGATAACCCTAACAACTATCAAAAAACTGATTTCTGTCAAACGCCAATTTAACTTCTAAATTGGAATTAATTTTTATGATAAAGACCACTAAGAAGATTACCTACTGTAGGTTTTCAAATTTTCTTTCATAAGAACCTTCTCCTGATAAAAGCCAACACGACAGAAAAAGAATTAGCGAAATCGGTCCAGCCGTTTAGGCGTGATGCGTTGACATCGGAAAATAGCTCACCATTTTTATGATATAGATAACGTTCAATGTGATCATAACATTTGGCCCCTTTGATGCATTCTGAAGAAGGAACATTTTCTTTAACCCTAGGCTTTTTAACCGATAGCTTAAAATACGTTAACACGTCGGTACCCAAATCTATTTCCCACTAACCACTTCATATTGAATATTCAAACTTATTTATCTTCATACCCCGAATATTGAACATTTACTTTCATACCCCGAATGTTGAACATTTACCTTCATACCCCGAACGTTGAATATTTACCATGGTGTCGTTCTTACCTGAAACAAACAACAAATACACATGAAAATTAATTAGTTATTAACACAAAGTCTTGCCTTGACGATAAATTAACATCAAGAAATATACAAATGGTCATAACTCAAACAAAATACAAAGAAAACATACATGCAAAGTAACAAAATAATATTTCAATTTGAAATGATATACCTAGGTAATATAATATTTCACCAAACATTAGATTTTTTTTTACAAAACTTAATCATATTATGTTAATGTACACTTAACACGAATCAATTGTACTGCGTTGGACTTTTAACATGCCCTATTGTATTTTTCTGGAAAAGCATTTCGAGTAAGACTACAAATCAAATAAATCTGAACAGTGCGAAGTTATGGATATTTAGAATGGGAACGACAAAGAAGAAGGTTCTGGTACTACAATGGTAGAGACAAGCGACAATGGACAGTTTTCCTGGAAAATCCTCAAACCTCTCAAAAAATCCAATGATGTTGGAAGTCCAAGTCGCAGGAACAAAGGAAACGGACAGATAATGGGAGAGTTCAGATAATTATTTTTATATTTTGTGCATTTTGTATTAACGACCCCTCGCAAAGAAGTTTTAAATACTTATACAATTTTTCGAAGGTGTAAGCAGCTGTAGAATATACTCGTATATTGTTGACTCAGTAGCTAGTTTCCTTGCATAGGGCTTCGAATTATGCAAGTTCGAGTCCTGGTAGTTCGCAGCGGAGAAGTAGACGCGTAAATCAGTAGTGATTTAGATTTGAAAAAAAATAGCATTCTTTGAAAAATCGAGCATCCCTCGATTAAAAATTTTATAATAATAGCCGACTATATTGATAATATAGTAAAAATCTAGCATCCATAAATATTCGAATAATTGTGTTTTTATTAGGGTTTTTGGAAATGTAGTAAACTTTGACACTTCTCTATATCAAGGTATAAACTGATGATTTGTTAACAGTTTACAAGAATTCACTCAAATAAATCTAACAGCAGTATTGAAATCTTTGAGTCATAGATCATAAATTTATCACCACGCACAGATCACTTAAACTGTCAATTAAATAATGTCGAGTGTCATAATCGTTGTGATTTCTACTCGAAGTTACGTATAAAGATATTCGACAAAAAAAATAACCTGAATAGCGACAATCGTACTCAATACAGCTAATCGCCACCATTAACATTAATAACAATATTTATAAAAAATAAATACAATAAAAATCAACCATTGAACCAATGAGTGGGTAAAAACACATCGGAGTTTATGAGGGCGACCTTCGGCAAAAGGGAAATCTACCATTGTTGACAGTTTGTAGGCAATAATTAGATATGTTTTGACACATTATTTAGTTCACTGCTGTACGTAACAACGGATGCCTTGAGTCTGTTCAAACTTTAAACAATTATTTCGTCACGATCAAATTATTTCTATACGCACGATTACTCGTTGCACAGAATCTCGAGAGTTTTGACAGGTTCTTATAGATTTGATAAAAAAATCTTAGGTCGATGTTATGTAAAAAAGACATTGACAAGTATTTGTGCTTACTTTTCTCACGAAATTTGATATTTTTTATATAAAAAGTAGTTAATTTTCTGTACAAATTACATCACGAAAGACGAGGTTCTCAACAGAATCCAAGAAGGGAGGCACCTTGTAAATATACAATCTTAGAGAGATGGGTCGGACACATATAATGCCACGTAAACTTCCTGCTATCCTGCATACAGAGTGGAGACCAATCGCTGCCTTTGCTGCAGACCAATCCTCGGGCAATTGCAGTTGAGACCGAACAAGAATATGTGTTTTTAAAAAAACGTTTTACAGCATTATGATGGAAGATTGAGGACTTTTTAGTAAATAGATCAGTAACCTTTAAGTACCACTATGTGAATGTAACATGTGATGATAAAATAGAGAAGGAGATATCTCTGAGAATCGCTTTGGCAGGATCCACTTTCAATAACATGACATCCACAAATGTCGTATGTGTAACGCCAGTAATGTTGATCATTGATCAGTCCAATGTAACTAAACCAAATCTTGCAATCAATGATCTACATCTGAATTCACAATGTTGGAACGAAGACTACGACCATCAAGTGCGAGGACGAAATTTTGTACATTCACAGGTTTCTAATTTAAATATATTTGCTAACCTGTTAATTACGCTCCAATCACACATAGACCTAATTGATAAATCACGACGCAAAGATCCCAAACTAATTAGTGTGTACACATCCATAGAACACACAGAGACAGTGCGGTGCGGTTGACATTGTTAATTAATTAACGAATGCCGGCTAGTTGGCTGACGTGCCGCCACTGCGTTTAGTTTACACGTACCACCCACTCTCTAATAATTCATTACGCCTATTACATTTCGGTATAATAATTACATTATGGATGTGTGTGTATCACAAAACGGCTCTTAACGCGGCCCCACGCAGTGTTTCGCTATACAACTCATTTTCATATTTCACTTCATACTGTTGCGTATCACGAAGTTTTTCTGTACCAAAGAAAAAGTTTTGGCAGTCTTTTTAGACTCCGGACTACCGGACGGGATTCACTCCGATGTGGGACCCTTACGGCGATGTCGGAGTCCCGTCTTGGCTTTATATAATGCGAGTAAAAAGGAATCTCCAAATTCCTGTAATATTCGGGTGGTGGAGGGTCTTATTCAATGTACTAAAGATAATGTTTTGGTCTTAATTCAATTTCATAATGTCCAGTGATAGGATCGACGAATTTGACTTCCTAAATAGTGAACGTTGTTAATGTAAAGTGATCACACTAAGCCATCAGCTTTCGAAACCGTAGAAGACAGTCGAAGTGGTTCAATTTTGTTTACAAATTACGATTTTTTTTTTACTATGAATCATGATACGTACAGTATACCTACTTCATAAGTAGTTAGACGGTTAGGTACCTACCTACCAAGTAAAAAATGACATGTTTCATGGTGTTATACAATAGAAAAAAGAAGTGGTCAACAAGTCGATCAGCGGTCATAGAATGGTGATCGCGACGCGAGTGATCGAAAACCGTTATCAATTTGTCTATGTGTTTTCCTCATATACACATACGTCCAGTATTTATCTCTTGGGAGTTGCATTTCCGGATGTTTGAAAGGAAAATTTTTCGGATTACGGAGTCTGTTTTAAATTAAAGTGAAATCTGTTTTTAACAATACTTACAGGCCACATTCTGACAAAAATGCACTAGCTATAAATAATCAACTCACAGTATGTCAAACGTCAATTAATATTAAAAAATAAAAAAGTTTATATTGACAAAAGCACTAAGAATATTACCTAATATAACTAATATTCCGCGCAACTTTCTAATTTTTTTCACTAATAACTATCCTGACTCCTGACAATAACAAACACAACAACAAACATAAGCGAAATAGGTCCGGCCGTTCAGGCGTGATGAGATGACCACTCGTGATGAGATGACCATAGTAAATAGGGCTCCATTTTTTTTTATATAAGTAGGGAGATTTTATCAAAACTAATATATAGTGTGATTAACCTCAAATTATATACATTGAAATTTGGCACAGATTAAGATTAACGATGTGTTTCATTAATGATACTGTTAAAAGTTTTATATTATGGTTCTTTGTGGTCGCGGTTATGTTTTTGGGACCGCATAATTAGGAAACTAAAACCGTTACCTAACAGGATAAAGTCGGTCAAATTTTATTTTCTTCATAATGTACTTACGTATTTGCCTAAAAGATAATGTACGGTCACATCTTTAATATAGCCGTAATATGTTACTTAAAGATTAGCCAAATAGTCATTCTCGTTGGATTAGCCAAATAGCATTTTTTTTATATATCTACATATAAAAATATGAACACAAAAATGTTTTTTGAAGACGCATGGATTTACGTATCTTGTTCTTTCTCAAATTGCTTTAAGGAACCGTAAATTGGAATGTGTAATAAGCGCCAATAAACAAAATTCATATCCTTGTAAAAAAAGAACCTTATATTTTCATAGGGAATACCTAAGTATAAATTACCTATTAGGTGTTAAATTATTAAAAAGTATGATTTGGTTATCAGGTAGGTACCTATATGGAAGAATAAATTTCAAGCTTTCTAAAATATAGTCATAGATAGAGGTAAACTGAAAAAAAAATTGATTAAATTTAATAATCTTTTCAAAATTTTAATTATACAAATATTAATAAAATACCACAATATGCGAGGTTTCTATGAAACCTTAATTAACCGCAAGCAAATTACCAAGATTAACCACAATATCTTCCTTCAGGGGGGTAAAAAACTCCAAACAAAATATTATTAATGATGAATTTTCCAAAATGTCTCATTACTCATCGAAATAGTTGAAGACATTTTATGTATTTAGGTATAAATATAATTAAAGTTAATTAGTTATACTTAATTTTGGAAATTGAACATAAAAGGATGACAAGAATTAATTAATTATAATTATTGTTTCCTCATTGAAATTAATACACATTGGGTTGAAGATTCTTGTTGAAAAAGAATTTGTGTTCATTAAAGGGACACTAAATAAATTATTTGGAACGAGAGATAAAAAGTGTTTAAACTTACTAATTAAGTAAACAATTAAATACCTCCAAAACATTTTTCGCCAATTTTTAAAACACATCAACCCCGGTTCCCTACGAGATCCGCTAAAGCTTAAAATCTCTCTAAAAATATGTGACAAAAGTATGTTTTAACGGACGGTTTCACTAAAATTATCACAATTCCTCTAAGATGACCCGCTATTCGATCAATTTAAGTGACACTTGAAAAAGACCCGCCAATATTTTAGAAGAACCGCTTTTATGTCAAAACTAAACTCGTGTCAATTTTTTTCTCAGATACATACATACATACATACATACATACTCCCTTTAAGGCACCCCGCACACCACAAGCTAGCCCGGTGGAGACCAATCCGCAGCTAACCCGACCCGCACGAAACCGACTTCCTAGCTCGATCGAAACAATCAAACCAAAAAGCCGGCCCCGGACAAATCAAGCCCGCCGCGAACTACCCCCAAACCAACCAGCAATGCGAGGGCCTAAACCCCACTCAGATACCTCGCTTAAAAACAACAAATAAAAACAAAATAGTTCATTATTTTCAGTAAGAATATTATTTTGCTCTTGTGTTTATCATAAAATACGTGTGTTGGATCCATCGTTTTGAAAGAACTCTCTCTCTTTTCGCCCCGTTGAAAGTTTAAAATGACATTTTTGTTCCTCTCAAAATAAAATAAATTTTTTTTTTTTTTTTTTTATTTATTCAATCAAATTCTTACAATAATTATAATTTACATTATATTCATTTTTATATATTCATATAAGTATTAACAATTTCTTCCTCTCTCATAAAACTCTTAATTAAATTAATATACAATTAATTAATTATTATAATGCATTTCTCGGTTTTTCAGGAAACGTATGTACCTGAAAACAGAAAACTTTTGTTGTTATTTCTGTTGTGGTGTGTTTCATGAGGTGTATTGTTGTTGTCTCTGTTGCTTCTGTTTTTCTGCTGCTGTTGTTATTGTCATGTTGTGTAATTTTTAAACCTGCTTATTATTGTCACTACTATGATTGTTAATTTCTTTTGTAAAAGGCATTATCGCCGTATATTGTGAAATAAATAAATAAATAAATAAAATATGTAATATTGTTATAAGTGTAATATTTCTCGATCAAGATGAATTTGTTTGAGAAAAAGCAAATTTGGCGGCCCTCATAAGAAATTTGACATAAGGAAAAATCATTCACTTAAAATCATTTGCAGCTATACTCACTTCGATCCATTTCGTATGCAATAGCTCTCGGGTTGGTTGAAATCACTTGACGCGTGAAATTCAAAAGATTAGTTGATGCTAAATTTTAGCGGAACAGATACAGAATTGGGACAACGACAAGCCTTTGAGACAACTTTTGTATGGTGACTCAAATAAACTACAGAACAGCATGTATGAAAACCGAAAATTGGTACCTACCAACTTGATGAAATAAAATACAACATTCAAATGTAATGAAAAGACAATTTTAGAATGTCCCATTAGAGAATAGTTTAAACAGGTTAGTCAATAATTTTCAAATTCGCTTTCATTGATCTGAAAAATATTTCCCTTATAGTATTATTAATGATTAATCTCTGCTGCCTATAGTTATTCAAAATCTAGACAATAAAATAATAAAGAATACTTGAAGTTGCAACTGTGTTTCGTTTAATTATTACAGAATCTAGTTATAATCTGTCACGAGGAATAAACAATAAAAAAAATTGATTAGATCGACCATGAAATAAACCACTGCATGTGACATTTTATTATCAACATTTTTTTACAGAAAATACAATCTGGTTATTGCGTAATATTTATTTCCCATACTATAATATTAAACAAGAAAAGAATTACGCAATAGATAGAAATTTCTATTCGCATCACGAATATGCAAATAATGATTGTAGGTAATATACTTTAACTATTGAAAAAATAGCAATACTGATAGAGTAGAATGGGGATATAGAACCATCATAATAGTATGGGGAAACTATGAAGAACACACGTGCCCTGTCGCTTACAGAAAAAATACATTAGGTTCATATCACTGTCTGACGGAGAGAGTATTGTCTGGTCTACTCGCTCACTGTTACTCTATCGGTCAGGGTTATCTAACCTTTTTGATTGAAATCTCTATAATAGGATAATTACAAGACTTAAAATCCAAAAAAAAAAGTTTCAAACACTACTTCGGATCTTCAGGTAGTATTAAATACGTTAGAAAAAAAAGTTATTTTTACTTGTAACTTAGTTTTTTTAATCATATTCTCGCTTCTCTGTTTATAGTTTTTTTTTATACTAATCATGCAATCAAGTATTAAAGTAGTATTTATTTTGCGAGACAGTCCGAGCAATAAATCATTCTACCTGGCATAGGTTAGGAAAATGTTCAAATTCTAAAGCATCGATATTTTTAATAAAATATATTTTTTTATGAAATCATTTCTTAATTCTTTAACTTATAATATTTTTTATACAGTGAATAAACCTATTGTTATCATTTAAAAATACCTACTAATGCTAAGAAAATGTTCGGTATTGTACCTACCTTTTATTTTTTCATAGTTTCCATATGATTAGTCATGAGATGCGCTTTATAATTATTTAAACAATAGCTCCTTAATTTTATCTCAGAAACATTACAAAAATAATGCTATCTAAACTTTTGTTTTATACTTTCACCTCGATTCTTTCATAGAAATGACTCGATGCATCGATGCACTCGATGCAGTCATCTAATGATAAACATCACTACCTCTTTTTACCTGCCATAAGCATAATAAGTGCGAAAGAGATAGGGAGTTAGAATCGGTTTATTATTGGAACTGTCCCGGTAAAAAAATACTACTATAACTATTTATTTTCTGATAAGCTAGACATTAAAAACTTTGAAATTAGGTACTCAAAACACGATAACAATGCATTTTTAAGACTCAGAATTTCATCCAAATTTAGAATAAACGATTTTGTTGCTATCGTTAAACCAACGGAATTTTGACTTTTATTCAAATTAAAACCGCAATTAAAATTAGTTTTTAATATGTGCCTTATATTTTATTTCCAATGCAAAATAAGTTCTGAACATTAAGCTCGGTACTCACTTGCGCTGCGAACGTATATCGTTATATCAACTTTATGAAAAGGATGCATGTGTTCCGCTCGCGTTCTCTTTTTCGAATCACGTATACACTTAACCTTTCGATTAAATTGATGCAATGTCACACGTTCGCGGCGCAAGTGAGTACGATGTTTTACAGTTAAGCTGAATTAACTTAAAAGGGATGAAAAAATCAAGTTTTTAAAATAACGTTATAATAAAAAAATTAATTGAAATTCAAATTTATATTTATTTGCAAGATATCGAACACGAATGTCCCCATATTATCTTTTCTTTTCTCGTTTGCGGATCATTTGGTAAAGGAAAAAACTGTGAGTACCTAGGTAGAAAAAAATGATATTTTTTTATTCAATTTTCAATTTTTTTTAAATGTTTATTTAATCAGTTAAATTTTTATCTATCCATTCGTTTATCATGCAAAATCGCCTCGTGAGCCCCGTAAGGTGAACGTGTGTCATTGATTCGTTACCCCTGTTCTTTAGAGGGGTGGGGAGTGCAGTGTTGCGCAGATAGTGGGGTGATGTCTCTAATGAAATTAATTCGGGGAGATATGACATGGGGGAAAATATTAATCACAGTTATTGCCTCTCGATGTTCAAAAGTGGATCATGCACACTCATTAATATTTCGATGTTTTTTTTTTGTAATTAAGATGAAAGGTGATTAATTATATTTGACTAGTTAAATAGTTCACCAAAAAAACTTCTATTTGACATGACAGTGATGTTTTGAATTTAACATGTTTTGATATTGTAATGGCCTATGGCCGTGTATGCTTATAAATAAATAATAATTATGAACAGATAACCAAGACCAATTTGGTTGGTAGTCAAGTGGTATCAATCGCCGGCTTTCATGCGCACAGCGTATCGGAGGTCGTACGTTCGAATCCCGGCCGTACCAACCATTTCCGCTTTCACGACACAAGCCTTTGCTTAGTGTGAAAGATGTCAAAAGTTTATTTGTGTTCACTTCGAGTGCGCACAGATTCATTAAAAAAAATAAAAAAAAATGCAAATAGTGCTTTTGTGGAGATTTAATGACTAAACTAGTGTCCGTTTCTGAATAGCAACTATTTATTTAGATACACCGAACCAGCCCACGTTATACTTAGAAATAATCATAATATTAGGTAAGTACTAATGTTTAGAGATAATTCCAATAGATGACGTGTTTAATTAGGCATTACGATGCATTGAAGTTATAGTCAATGTAATTAAATCCAATTCAAACATTATCATCAAGTCATTAATTATATAAATGTACACATTATCATCATACATGTTATGATTATGTGCGATGTTGTACGTCCATCTATACTAGCAGACCGCCCTCAACATTTAGCTTAATATAATGTTCACAAGTTTTTCTTAGATAAGTTTATCAAATAGAGTCATAAACAGAACAACACAAATAAAACAAATCAGAACATAAAATCCCCAGTGCTCCAATAACAGATGGAGAGAGATATGTGGGACTTTTTTTCAAAAAAAGACCAAAAAATTATGCATAATCCATTACCTATATTATTAGGTATATTAAAATGGAGAGCTTTTTTCCGTAGTCATCGCATCACGCCTAAACGGCTGGACCGATTTTGCCGATTCCTTTTTTGTCGTGTTTGCTTTTGCCTGGAGAAGTTTCTTATGAAAAAAAAAAATAAGAAAGTTACGTGGAAAATTAGAAAATTAAAAAAAACTCTAAATAGGCAACCTTTTAGTACATACTTTTTACCATATGATTTTTATTCCAATTATGAAATTTTGACAGGAACTGACAGTTGTTAGATAGTTGGTGCGATTGACAGAATACAGATGGAATAAACATGGTTTAAAACAGACGCATCGGTCGGAATAACATTGGTGAAAAGATAATTAATTCTTCACCATACTTATAAATTTGAATTCAATTTTTTATAGTTAAGACCACAGGGGACACGTCTGTCTGGAAAGCTGGTTTTAAATAATATCCAATGACGATGTGTTAAACTTTCTGAAACTGCGACACCTTTATTAGATGCGTTTATTTGTTTTCAGCATAAGAAATGATAAGAAAAAAAATCTTCATGTCTTTCTACATAAGTAGGTATACCTTCATTATTATTTTACAATGAAATCCGTATTGAATGTAATATTCGAAATGGCTCCCCAGTTTTAATAAAAATAAACCTTAGAGTACCTATATATAGTAGGTAGGTAGATGGTACCAACATAACAAATAAAAAAAATCATAAGTTAACCTCAAAGTATTCAAATTAAAATGAATCTTCTCCCCTTATCAAAAATCTAATTAAAATAATTGTAATGGGCGGGTAGATTAGTTGATATTATTAGTACAGACACAGCTATAGCTGCCCATCTGCAGAAAGAATTTTATTATTGTTTTCATTCCTCTATCTCGCCATAGATATTTCACAAAAGATATTTAATTATCCAACTCCTACCTACGTCTAATTCAGGTTATCGACTTCAGGGGCGAAGTGAATGTAGCCATTTTTTTAATATTAATGGCAATCTACCGTTTATACACCGACCATAGATGCTCAATAGCGCAAAAGGTTCGATTTCAAGGTGGGCCAGTGTTATTTCACATGCAATTTCTTAAATCTGGCTTGAACCCTGTCTCAAATTGGACGGAACCAGTAGTACTAATATAAGTTTCGTTTCGATATTCGATCATCGAAAGAGTTTCGAAAATTTTCCATACAAAAATGATCAAACGATTCGATCGTTTGTTTTTAGAACACTATTTGTACGCTTATTAGCGTGCAATAAGCTTTCGATAAAACTCGTACTCGCCCCACAGTAGCCCTGTAGATAATAAAGTTCCACCAGATATGTTTTGAAATAATATTAAAAATGAAACGATGAGTCTAAATTTGTAATACCGCTATGTAACTTTTCCTCGAAAGCTTTTTCAAATTGAGTAAAACTGAATACGCATAATTTGATTTAATTGACAAAAAATTCTGGAGAAATTTTACATCTACACAATAATATGAATAGTAACTAATCAAACAGATAAAAACAGTTTTTACTGTACACTTTAACTAAGAATATTAATATTCTCATCACTTTCAAATAAATAATTTTTGTACATTTTACAAAACCTTTTTTTAAAGGAATCTGATATCGATTTATTCAATATAGGCACGTAAGTAGTTCACCGTCTTTCTTTCTAAAAATCATAGGTTCGGTCTCTGATACCCACCATCCTCCTCTTTCTCAGCACAAGCTCGTTGGCCGAAGTGTATTTTTGTTCGTTTTGGGAGAGCCCAGATCATTAAAAAAAAAATTGTTGATTTAACCATTTTGCCCGGCAAGCTTTGCTTTAATGTCTCCCTTCTTTAAAAAGAAATGAATTTCATAATTAAATTTCCCTACATCTGAGGAACGGGGTGACACCATAGAGTACGTCTCATTCTTTCTCCCTAAAATTGCCCATCCACAACATCTTCTATCCTGTTTATACTCGATGTTATACATTCATTATCTTTAGGTATATCTGTTCGCTTATAATAGGTATTATTGGGTGATATAAATGAAAAATTCATGACCGAAAAATAAAAATAAATAATTTTATTATGCGATGAGTGCGTATAGATTGGATATTTTATTAACTTCTACATTTACAAATTAGCTAAAAATGTTTCATACAACCTTATTAGTAAAAACACTGTGTTTTTTGAGTCGGTGCTTCGATATCTGTCAGGAGCATGAATTTTACAACGTCTAGAACACGTAAAAGATTAGACACACGAATAATTACTAAATTCCATAGAGGGAATCCTCACAATTTAAAGTGTCATTTTTTGTCGACTTTAGATTCAACCGTAGTCAAATTTCACAACTAAAAGGCGAATTGCGAAGAAAAAAAGGGAAATTAATGTTCATGATACAAAGTTATCACATTTAAACAGCTTCGAATAAGCTGCTAAAACTGTTTTCTCACTATTTTGTTCCTCTTGTTTGTGTATTGATTTCTTATTTTTTATATAATGTTTGCTTCTTAGCATCACCAATAATTATTGTTGTATTTTTTTATGTTTCTAAAAGCAACCATCGGTTGCGTAAAAAATAAATATTTAGCTTTAAGGGATGAATTAATTTAACCGTTTCATTTTAAAAAAATCATTTATCGTCTATGCAATCAATTAATACCTATTGTAAGTTGGTTGATTTCTTTAGATAATCATTTTCAAGTACTTAGCAATCGAAACAGACTACTATTACTTTCTAGTAAAACATTCTGAAATATGAATCCTGCTTTGGGAGAAAGCCTAGTTGATGTCCAACCAAACGTGGACTCTTCTAGCCTGCCTTTGATCATTTATGGATCGATTAGTTATTAATCAAAATATTGCCCATAGAGATAGAGGTCGCGAAAGTGTAATGTAAAAAACTTGACCATAAACATTACTGAATGAACAAAGTTTGCGGCACTTTGATCCCGGTTTATCCTGCTGATAGGGCACATCCTGTCTCGGGGTCACATCGCTCCACAATCGCGCCGATGTGCATGCATTATCTACTCACAGGACAATGTACTAACACATTGCCCACATACCACAGTCATTGGGAATCATTGTGGGACAATATAGTTGACGGATTGGCATAAATGTCTTTTAACCAATGCCAACGACAACACAACTTGACTTGTATCGGTACCTACTTTAAAACACAATAAATCCTTTTTTATGCCTGTCGCTGCTGGTTTCTAAATAAGTAAATGACATTAGAGATTTTAAAAGGTAATTGAGTAAGAAGATATCGTAACTCTAAACCATGTCGATGTCCAGTGTCACAAAGGATCTCGGAGGAGGGCAGATTAAAAGGATTAAAAAATTGGATCATAAATAAAAAAAAATAAAAACTTATAATCCTATTAATGTCGAGTAAAATAAAACTCAGATATTTTGTCTGTTAGTGTTTTTTTTTAAGAAAGTTACCAAATTATTATAATCAAATAAAAGATGTTTTTAGAATCAGCGAATTTCTAATTCCTTAAACTGATCTATGACAAGAAAGAATCACTGATACCAAATCAAACGTTATTTCGAATCACGATATCTATAAATGACAAAAAATTTCAACAGGTTTCAGTTTACGAACAACACCTATGTTTTTTTTATCACAAACTAGCTTTCCCGACAGACGTTGTCCTGTGTTCCTAACTATGAATATTTAATTCGAATTTGAATTAATTATCATTTGACCAATGTGATTCCGACTGATGCATCTATTTTAAACCATGCATATTCCATTCGTTTTCTGTCAATGGCACCAACTATTTAACAGCTGATAGTTCCTGTCAAAATTTCAAAATTGGAATAAAAATTGTATGGTAAAGTACTAATAAGATTGCCTACGTAGAGTTTTCTTTAATTTTCTAATTTTCCATGCAATTTTCATATATTTTTTCTTCTAAAAGGACATTCTCCTGGTAAAAACCTACACGACAAAAAAAGAATTAGCGAAATCTATCCAGCCGTTTAGGCGTGATGCGATGACATCGGGAAATATAGCTCTCCATTTTTATATATAAAATGTATGTATGCTTTCTAAGTGTTGGTTCATTATTAGGGATAGCTGATGGAAGCTTTAAAAAAACGGAAGATATTTTGCTCGATCGAAAATGATAAAGCATCCGACTACCGATTTCGGTTATAAAGTTAATTAATTAAAATATTTCATTAATCAGATAATAAAGTTTGTTCAACTCTTTTCCAACAAAATGTAATTTAATTATTGTGTGCATTTTAACTGTGTGGGATGATGCAGATGAACATGTTTCAAGTGATTTAATCTTCTTAGGGCTTTTGACACTGTAAACTATTCTATTTTTAAATTTTAACTGAGTTTGACAAACTTTCAGTTGATTTTTATAGTTGGTGCGATTGTAACAATGTTACACATTATATTGGTTAAATATGTAATTAATGTATCATTATACAAATCAGAATTCATTATTCATAGAAAAAACATGACGCCTGACGGGAAAGCTAGTAGGTATAAGTATAAAATAACGATATGACCAATTTTAAGAAAGTCAGATCCCTCGTATCAGCAGCTTTTAAAATAATGTTCACATCATCAGTCTAAAACTATGGAAAATGCTATGGGTGATTTGGATTTCAGAATTTACATCAAATAACCGATATGGTGTTACAAATGGTGAATGAATACTATTATTCACACCTCCATAAGGGAAACAAGGTAATTAAATTTTTACCAGTTCCGACAATTCAGCGCGAGCAATTAGGTGTATATAATTTAATATTTCCTGTTTGATTAACTCACAAATGATTCAAATTGTTAAAAGAAATCAACAATAGATAAGTTGGTGTAACTTTGAATCGAATTGGTGAATGTTTTGTTTTGTTTTCGAATGATTTTAATTTAAATCATTGTTATTATCAAATTCAAATACAGTATTGTGTTATGCATCAATAACGTTTCTTTAAAATTATTACTAAAATTAGCTTTGAGTTAGCAATAAATTATTGATTTCTTCCAGTCTACCAGTCCCATACATTCTGAAATTTTAACATAAACCGACATTTGAACCTTTGCAAGCCAAGATGACAAAAAAAAAACAATTTTATTTGTAATATAAGTAAGAATGTTAATCCAGTAATATCAATGAAAATTTAACACGTACCTTCAATCTACATCTTCAAAAAAAATAGTTTTTGAAATAAAGCCAACATGGACTTTTGCCCATTTTAAACCATTATATTTCTTTTTTAGAATTATTGCGTAATCACTTTCGCATGCATGTAAGTAAAATCCAAATAAAAAAAGTCTACAAACTACAAAAAAATATGTAGGTATATTTTAAATAATGAAAGTGAATGAATTGGATATGTAGGTATATATATCATTTAATGATAGTGAGAAGATTATCGAAATAAGCGAAATTCCGATGGTTAAATTCAACATTTACGAAGGCCATTCATTACGCAGCGGTTTTTACATATTATTGTTTTTCGTTTTAAGAATCTCGATCTGACGTTATATTGACGAATGAAGTGCTGTGTAACCATCGTATCCCATCTCTCAAACGTTGGTGAGCAGCGAAAATGGGGTTAACTTGGACACTTAAAACAACCACCAGAAACTTGGGATAGTCATCACCTTGTAATGTAAGTCAACTGGATCCAGAGAGCCCAAAATATAGCGGGATGGAAACACTAGAATATACCTAGTGATGAAAGTTTTATTGGAAAACTTCATAATATAGTTACGATTATGTAACAACTAATGATGTTCGATTTTTAAATGGAACAAACCACTACGGGCTTACGACCGTCTTTTACTGTTATTTCGAAGGCTGGTTAGTGTGATCACTTTACGATAACAACTTTCGCCATTAGGTGGTTAGTGTTGTTTAAGTCTCCGAAACTCCTAATCATGAGAATTCTCGACATGTTCAACATGTCAAAAAATCTCATGTAGGTATGCAACAAGTAGATATTTAATAATTAACGAAATATAGAGATAAAAGTTGGAAATTATTGAGAAAATCAGAGCAAACAAATTTAAAGACTGCGACTGCTGTCGTGTATTTGGTCCCAGGATATGTATATAATGTATCATGTATAATTGTAACAACTTATGACTAACAATTCATTACTGATGTTCGATTTTATATTGGAACAAACCACTACGGGATTACGACCGTCTTCTACTGTTATTTCTAAGGCTGGCTTAGTGTGATCACTTTACGTTACGACTTAGCTTAAAAGGGGTAGGGCAAATTATTATAGTATGCCTTATTGAACCCAAATACACACGTAGAGGTATTTGAAATTGTTGAAATTCGGCAGGAAATATCCTAATTATAATGCGAACGGGTGAATAAATCAATATTTGCGCTCACATTGTGCTTGAACAAACACCGCGTAGGTAATTTTAATTAAGTTCAATTTAATTAATTGACCAATGAAATAAATAAACAGAGTAACGTATGGGCTTCCACGTATTTATATTATTAAGTATGTTTAATATAGTTAGGTAACGTGCCTATATTGTGGGTGGCGGAATGGGTGGTATGCTGCCAATTATGAAACACATATTGCATCACTTTCAAAATATTCGATTGATTACCGACAACTTTATTATTAATTAATTAATCGTCAAATAAATGTATTAAAAAATATATATATTTTCGTAATGCTGATATAAAGTATTGATCATTATGTCCACTTTTGTGACGATGAATTTCGACAATCCATGAGACGGTACTCTTTTCGATCGTGAAGAATCACTGACTTCTGTTTTGAAACTATGAAATTCTTTTACACTTTCAACTGCCTTTGACCGAACTCCCCCTCCCCAAATTTACGCTATTTTTGGATTCTTTTTTTTATTTATTGTATTTCTTTATAATAATATTGCTGTGTATTTTATTTACTTCAATAGTAAGTAAGAAACTATAAAATATATTCTTCAGGATAATCAGAAGAGGACGCCTTATAAATTTCATGATAAAATCCAAATATTATTACAATTGTTTCCATAATTTTATTTTATTTATACAAATATAACAATTTTACGATATTTTATAGGTACATTATACATCTGTAATTCTGAATTATAAACAGTTTCTAAAAGACTACACCGCCTATTCTCCTGCCGTCAGAGATCCTGCATTCCGCCCTGTCAATACAAATGAGAACGACCGCCATTTGCGGAGACCGCGTTTTGACACTGGTTGGTATTTTGTCCACATTTTAGATTATCACAAATTGGTTGAAGAATTCAGTAATCCAATATCACAAATTTGGGTCGAAAACTTTTAGATAATGTTACGAAATTAGAATTTTGAAGATCTGATACATTATAATAACAAAGTAGTTAAGCATCACAAGAGAAATAATAATAAGATAGGTACTATGAAATAAATTAAAAACAAACATATTTGTTTTGACCACAAAGAATTTCATTGTGTTGTATTATGAAAATGTATCACAATGGAAGACGAGACAGTACCTACGTCGTACAGTGCCTCTGTGTTGGTTGGTAAAAACGTTTATATAATCCAGTAATGAATTGTACGAAGGTTTCTGAATATTATTATGTAATAAAAGAAGGTAGTCAACATTCTGAAGATTTTCTCATTTAAAAAGCCTTAAATAATAACGATATATTATACTTATTTCTGAACTCAATAATATAATATGACTTAGCCAAACGTATTGGAAACACAGTGTGAACTTATTAATGAATTGAATTGCATAATAATAGCCCTTGATCTTTTTTATAACTATTATTTCGGTTTCAATATTTACGCACGACCGGTTTCGATAGAATGTTACGTCTAACCGTCAGGTGTTTACTTTGAAACTGTTCGACCGTGCGTTACTTTTAATTACAATAAATATTTGAATTGTGTGTAGTGTTAATAGTGTTTTTAATAATAATAATTGGTATAAGTAATGTCCAAAGGCAAGTGCGTAATTAAAACCTTGCCGATTTGTATTCCTTTTAAGAAGACATTGGATAGTAGGAAAAGGGATGACAAAAAGAAGAAAAAGACCGATAATCGTTCGAATAAAAATATGACCCGCCTTATTTATACACTGCTTGAAGTCAACCGGTCCCGTTCAATCTGAGACAGGCCAATCCCGGGTAGTAATTCAAGTGAAAAAACACATTGAAAATTTCTGACCCGACCGGGAATCGAACCCGGGACCTCTTAATCTGAAGTGGGAGC
This sequence comes from Mystacides longicornis, assembly GCA_963576905.1. Lineage (NCBI taxonomy): Eukaryota > Metazoa > Arthropoda > Insecta > Trichoptera > Leptoceridae > Mystacides > Mystacides longicornis. The sequence goes on from OY756428.1 coordinate 11,243,766, forward strand.
CTTTGCCACTAAGCTACCGAGGTCGGTTATTATATTTGGCTATGAAAGGGAATTTACGTAGCGTAGTTACTATTACTCATTATGGCTGTGATTATTTTTTGACGCAGTCACTACTTCTACTTCTCTTTCACCTCCATACCTCCAAAAATTGAAATTTTGCAATTTTGTTGTGAATACCTACCACAAGTTGCATGAAGTACCTATACAATGTGAATCAATGATTTCAATACGTTTTGTATAAGGAATTTTCAGAAAAAAAATTGGTTCGTCAGAGTGAGAATTTTGTTATTTATTTTTATTAACTCGTATTTTCAAATATAAATAAATAACTTTCGCAAGCGAAAAAAATACAAATTGTAGAAGTACAAAAAGAAACAAAATATACAAAAAATTAGATATATAGAGTACGTGCAACGAGAAATACCACAAGCCAGGTTGTGGACTTTTGGCCATTGGCTTTATTGGTTAATGCTTATACCTAATTAGAAGCTAAGATGCTCTTCTTCTTCTTTTGGTGCCATGTCAGGTATTCCTAACGTCGGCTATCACTGCGGCTAATCCTTCTCTGTCCTGGGCTGCTCGGAACAATTGTTCCACAGTACGGAAACCCGTCCATTCTCGTATATTCCGCAGCCAGGACATCTGCCTTCTTTCAGCCCCTCTGCGACCGTCGATCTTTCCCTTCAGTATCAGGTGGATCAGTCGATACTTTTCCCCACGCATGATGTGTCCCAGATACGAACTTTTACTTGTGACAGGAATTCACGCACTGCCACGGCTCGACATAGAACTTCTGAATTTTTCACCAGGTCGGTCCAAGGAATCTTGAGCATTCTGCGATGTAACCACATCTCGAAAGATGTTCTAAATTGTCTAAATATAGTATAGACAGATGATCGGTGTATTTGGTTAATAAATTGTAAGGGTGGATAATCATCAATTTGTTGAAACCACGACAGATCAAACACGCACCACGTGTGGGTAGCCAGGGAGTAAACAATACCGCGGTATAATAATGGACGAGGTTTTTTAATTTGAACAGTGGTTCTAAAACAAACATTCCCTATTGTTGGTGGCTTCTTTCATCGTATTATGATGTATAATGAGGTCCCCTTTTGACTGAGCGCTCGGCTTTGTTGGTAGGGCCGCGGTATTATTTTGTTACCGATGTATGTAAGAATAATAACCAATTATGAAAACGTTTGCAAACCTGGAGAAACCCGCTAATGGGGCTAATGAAGGTTTTAATTCATCAAGCTACCTGAATAGCGCAAAGTATAACAATTAATACTCCAAATTGTATGTGGCTGTGTATCAAATGTGGCTAATTTATTGTTAAAGCCTTGAATGCTTTATTCATACATCCAATCATGGATACATCTCTCATATAGGGAGACCAGAGAAAGACAACGTACAAAACTAAATAAATTCAATATTGGTGGTGGTGAATCCTTTGCTGTTTTTATTATGAGAGTGTGGATTATCGAATTCCCGTTTTGATATTGTAAAATACGATTAAAAAGAAACTGCAAATAATTATTCCTAAAAAACTCATAAATATATATTTTTTTCTAATGTACACCAATCACGTTCGTTTTTCTTTTTTAAATTTATTTATTTGACCATATTTCAAAATGAAATAGGTATATCTACTCAAATTTTACGTATTATTTCAAAAAATTGATCCTCATTCCACTGCCTTTTCCAAAGCATGATTATTAAAAAAAAAAAAAACTAAAAAACATATGATGCTTTTACGTTTTTCTAAATTTCAGGGTCATCTACGATGGAAATATTTAAGATAACCACCATTTTCGATATGTTTACTCGTAAACACTTCAGATATTGGTATATTATTTGCATTATTGTGTAGAATAATCTGTGTTAATCTTTTGAAAACTAGAAAAAGTGGTGTATTTATTGTTATCTTGAAAAGTCGCTCAAGCGATTTTTAGAACAAATCTTTGAAATAAAAAAAAACATGTTAAAATCAACTATAATAAGATACAAGTACATTTTTTAACAATGGCACAATACGTCCCTAACTGAACGAGTCGCCGGTAATTTCGAAAAAAAGTGTATTTTTGTATACCTATATAAACTCGATCTATGAACCTGTCACATTGAAAAAACATTTCGAATTATAAGGAATTTAAATTAGTAATTATTATTTCTATGCTGGGTATTACTATGTCCATGCTCTTTCGACGCTTTGTGCAAATAATGTTTCTGCTGTGTTCATGGCCCATTTATAAGCGCCATTAAAGAATCAGTCTAGTGTCCCGAGACAGGTATCCAAATGTTTTAAACTGAATATTTTTCATACAAAGCGTTCGAGTGTACTTCTTGCGTGAAATGTCAAAGTGCGTCAACACGGTTAATTGCAACAGGATCTACTCGTATCTAATACTGTTGTAAGAAATAATTTCAAAGTAGGTGCTTTACCTGGGACCACACACAAGACGCACGTCCAACTAGATCAATATCAACGAGTCATAACTCACAAGTGTAAGAATAATGTGTCAATAATTATTATATTGTGAGGCAAATCTTGTCACAAACAAGAAAACGATACATGCAAAAATTTATTTAAAAAATTTTCAGAATGAAATATATCATTAACAGTTTGATGAGTGACTATTTTCTGTTCTTTCTGACATCAGGATTTCAAAGAAAATGAAGACACTCCCTTCCGATTCTTCAATGCAAGTTGAGGAATTTAGATTAGGTTTTGATATTAGTTGATACAGCTCGAGCTGAGAAGAATGAGAAAGCTATGAGAATTTGTTGCCATTGACAGAAATGATTTACCTAATTGATTTTAAAAAATACCTTCTATGATAGGTACCCAAAATATTATTAAAGTAAAAATATTTGTACATAAACCAAATAATTTACCCTTTTGAACTTTGATTGTTGATGAATACCAGCCTCCGTAGACAATTTCAAATTGGCGTTCGAATACAAACGAAGATTTCGTCAATGTAGAGTGCGAAAAAAAATGAACCGTCCACTTGAACATATAAACAATTATTAACTATTTAAACCAAACAAAAACACTAAGGTATATAAAAATATAAAAAGTGAACAGCAAATTTTCTTCCTACATTGTAAAAAAATTCATTTGTAAGCGTTCGCAAAATCTAAATTGTCTAGGACCCCTGATTTTCTGGAAATCCTGATGTTGAATTTGAAAAAATAGATTTGAACTTTTCTACATGAAACAACGCTTTAATTTTTCGACTTTTATAAGATACTTTTATAAGATACTTTACTAGCTTTCTCGCGTTCTTTGTTCCGCATTAAATTCAATATTGATCCAATTAATGATCATTCAAAATCACTTTGTTATTGTTTTATGTACAGTCACTATTATTGTCCCAAGTGCATTGCGAATGAGATGATACATGTATGACGACATGGTAATAATATGCTGTTCCTAATACAAATAAATAAATATTCACAATATTGTTTATGTAAAAATTATAATAATAATTACACATCGATGTGTGGCCGACTGGGTGGGCTGTAAACAAGATGAAATATAAACATTGTGCAACTGTGTTATTTAAATCACTTACAGATAAGCAGAGAGGATCAATGGGTCTTGGTTAAATTTTAGACTTAAATTTGATTAAAACTCTGAGGAGCATAGACAAGAAGACCCTCAAAGCTAGATTAAGAATAACGATGGTAGAAAAATGATAAGTGAGGTAGAAGACCTATTGCGAGATGCAGGAGGCAATACAAAAGGTTCTGCGACCTTATTCTCGTAGCGCTTGAATTGCAATCTAGTTGAAAAGATATCTCAAAGGGCGGCTCGGATATCCACGATTGGGTACATTGTATTGTAGACACTCCCTCTTTCTCTCTGATTGGTCCAATCCTTATCCGAGCCGCCCTTAAGATATCTTTTCAACTAGATTGCAATTCAAGCGCTACGAGAATAACCCTGCTGGTATGCACTGCAGGAAAATGGAATCGTCTAGACTTCCTCACAAGGCATTACACGACTAAATCAAGATGGCTCCCAAGCAGACCACCAAAAAGTTATATACCACAAGTCCCACATTATTGTGAAAAAGATACTTCAGAATCTTCATGTAGGTGTTATTTCATGTGGTGGTTTGGTAAGAAAGAGTAGAGGGTTAGATAATCGGGTTAGAAAAGGTTTTAGAAGGTGTGATCGATCGAGAATCACGTGGATTAAACGCATCAATTGTGTTCTCAACTAAGACTAGGTCAGACAGACAGACGAACAATAAATGTTACATGGTGTAATGATGGTCCAAAAGAAATACGCCGAAAGAGGGCAAGTCGGTTTTCTCCGCCTGTCTTCTTAGGGACAAGACGTTATAAGTAAAATAAAAATATTTTTCATCATTATTTAATACAGAGTTGATCCAAGTCCCGTAAAAATTGAACGTCTAGGTTAATTGATCATCGTGTATCCTATTGTTTCATGTTTCTTGTCAAAAGTTCTACAATAATTATATCAAAGTATGATTTTAGTATAAAAGAAATAGATTTAGCCGAGAAATGTGTTTATTTAATACAAAATATGCCATGCTGATAGTTACTGAGAATTATGTCAACCCTAATTGTACGAGTATGTCACATAGGCGTGTGATTTTTTCAGACTTAAAAATATAGTTTTCAGCTAATGCAAGTTCAAAGTAGGTGATGGCTCCAGCGTACATGCATCGTGCTATGCACCAAGCGCTGGACATACAATATCAATTAAACATTCGTGCTGATGGTGGTCAGGGTGTGTCGTTAAAAAAATTAACAATGAATTGCAATTAAAGACTTCAATACCTCTATTACCAATAATTGTTAATTATTAATGTGCGACAGTTTTCAGAGCCAGGGGAGTTGCGAGTGGACTAGGGCGTACCTACATCATGAATACGAGTTATGTACCTACTATGATGTTTAGTGCAGTCAAAATTTGAGTTAAGTGCTAATTATATCTAAATTGGATTAGAAGAAGAATAATATAAGGCCGAAAGACTTCAGATCGTTTGTTGAATGAGAAAATGTTTTGTCGGTGGAAGAAGCAAAGGTATTGTATATTGTCAATATGAACATCGCAAAATAACAAAAAAACTGCCAAGTGTCTCTTTAAATTTGAGATTATGGTGTGTGGACACATCATCAGCCCGTTATGAGCCTTGGCCTCCTCAACAAATCTTTTCCATTCCTGTCCTCTGCCGCTCTCCTCCAGTTCATCATTCCGATCGCTTTGATGTCGTCCTCCGTGTCGTCCAGCCATGTCAATTTGGGTCTGCCTCTACTCCTACGACCATCTGGACAGGTGTTTAGGACCTTTTTTGGGATACGATCGTCACTCATTCGGCTGACGTGACCCAACCATTCTAATCTGCGTACTTTTATAAATTGTACGATATTGGGTTCGCCATACAGAGCTTGCAGTTCGTGATTATAGCGTATGCTCCAGTGACACTTTACACCTTAAAAAAACCATAACACATCGAAGCACGCCGCTGCTAACTTCACAATTATCATAGGAGAAAAGAATCGCATTTTAAGGTATAGATGTTTTTCTTTTTATACCCAGGAATACATAAGTTCTTGGCAACATTTTTTCTTCCCACAAACCTATGAAAAAATAGCGATCGAGTGATCAATCTCACGATTCCTTCAATGTTGAACAACGGCCGTGCAAACCTGCATTACGATGACAGTAGTAGACACCTTAGCTAGACTAAGTGAGAGAAAAAAATGGTTTCCTATATTAGAATCTCTAAACAAACTGATAATATGTTAATAGCTACTAACTCAAAGTTCAGTTTTCCTAATAGCTTAACTTGTCCGTTAAGTGAAGCTTTTAGCTGCTATTATCGACACCGTTCATAATTTAACAGCTCGGATATACGTGACAAGCACAGGTTACCATCACTAACGACTCGTACTGTATTTAATGCACCACTTACTTACACAGATGAATATCTACTTACTAACTGTCCCATGGTGTTATGGGCTAAGTACTTTAATACCATATGGTGTTGGCTCTATCGGAATTACAAAAACCAATTACTCAAAGAAGATCACTCAAAGGTACTACCTAATATTCTTAAAATGTTGTACTTTATGTTCATAATGCAGATTAGATTAAACTTATCTACAATAGCCAATTACGGCTCATCTTAGACTTCTGATATTCTTTAAAGGCCCATACTGGAACTGTAAAACAAACGACTTATCAAGAGTTCCTTTGAAAAGCACAAAATTCATTAAATAATTGATTGATTCATTTTATCGAACAGTGAAACTGTAAAATTAGAACCGCGAGGAAGTTTTACTTACGTATAAACATAATTCATTCTCCTTTAAAGCCCCCCCACCGTAAGTCAGCCCGGAAGGGATCAATCGAAGCTAGCTCGATCGAAGCAATCAAACCAACCACACGTAAATTAAGCCCGCCGCGGTTCGCCCCAAACCAACTTGGGAGCATAGGGAGGCTTCAAGAACTCTCTATTGCGCTCGAAGGCGTCTGAGGCTCATTGTGCCTTTTCTGACCGATTGAGGTTTAAGGACGTGAGGTGGACAACCTCACGGTCCCGATATGATTTTTCGACTTCCTGCCTCTTACAGGATGCTCGAAAAACCATCAAAAAGAGCAAAGGTAGTATTCTTAGCCGGCAACCCCACGACTCCTAGATAAACATAATAGAATAGAAAATGTTATTATTGTAAAGAAACACTGGAATATTTTATTTAAATAAAACTATTTAAATAAAATATGCCTAAATCAATCAATGATGAGTTATAGTTAGGCTAATAAATAAAAAAACTAAACGAGAAGTTTAAAATACATGGTTAAAATGAATTCATTACCTTCAAAATAAACGCAACTTATTTGTAGGTAGGTACCCGGTAGTTGAAATTTCTTTGAAGTTTTAGAGCAACTTGACAATTCTACAAGAATGCGACGAGCTGAATCGATCCGCGGCAATGGTATGACTATTGTTAAAAACGACCACTACTAACTGACGTACGCCATAAAAATACTGCAGCGTATTTTGTCTAACATAAACAGTTAGAATGTGGATATCTTTCAAGACTTGTATGAGTAGCTATTGTTCAATTAGTGGTAAACGCATAAAACAATTAGGTGCAGTTTGCTAGTGATAAAACTAACAACGATAATACATATTATGCACTAATCACTCGGGAATATGGAATAGTTTCGTGATTACTATTAATTGCTAATTAACTTTTATTATTTTCTGTAATTATTAAGATTATTTTGACGACCGTATAGCAGCATATTTCTATTGTTTCAATAATTAACAGTGTTTTTTAATTGTTATTTCTTAGTGTCATTTGTATTTCACAGCTCATTTGTTTCAACCCTTTTATTACGAACGAAAAATAACGTGACAATCTTTTTTTTTTAGTACAAACTTATTTCCGCAAGCATGGGTATAAATAATCAAACAACAGCTGTAGCCCTAGTATAAGTTTTCGATGATCGAACAACGAAACGATCATCGAAAGAGTTTCGAAAATTTTTCATACTAAAATGATCGAATTATTCGATCGTTTGATTTAAGAACACTATTTGCACGCTAATAAACGCTTATTAGCGTGCAATAAGCTTTCGATAAAACTCGTACTAGCCCCACTGGGTATAAAAAGAAAAACATCTATACCTTAAAAATGCGATTCTTTTCTCCTATGATGATTGTGAAGTTGGCAGCGGCGTGCTTGGATGTGTTATGGTTTTTTTAAAGTGTAAAGTGTCACGGTGCAATCAGCTTTCGATGAAACTCGTACTAGTCCCTCTGGTGTCTTAATTGAAATAAAAACCGATCAAAATGTCTATACGTCAACCTCACCAGTAAGTGTTACCTTCTACTACAAAGCTAATGAGGTTCTAGGAAGAAGAATAACACCATAGACGTATGTATACTTTATAAGTTTTTATACCGTATCCTAAATGAGGTAAGCAAGGGTCTACTTTTGAAATTCGATTCTGATTTCAATGTCGACCGTCTACACTTTTAATAGGTACTAAAAGCACTTACCCATATAAATTCATATAAAAAACATTTTGTTTCGTAAAGCAATAACGGATTTAAAATACATAAACCAAATTCTAAACGTCATAATGACATCGATTGGGATGTCATTATGACGTTTATTGCGACGAATTGAATTGGAATTGCGATGTATATGTAGAGAAAAGCCCCTGATCTCTATTCTTTTCTATTTGGATATGCTTCGTGCACTGTTTAGAGTGACATTCCATGAGGTTTTCTGTGAAGATGTGGTTTTCTAATCCATATGAGTGAACCTTAAAAAAATCTCCAATGATCATACTGGCCTATAAGCATGTGAGAAATATTTTGTTTTTTTTTTTAAATTAATAGATAATATCAATAATAATTATTGAAAAAATATGACCTGTAACTGTACATTTTGATTCAATTTTTATGCTCCCCAATGGAGCGGAAAGCGTCAATAATATTTTTTATTATTTCGACATTGTGTGTCCGAATCGGTATTTCAAAATAAAAAGGATAGGAATCCGATATATTTAGACGGCGAAGGACAAAAAGCTGTAGCGTATTGAGGACCGGGAGACGAACGTAATATGTTGTATGGAAGCAGCACATATCAGCATATCAAGTAAATTGAAAAAAAGGTCTTTGTAAATAACACTGCGGAAAATAATATCCAGTGGAATATTATATTGTACACGCACCAACCATCCCCTTTAGACAAAGCGGAAACGATGCGTTTTTAATATAACGCGAAGATATGCCCCCTAGACATAAGGAATATTACGTATGGACATAGGGGTGTGTTGGGGTGTATGGACTGTGGGGAGAGGAAGAGGCACGTATATACAAAGGTAATAACTTCTTTACAAGTCCAAAGTCCGAGGGATTGAAAAGCAATTTCGCTGGCGGACACCCATCCTCTTACGGGCGTCGAGGCCGGATCGGACCCGCTCCTATCGCAATATTTCCATTCCCATATTAAGTGCTGGTGTCCAGATACCATCCCGATTCCTATTCTATTACAATTTATATAATATTTTTCTTCAATAACTCAATTTATTTTAAACTTGCTGATACGAGTCTTACACTTGTACCAGAAAACTTTTTGCCAGGGTGACCACCAGTGCCGAAAGAATCTGACAGGTTTACACTGCAAGTATTACAATCCAATATTTACAATTAATTGTTTTACTATCAAGCATCTTTGGATTATAAATTTCTGAAATCAATACTAAGTTTAAAGAAAGAGTTTATTAGGAAAAAAATGGTATTGAAGTCAACGTTCTAGAAAGATTTGGACCCTTTCTTAAAAAAACCTATATTTGAATTGGTCATAATACTGACTGATCGACTAATGCTGCTTACCCGAAGCATTCCCTGCGAGCCACACATACACACATCTATGTAGTGTACATGTTATTGGAGCACTGAAGATTGTTTGTTTTTCAGTGTTCTGTTGGTTCGTTTGTAACTGATTAACAAACAAATATTTTTTAAAAAACCCAAGCATAAAGAAAACGTCCCCCAAAAGTCAGTACAAAAGTAAAAGAAACCGAAGTATTTGCACGAAAAAAGAAAATCAACTACCTAGGATAAGTTAAGAAAACGGGTTGGAGATACCTGTTATTGGAGCACTGGAGATTCTTGTTTTTTTATAAATAAATAAAGAAGCACGCGTTGATCAATTAAGAAGATAAGCCCTAATCCGTCCCAGAGGCAATCCGTCGAGTTTCTATTACATTACGTACACATAATGTTATAAGGTGGAGGGTGGGGGTTGGGAGGACGCGGACCGCTGAGGCACATAATATATCCAATTCCGGGATGCATATCTTATGGGAGACCTCCTTAGCTCGGGCTACCTCTACCTGTATCCTCTACATTGCCCGTACAAACGTGTGATTTAATATGGATATTCATAACATCAAAACAATTCAAATCTCCTTACAGAGACTTTGTATTTTTGAACTTTTATATTTTTCAAACAGACTAACGAGTATACCTAAAGCCAAATTTACGTCATCCATTTTTGACAATTTTTTTTATTCAATCGCAAAATCATTACCTATACAGCAAAACGCGTATTTGCCATTATCAAATTTAAAATGGCAAAACATTTACCCTGATGGAAGGATGGTGACAAAATGAAATGAAGTTGGACCACGTTTTTAACACTGACAATAAAGTGACATTTTACGGCTTGGACCACTCCCACTTGAGCTTCCTCATTGACGATGCGTTTGGAGTGATGTACGAATGGCTTGACGCGATTGAATTTCGAACTGATGGATATCCCCGACTCACTCTACATCATCTTGGTTCACCCCACTAACGGTAATTTTTTGGTTGGAGTGACATCACTCCATTGACGGATAAACCGATCTTGAATAGAGGACCTTAAAATGTATAGTACACAGTTTTACAAACCACATGATTTTTTGGACGTTCTCCTCCAGCAAAATACAAGTTTTCAAGGGGTTTTTCTTGCATCTCATGTTGAAAAAGAATAAAATAATAAATATAACTTTATTGTGAAATAAAAAAACAATTATTCATAGAAACATTGATTGAGTCAAAGGGCGGACTTATCCCGAAGGATCTCTTCCAGCCAACCCATGAAGTATCTCCTAAAAACCATCTAAATTATTACACAAACTGGATCTGTTTACGCTTCAACGGCATTTATCTTCTTGTATTAACAACCCACAGTTTGATTTTATCCAGTCATTCTAGGCGGACACGTAATAAGAGGAATTGAATAATTGAAAAAAAAAAAAAATAATAATAATAATAATTGAAGACTTTGGAATATTTACTTATATAAACTTAGTTTATATTAAAGTATATAAAATGTATAAAAAATCGAAACAATGTATAAAACTATACACGAGTAATAATTTATCAAAACGATAAACAAATTCGGACATTCCCAAAGGAAACTTCTTTTTTGTTTCCTCAAAATTACTTATTCCAGTGATGTATCTAATTTTATTTCGTATTAACTTTTATTGTTTGGTATTCATAGAAAAAAAGTACACGAGATAATATTATTGTATCGCAGTATGAATGCATTAATATGTAATAGAATTTTTTCGGTCACTTAAACAAAAAATCTCTTGGAACGTGACTTCGATATCTATGCTCCCCTACCATATACAAAACCTAATATACATACCCACCAATATATTATAATATGTTTACAAAGGAAATAATATGGTCCTATTTCCTGCACTGCTTCCGAAAAACGATCACACAAATGTAAAAAAAAAACAAAGGTTTTTTTATGATTGTAATTTTTTTTTCAAAAAAGTGTGAACAGTACCTACATGTTCATGACACCTTCTTTCAAATAAGTTTTATAGAATTTACATTTATCCTAATAGAGTACCATTCACACATTGAGTTTTATTTATTTATGAAAGTTCAAGGCTGCATACCTTTGACATAAAATCGTTCTTGTCAACACTATCGTCATATTTTTTTGTTGTTTTAATCATATTGTCACCCTGGAATTTATACTTTGAATTATTCTTCTTTCATCAAATTGTACCCGAAAAAAAATCAAAATATGTAGTTTTTAAAACTCTACAATAGAAATGGAATTCATAACTAGCTACATTTTTCTCCAAATCAAATTGAATCGTTTCATTTTATCAAAACCGAGTAGATACTGGCAATTGAAAATATGTTTTTTATAAGAGTTATATATTTTATACAGTTATTTAACATTGTGTAAAAGAACTACAATATGAATTTATATTCACTTTTTGAACATTAGAATTATGCTGTTGTTGGGTTCAACATTTTTTCTTCGAAACAGAGAACGATATTGAGCTGTCATGCGTTAAGCTAAGATCAACTCAGATGTGACTGAATCTAGTGAACTCAAACTTACAAGTTATCAAGCGCCCTTGGGTCGGATATATTGTACCTTCTCATGTTTTGCATACTGAAAAATCAGACGATTTCTTATTTTATTTCAAGTATTGCAATTGCTTGTCAAACCAAATGCTAAAAATATTTGCTGCTTATATGACATAAGCATTGCGCAAGATCAAGAGACTGAAGAGCTCTTGTTGCTGGAGAATGAATGAATGAATATGACAACAAGTTCATCAAACAATACCTTTAAATAATGAATCAATCAATTCTTGCTCTTTAGATTTCGCGCAATATTGCACCATTGATTATTCCATAAATAGATAATTTATCCACGAACACAACATTTCGTTCATATAGGTAGAAAAATGATTTAAAATTCACAGAGGCGTGCATCTAAAGATCGATTTTTCATAGCTCGTATTTATTGCAAGTGTTCGGAGTAAAAATACCCCCTACTCACTCACACGGTAGAGAATAAAGTTTTAGACATCATTTTATATCAGATACTGGCCTAATGGAATATTGAATATGAATTGATAAATGAAACACTTAGGAAAGTAAAATTAAATTCTCTTTTTTCGAAGGTTGGCTTAGTGTGGTCACTTAAACATTGAGAACGTTCGCCATTTTTTGGTCAAAATTTCAAACCACCAACATTAATAATTTCGATTATTTTAAGGACACAACAAAATAATTTAACTAATAAATATAAATTAAAAACGAAAAATTTAAGGAAAAGTTTCTTGATAAAAAAAAATCCATGTTTTGAATCTATGAAATTTAAGAAAAAAAATCGTAGTAAAAATTGTGTGATTTAAATAATGTTGTTACAAAAAAATGAGGACCGAAAATGGAATCAATAAAAATGCAAATGCTCTGACAAAATACGTTGGTATCTCGTGAAAAGCTAAATACAACAATTTTCAAACGTATTTATATTTCATTAATTTGAAATTACACAATAATGTTTATATACCTGGAACACTTTGGGTTTTTTCCCTGCCGATACCGATTTATTTGTCATTGGATTGCTTTTATATTCAGGGGTACGCACAAACGAATGTTGAAAATATTATTTCTACAATTTTAAAATAATTCTTCCCGATACCTACACAAAATAAATTAATACTAAACCTACATACACATCTAAAAAAGCATGAAACAGTTACCATAAGGAAGAAGTGTTGATTTTTAAAATAACTTGAAAATCTTCAATTCAACTTCAATTGTAATAACTAAGATATCTTGACAATGCCCAAAGATGTCTTAGTTGCTACAATTGAAGAATCTCCGATGGAAAAACGATAATAACACCTATCATTCCCGCTGTGGAATACCCGAATAAGAATGTCAAGATATGGACAAATTCATGGAAAGGGGAGATATCTCCCTCCAGGTGAGGACATGGCTTTGTCTTGGAGTTCTAATTCTAAGAGCAATCTCAAAGGGCTGCAGCTATTTACAGATGCTTAAAAAATACCATCTGGCAAAATAAATATTTGAATATCCCAAGAAAGGTCAAAATAAATAAGATCTTTGTATACAACATTGAGTCCACAGCGGACGCCGTCAGAACCAAAAGTCTCCTTCGCACCCGCGATATAAAAGAACTCAGAAATATCGCTGGCAAAACTTTTCGAGACAGAGTACTTTGTCAGACGGGAATGAAGGAGAAGAAGGATCTAGAACGAGTATGTGTCCAGGATGGCGGAAACAAGGTCTGTAAATGCAGCCATAGATGACATTCCACAATCTGGAAGGCTTCCATCAGGACGACCATCCAAAAGATGGAAGGGTCCAGGAGGTCACAAAAAGCAATCACAGCAAAACATAATTGGCCAAAAGGCCTAATAAAAGAAGAAGAATAAATAATTTTGTATTGGCAAGAACGTAGTTTTTTTGGGATCAAGATCTTTTTAATAGGTAGGTAGGTGAAAAACATTATGATACACTCAATGGCAAAATAATTTCTAAAGATTAAACTTAATATAACAAAGTAGGTACGCAAGCTTGCAGTGTACAACCCCTGAAATGGGCACCGATGAAATCTAAATTGAATATTCTTGCGGTACAAACTGAATGTTGAAACAAGTTGTTTTCTTTCGATTCATTCCGAATAATTGCGATTCTTTCTTTCCCGATGCTAATTCCATATCAATCCACGTGCTCAACCAACACTTTTATATCCCCCAAATGTATTTATTTATATGATTCTTAATGCACATACAAACATGATTCCTAACCAAAATGAAATGGTTGGTAGCCTGAAGATTACAACACCGGCTTTCGTAATGGAGGTAGTGGGTTCGATCCCATCAGGTGCCGACCATCTTCCTCTTTCACGACAAGCTTTCAGTAGCTTGCTGTGAAAGAGTCAAAGAGCGTATTCGTGTTCACTTTGAGTAAGCACAGATTAATTTTCATACAAAAAGGCACATACATAATAGTGTCATTTATTCTACCTATGATCTTTCTTCCAAATAAATTATTTATTTTATTTATTTATGGTACAATGATACGACTGGGATAAATACTTTTCCATTATCACAATATGTAGTAATGATAATGGAAAAGTTGTAGCTAGACAGAAGACACGACTCATTCGAAAAAACCAACCCAAATATCAACTTCACCCACACGTAGTGGCTTCGCTAGAAAACTAAAGAGGCTCTGCCGGCCAAGAATCGGTGGTATAATCCTATAATTGTTTTTTTTTTCATTTTGTACTTCTCTATACAAAGGTGCCAGTACAGCCGGCAGATCTAATGAACCTGAGAATGAACTCTTCCAGTCAACCCAAATCCAATCCAAACTCCCTTTAGACCCCACTTAGGGGCATAAGGGGGCAACAATAGCTCTCCATTGCGCTCGATCTTGCGCAACGTTAATGACCTCCTCCCACACCATGTCCAGATTCCTCAGCTCTGCTTTGAAGGAGCGGAACACAGCATGAGAGGGTCTTCCTCGTCTCCGGGACCCTGATAGGAGGATGAACAGCGCTCTCCTCGGCCAACTGTCATTCGGCATCCTTAACACATGTCCCAGCCAAGTCCATCTCCTCCACATAATAGTAGAGGTGATGGGCTCACGCTGGGTGCGCCGGCGTATAGCGTCCTTCGTGATGCGGTGCTACCATCTTATACCCAAAATTCTCCTGAGGCACTTCGTTTCGAATGCAGATAAATACTTCCAGTCAACCGGTCCCTTCCAATCTGAGACGGGCCACTAGGCTAGGCCAGATTTTTTTTATTAATGCCGAACGTGTGAAGATAAAAAATCAGTTTGTATCCACAAAAGCGAATTCCAGATGGCAAGTTGCAAACACATGTTGACGCGCTGTGTGTTCGGATCCAATTTCAAGGCGTATTGCACTTAATTAATGGTTTGTTTACAGCTCAAATTACCGTATCACTATTTTAATGGCCAACAAATAATACAAACATCAAATAGGAACTAACAAATAAAATGTTTACATTATTAACAAGGTGATATGAATTTTCTTTGATTGTTTTGTTACAATATGTTAATTCAACTTGAACAAACAGACATATTATCTGGATCACTGTCAATATGAACATTTTTATTTATATTATTGGTACTTTATCTAAGCAATTCATTCTATCAGATTTTATTTCTGAACGAATTCTTTTATTCGTGAATTCTAAATATAGGTTTTGTGACTCGATTCTAACCCTGTAACGCATCTGAATATTCCGTTTACTCTCATGGTTCGAATGGAAGGCAAAAAAGGCTTCCCAAAACATCACCTACGGTAAATAAGAAAGAGGGTAAATAATGCACGAGAGACAACGTAAAAGGTACAAGGATAATCTACATACAGCCTTTAAGAGTGTGAACAGTCAGACGGACTGGGAACAACTGGCGACCAAGAGAACAGAATGTTGAAAGATCGTTGCTGCAAGTCAGGGAAACGCTGTGTAATCGCAATTAATGGATTTAGTGGAACATATGGAAAGTCTGGCAGATGAGAGATTGACAAAAGAGGTTATCCAATAACGCACTTGGGATTTCTTAAAGGGGCAGAGGTAAATCGATGTGATATTTCTACCATGGATAAAAACACATGAAAAACAGAGATGGATTGTTTTGAAATCGATTCAACAAGAAGGAATAATAAAATATCGGAATCATTTTGATTTACCTAGTTATAAAGGATATTATATTGACGGCAGGCAGGACTGAGTGGTTAATAAGACGAAGCAATTTATTTCGATCTTGTATCACGTAGGTACCACAAACTTTGAAGCAATTTTAAACTTTTCAAAAGCATTTTTATACTCGACCCCACCCCGGACAACCCATCCCCAGCTGTTTCCTTTTTAATGAAATTCTATAACACATTGTAATGAGATATCTTTTTTCATTTTCATAAAGATTTATGGCCCGAATCCCTCGGGAGATGTGATAAAAATGTCAACAGAGACCACACAAAAGTTTTGCAATCAACATCACAATTCAGATCATCCGCACAATGTACCATTTATCCAGATATTGAATCACCATTTTCAGTATTAAGTTCAACTAATATACAAATTCGTTAAATATCAAAATCAGGAAAATAGGTTGTGTATTAAAAATAAGTGATTTTACATCATGCATCATGCTAGTAGTGAGTCCACCCATCTTAAAACGCAACGGCCTGCATCACCGAATCTTTCAGGGTTTTATTGAGCCAGGCGCCAGGCACAAGTTCCCTCTGTACACATTCAAAGAGGGATTGCAGGACTTGCATCCTGATGAAAAATGTGATGCAATGGTTTCGGTCTCTGGAGGTCAAATTGTGAGCGACCATATGAAGAAGAGGAATTAAAAAAATGCATTACCAACCTAAAGAATGGGTGCACGGAGACGTGGCTGACCTAGACTGACGTGGGCCGATCATATCGGTGCCTTCTCAAAGGAGGGCCAAGTCAGGAGTAAAATGAATAAGAGACAATGTAGTATGCGGAACGTTATATTTTTGAACGAAGTTAAAGAGGTTTGTTCGGATAGGAAATCCGTATTCTCTGCCGAAGAAGTGTAGGAAAACAGCCGAAGAAGTGTAGGAAGACAGCCGAAGAAGTGTAGGAAGACAGCCGAAGAAGTGTAGGAAGACAGCCGATGAGGTGGAGCGACGACATCGTGCAAACCGTTCGGACAGAGTGGATGGGGATGACCATCAGAGTTAGAGAGGAGTGGCGTGAGCATGAGGAGGCCTATGTTCTGCAGTGGATGATCACGGGCTAATATGATATGATTCTCTGCCTACCCCCTCCGGGATATGTGATGGGTAGGTATTACCTAGACTAAAGTAACTGATAATAGATGAAGGACATGGAAATTTTCAATTGTAGGTATAATGTAATAATGCGAATACCTAACTCTTAAGTAAAATATTTTTAATTTTCGTCTAAACAAAAAATAAACACTATGTCTGTCTATTTTTTTTTTAAATTCCTCGCGTGAAAGATTTTTAATATGAATTTTTTTATGGGCGATCAATATGTCACCGAAGTAAATTCGTGTTTAATAAAAAAGTGGCTTGTAGGTTATAACATTTTATTGGATATTAAAAACTTGTAGGTGAGTTCGGATGAAACGTTAATATCAGCAAAACTTGTGCCATTTTGTTTTGATTAACGATAAAAAAGTTTCAGACCTGATTGATATTAATAACATTTTTTTTCTTAATTTTCTCTAAATATTGATAAAGTTTCCGACATTGTAAACGAGAGAATTCAAAGAACTAGCATTAAAATAAAAATCTATATATTACGTGAAAAAAAAACTTTATGACTATTTTGGAGGAGTAGGTATAAAATTCGCAAACTTATAGTTTATATTGAAAAGAGGTGGCGAATGCTAATATTTTTAAAAATTTTGCATAAAAATAGAATCAATAAAAAAAACACTACGCACACTACTGTATTGTTATGCATTTCATACTCACTCACACTTGACATTATTTGACACAGATCTATTGTTTATCTGTGGTCAAATTGAGATAAGGTCAATAGTTTTTGTATTAAGTAAATAACCATAGAAAAAACTTTGAATATAATATGAAAGAAAATTGTAAAATAGCGCTCGCTCAGTCTTTGACCAAGGAATCTTAATAATGTTATAACCTAAATTAGTTAATTAAGGTCGAATTTCGAGCATTTTTTAAAGATATTTTTAAAAAGTGATCACATCTAACTCTTTAAACTCTGTAAAAATCATTTATTTTTCATACATTTTGGAAAGAACTATTTAAGGTGTTTATTATAAAAATACCAAAGTATAGTTGGCCAAAAGCAGCGCTCTTCTTCCTTTTGTCAGGGTAAGGAAGACGAAGAAGACATTCTTATACTATGCTTAGTTACTTTAAAGCAGAGTTAAGGTGATTGGCATTGTGTGGGGTATGGAAATAACTACTTGGTAGATTGATCGCAGTGTACAATATAGGTAATTAATTGTTTCTTTCCTAAGTTGGTTCATGAAAGAACAATATTATTTATTGACCAATAGATTGTATGATAAATTTCGAAGGGTCAGTTGTATAAAAAAAGCTACTTCATTGGGTAGGGTTGCCCAGTGGATAGCCTCTGCTTGAAACGGCTAGGGATACAGGTTCGAGTTTTGCAGGGGCACGGGATCTTTCGACATTTGGGAATCTGTGCTCACTCAAAGTGAACACAAATACACTCTTTGACTTTTTCATAGTAAGCTATTTTAAATCTAGTGTCGCGAAAGAGGATGATGGTCGGCACCTGGGATCGAACCCACGACCTCCGAACGAAACAGTACACACTTCTAATTGCATCAAATAGTAAGATCATAAAGATGTTGCGGCATGTGGTAACACCATATAAAGCATAACAGACACCGAGAGAATTAAGGGAAAGTTTTGAGAACCTTGAAAATAAGAACAACCAGCTAAGGAAAGAAACCCTAATAGGAAAATTCCACTGAAAACAAAACTAGTAGAAAATCAGTTAACGAAAAATATCTACGATATTTTTATCGGAGTGACATGATAAAAAAGCTGCTAACCTAGGGTAGCCCAAAACTCATAGTATTTATTATAACAACCTTTTCGTGTAAAACTTTGCATAAAAAATCATTATTTTACGATTAAAATGAATTTATCCTTAGAAACTATTAATTATAAACTATTAAAAAGCTCCAATAGTCGATATTATCTGCTTTAGAACTACATATTCAATATTAATCGGTACTTTAAGGGGGACCCACTGAAGTTACGGACAAATTTTACGTGCTTATGTAGGAGCATAAGACCAACCCGTATACCAAATTTTATGAAAATCGAAGAATTTTTTTTTCTTTTATAGCCCTTTTTCTAGAACAAGAGAAATTTTCTTTGGATACTTTAAGGGGGTTCCCCTGAAGGTACAGATCAACAGATCTCAACATTTTACTGACTTTCCTACATTGAGGGGCTAACCGTTCTACCAAATTTCAATCAAATCGGATAAGAATTACTATGAGTTATGGGTGCGCACACATTTTTGTCGTACGCGTACGAGTATTTAAAAAAATTTTTTTGCATTTTTGGAATCTACACCCTCGAAAACGTCGAGAAAATTAATTTCAACGAAATCTATTTTTTTTTTGAAATCCGATCACAAGACTCATGTATATTCCATATACTATGAGTAATATTCCATATACTATGAGGAACATGTATATTCCATATACTATGAGTAATATTCCATATACTATGAGTAACATGTACCTATATTCCATATACTATGAGTAATATTCCATATACTATGAGTAACATGTATATTCCATATACTATGAGTAAAATACCTTGGGCTAAGTATAAGAAGTGCAACATTGTCACAAACATAACAAATCCTATTGAATAAATCATGAATGTTTCTTATTGAATAAGACTGACGCTGCGGCAAGCAGTCATACGAGTATGATAATGACAAGCATTATATACCCATTCGACTGCGTCATCAAACAATTAAACAAACATAACACCACAAGAATCATTGTAAATATTATTTAAGCCCTGGCCATTATAATTATTATCTGCTTGCCGTGATAATAATTTATTGTTAATTATTATTCTAATCTAAATCATACAACATCTCCTATTGCGTTTGTCATACAGACATATTTATAAAGCAATCTTAAAAAATTGCTAGTGAACCAAGCTATGAAGCACATTCATGATTACTCCATCCGTCCAAATTGACGAGGTAACTCCAAAATATTCCGTGATTGGAGGAAATCAAATGGATGACGTGGAGCGATAGGGTGAAAATTCAATCGCGTCAAGCCATTTTTCCATAACTCCAAACGGATCGTCAATGGGATAACTTGAGTGGACGTGGTCACGTCACTTGATTGTTAATGTTCAAAATAAGGTCCAACTTTGTGTCATTTTGCCATCATCCTTCCATCCGGATGCGCGTATTAATTGCTGTTTGAAATTTACTATATGGCCGACCAGTGCTCGAAATTAGACCATAACTTATTTAAATCATAAGTTTGAACAATATTAAGGTTCCATTATCAAAACTTTCTTTAAAAAAAATGACATGGATACGTTAAATTTATTTATTTCATAGAGACACCAACAGAACTCTGAACAACACAAACAAAATAAAAACATGAAACATACACATAGAATATCCAGCGCTCCAATAACATGAAATGAATAAATGTTAAATGTTGATATGTTCAAAGTTTTTTCTATGCTTATTTTATTAATCTATTAGGTATCGATAAGACCACAGTCTACAGATAAACAAGAGATCTGAGTCAAATAATGTCAAATACATCGAAGTGTGTGTGAGTATAAAATATATAACATTACAGTAGTGTGCGTAGTGTTTTTTATTGATTTAATCTATTTGTATCCATAATCTAAAAAAAAATTAGAATTTGCCACCCCTTCTCTATATAAACTATATGTGTGCGAAATTTCATACTCCTCCGTCCGCGCAATTTTCGTAAAAATAGTCACAAAGTTTTTACTTCGCGTATTAATATATAGATTAATAGCAAAATACGTGTATTAACGTAGTGAAATTTCGTTATAATTATTGAAAAAAAAAAATGTTCAAGGTTCACATCTGTCACAATAGATGACATCCATTTGGAGTGATCGTCAATGGGAGGCTTAACAGTCTTGATTTAGGATTCATCCACAGGAGGAAAAAATCCATTTTTCTTTATCATTTTTATCGTATTTTTGTGGAGATGGTCTCTTGGCGATCCATATCGTTGGTGGTCTAATTGGGAGTCGTCTTCGATGAGACTCGCCGTTTAATATATTAGAACAATATTGAGTCAGAAGAAATCTTTTATCATCAATGTACATACCAGAATTATCATTTTATCTATAATTTTTCCTTCGACCAGATCACTCCTTCTGTTATGAAAATTCGTAAGAAAGGAAGAAGTGCCAACCCATCACCTTTGGTATAACATTTCAGAAGCGGGAGATAGAGCAAGCACAGAGAAGAGAAAGAAAGAAGAAATTTGAAGCAATGGAATAAGGAATTGGAGGCGATGAATAAAATGCAAATAAACCATCGAATAACAACATATCAGATTAATCGGTGGAAAGAGTGGACGCTTTCAGTTACACTGTACAATTCGTGAAATGAGTAAGTGGATACTTTTATTATTAAAATACCTTATCGATGAATGGAAAGATATCACGAAGATTTTAGGTATTTTTGTGTCCAACTCCCAATAATAATATAATTAAGTATCCAATTATATATTTATATTTAATATCAGAAAATAAATAAAGTTAATTATGAGTAGGTCTTGTAATTGTAAATAATAAAATAATTGGTTCGTTGTTGCTACATATTATTGTTGTTTTCGTTTGGACGTTATGAAAGAATATCCAGGTTGTTTGGTTATAAGAAAATCGGAAAACACAAGTACATTTAAATAGTCAAATAAAACATAATAGAAGTGCAAAATTCATAGTAAAAAATCTTGCCTATACCTACGCAAATATGCCGAGATCCACCTTTGCCCTATAACTATAAAATTTTCTCCGCATTCAAGTGTGAGGGTGCGATTTGTACATTACTGATGTGATTTGTTACTATACCAACAAAAAAATAATGATCTATATAAAACAATAGGTAAACAAAGAGCGAGGTTATCGATATACAGCAATATCTTTAACTAACCCCTAAATTGTGGTGCGGGCTGTTCGTTTTAAAAACCCTCCTCATGATCTGTACTACTCCAACGTGTTTCTCGCCCAAGCCGTGGCGGCAAACTGATTTTAAAATAAATGAGAATATGGTATCGGCTGATGGTCTGGAGTCACGCCCTTTGTACCCGCCTTTCATCACTTTGAAAATTTTGCTGAATACCATCTTCAGTTGTCAGGCCATAGAATATAGTGTGAACGATCTTTGGTCGAGTAGCATGAAATTGAGCTCTTAAATTACTCTTTTCTGGACCCGAGCATATAAGTTATAATTATAGGAACCCCAAAACATGTACTTAAATCACACGTGAAAAAAAGTATTAGAGTCCTGCTACAGAAACCAGAAATGTTTTGTTATATAAAATGTATGA
This sequence comes from Mystacides longicornis, assembly GCA_963576905.1. Lineage (NCBI taxonomy): Eukaryota > Metazoa > Arthropoda > Insecta > Trichoptera > Leptoceridae > Mystacides > Mystacides longicornis. The sequence continues at coordinate 11,266,253 of OY756428.1, forward strand.
TCAGAATATTATAGCAATCATTAAGTAAGGTTGGTTTTTTTTTATTCATAAAATAGTTTAAAGCATGCTTCATGGTACGTTCCACCCTGCACGTCTAACACTTCATTAAAATATTATTTTATAATGTTACGATGCTTTACTACTAACATGGTCGTACTAATTAATGTATTTATTGATAATAAAATAGGTAGGTAGGAATAAATTTTTATTGTCTTTTTATTCCTACTAAAATAATTAATATTACAGATTTTTCAATCATATTGCATACCAACCTACACATATTTTTTTATTCATTATAATATACATTATGTACCTATGCAATAGGAATTTACCTACATTTCACCCTACCCTGTATTCAAAATCATTTCATCAATAGATTAACAAAATTGTCAATAGAAATTAAAATCAATATTGTCATTTGCGTTTTTTCTGTTATAGACGAAAGTTTTATTTTATTTATTTTATTTTTCAACAATACACGGCCCTAAGCCTTTTACATGATCATAATTCAAAACTCATAACAATAATACACTTAAATACAACAGTCAAAAACAATAAAAAGATAATTAGGTTTACATATTTAACCATATGAGCAAATAAAATCATTAGAATTACCTAATTGTAAAAAAGAAACAGCACAAAAGATGATATAAACCAAAGTCGGCAAGTCAATTATTAACAAGATATAAACTAATATTGTTATGAGAAAGGTAAATTTTATAAAATATTTATTGAGTTAAATAAAATAGGCAGATTATAAATAATGACCAAGGACAATAAATACTAATGTTTTGTAGATGTTTCAAAAACATAAGTTCATAAGTGTCAAATTTTACCAAGTTAAAAAAATACACCATTATGTAGGTCGACATTGGGGTACAGTACCTACCTAGAGATTGGTGGTATTATACCGTAGATTCTATACTTATATTATAAAATGAAGGAATTCTTCAAACACAATTATTTAATGTGTATTATTTAATCATTATACCAATTTAAATAAATAAAAACACAACTTTGAGTTTAATCATTACCTACTATTGATAAAATGTAAGAATATGGATCAAGAAGAACAAATATATGTACAGCATGTACGAATGTACGTACGTCGTACACCCTAGAAAGATCGCATAACTTTTTTACACCGTTATCATATTCTATAGTTTTAACAAAATAATATTGACTGGTGAATATCTATTTATGTAGATATATAAAAATGGAGCCTTTTTCCTTTTTCACTTATCCTTTTTTTGCTGAGTTTGTTATTGTCAGGAGAAGGTTCTTATGAAAAAAATAAGCAAGATGAGTGGAACATAAGAAAACTTGAATTACGTAACCTTCTAAGTGCTTATTACAATATTAATGTATTCTTATTTTGAAACTAAATTGGCGTTTGACAGAAACTGTCAGTTATCTGTTATTGGATAGTTGGCGAGATTGGCAGAATGCGCATGGAAAATATATGGTTTAAAATAGATGTATCTCACGGAATCACATTGGTTAGTGGGTAATAAATTTATCATTATACAAATTTGAATTCAGTACTCATACTTAGGATCACAGAACGGCATCTGGCGGGAAGCTAGTAGAGCATATAAAGAATATAAAGAGCAATACAGTAAAATAATTAGTCACTATCAAACGGTTAAGTCAATTAATAATTGGTATTTTCTTTTGCCATCGTCGCCAATTAGGTTCAAATTCAACCAATTAGAATAAGAATGCTGTAATTGGATTATGAGCAATTGGAGAATGCGATAAACGAACATAAGAGTACAATAATAACTTCATTATTGAACCTGAGAGTCGCTTATTAGTGCAGTGTCGTTTATCTTCATTTAAGAGTGTAACGAAATATTATTATTGATGAAATATTATTTTTATCATGGTATCCAAGCAAAGCTTAATGACATTATTAATATCAAGCTTACACTGTCTCAGTCACACTGTCTGTATATCTACTAGCAGCAAAGCCTGTCAGATGACAGACATAAAAAAAATAAAAATACAAATGTTTACAGTTTAACATTTTTTGCTGTAGCATCAGTTGTAGGTATGTAAGAAACTCTTATCGATTACCTATCGAATATTTCGTCGATATAATATTTCATGCTGACACCTATGATTATTATTATTGTCATAGAAACCAATATCGACTTACAGATGAATAATATGAAAATGAAACAACCCTTAGTTGTATTGGTTTTGTCATAGTATGAAAAATATTTCGCGCGGCTTTAAAATACCGAATCCTTGATACCGTCCGTAAAATACCGTCTTTGACGAACCTAACCAATTATAGGAAACGGGGTCTCGAACTTTGTTCCATAAAATGTATTTTGCTATTGGCATTCATAAAACATTTTATTGGCGATCGGAACTAATTTTGAGATCTTTTCTGAGTCGACGCTCAATTATTTTGAGTCTACTACCCTGCGATATGCTAGTTTTCATATAATATTATACTACGTTTTTGTACTAATTCTGGATTAAGACTTATTAACAACAACAAAAGACTTTCTAATCTTCCATGTACCTACTAATTTTCAATATCTAAGAAAAATTGGAGATTGAATTTAGACTGATCTATTGTACAACGTTTTAACTTTACCAAATTGCTAATCGGGAATTGCTATTGGGGAAAAGACCCAAAAGACAACAGTTCTGTCACATACATAATACTGTATACCATTTCACTTCTTTTGTGAAAGATTTGACAGATTAATAATTATTGACGGTTGAGATTGCTGTACCTACTCAATTTTAAGACATACCAAATTTATTTGTCTTAAAATTGACTAAACCGTAAATATAATAATCACTACATAAACCAAAATTTGTATTGATTACGACCAAGTAGTCATTGCACTTAGATATCTTTAATTAGGTAAACAATATTTAATTGTAACAGGCATCTTTACAAACAGGGTTAGTACAACATAATTGGTAACGATATGATTAAATAGGTATATTATATGTAATTAAAATAATAATATAATATATCAATCACTAAACGAAATTATTATGCCTATTATAAAATTCTGTTATCAAAAATATTTTTTTATGAAATGAAAATATTAAAGATAATTTGTTTTCGACTAATTAACATTCCTCAATAATTATTGTTCTGTATCCATAGAAATTTTACGAGATACTTACTTCAATATTATTTTTTATGATGTCCTTTTAATTATATTGGGAATTTATCTTAAGAGACTCAACGTTAGACTGTTGGGCTAGTACTAGTTTTTTTTAAAGCTTATTGTACGCTAATAAGCTCTTATTGGCGTGCAACTTGTGTTCTAATCATCAAACAATCGAATATCGAAACGTTCGTCTTTATTTCTAATGGTATCCAAGCTATGCTTAGTGACACTAAACGATAAGCTTACACTGTCTCTTTCGCTCTGTCATTACTTATGAATGCTTTCTACTTGTCTCAAAGAAAACTGCGTTCATACTGTTTGGCTACTTTTCTATTAAGTAGTTTTAGCGTTCGGTTTTTTCGGTCGCCGAATTATAAAACACAAAAGCGGTTCAATTTGAGTTATCGACCGAAAAGAAGCAAAAACGGTACACTTCAATCCTTAGTTTCACAATAAAGTTCCCGTATTCCAATATTTTTAATGCAAATTTTACTACATATTGCTTCATAATGTTTTTCTTTTAAAATTAAAGTCTTATTTATTATCTTAATTTAATAATAATAATAAAAATTCTTTATTTCACAGAAAAAAGTTTACAATATAAGGCAATTTACAATTTACAAAAATAAGGCAAAACAAATCATTAAATGATTCCTCTCCAATGTGAGAAGAACTCGTGTTTTGGAGAGGGAACAAGTATGATAATACATAATATGTATATGGGACACTTATTGTTATTGATATATTATACGGGATATTATACCAGTGACAAATCCTTTTCAAAACAATGTTTTTTTCTTTTTTGTGTTAACACTAATAAAAACAGGTGAAATACACACTTTTTTCCCTTTTGAGCTTATGAAAATATATACTTTATTATAATAAATAAATAAAAGAAAAATTGTGGGATATTGTAGGAGTTTTGACGTTTTGGAAAATACTTGAAATTATTCGCTAAGATGTCCGTCTTAACCCTATATTAAAAATGATTTTCTAACTCTTGTACCTAATACTCGGGTGGTTAAGAGTCTTATTAAAAAAAATAATCAAAATAAGAGATAATTAGGTACAAATATTGAAATAAAATCTCGAATGAAGAATTTTGCATAATATATTATGGGAGTCGAGCATCTAGTGATTTCAATCTGTATGTATGTATATGTGCAGAGAATTTACAAGGAGGCAATTAGCGGAAAACAAACATCGCTGATATAAAGAGTCAGCTGGCCTTTGATAGAGCGGCCCGGCCGGCGTCTCCATCCACAATAATTAACGAGGTAAGAGTATCATCCGCGCAGACAAGGCTAATCGTTGATGCACGCAAAATAAGAGGCATTTACTTATTTAAACGTACGCAAAATTAGACATAAGTGTCAATTTTAAATTTTAGTGAGTTAAACCAAAGAAAGTTAGATGTTAACATGTCGTCAGTTAAACGGAAAAGGGACAGATTTTAAAAAAAAAAAAAACTAATTTTCAGTAGGGTGCATTTAAAGTTTTTCATTTGTGTCAAATATTTTTGTCAATCCTTTGATGTTTGCATAATCAAAATGTGATTATATGATATGAAAGGTTACATAAAGCTACACGGGAGACAAGATGGTTTAGGTACATATTTTAAATGATTTATTGAAAATTTAATAATTTCTTGCACGAAGTGTAAATTTTTCTTTATAAATAGAAAACTTTATGAAATCACATTATGAAAAATGACATTTTATGGCAGACACTTTATACTAATAATCCTACTTTAGGACAATTTTGAGATATGTCACTTATCCATTTCACCGACGATTATGTGTTAACTCAAAAATGAGTTACTGCAACTGGTATAAAAATAACATTGTTTTACAATAATTATATTAGCGCATTTAAGCAACTTTGAACAAAAATCGTGGACGCGATTCAATGAATGCACATTCAACATAATGTAGTAGATAGCAATTTATATGAGTACTATTATTATAAGGGTCAAATCCTCAGGAAGCCAGTTGGGGGAATAACAAATCAAAGTACCTAACGGTGAATGTTGTTTACGTAAAAGCGATCAAAACTGAACCATCCATCAATGATGAAGGTCACAAGCCCTAATGGTACAATTAACATTAAAAATAGAACTCATATAAATTGTGATATCTGCTACAGTGTATTGAACCTGTAAACATTGTTTTAGTTAAAAAATAATTTGAGTCACATAAACGATTACTTGTATCTTGTATAACGTTTTTATGTAAATGAAAACGGCAAAACAGCTTTATTATATGGTAACAATAGTTAAAGCATCATAAATTATTATTGCTGAAAACATATCTTAATAAAATGCAGATTCGAAACAATGCGTCAACCCAATTTTTTAGTAATTTTTGTTAAAAATCGTCATATGACAAATTCATATATATCTGAATTCATATATGACAATTCGTACAAATGAATTCATATATGACAGTTGTATTTATCGTTCATTTAAATTATTTAACAGATGACTCCTATTTCGTGTGCTAAGCCGTAATGAGGCTGTATTGCAGGGTCTATCGTTTAATTAATTAGGCATCAACTTCACGAATACCCGCCGGTACTAGAACTCAATTCTTCATCTCGGTCTCAGACAAACCTTTATCCAATACTCAATTCCAATAATCTACAAGAACAAAATTACTGGATCTGTCTAATTAATAATTTCAATAGCTTTCAGTTATCGAAACATTTCAATATTTAAAACGTCTGACAAAATTATCAAATTATGTTTCGTAAGATTTATTGAAAACAAGAATTAATTATAAGAATCGAAAACCATTTGTTTGTATTTTTTTTCTTATTATAATACCTCGATTTCATACCATATCTTTTGCTGAAATAATTCCGTGAAAATTCAACAATTTTAGAAATATCAATAAAGATCAAATTGTATAAAATAATTATCCCGTAAATTTTGCACGGCTCTGCGCAAACAAAAATCCAAAATACGTATACAAGAATACTAACTATAATGATCTATCTAGAGAAGAAGAACAAATGAAACCATTTATTTGCTTGGTTCGTTTAAAAAGATGGTGAAGATGGTCCGGTTGGGTAGACAGCAAAGACGATTTTGGAGGGATTATGTAGAGAATAGGAGACGAGAGAATCCCCAAAATTGTCTCCAAAGAAATTCCCGAGAATCAAAGACCCACAGGCAGACGTCCCAAACGCTGGAACGACAACTGGTCTTCAAAATCCCATGAGGAAACATGCCATGGCACATGTGCCATGGGTACAAAAGGGCTAAAATTTTTAAACTATTTTGAAATTTTTCTTGAATAAATATTTTCTGATTGCATAAGTTGTTGCAGAGTGCATTTTACACATTTACCTAATGCATTATATCAGAATACGTGGAACAACAAAATTATTTTACATAAAAACAGTAGATATGTTCTCATTGAAAAATGGTTATCTCTGGTTGTTACATTGTAGCAAATGACTTGCTATGCAGCTAATAATAAATTCTCTTTATGTATGTATGTTTAGTTAACCTAGAGTTTAACCGAGATGGTTAATTGTTAAATGCGACTGCAACAAGCCGGTTGATTAACCATTGATTATAATATTCTATTATATTGAGTTATTATTAGGCGAATAATTAACAAAACAATCAAGAACAAACTGATTGATTTGTGATAGGCACACTGGTATATTGTATGTAGGTATTTTCATTAGAATGTCTGAAGGCTGTGCCCCAGGTAGGTGTCTAATTATAATGTTATAATAATAATTCGTAGTTGAATAGAACGTGATAAACTGGATCACTATTATAATGTCATATAAAGTTGGTTTTACAACAACAACAACACTCCCTTTTACACCCCACTCAGGGGCATAGGGAGGCAACAAGAGCTCTCCATTGCGCTCGATCTTGCGCAATGTTTATGACCTCCTCCCACACCATGTCCATGTCCCTCAGCTCTGCTTTGAAGAGCGGAACACAGTGTGAGAGGGTCTTCCTCGTCTTCGGGACCCTGATGGGAGGAAGAACAGCACTCTCCTCGGCCAACTCTCATTCGGCATCCTTAACACATGTCCCAGCCAAGTCCATCTCCTCCCCACAATGGTAGAGGTGAAGAGCTCACGTTGGGTGCGCCGGCGTATAGCGTCGTTCGTGATGCGGTGGTACCATATAACGCCCAGAATTCTCCTTGGGCACTTCATTTCAAAAGCTGAGACTTTTTGTGCCTGGGCTTTGGTCAGGTGCCAGGACTCACACCCATAGAGGAGAATGGGCAACACACACGCATCAAACAGTTTACATTTCGTCTCGACACTAAACGGTTTTACATACCTACTAATTTAAAAAATAGATAGAAGAGATTTTATAGTTGTTAAAATGGATATATTTATTATCCTAGCGCCATCTATTGATTAGCAGTTAAATCACGAGGGTATTATCGTCGGGTCGGTTAGCCCAGGGCTAGCGTCAATGCATGAGACAGGAAGTGGATTTTCCAGTAGTAGTCCAAACGTGTGAAAAATTATCTCTTAAAATCGATTACAAATTTTTTACTTAAACTGTATCAAATGGTTAATTCCACTTATAATAAATCGATTAATAATAATAATAATAAATAGGTAGGTACCTAAGTAAATAAATATTATGTATTTTAAAGAAAGTTTCACAAACTATTTTAAGTCAAGGCATGCCAGCAAAATCAAGAAATTTTAGAGGTAGGTACATTTACCAATGAAGAAAACCATTTTTAATACGCGGCACACACTTTGAGGAACATTTCATTTAAAATAGGAACCTATCTACAAATTATTAGATTAGGTATGATTGAAACATATCTACATTATATGGGGGGGGGAGGGGTCGAAATATTATTGTGTTAGGTAGAAAAATAAGTACCTAGAGATGTTTAAAAAATAAGTACCTAGAGATGTTTAAAAAATAAGCATTAGGAGATATTGGAAATGTATGGGTTTGCTTTAAAAAAAAAGGGTTTATATGTAAGTAGGTATTGAATTGTATATAATTTAATTTTTACTTAATTAAATTTATAATGTCAATTAATTTTGCTCTTTAATTCATTTTTATCCATAACTAAATTATTATATATTATGTAGATATCTAAGCTTCAAAATCTTTTTCAATGTCATTTATTTTAATAATGTATCTAATTGGATATGCCCCCAAAACAGATTACACTGCAATTAATTAATTTGTTAGTTACTCTTGTACATAATCAAATGACTTAATTAAAAAAAAAAACAAACCTATTGTCTATATTGTAATTCCTTCTTTAATTTAAACATTTTATATAACATACCTATACATAAAATATTTTTTTATTAATTGTGATTCTGTAGCTAATTTTTTTAATTTGAATCGAAACTGTTAAATTGGTACCTACCTAATATTAACCCTCTAAATTGGTACCTACCTAATATTAACCCTCTAAATTGGTACCTACCTAATATTAACCCTCTAAAATTTTCCACGTTTATTTTTAGTTTTCAACAGTTTGACGTTAAAATAACTGTTATATGATTGATCTTTCGGGATAAGTTCCTTCCTTCGAATCGTTAAATGTTTTTTTTTTTTTTTTAAAACCCTTTGCACTAATTGTCGAGTGATTTGGGTACATGCACACAATTTTCTGTGTCCTATATTTAAGATTTAGAAACCAATAAGATAGTGTAAAGTAAACTATACTAAACCAAATTACTCCGGGACAACGTTAAGAAATAATTAAACTTCAAAAACAAAATAATGATGTGAGAATGAAAAAATTGAAACGTTGATCTTCATGAAACTCAAAATTATAATTTAACCGTAATTTTTGCAATAATCATGCTTTTTTTATAATCGGGAAATTCTAAATGTTAGGCGAACGTAAACCGGAATATCACGTGGTCCAAATGTCATAACAAACAAGTTACACTTTCGATGATTTCCGTAGGTAACCTATAAACTTATTGGTTTTATACTACAAAGATTTATGCATTGTTTATTAGTTTTATTAAATAACTAGTTTAACGAACAATGGTACTTATTGTAAATTACTAGAAAAATTATCGTATAAATAAAATTGATATAAGTTAGTTACATACCTTCATGAAAATAAACGAAAGTTCTTCGTTTTGTGAATCATTCACTTGAAAAAGTCAAATTTAATAATTTTCTTTAAATGTCATCAAATTCACACAAAAACAACTATAAATTTTCCAATATTTTTTAACACTGAATATTTCACTTTTGTTCAGTTTGAATTTCGAAACAATTCTGCGAACAGATTTTATTTTATAGTTTTTATATTTACGAAAATGCCGACCAAAACAATAGAGCGAACGGCGCGGACGACCTCACCCTAGTGGGATTATAATCTACTGAAAAATAACAAGGTTGCGTTGTATGACGATGTTATTTTTCGTGTGTGTTTATTATCATGTAAAGCGCGCGGTGCGGTACAAAGCGGTACAGTGCGGCCGCACGCTAGAATATCGCACGGCGAATGGGATGTAGTCGGCGAAAGGCTCGTTGTATCCGCCCAGTGGAGGGTCCCTTATTTCTCTCACAGACCACAACATCGCGCAAGCGTCTTCCTCATTACAAACAACGACATTATTTTTAACACTTTTTTTCCACCTTTTTCCGTAGGTAGATATATTTTACAATAACACCAATTACTACTGAAAAATAAGTTTAAGAAAATTTCGTCAATAAGTTATGTTTTATTTTTGTAATTCAATGGACGGAGTTTATTTCATAATTCTTATTTTGAAAAAAAACATTGAGATGAGTGATTAAATATTACCGACTTCGGTAGCCTAGGTGTACTAGCGTGAACTTCAGGCCCGGCGGGTTCCGGGTTCGATTCCCGGTCGGGTCAGAATTTTTGTGTTTTTTCACTTGAAATTTCTACCCGGGGTTGGCCTGTCTCAGATTGGACCGGACCGGTTGACTGGAAAAAATTGCCTCAGGCAATAAGTTCCGCCGGCTATCGTGACACCTTTGTATAAAAAAAGTGTTATATAATATACCTAATTATTATTAAATTTAAATCAAAATTATAACACTTATTATTTAAACTTACAAACCACTTCATTTAATAGATGCGAATGAAAAAAACACTTGTCTTATACTACACAAATTTGTGTAGTATTTTTTTTTCATTCACATTATGAATTACTACACGGTAAACACCAAAAATATTAATCATTTAATAGAGTTGTACCTATAAGATAATACTATTTTCAGTCGTATTGGTACCTAATAATATTTTGACTTTGACAATTATAGGTACAACATGGAATAAAAATTGATATAGATGAATAATAGGTAGGTATAATTTATTATTAAGCATAATAATCCCATATCACTCGACGAAGAGTGTAAAGGGGTAAAAAAAAGCATAATAATAAATTTCATTGTTAATTTATTTGATTGACTTGCTTAAATACAATTAGGTATAGGACAGCATCAGAATAGCCGACGGATTCCACAAAGAGTGCACATTTTGAATCGCCGATTTTAAATTTTCAAAAACACCACACCCCGCTGAAGATGGACGCATAGCCGTCTGTAAATACTTCGGGTTATATTAATAGTACTGCTAAGTTGATTGTTTTTATTATTACAGGTATCAAGTCATCGATTTATTTAAAACTAGCTGACCCAAGCAGACGTTGTCCTGTTACATCATTCAAATATGTTAGAACAATTTATAGGTATAGTTATAAGAAAGTTACATTAGAATTTTTATGATGCTTTCTTCTGTACCGCCCAACATTCTTTCACAACAACCTTCTCCTGACAATATAGCAAACACAAAAAAAAAGAAGAAGTGAAAAATTTGTCCAACCGTTCTGCATGATGCCATGACCAAGAAAAATATGGATTCAATTTATAATAAGTACCTAAGTATAATATAGATGAATTATTATAAAAATATATAAATTATCCACCTTTAAAAAAGCGAAGGTTGATTTGAATTAGGGGTGTTTAAGCAAACAGGTAGACCGAAATGATTAAAACGCGACCCCTATTTGGGGGAACAGCTGAGGTACCTACCACCACCACAAACTACCATTAGGTCATATTGTCATACAATAATATAACTTAATTCAGACATGGATTGTGATTCTACCAATTTGCCCCTGTTGCCTTGTATTCCAAGGGACATAGTATCTATATCTATAAAAGACTAAACCATCTAACCGATCTGACTTGAACCATTATCATTACAAATGTATTAACGGGAAGATGATGGTTTTAGACCACTAAAACGATCAATATAATATAGCTACCATGTGTTTTCTCAACACTTTATAAAAGAAAATGTGCGAACAACAGTCGAAATTTTATCGAAGGCAATGCGTTTTTTTTTTAAGGAAAACTAGAACATTATTTTTTTTGGAATCAATTATTTTGTCACTTATTTAATTTGAAAGCCAGAAAATCCACGTTTCTATGATAACAAATATATTTACCGTTATGGAATGTTATATACCTACCTACCTACTTATATACATATAAAATAATACTTATTAGAAATTATGTTTTTAAATAATATTTTTGATATGTAGGTCGTTGAGATAATTAGACTCTTTGTATATTTTATAAAATTTCATAATTTGGTTTGCAAATTCTCATAAATAATTACGCGTATGTATCACTTTTTGTTGTCATGGTATTCACAGTCAAAGACAAGTACGTCGTTCTTATCAGATCTTTTTTAACGTAGAAGCGTACGCCGGGTATCCGCTAGTAGGTACCTATATTATGATATTATATTTGTTGTATTATGTCGTCAATGTGTCTCATGTCAAATCGAACCATAACCAATGTATCTAATTAGATATTCATTTCGCGAGAAACTTTCAGTTTGATTAATCTATATTTCATTGATGTAATAATATACACCGATTCAAAATCACATTAATGATTAATCTATTGAAATGTAATAACTCTTAAATTTATGGGACTAATGATTTAGTCAAATGGAGTACCTAGATAGTAAAAGTATAGACACTAGTATGAGTATAGGTATGTCAAGAAAATGCGCAGAACCAGAAACTCTTATATCGCTTTGCACAACCAGTCCCTCCCCAAGGTTGTCTTAAAGAAAGGCCTGCCAACAGATGATGATATAAATCACATTAACGATTAATCGATTGAAATGGAATAACTTCAAATGTATGGGACTAATGATTTAGTCAAATGGAGTAGACAGTAAAAGTATAGACACTAGTATGAGTAGGTAGGTATGTCAAGAAAATGGGCATACCAGAAACTCTTATATCGCTTTGCACAACCAGTCCCTCCCCAAGGTTGTCTTAAAGAAAGGCCTGCCAACCGATGATGATATAAAAGGCTCATTAAAGAAGAAGAAAAGAAATTTAAGGATATTAATTTAGCGTCTTATGTCAAAATATTAATTAAAAACAGAATTCCAAGCAATTGAGATATATGAAAGTCTTGTAAAATACAGAGATAAAAATAAAATCCTTGCTGAATTTGTTTGACAAGGTATATAACCTTTTTTACCTATAACGCCATGTTCCTCGAGGGTTAGGCAGAGAGAACGGACTCCGCTCTTTACTGTCATCGCGCAATGTCGACTGATTATGCGCCGATGTTGTTCGGGTCATTTTAGAAATTTTACCAACGGTGAAAAATATTTCGAATATTATCTGACGCCTTTTTAAACTATCATATAAAAAATGAGATAGGTACCTGTTTCGAGATTGAAGTTATTGTGTATTAGAATATTAGATGAAGGCATTGAGCTCCGTCGGCAATACAATTATTTTATATGCGAAAGTGCCAAAAATAAAATAAAAACACGTTTACATACACAATCATTAAATTACGTTAGAAAAAAAAATTAAATTAAATTATTTATTTATTCCTTTCTGTGTAATAAATACTGTTCGGTTTCTTATATAGAATTAATTTGGTATTGTATTTTAAAGGCAGAACGTAACTGAACAAACGCGCAAATTTACAGTCAACTTGTTAGGGCATAACGACATATTACAAGAATGCCACACCAACTAGGTATAATAATTATAATGGATTGATTTACGACATATCGCCATTATGCGTTAATTACATTCACCTAGTTCAGGGGTGCTTATGCTTCGGCCCGCGGTCCAAATATCGTTCGAAATTTAAAAGTAGATTACTGTATAATATGTGTTCACTTTGAGTGAGCGCAGACTCATTTTTATGCTAAAAAAACGTAAAAAATATATTTTTGATGATAGTCAATACCCTGAATTAACTTATATATTTCTTTCAGAGTTCAAGTTTTTTTTTATCATATCTTACCTGGCAAGATATTCTATGAATATTTTAGATCAATAATTTATTATACTACCCAATTCCCTATTATATCTGCTAAAATTTAGAATCTGCTAAAAATATATGTGAAAAAAGTATATTTTAGCTGAGAGTTCCACAAAAATTGTCACAATTGCTCTAAAGTGACCCGCTATTCAATCAATTTAAGTGGCTCCTTAGAAAGACCCGCCAATATTTTTAGAAGAACAGCATTTATGTCAAAACTATTGGTGTCACTTTCGTTACAGACACTTCTCTTAAAAACAACAATTAAAACAAACCAATATATTATTTTCTGTAAAATTTGATGACCATTATAATATTTGGAAATCATTCGCTTGAAATGACTTCCAGCTATATTCACTATGATCGATTTCTTTTGCTATATCGCTCGGATTGGTTACATGATATGTAATCACTTTCCATTACCCGCGAAATTCAAATTGTAGAATAATTAGGATATGACTAAGAATAATTTTAGAATACCTATATGTAGTCCGGAAGTAAAAACGGTTGAGCATCCCAGACAGCCCCAAGTGCCTATAGTGTTATTGAATATCAAGAGTCTACCAGGCTAACTGCATACATTACAGTGCGGTGCGCGGTGGTCCAACCGGTTTATAATTTGGATCCTATTTCATGCTTATTAGGTACATATTATTGTAGGATTGATTATAATGAGCTTATTCACAATAATAATAATTACTAATTTCATTCTGTATTAGGTAGATATATGAAGAGTGTAATACTGGTCTAAAATAACATCTCCATGTGTCCCGTACCTATTGGCAGGGTAAGCCGGAAAAAGCTCGAGGCAAAAATCACTATAAAACATTTTGAGCTGCAAAAAAGTATGTAGGTATACTAAACTCAAACCTCTTTATTTTGAAAGCATTAGGATAGTACATATGTGGATTCCTACATGTGGCGAAGCGTCCATTCAAACGTATTTCTCCTATTTTTACCAAATTTGTGTTTTTATATAATAATATAGTGTTTAACTTTTTCACCATAGTTACATCGAAATTTAAAATTAAAAACACATCGAAAATTTTCAGTTTTCGCCCCTTACAATTTCTCTCAGAAAAAAATTTACCTTAATTGATTCTCTATTAGCTCAAAAAATAGTACAATTTTCAGGTACTTTTAAGACTAGAACCAAGTAGGTATCTTCAGAACTTCGGGCCAGTGTTCAACCTATATAATAAGATTTTTTTTTTTAAATGAATCTGTGCTCACTCAAAGTGAACACAAATACACTCTTTGACTCTTTCACAGTAAGCAGTATTTATTTATTAGATTAACGACTAACGCCTTTTACACAATATAATGAACAACTATTAATTAGGTATGGGATCAATATATACAAAATAGTAGGTATAATAGTTATAATTTAAATAGAGTACCATATTCAAATGCGCAAATTTACGCCTAGTTGTGCATTCATTAACATAAACGTAGGTATGTTAAGCACAAGTAGGTATACCTACGTGTTCATATCTATTTTAAATTACCCAGATACAGATAAGTAGGTACCCTACATATCCTGAGAAAACAAATGGTATTTTACGAAGTTCGTGTAAAGAAATTTAATCCCGTAAATAACATTTTTCAGTTTGGTTCTTATTTCAATAGATTCAGCTACAGCCATTATGGAAAACAAATCAATGAAAGCGCCGCGATATGATCTGCAATGAGCTGCTTTAGTGAAAATGTACGTGTCGGATAAGAGAGGCGAACAAGAAGCAGTAGGGACCGCGCTAAACGGACCACAATGGGCTATTGTTAAGATAAGAAATGATCTTGGGGGAGAGACCACCAAAATACACCATTACTCTCTCGCCCGGTTCCATACATAGGTACAAACTAGTCGGTAGTTAGAGACTGGCTACTGGTTGGAAGTTCGTTCACACAATAGTTTGGTTGTGGCAAAGTGTTAATAAACCAACAATGCAAAAATTGTAATAAATATCGACTCATTTCTGACCTTGCATTCTTTGACGATGGAATCGATGCGGTCGGTCTTATTTAACGTCATTACGAATCTCTTCTACCGTGAGGTTGACCACCTCACGTCCTTAAACCTCAATCGGTCAGAAAAGGCACAATAAGCCTCGGACGTCTTCGAGCGCAATGGAGAGCTCTTGATGCCTCCCTATGCTCCTGAGTGGGGCTTAGGCCTTCTGCATTGTGGGTTGGTTTGGGGGCTTCCCCGGCGGGCTTGATTTGTGCGTGGCCGGTTTGCTGTGGATTGGTCTCCGGGATGACTTGCGATGTGCGGGGGGTCTTTAAGGGAGAATGAATGAATTAATGAATCTCTTCATTGGTCATTGTCTTATCTTTCACTGTCTTTCTTTTTTTACCTTTTATTCATTCATATGACTATGGATATTTGGGAGGAGTGGATAATTTTCTTGTATGTTGAACCGGTTAGCTTCACGAGGGCAGACCTAGCGACTAAAAACTCATTCTCTAGATCTTTTCTCAGCGACGGAAACGCCTTTCAGGATTTCTTCGCTTATGCAGTGGGTTCCTAGGGAACGGTCCGTCGTCTAACAAGACGGCGACCTTCAAGATTATATGGCGATGTTTTTTGTAACTTCGGAAACAATATTGAAAATGTTCTCAACTGACATAATATTCACCGCTGTTTATAGTAGCGGCGTATCCGTAGGAAAACAGGCCATTACAGCTCCTGTATTCTGGTGGACTGTCAACGTCCTGCTTTTACCTATTTTCAGACCTTCCTGTAGTACCTGATGTTCTTCCGACTGGATTGAATCGCAAAGCGATTTGGAGTTACCATACACCTATATATTTTTAAAAAAATCATTTGCACTATTCAATTTCATTGGTTATTATACCTATAGCATATCTCACTATGTGTGTGTTCATAGAAATAATGTGCCCCAATTCAAACAAATGTGACCATTTTTTTTACAATTTATACCTAAAAGATTAAGACATTTTAACGTTGAATTACTTCAGGAGTATTTTTTCTTGATCGATCCATAATCCATAGTATTGAATATTGATCAACAAAAGGAAACATTATAGCAATGTAAACGGGTCCTTTAACATGAGCCCAAAAAGACTTGTGTTGCTATAGAATTTTTCACAGATGGCGTTGACATCATTAAATTTGTTCCATACTAACTTGAATATTATATTTTATATCCATTTTTTCGAATTTATAATAATTATTCTGCTGTCCAGAGCGGAGAAGAATCCAACAACCAAGCATCATGAAAATCTGTTCAGCCGATCTAGAGTAATAAGTGTTCGCACTAACCCAACTTTCCTTTATATTTTAGATTTTTACTAATAAGTAATTCTTAATGACAATATTTTTTAAATACCTACTTTTCACCAATCTTTTGTCAAATTTATTTTTGTTATTTCACATTCTTATAGGTAAACATGAAAGTTTTTCAAACCAAACATACAAGGAGGGTAAATAAACATTTATTTATTGGAACGTAATCGTTAGTTTGTGGTTTATAGCGGGTTATTTTAATAATAATGTTTACAAGGGTTCTAACTATTTCAATATTTTTCTTTTATTGCCTAAAGTATCTAATTCCTTCGATTAACCTACAACACTAACAATAAAAAATCTATACAACCGATCTTTAGCTATACCTATTATACTAGCTTTCCCAACAGATGTTTTCCTGTCTTAACTATGAAATTAAAATCGAATTTATATAATGATAAATTATCTGCCTACCTTTAAACCTTTTTTTGTATCAATCGGGGGCTTTCGTGCGTCCAGATTATTGGGCGTTCACGAGAAAGCTGAAATGAAATTTAATAAAAAATGCGAAAGAAATTTTTTTTTTTTGGTTAAAAAGAAAGATGTCAAAAGTGTAGGCATTTGTGTTCACCACGAGTGAGTACAGATTCATTTAAATTAAATTAAAAAAAAACAAAAACCAATGTAATTCCGACCTATGCATCTGTTTTAAATCGTATATTTTCCATCCGTATTCCATCAATCATCAATCGTACCAACTATCGTTTGATAGTTGATGCACAACAACAACAAAAATTTTTGTAACATCACATCGAAATCGGTCCAGCCGTTCGCGCGGGATTCGAAGACCACGCAAAATAGGGCTCCATTTTAATAATATAGATATACCTATCTACTTCCATTGAAATATTTTCCTTTTGCAGAAATATTAGGTAGTTACTTTAATTCGCAACCATTTCCTTCGGAAAAAATCAGGATATCCGTAAAGTTCTTTGCGCTAAATGGCACTACAGACTTATTCAATTATTATACAATTTCTTATTGAATCTCATTTCTTATCGAAGTGGATGTTTACCTTGTTTAGCATTCTATTTAACTTTAGAGAACTTAAGCTGATTCATTGCATTTTTACCAGACTGCAAACAATGCTGAGTTAAAACTGTAAATGCTCATCATTTTTTTTTTTTTTTTTTTTTAAATGAATCTGTGCTCACTCAAACTGAACACAAATACACTCCTTGACTCTTTCACAGTAAGCTACTGAAAGCTTGTGTCGTGAAAGAGGAAGATGGTCGGCACCTGGGATCGAACCACGACGTCCGCAGTACGAAAGCCGGCGTTGTAACCGCTGGGTCACCAACCACTTCAATCATTACTTGCATAGATAAAAAACATAATAGGTATGTCAAAGATGCCGAATGACAGTTAGCCGAGCAGAAAGATGTTCTTCCTCCCATGAGCGTCCTCTCAAGTTGTGTTCCGCTCTTTCGAAGCAGACCTGAAGGACTTAGATATGGTGCGGGAGGATTTTATAACACAAGATCGAGCGCAACGGAGAGCTTTTTTGCCTCACTTAAGTGGAGAATATATGTATCAGTATAAGGCTAATTACAATTTTGATAAATGTTAAGCATCGTACTCACTTGCGCCGCGAGCGTGTGACATTGCATCAATTTAATAGAAAGGATTGTACATGATTCTAAAAAGAGGAGCGAGTGGAACACATAAAATAAAAATTAATAAAATTTGATAAATTTCATATAATGATACACGTTCGCGGCGCAAGTGAGTACCGAGCTTAAGGAGTTCCTGATTGTTTACGTGTGTTTTGTAAATTTGATAAATTTGGTTGACTAATGATGATAATTGTAGGCCATGGGTACTGACTGATGGCTGATAGTACTTACTGCCCCAGAACAGATTTATCTAGTGGGGCAATAAATTCCATAAAACCCAATATAGCTGATAAAGTTTCTGTGTAATTATATTTATTAATTATGGTGTATAACATACAGATACTTTGACAATTTTAATTATTTTATTTGGAATAATATACTCATTTCGTAAAATGTTTATAAATTGTGTAGGTAATGGAAAAATGTAACAGATATTATTCAAAAACAAAAATTCAAGTGAAAATATTATAAGCTGCTTGTTATCTACAAAAATTATTTCAAAAGCACATTAATAATGATATTAAAAAGCGTTTTTTTTTTTTGTTAGAAAAAATATAAATGCTTAAATGGTTTGCCAGAGGGATGAAAATGTTAAATCGTTTGTACGTCATTTGAATTGGCAGCGATAACCATGTGCCCGGTTAAAAATGAAAAAAAAAAGCAACAAATGAAATGATCGAGCCAATAAAACAGAATGGCCATTTCGGGCTTTGGTTGGTGCCGTAGATCGGATATGGATAAGCTGCTGAGAAACGATTGCCATTTCTACACGAGAATACCTACCCACCCACCCCTGCACTAATAAAGCTCCGTGCACAACCCTTATTCCGTTGCCAGCTCTTGCGTGTTACACCAACAATAAAATAAAAATAACATTATTAAATATTTTTCAATTTTTACAAATTTGATTTGTTAGGTTGGCTTAACTTTTTAAATACAAATTACGAATTAAATACACATAACAAATTTAAATAAATCAGCATTCCCGCTTATTGTCAACATAATTAGCGTATTTGTCAACGTATTTGATTTCATCTCCTTACGCAATCATTATTTCAAATATTATGGAATTCCTTCTGCGCTTACAATACCTCTACTAATTATTTAATACTCTCTAGTATGTAATTGGGAAAATGCAACATCCATCCGAAGGTTTGTAGGAAGATCTCAATATAAAAAATAAAGTCGGGTAAGTTACACAATTTATAACTCGAGGACAACTAAATAACAATTAAAGCAATGAAAAATAATGATAATTAATAAAGTAAAATAATATAATATTATTACGGTTAGCATGGGATGAATTTTTCTCGATATGTTTAAGCTATCTGTGAAAAAAACTTTTTTTTTTTAATAGATATCTAAGATAAATTTTATTTTTTCTTTCTACAATATAAGCGTACAATACACAACTTGCAATATAAATATGTACACAAAAAAAAATTGTGCAAAAAAGAACCAGACAGGGAGATGTTACTATAAGGGGACAAAAAATACAAATAATAAAACACAATTTTCAATATTTAGCTACCATTGGGTTTCAAAAATAGGTAGGTATGCAGATTTTTGAAAGAATTGCCTTTGACAGAAGTTTTTATGAAGTTATCTCTGGTCATACCTACTTCTTATTTTTGCTTCATTTCAAGTAAGACTTAACGATTCGAGTCTTGCTGAGGGTCATTCCTTGATTGCATCTTTACTTAGATGATTGAACATCGTGAATAGATCTTGGAGAGACTTTGGCATTACAAGAATATTGGAAATTAAGACTTGTCATCCCATCTAGGGGACAAAAGGACTTGATACAAGATTACCATTGTCCTGTACATGAAAACAAAACACATTTTAATAACAACAATGAGTAATTATTTCTGCGGTTAAGGTACGTTATGCCATGCAACAATTATAATTTGTGGTTCACGCATACAACGGTATCAGGTTATATACGGTGCCATGGCAATGCAAGCCATACCTGCATGGGTATCTCGTTAAATGGTGTTGTAAAAAAATATCTTTCTCTCTTAACACCAAAAGTAATTATTCACAGAAAATTAATTAACACTAGCACTGTTACCCCTGAAATATTTTTTAAGTCTTTAGAAAAAATATAATATTATTTGCTTTACTTTTATAATATTTATCTTACCTATCATTTTGACATTTTTAGTCTATGTTGATCCGAAAAATATGCATGTTAAAATTTTAAAATTTAAAGCGGATACTAAAAGATATGCAAAACGCATCTACAAAGCAGAAAGAAAAGCCATAAAAGCCGTTCTGAATCAGTCACGTACCCAGTTATGCGTCTCCAAACATTGTTCAAACATGCAGGATAATTCACAAAAAAAAATTAAGTTTAGAACTAGGTAGTCAAATATTTTAGACTTATGGGTGCGTTGCACGTAAACACCCGTTGCAAATAGTTTAGCTAATTTAGGATAGGTACTTTTGAGTAGATATTATTTTTTTTCCTAGAACGTCTCTCAAGTTTTTTCTCGATTCATAAATCTTCGTCTCCTTCTTCTTCTTAATTAAGGCCATGTGGCTTGTAATTCAAGTGTTGGGGTTTGCCTTCTGCGAGGTCGACTCCCAGCTGTCCTTCCACCTCTACGGTGGTTTGCCTAGGAGCCGTCTTCCATGGGGTTGGCGGTGCAATTCCATGTGAGGGGGTCTGGAAGAGTCCATTCTCCTCACATGGTCATACCAGAACCTCCATCGTTGCCTTCTCCATCTTACTATGTCCTCGACCTCGCATATTTCCCGTACCCTCGTATTCCTTACTCTATCTCTGAGGGTCTTCCCGGCTATGCTCCTGAGAGTTATCATTTCTGAAACTCCCGGCGCATTTTTGGTCGCAGTGGTATCTGCCCTGGACTCGATCCCGTACGTCATTATGGGTCTAACACAGGTCTTATAGATTTTTACTTTGCTGCTTGTTCCATAACTTAAAAAAAATATTCATAGAAACGCAGAATGCAAAAAAATGTGAAGGAAATCTTAATAATAATTGGTCTACTATAACATGTCTCATTTACCTAAAAAATGTTTATTTTTAGCGTTATAAAGACCCTATTAAACAAAAGAATAAGTTTAGTACGAACTGAATACTGAAGCACTTTTAAAATCTCATTGATAATTACGTGGTTTCCTATTGTAAGAGTCAACGACTTAAAGTGACGATTTCTAAACCAATTCCAAATTTGAATATTACTTTGCGCTGTTAGAATGTCGCCGTCCCCCAAGTACCCTAGATACGGGAACATTCTTACATTCAGGTGTTAATTCTACCACCAATGCGTGAAATGCAGGTGCCTACCGCTACTCACATAGGTACAACGCTAGTTCCTACATTTTTAAATTTAGAATATTTCTCTTGATTGTTGCACTTTTACATCTCCTTTACTCTTGCGGAAAAAACAAAGACAGAGCCAAACATACATAGGTTCACTTTTATTATGTTGAATTGAAGATCTAGGCATGTACTTGAGCTCATTAACGACTGAATAGTATGTACATAAAGGGTATGTATATTGTATATACTAGGAAAGATCATGGTCTGGATGATAAGGCACTATCTCTAAAAATACCAACTATCTTAGTACAAAAAATTAACCCGCATGACTCTAACCACACCCTGATAAATGTCAAAGAAAAAGTACTAAAAATTTCTTATACTTACTGTCATCTGCATCCTCCATTTTCCGACGACTTTCCAACAGTTACTTTTTAACTAATCTTGGCTCATGCAAAGTGAACACAGATACACTCTTGATGTCTTTCATGGAGCTGATTTAAAATAGATTTGAAAGTCAAATAATGATTGTCATTTTAAAGTTGTTTGGTTTAATATTGTTTATTTTGGTAATTTTTGATAGGTAGCTAAAACAGATTGTACTGAAAATCATCATGGATAAAAAATATGAGAGTAAATTTCTTCTTTAAGTGTCACTCCTATCGGAGGTTGGTCCTGGGCAAGTCTCACCTACTCTGCAGCCACAGGAACACCAAACCACTATCGCAAATTCTTTAGCCACGAGGCTCTTTTACGGCCCATACCTCGCCTGCCCTCCATCTGCCTTTCCACAATGAGTTGTAGGAGATCATATTTATCATTGCGGAAGATATGGCCAGAGTATGCGGCTTTTTGTCATTTGACAGTGGTCAGCAACTCTCTCTCCTAATTCATCACTCTCCAAGTAAATTTGGGACACTAATATTTAATTATGTAGTTCCAAGATCCATACTGAATATCTCTCTAAGGTTGCAAATCGAAAGGATATATCTGTTATATTTTTGGTGGTTCTTACAACGGTTAGTAGTTACAATTACGTTACATTGAATGAGCTGCCGAAGAAGTCATTATATAAAATTTGCATAACGACACTTTGAGTATGATCCGCACATTAGGCATTCTCCAACTTTCAAGCAGAGTTAGCTTGGCGACATCTGTAGCTTATGATAATCAAGCGGAATATTTTAACAAAGTTTTAATCTTGACAAATCTGTTTGTAATGTTCTTAACAACAAACATAAATCTGTCTTTAAAGTGGAAATAGTTCCTCATTTTGATGTACTCTCGAAATAAGAATTCTTCATCTTATATACTTATGTTATGAAAGTCCTGTATTCTCTCAGATCTTCCTGTTCCTGGGATGTTGATGTCTGGGTATCCCTCCATCTCTTAGATGATCTGACTATTGGTATAGAATCAACTGCTATTTTATATATATGCTATAAGCCTTTCAGGATCTGCTATATTTACGTGGTCTGTCAAAAAAACTCCTATCCCACAACATCGTGAACATTGCAGGTTTTTAATTTGCAGGCTAGCCTTGTTCCTGGTATGGAGCGGAGAGTCTTCATTCTGTCTATTGTGCGCAGGCAACTCTTCGTCCTTTCTGTATCAGCCTTTTATTCTTTGTTTTAACCTTATTTTTATTTTAATCAATCGTAATTTTTTAATTTATTTTCGTTTTTTTTAGTAATCCTTGCTTTTTAGTGTATTTATCGCATATTTTTATGCATTCGCTTTGATTTTTTTAACATTTTAATCCATGGTTTGGTTTTGTTTGAACATTATTTTTGTTAGGACTTTCTTTTGTTTAAAACATTTTTTTAACTTTTATTTTTGTTTTAGATTCGCTTATTTTTGCTTTAGAGCATTTATCTTTGTTTTTTGGTTCTAAATTATTACTTTCTTAATAAAATATGGTGTTGAATAACAAGGTCTACTTTAGTACAGGCTTTTGCCCAGTTAGGTAGGTGATCAAACATAATAGGTATCTCATCATAGGAGACCATTTGCCTAAGACGTAATTTCTGAATTTTTTAATATTTTCTGATTTAATAGAAAAATGTACTATATATATTTAGTACTAAAAGGTCTTTAATAGATAAACTTCATTAAATACCCTATCGAATATTACAATTTTCATAGTCATTAGTGCAATAATTTACTTTTTATGGTCATTAAAAATGGTATCTCATATTCGGCATCCTTACCCGAATATATTATTGTACATAGTATTTTGTTTTATAAACAAAGATTTTTTTTTAAATCATATGTCAGGATAAGTCTAATGCTGGTTTTGTAAATTCTGACTTCAATTGTGTTTATTTCTCCACACAATAGCATCCAGCTACAGTGGAAGCATAATTTGCCCGACTTTTGACTTCTTTGTAAAAGCAAATTCAATGTATTTTTTTTAATATCATGGAAATCACAATATTGTAACTACATACACCCCTAGTTTCTCCAGCTTATAAATAGTATGTTAGTAGTATTATCTCCCTATATAATATAATATGTTTTATTGTTTTCTAAATAAACCATTATTATAATGTAATGTAAGCCGCCGAATAAACATAAAAATGAACCCAGCGAATGGCGCGGCACCATGATATCTATGGTAGTGATGGTACAACCAAAATGAGAATTATCTCGACAATGCCCGCTATGGCATCAAACATTGTGCGAATTAGTAGTCTCGGTTTAAAGGGATTAAATGCCCTACAAAAAATATTATGATGATAGAAACGGGGCCGGAGCTAGGATTTTAAAATATAATTTAAACTAGGAATATTTTTTTTGATTTCTTATCATATAATAATTATTAGGTACATACTATTATCCCAACAGGTGTTATCTCGTCTCTACTGTGAATATTGAATTAGAATTAGTATAATGATATTTTTTTAAATGAATGTGTGCTTTATCAAAGTAAAAACAAATACATTTGTTTGACTCTTTCACAGTAAGCTACTTAAAGCTTCTGTCGTGAAGAGGAAGATGGTTGGCACCTGGTATCGAACCCACGACCTCCGATACGAAACAGCACGAAAGCCGGCGTTGCAACCGCCAGACTACCAACAGTTCATGTTTGTGGGGCACATTCTGAAAATCGCACCAT
This sequence comes from Mystacides longicornis, assembly GCA_963576905.1. NCBI lineage: Eukaryota > Metazoa > Arthropoda > Insecta > Trichoptera > Leptoceridae > Mystacides > Mystacides longicornis. Next base: position 11,291,059 of record OY756428.1, read on the forward strand.
CTTTAAATCAACTGACAGTTTTTCAAACGTCAATTAAAATTCAAAAATAAAAAAAAATGTACTGTCCAAAGTACCTACTAAGAAGTTTAACTACGTTAAATTTTCTTAATTCTTGTAATGTTCCTCGCAACATTCTTTTTTTTCATTCATAAGAAGGTTGTTAGAAATATTTTATATAAAGTACCTTTTAAAATAAAATAAGATGCGATGGTTGATAGCTCAACTCCAGCAAAAATTTACGCGTCCATATTGAACTTATCACCATAACTGTGCGTGATCATCATATTTTAATATCATATGAAAAATTATTGAATATCTACAATCTACATATGTACTTACTTATAAAATTTATTTATTTAATTTTTCATCACATTATATATACATTCACAATAGTAAACATTACAAATTAACACCTCACTAGGTGTAAACCTGTTTCGAGGGCAATATAATTGTTTATATTTTTTAACATCTTGCGCTCTGTACAGATCCATGAGAGGACAATAATATTGAAGCCGCCTCTGACTGAGAGCGCATACCAGGAATCATTGTTTGCATTTCTCACGAGCAACTGACATTGTCAATTAATATTACTAAATGACATGAAATCATGCAGATTCTCTCGATTCAATTCATACATACGGGTTTATATCTCAAAATAGTAAAATACTTTTTGATTAGTCAAAATATTTAGGTTAAACTGTTATAATTCAGCTATTTATGTAGATACAACCACAAGTTCTGAGATACCAGTTTAAAGTGATATAAACCATCCGGATAGGAGCTAGCACGCACTCAATTTTCATTAAAACTATAACCCCTGCGACAGCATATAGCGTGACGAATAGTTCTTAGGTATCCCTGTATGGTTATAGGAAAGATGTTGAGTACACCTACCAAATTTTCGGTGTTGGCCTAGTGAGTCTTTTTTTCCGTATCAAATTTCAAATTCAAATTTCGAATCCTCGATCCATCGTGGTCGGATTCGAACTCACACTCTGAAGAATGTAGAGCCGACATGAAGCAAGATAATAAAGACATTTTAGTGAAATTGTTAGCGAGTTAATAAACCTACAAGCACTGAAACTATATGTTGCCAGGATATTTTTGCGGTATCAATTTATTTCCTCTATGACTAAGTCATCAAGCTGGTAGGTAAATAATCATGAAAATGATTAACTTATATTCAATTTATTGTAAAAAAATATATGTATATACGAAATAAAAAATATGAATTGATTCTAATTTCCAACCCTCTCGTATCAACAAAAAAAAGTGCAGTCGTAAAAATGACCCGAACAACATCGGCGCATATAATCAGTCGACATTGTGCAATGGCGCGATACGACATCCGCAAATATGTCGCTGCGACACACAGGCGCATACGTCAAACTAGCAAAGGAACTACATTATAATGGGGTGAGGATTGGTCGGATTATTCAATTGAGATTTACCCCGCAACCATCAATCATGGGGCACACCATGGCCGCACCACCATTCCCACGATGAATTGGGGAGCTACCCAAACCTACGAGGGACGCCGCCTTACCAAATAATTTCATTTCAACTTTTGTATCGAAAATCGGTGAACCATGCAAAATTCATACGACTATAAATTAATTTAATTTGTTAAATATTGTGCGCTGGATAATAAAAATTAGATCAAAACCCAGTTTAATACATTTCGTATCTATTAAGTGGGAACCATTCTATCTTTTATATTAAAAAGGGTATGATTTGAATGTTACAAAGGATTTTTCATTAGTTAAAAAATTTCATGATGATTTGGTACTCGTAGATAATAATTTGACCACTGCAGAAGAAGACGGCCGTGAGTCTGTAGTGGTTTAGATTTACCCATTAAAATTTAGAATACAATGTTCAAGTAGGTATTAAAAATAAACTTTTTTCTTAACTACACACATACATTCTTCATTTAAACCCCACTTAGAGGCATAGGGAGGCAACAAGAATACTCTCAATGCGCTCGATCTTGCGCGATGTTTACGACTCCCCTCAAACCACGCCAAATCCCTCAGCTTTGCTTCTAAGAATCGGAACACAATATGAGATGCTCTTCCTCGCCTTTGGGACCCTAATGAGAGGAAGAACAGCGCTCTCCTCGACCAACTCTCATTCGGCATACTTAACACATGTCCCAGCCATATCCATCTCTTCTTCATAATGGTGGGCATAAACTGGGTGCAGCTGTGGTACCACCGAAACTACGCATTTTTAGTTACTTAAATTGGACACCCATTATTTACCATCCTCGTTAGCCTAGTGTTGGTATAAGCGTGGATTTTGTAAGTGTTTTTTTTTTTCATTTGAAATTTCTACCCGGGGTTGGCCTGTCTCAGATTAGACGGGATCGGTTGACAAGAAAAAATTGCCTCAGGCAATAAGTTCCGCCGGCTATAATCACACCTGCGTATATAAAAGTATCTATTAATTAATTTTTTATGTATAATTTCCCCTGTAAAGGTATTTGTAGGGGAATTCTAACTCTTGACTTTTTCAACTGTAGGCCCATTTTAGGTTAATCGTTCTTTTCACAACATTTGTGACCTTGGTTTGTTTACTGCTTGTATTATAGTTTTCGTATTTCGTAAACGTAATGTAAACAGTAAATCATCAAGTAGAAACATTTTTTATAAAAATTTTGTAAGCCATTCGATTAGTTAACATTGAGGTTTTTTCTTAACTTCATAGCATTACCAATACCTAATTACCACAATTAGGTATTGTAATAAGAACGTTTGTTTGTAACAACAAAACATTAATTGTATTGGAATAAGCCATTGTGTCGAATTGAGAAAAAAAACTAAACATTATTGTCGGATGTTAGTATAAAAAAAGTCAGTAAATGGTGTCTGTGCATTGTGAGATTAATTATTTGAAACGAAGCGATGAAAATACGAGTCATTTTGTTTACCGGTTTTATTATGAAATAATGGGTGTCGAATTTAGGCAACCAAAATTCACGTTTTCATAAAATAAGGTATGCTTTGTTTAACTATTTGTATACTACCTATCACTTTTTTATACTTTCAGCTTCAGCCGTACAACCCTGCAGAGTTTGGCCTACTGTACAACGTCTCTTTTTTTTTGTTTTGGCATTGCATCCAAAAAAGGATGATACTAGAACGTCTCTACAAGTCGTCGTGACTGCGTTATGGACTCCCATTGATCTCTCACACCCAGCACTTGCAGGTTCCAAGCAAAGTTATCCATCAGCCACTGTTCCCAGGGGATCCCTGCACATGGGCTCAGTGTGCAGAAGATTCTTAGTGGACCTTCTTCCTTTTTTTCAGCAATCTTGGTCCACTGCTGGACACAGACTTTCTGAATTTCTTCCATTCCTCTCAGGGCCGTCGCGTGGGTGGGGCGACCGAGGCGGTCGCCTAGGGCGCCGCGATACGAGGGGCGCCACCGTGGGTGAAACAAATTCTATTTTTTTGTGGTATAGTCCAGGACCCCTATTCTGTAGCAAGTGTAGGGTAGTCACTTGAAAAAAAGTGACTATTAGGCGATACATTTTGTATGAAAAACGTCTATATGCGATTCTCGCATTCGATACGTGTCGTATAGACGTTTTTCATACAAAATGTATCGCCTAATAGTCACTTTTTTCAAGTGACTACCCTACACTTGCTACAGAATAGGGGTACAAGAATTCACGACATGCAAACTCATAGCTGAGAAAAGCCAAACGAATGCAATATTTGCAGTATTAGGTTTAATCAGTTTTTAAATTTAAAGTTTTTTTTTTATTTCATCCTTGATTTTCATTGCAAGCGAGCGAGCAACAGAAAATTTTCCATAGCCAAAGCCATACGAATGCAATATTTTCAATAAAAAGTTTAATATGCTAAATCATCGCGCAGAAAAGCCATTCGAATGTCAAGTTTGTAATAAAAAGTTTTAATTGTTTTTTTTTAAGATTGCAATAAATTTAAAAGCGGTTTTGAGTTAATGAGCGCGCAGGCGCCTCAAAAACTAGTTATTTTATAAATAGCATATCTACAGTTTTAAACCAAAACTGGAATGATCAAAATTACAAGTTTTATGGGGGGGGGGGGGGGGAGGGCGCTGATTAAAGACTTGCCTTGGGCGCCTAAAAACCACGCGACGGCCCTGATTCCTCTCATTACCCGTACCTAACAAGATGCCATTATTTATTTTTTCGTGTGTCTTATCAGTTCACCCTACCGTTGGCGATCATCTCTGATAAAACTTCGTGGTTCTGTGCTGCTTCGAATAGGTCATCAACTCAGCCTATTATTGACCATTAGTCTACTTCCCACCTTTCCGCCATCTTGATTTAGGTCGAAAGGAAACAAAATATTTTTCTGCGGGCAACACATAAATCTGAAAAGAACACTTTTATTTTATTCGCGTGAAATAATTGTATTATGAATATAAATAGGAAGTTGACTAATACCTTACGGGATTATTGTCTGTTCTGCATACCTACAGGTTCATGCACTTAACAGTATCTTACAAACTAGACATAAAGAATTTAATAATCAAAAAGGTCAAAAAGCCGACTATTCTGTGCAATATATGATATTTTATTTTATTTTGAAAGCTGGTCAAGGTTTTACCCTCTTCAATGCTCGGTGGTAAAGGGTTCCAATTTTTTTGCATAACAATGTCATCAGTTCGTCTACCATAGTTATTGTGGAAATAATTAGAAGTTTGGAGTTGTTAGTTGGTTTTTTTTTTTGTCTCGTCAGTCTGTCATGTGTCAACAAGGATCTGTCTTTTGGTGAATTTTATGTTTCTCAGGATTTCTGATGAAGAAAATAGTCACAAAGGAAAAACTTTGTGACTATTTTTACGAAAATTGCGCGGAGAGAGGAGTATAAAATTTCTCACACGTATAGTATAAATAGAGGAGTGGCGAATGCTAATATTACAAACACTACTGTAATGTTATGTATTTGATGTTTAAACACACTTCCACACACTACTTATAAGTACATCGACTTCATATAAACAAATGCAAAATGAAAAGCGCCTCATATTGGGCGCAGAAAGCTTTTTGAAGGCGGTATATTCAAATGGAAAGTGGATTAATATTGTTTTTCTGTATATTATGATAAGTTTGATTACTTTAAATAATATATAAAAAGAAAAAAATATATAAAATGAATATAAATTTTAGTTGTTTCAATCAAATACGCAAATAAAAAATCGTGAACTTGAAATGATAGCTGAGTGTGATAGTTGCATGAGTGTATCATCTCTGACTGTCATTGGGGTGGGCTAATGCAATCAAGTTTGTCATTTGAACGTGTTGCATTGTCAGAGGACGGTCGCCGGACATCGAACTCCCTACCTACACAAGAGGGGTGAATTTCTAGCATTATTTAATGTACCTACCTACCTAATGAGTTATTTATTGAACCGGCTTTTATATAAATCAGTTTCCATAACTAAGAAGATAATAAATAGCACGGGAATTTTTTATAAGCCCTTCCACTCATAATTAAATTATTGAAAACTAGCTTTCCCGACAGACGTTGTCCTGTAGTGCCTCTTACTATGCACATTGCACATTGATTTCAAATTTGTAATTTATACAAAAATACGTTTAAAATATGTTTCAACGTTAAAAAAATATTTCTGAAAACTCGAAAAAAATTTAATCATAAATCTGCGTACGAATATTTTTAATGTCAATGGGTGACAGGTGAACAATAATTTTGTTGTTATAGAATTTTTCATAGAGGGCGTTAGAGTCGCAAGAAATCCGTTCAATATTGACTTTAATATTATATTTTATATTATTTCTTACCCATTTTTCCAACTTTTAATAGTTATTATCTTATCCGGAGCGAAGAAGAATCCAATAAATCAAACATCGGAAGAATCTGTTCAGCCAATCTCGAGTTATAAAAGTGTTCGCACTAACCCGACTTTCTTTTACATTATAGATAGATATGATTGCATATTCCAACAACTTTTGTGCACCAACAATTTAATATGATTGAAATTGACACGTGAAATTGTTTAATAATAGTTAAATTAATTATTCAAAATAAACTTCAATATTTTACTGAAATGAGCATTCACATTCATGCACATATTAAATGATAGTAATGAAACCTTTTCGCTGAAATATCAAAACAAATAAAAAAAAAACCAAGTACCACCTAGAATAATATACTCGCATGCATGTATCCCGAAAAGATCTCGCAACCATTTTTGTTATCCATATAATTTATAAAAATGATAGACTTGGTAGTTGAAGAAGAGGTCCCAGGTTCTAAGACTGATACGGTTTGAATTATCTGTTTTTATACCAAGGTAAAAATTCGAAAAGTATTTTTAATTTCCAAATTAGTTTTTCAGCAGCAATTCAAGAAATCCGAGAGTCTTGAATATAATAATATGCAAACGTTTTCTATACAATCTGAATGGGACAAGAAGGCGAGGCAAGCCAAAATTAACAATCAAACGGGCATTCACTGATGCGTTTTTAAATATTCTGGCTTGAGCTGAGATGAATTTGTGTAACTGGCGCACAATAGAGAGGCTTGGAGGTATTTCATGGCGTCCACATGCTCTATATATTATGTCCCTAATGTACACTGGAAGAGAACGCGGATTAAGAAAGTAATGCTACAAAGAAAATTTTTGGACCAAGCTGACTGAAGCTGATTGACTCCATATTAAATAAAAATGTTACAAAAAGAAAACATTAATTTTCCGCATTCAATCTGTTTTAAAAAATCAGTGAAGTGATATTGATTTACATTCAGACTGCGTGACAGTACCTACAGTATTGCTGGATGGAGTGCCGCTCAGCTCAGAGTAAGTAAATCAAATTCGGAGTAGTCATTGGCAAGAGACGATAGCGCAGCGGCACGCGGCCCTAATGCGCTGCAGCCGGCAAAGAACGGCACCAAACCACTGATAAGAGCGGCCACTAGCGCTTCACAATGGTAATGTGTTGATTTAAAGGATTAATTTACAGTTAGACCGCCATTTGTACTCTCCACACTCACACGACACACACTAAAACTAGTCACGTTGTAGATCTACTTTAAATGGTAGGGCTGCCGATCGTCAAGCTACACGGGACTATCGTTAACAAACGCGGTATGAATTATTCTGTGCTCATGCACTCAAAGTGAACAAAAATACCGTCTCAAAGTAAGCAAATAAGCTTCTGTCGTGAAAGAGGAATATGCCCGCGATGGAACCTTCAGGCTACCAGCCACTTCAAAAGTTAGTTCTAACAAAATATAAAACCACAAGGCAACGTCGGCTTAGGCTTATAGAAAGCATGGGTGCCGGGAGAAGAAAAAAAACTACTTCCTAAGGCTGAAAAAATATATAATAAGTATTATTGAACTGATTATTTTTTTCTTTTTATATGCTTTTGTTTCTATATTACGTAACCACGCATATAATAACTTATTGTTTTCTAGTGGAGTAGGTATAACTTGTTTTTGACCTTTTTATTTGTACCTATATGATAAAAATATAACTTGAATTTTTTATAGTTTTAAAATCAATAAATGTAGGTACATACAGTAAAGTATAAATAAAATAATAATTGAATTATACGATAGGTAGGTAAATAAATTTACCTACTTATTTAATAAAACAGTGTCAACTCTATACTAACTGGGATTTTATTAGATAAAACGTTTACATGCCTCTTTATTTTATTAATGAATTAATAGATACATGCTTACTATTTATAGTATCTCTCTCTCTACACATAGGTATATCATTATGAAGATCCGACGGCATTTCAAGAAACTTTGGCAACCCTACTTTATAACATGTAGGTACCTACCTAATGTGCGTAGATGACTGAGTCTGATTCAATAATTCAATGCGGTAGAAAAATATTGTATAACACCCTAATGGATGAGAAAAAGAAACATTTTAAGTTATAGTTCCAAAATTAGGTACCTACTTATGGCCTTTTTTATTTATAGTTTAAGAAAATTACCATTTTAAATTCTCAAAATTAATGGTTCATATCAAATAAATATATATTTTATTTAACAACGGAAATGAGCTAGTCCAATTTTCTCGCTTTTTTCCATTTCCAAAATATTATTGTGATTTCTAGGGTAACCAGCGAAAAAACCCCAACATTCTTCATTCATGTAAGACAGCATTTGCCACTCCTCTATATAAACTGTGCGATTTTTCATATTCCTCCGTCTGCACAATTTTCGTAAAAAAGTGTATACCTAAAGTTTTTGCTTCACGTATTGATATATACATATATTGGGAATCTTAAAATGTGTCTTAAACTAAAAGATATAATTTATCGGTCCTAAAAAGAGTGATAAATTGCCTGAGTGATAAAGGGGAGGGGAGGGGAGGGATCAGGACAGGATCTCCCAGAGGATGCCAGCAGGAAGTAGATATAGGCGAGTAAGACGGAAACAAACCAAAACAATCTGTCGACGAGGAAAACTTGCAGATTCGGAGAATTACTCGAGATTTTATTTAGCCTTTGGCCTAATGGCAGTTTGCACGAGTTGAAATCCCAAAGGTGTGATCTGTCGGGTTCCGCCGATAACGAATGTGCCGTCTCTCCTCTCAACCGTAACTACACAACTTTCCCTATTTCCTGGATCGATAGGATTCATTTATAATTTCATAGAAGGTGGATGCAAGCTCAGGGAACCCCGGATTTTAAACACTTTTCTATACTTAGGTACCTACCTACAAACTTAGGTAGGTGCATACCTACCTGCAAGCAAGGACGGATCCAGCTTTGGCGCCAGGGGGGGTCACATAGTAAAAAAAGGTCATTTCCAAAATTTGGTATCTGATGGAAACTAAACTTTTCCAAAAAAAAGGTAATTTCCACAATTTGGTATCTGAAGAATAAACTTTTTCTCCAGATACCACGTCATTTCCACAAATTGGTACCTAAAAACTAATCTTTTGACCCAGGGGGGGTCATGACCCACAAGAAATTATAATTTTATTATGATCGTAATAGAAAAGTAGGTATTTTATTGATAAATGTAAGTACTGTAGGTAGTTACAAATGGACAAAAATATAGGGCCTGGACGCAGCACGACCGACCCCCCCGACCCCCCCCCCCCCCATCCCCGGATCCGCCCTTGCCTGCAAGGTAGATAATTCACGAAAAAGTTTATGTTTAGAACTAATCAAATATTTGAAACTGACCTACTTACTTACTTTGCACCAAAATGAATGTAGAATGAATTTTAATTAAATAGTTTTGATGGCTAAGATGCTTTTTGAGTAGGTATTTTTTGTGCTGGAACGTCTCTCAAATTTTTCCTCGATCCATAACTCAAATAAATTAATATTTTTATAAAAACGTGAGATTTGGAAAAATGTGAAGATTAATCTTAATAGAACCTAATTGGAATTTGTCTTATTTACCTAATAAGTGTTTCTTTAGCGTTTTACCTACCTAATGACCCGTAAGTAAAAGAATAAGTTCAGATCCAACTAAACTTTTCATGAATACCCATGCTGGACTATTGATTGCAGGTAAGTAATTAATTATATAAAACTGGCTTTCCCGACAGACGTTGTCCTGTAGTCCTTACTAGGTACATATTGATTTCAAATTTGTAATTTATACAAAAATACCTACGTTAAAAAATATGTTTATATGTTGTTAAACAATTATTTCTGAAAGCTCGAAAGAAATTCTATCAATAATCTGCGCACCAATGTTTAGAACTCAATTGTTAATAAAAATTGTATTGTAACGGATTTTTTTTACAGATGGCGTTGTTGTCAGTAAATCAGTTTTATACTAACTTTAATATTATATAATATTCGAATTTTTAATAATTATTCTGTTATCCCGAGCGGAGAAGAATCCAATAAACCACGCATCATAAAACTCTGTTCAGCCGACCTCGTGTTCTAACTAGAGATGGACATTCGACAGCTGATAAAAATATTAGATAAATAAAAATAACGCATCTAACGTTATTAATATTTAACGATATTTAGAAATAATAGTTGAATAAAAATAATAGCCACCCGTATTATTTGTATGACAGGCAATATTAGTTGAATGAAAATATTATAACTGAATGGAACAGTTAAAACGACTTTTTTTAGGAGAAAGTAAACTTTTCAGATAGATAGGTACCAAATTTTGGAAAGACCTTTTTTAGGAAAAAGTAAAAAAAATTATCCTTCAAACTACAATGTCTGACGTCTGACATTTCAGAGCCATCTACAGGAAAATCCAAATATTCTTATACGTAACACATAAAACATTTCTAGCCCTATACGGTAGGTAGCGTAAATTTACCCTTTCAGAGATATTCTATTCAAATATAGATGTCGCTAGTTGCACCGCGTGGAAAAGAAAAATACTACGTAAGTCATATTAAAAGCATGTTTTCTATTACTTTCACTCTACAAAAAAATCAAACTATTTTATACTTACATATTTATTTATTTATTTCTCATGGCACAACAACATACTGCTAATTATTATTCATACACTCCGATTATTATTTATTAAATCTTTTTTTTATTAAATAATGGCGGTCAATCCAAAAAGAATGTTAAAGCCAATGACATATGTAATAATATTGTTTATTAAATAATAAATAAATTATTTTCAAAACTGAAAAAAAAACCTGTCCTTGATACATAGATGGTGCAGGATTTAATAAAAGAAAAATTATAACACTGAAAATTTATTATGACATTTTCTACAAATTAAAATTAACAATATCAATGATTGTATATTGTTCATATTAAACTAAAGACATTTCTATTATTTTTACATTTTTTTTTCTTATTTTATTTGACGTTGCAAACCTCTAACACAAAAGTAACTAACCAAAAATATATTTACAATAATTACCCATTTTTACCCACTTACCCATTTTTGGCCACTGTACACAGATGTGTACATCTCTATTATTAAAGTTGATTTTTGGTTAATGTTGATAATCAATTACATTTAGTATTAAAATTACTAAAATTTTACAAACCTAATAATATAGAACATTTTTTTTTTAAATGGTGTAGGTATCTACAAATCTTTTTACAAAAGACGAGTATGGGTTAAGTTTGATTAGTTTCATAAAATCAACTAAAAATAAGGACACTTTTTTATTCATTTTTTTGCTTCTTTAATAAGTTGTTATATTTAAGTAACAAAAACAATTGGTTTAATATTCCAAACTAACTATTTAAAACAATAATAATTCGATTAAAAGTAAGTAAATCAACGAATACGACCAAATATAACCAAATTTCAAAAAATAATTCAAATACAGTAGGCGCCAGATATTGTAATCACGTTTGTCCAATGTGTTTTGATTCTATTAAACAGCGATTCTAATAAGCGGGGGGGGGGGGGGGGGGGCATATAGAATATATGTACTTAGAACATACCTACATAAATTTCGCACAAACATAGGTACCTACTCATACCTAAGAAAGGTTTTCATGTCAAAAAGATTATAACGAAAATCGAGATAAAAAAGAGGCTGTCCCTATGTCTCGGATAGTTTTCGGAAATCTGTGACTTCATCCAAGCATTTGTGTAAAAAATATACCTTCCTACATCACTAGCAAGTTTTTCACGCCTTAAAAACATCTGGGAGATTTGCTCTTTCCAAAAACTAGTCATCAGTCAGTCATAGCGCACGTGCTCACCATTATTCGGTCTTTGTTTGCCTGTTCCAGGGTTCGAATTTTTTATCACCATACAATAAACAAACACACGCACAGCTGGAAACAATTCAAAACTGACCCCGACTGAACTATAAATCTTTTCTCATGCGCAATTTGTCTATTGAGACGAAATTGAAAAAAAAAATACAAAAAAAAACAAGCACGTCAGTAGCTAAATATATTATTATTTATTATTATTTTATTGATGGGCTCGCTGCCCCCTAGGGGGTTCCTGTCAATGCGTCCCATAGTGGAACTATTGTGACTAGCCTTACATTAGAGCTCATCGCTCAGTCCAGCCTCCTGGCTAAATATAAGAAAGTGTTCTAAATTTTTGGAACAATTGATTCTATTAACCGAAAATGTGATTCTATTACCAGATAGAAATTGTATGAAATTCTTCATTTGGAATCGGGACTTGGACTTTTGATTCTATAAAGCGGCTGATTCTATAACCAGTGATCACAATAACCGGCGCCTACTGCATTTACTACTATAAACATACATACAGAAAATTGAATGAGTAGGTATACCAGATTCTCAGAAAGCTTATATAAGTAACTGATATTCATTAACTCCCTGATTTGAGTGGTTTTGTATTTACATTTGTCTTTCCTTTACGACGGATATTTTTTTTATTGAAGATGTTTTCTAATACAAAGGACATTTGCAGAGAGGCAAGCTTCATTAATTAGCCCTAAAGCCCTTTAGAAGATGTCCCGATCAGAGTATCTAAAGCCAATCAATGAAGATATACTTTTTCCTCAAAATAATATAAGAATCTGAGAAACTGCAAAAAAATAAAACAAAACCTCTCAATCAATCATAAAATTGTGATATGTTTGATAAATGTATTGTTTTTTATTTAATATCTGTTTAACCGGGGAACAAAATGCCTTGCTACATTTTCTCCCAGTCAACCAGACCTTTTTAACCCATTCCCCCTCACTGTACACAATTGTGTACACCTTTTAAAAAATCTGTAATTTTTGATAACATAGTGTAATGGGTGGAAATGGATTAATTTGAGAGAAGATTCTAACTCCAGAAGCAATTATCAGTGAAAAATTCCAGAAATTATTAAAAAATATTCCAGAAATCTAGAACACTGAACCAACAACGCCAGTATGAACATTCATATTGTATACACTACTTTGTACATATTCTACCTACTTAAATAATTGTAAAAACTTTTACAAATGCGTATTTGACTAAATAGATATAAAATAATCATAATGACCAAATATGAAAAAACCAAAGGAAATAACAAACTTAATTAGGTACAACAAAACAATTTCTTATAACAGGTCATGCCGCATAATAATATATCAAAATGGTACCAACAACTACACATTAATTTACAAAAAATAACCAATATTTTTCTAATTAGATAAAAATACATTTATTTACCTATGTACAATTTAAAACATGCAAAAGGATCACAGATGTTACTAGTAAGTATAACTATCATTGCGTTGATTTATTATCCTAGGTATATGGTGAAACCTCTATATTCCTTAAAATAAAACAAATAGGTATAGAAACAACAAAAAAATTCATTTAGCCCATTTTCAACTAAAGGAGAGCCACCGTACAAGGGCATCTGAGCCCTCCACTAGACTTCTACCTAGTTCCTAGCATCTCGCCAAATCTCAAAATATCAGAAATTGTCAGTGAAGTTGTTAACGCCTGCATATGACGGAAAGAGAGATTTTACCTGAACTCCATTTGTAGCATAGCTCCACTTTAGGTACTACATTTTTTTTAAATATAATAAGCTTAGTAATATAATTGGAAAGGAGGAAAAATTATATTTGGTATATATATGTGCAAGTTTTACGCATATAAAATAAGGAATTTTTCAACAATAGTGAAAGGATGTGTAAGAACCATGATTAAAGAATCTATTATTAGTCAAATGTTAGGAATACGAGGTTCTTGTTATGAAGAAAATTAATGTACAAGGAATTTCTTATTAATAATCATTAAATAATGCAAAATGGAACAATAATTTCATTAATAAAAAAAACATTCATAGGAAGACAAAATTCACAATATCATCAATTTACCAAAAGAGACTTTTTTTTTAAGCAAGGTATAATTTTTTTTTGTAATATTAGGTTAAGTTTCCAACTCAAATAAACAAACTAAAAATCTCTCAACACCTATCTAAAATATTTGTACATTTTTAAGGCATTATTTTATTGAGTAAACTCATTCCCGCCCACTGTACACAGTTGTGTAAAACATACCAAAACATATTTTATGATAATTTAATAATTTTTTAAATAGTGTACACATCCGTGTACAGTGGGCAGGAATGGGTTAAAGTTGAGAAAAATTATGATGACATATGAGTGTGACACATAAGAAATGTATTTACAATCAAATTAAAGGTAACGAAATAAAAATTATTAACTATTTTAAAATTTTCAGTAAGTAAACGGCCTAAGAAGAATCTTCGGGATCACTCAAAGGTTCTAGTTTTCTCCCCTGGACAGTCATCGGAGTGTCCTTAAAATGCCCAACAAACTCCAACAGTTTTTGTAAATTCTTCTGGGTTTCTATTTGTTCGGAAATCAATCTTTTCTTAGCAATATTCTTTTCTTCGATATTTTCTTTCAAAGTTTCGGCTCTGATCTCTAACTTTTTCAAATCTGCTCTCAGTTGTTGGTTTCTCTCTTGAAGAAGGCGTTTTTCAGCAATTTTTTCTAGAAAAAAAGGGGAAAATAGCCGTGTTATTATCGTAAAGCATTTTATTACTACAACACATCATAAAGATCTATAACATAAAATTAAGTCAAAAAATATATTAGTGATACTTATATTTTATTTAAGGATGCGTTTACACCAAACGAGCATAGAGATGGAGAATTCTTACTTTATTGTCGATATTGACACTAAGCAAACAGTGAGGAAGAACTAGAATTCTGCGCGCATCAATTTGTTCATGGTTTTGATTCTTGCTAGTTGTTGTTTGCTCCGTGTCAATGTCAGCATCGAGAGGGAAAGCTCTATTCCTGGCTCTAAGTTGGTTTGGTATACATTTATTTATTTATTTATCATCATTCATCATAAATTTTACAAAAACAAAGCAAATACAAAAAAAAAAATCATACAAAGTACGAAATAACATAAAAAAAAAACAGAGAAAAGATAATCTAAAGTGTAAAAATTTATACAATAACTAATGTTCATAATATTCTTTAAAAAAAAAACACAGATAAACTGCAATATTAATACACATTAAACATGATTGCACATTGGTGCATTCGCACGCACACATATACCCTGCCATTCTGGCAACAGGCGCAGGGCCGGTTTCAAACTTCACCAAGAACACATTACAATAAATAAAGAAAGAAAAACATGAAAATAATAAAGATAAAAAAAAAATGTGGATTATTATAATCAAAATTTATGTGAATGTGAAAAATGCGATGAATTTTTCAAAAGGTACCACAATAGGGGAAGGGGAGGAGGAATAACAAGTTATCAGTGCAAGTCACGCACCGAACTCTCCATTTGCAATCTGAACTGCGCCATACTTGTATTAAAAATGTCAATCAACCCCAGATCCCGGTTGCCCAAAGTATGCAGACGAGGAATAACCGTATTGCGAGTGTAATTTGACAGATACGTGTCGACGTGAAAGAGATGCACACTAAAATGTGTTCAATCTGATATATTCTGATCAATAATCTGCACTCAACGCCACATTCAAAAACAATATTATAAATAGCTTGAATCTGTATTATTTATTTAATTCTTTATGCACAAATTAAAAAATAGTGGCAATGGCGGGATTATAGCCGAAGCATCATCCGACCACAGCAGTCACATGGGACTCATGGGGTCAAAATGGAAGAATAGCCACTCCGTATGCCCTATATGAATCAAGTTGAATGAGGGCCAAAGCTTACGGTTTTTATAAAAACCAAACCCTATACTTAGTTAGAAATAATTTCCCATATTCCTTTAGGAGTGTAAAATATCACATTATGTTATTTAACAGAGCAACTCTACAAAATAAAAAAGACTTACCTTCAAATATCTGTTCGAAATTCTTATTGGAAGAGCCAGTAGATATAACAGTCATGCTCAAGCTGTGAATGGGCTGTCTGTCTTCTCTGGGCAGTGCCCCGCAGCGGGGACATCCTGGGGAAGATGGAGCGGAAGAAGAAGAGTCTTGCGAGGGTGAAGGAGTATTGCGGGCACAACTCCAATGGTAATAAATGTCGCAGGAATTACAACGACGTAGTAACGAAGGGACATCTGTAATAATTCAAAATAAATACGTTAACTGCTTTCAAATAGCCAAGCCACCATCAATTAAACAATCAGAATCACTCGAAAGAATGCAGTGCTAAAAAAAGAAATCAATAAACAAAAATTATAAAACCA
Organism: Mystacides longicornis; assembly: GCA_963576905.1. Classification (NCBI taxonomy): domain Eukaryota; kingdom Metazoa; phylum Arthropoda; class Insecta; order Trichoptera; family Leptoceridae; genus Mystacides; species Mystacides longicornis. The sequence continues at coordinate 11,307,134 of OY756428.1, forward strand.
AAGTTTGCACTGACGGGTGGCTTGCTCTTCGTCTAGACTAGCCAGTCACCTTGTGAGTTGTTTACTTAGGGTGCATTTAAACCAAACGAACATGGTGCCAGAACTGGAAGTAGAGTATACTGTCATTTATAGTTATACTGGACACCACAGAAACAGCAACTAATTAATGGGCGATGACAGTTCTTTCTCGATGTTATTTCCTTGGTGACCATATCAACTATCAAAAAAATATACTCTATTTTCCAGCTCTGGCTTATATGTTCGTTTGGTATAAACACACCTTTAGACAAATATTTTGAAATTTTTGCGACCGGCTGCATGAGCACTTGGTGACTTCCCTAGTGTACCTATCCAAGGAATCAAACATGTGGTAACTAGGAGATGTGTCAATAGACTGTAGGTGCTAAGCAAGTCACCCATCAGTGCGGACTTGGCTTATACAGGTCAATTTCTAAGAAAATTCTAAATTCAAAAGCTATGCAGAGGGTCACAAATGGAGAATTCATAAATTGATTGAACTTATACAGGGTTACAGGAAAAGTCGTACTGAATATTAAAGGACGTTATTATTTAGGTCCTTTCTGATGCATTTGATTCTATAATATGGTGTCAGAAACATAGCCGTTATGGAGATATTGAACATTAAAGATTTAGAAAAAAAATCCTTTATATTTTGCCTTTTTATTGATATTTTCGGTTTAGAGGTCATAGAGTCCAGTTTTTTTATGTATCTAGTGAGAAGACATGTCAATTAATAAAAATGATTAACAAAAACTGAACCTACTACTAACAGCTTAGAGACAGCTCGACAACGGTTAGTATTAAAAAAATTTTACTAAATGTTTTTAACTACCTTAACTGTTATTTGGTCAATGTTTTACCTATTTAATAGCAAGTGTTATACCTTTTTGAATAGCTAAAGAGACGTAGAAGTTTTTAAAGTTATTTGCAGAACAAGTTCCATTCATTTTTTTTTTAAAAAAGTGTTTCAAAGTTAAAAACATTTAGTCAAAAAATTTTAATCCTAACCGTTGTCGAGCTGTCTCTTTAAGCTGTTAGTAGTAGGTTCAGTTTTTGTTAATCATTTTTATTAATTGACATGTCTTCTCACTAGATACATAAAAAAACTGGACTCTAGGACCTCTAATCCGAAAAAAATCGATAAAAAGGCAAAAAATAAAGGATTTTCTTTCAAAATCTTTAAAGTTCAATATCTCCATAACGGTTAAGTTTCGGACATCATATTATGGAATCAAATCCATCAGAAATGACCTAAATAATAACGTTCTTTAATATTCAGTACGACTTTTCCTGTAACCCTGTATATTCAAAGCTGGTTTTTTTATATAAGAATTCATTTGGTTATGAATGCCATTGGCAATACAATTTTAGCCAAAGGTTAGTTCTTTATAGTTTAGAGAATATAATTAATATTGGAGTTTGCTCACCATTATGATGACAAACACAGCAGGGCATAGGCTCTGGAGACTTGACGGGGATGATGGTGAGCCCACTTGGTAGGTTGAAGCCTAATGGGGGGGAGTCTGGTGGACTAGATGCTATTTGGCGCTGGTGTTTGTGCTGCAGCTGTGATCTGGTGGTTGGCGGGGCCACATTCTGCTGCAAGTATGGGAAGTTGAGACGCCTCTTCTTTGAAACCTATAACAAACAGGTCCCAAAATAAATTACCCTCACGAAATCAACCATAAAGAAAATTTCCTTCATGAAAAAGAGCCCATTTTAAGATTCTATATAATAATTCAATTATGCACTTATTTTCGTATGTCATCTAATGATTTCAAATGGAAATTTTTTCCAATTTGACTTCTACGAGTTTATAATGGTCTTCTATTGCTATTTCAGAGGCTGGACCAAATTATCTCCGACATGCGCTATATACTAAACAGGGCAAACTTCAGAGAAGACCAGGTGATTGACAGGGAAGGAGACAAGGAGTAAACATCCTCATAATTTAAACCTTTTCTTATCGTAATAGAAACCTCTGATCAGTTATGAAAACGAGGCAATTGGTGAAAAAATGTTAACACCATCTGTTTTTTTTTTTTAATTTTTAAGTGGTAATCTTTGGAACATAATAATTACAGTACAAAAAGAGTTTGGTGTATGTAAGAAAAAAGTATATAAAAGTATATATTACTTACCAATTGTACGTCAAAGTTTCCATAGACAAATTCATTCCTATTGGTAGAAGTTGTAGATCTCTTTTTCCTCTCACTCCTCTTCTTCTCCAACAACTGTTTATGATGGGGCGTGATGAGGCCTAACAGCCTTAAGAACCCTTCCTTGGTGACAGGCTCTCCTGGCTGCAGCAAGGGAGGCGACGGTGAAGGAGTGGACACAAATGAGTCCTCTTCCAAGCGAGACGGAGTGGACGATCCGCTTTTTGGTGACGGAGATCTTTTCATGTCATCTTGAGATGTACTGCAAAAATAGCAATAATTCCCAATTATACATTGATATATTTTTTAAATAAATCTGACATAAACATTTGATATCTTTCACAAACGAATAATGAATATCAACTAATGACTGACAATTCACTAATGACATTAGATTTTAAATGGTATGAACAAAACCACTACAAGCTTACGTCCGTCTTCTACTGTTATTCCCAAGGCTGGCTTCGTGTGGTCACTTTACGTTCACAACATTCGCCATTACGTGATAATATTCAAATCCCCGAAACTCCTAATAATCATGAGAATTTTCAGCATGTTCAACATGTGGAAAAATCCCCTTCTTACCTAGTAGTCCCATGCAGAGATGGAAGTACTGGGCCAACTGGCCCTAAAAATGGACACAAGAATCTAGACATAGGTACCTAATTAAAATGTTTTTTTTCACAAAGGTTGTCTAGTGAACGAGGAAGATGATTGGCAACAGGATTTGAACCCACAACGTAATGACATGCAAAATCAATATAGTCTCAACGAAACATCCTCTAAGAGCAACAGAAATGAAAACTCTGAGACCCATTGTCAGAAGAACTATCAGAGATAGGATCTATAACAGTAAAATCTGCAAAGTCGAAAATATTGTAAAAGATCATGGATCCTTCAAGAATAGCCAAAACAGCAATGGTGGAGACCTCAGAGGGACGCAGACCACTTGGGACGGCCGTCTAAGAGATAGGGAGAGAGCTGGACCTTCCCATCCCAGGAACAGTAATGAGTTCCTGCAAAAACAGGTCTAGAGCTGGACCTTCCCATCCCAGGACCAGTAATAAGTTCCTGCAAAAACGGGTCTAAGTCCTAGACAAAAGAGAAAGAACATAGAGCAGAAATGGATCACACAAAACTTGTAGAAAGTGAAAAAAGGAATGGTGTACAAATGATAAGTTTCACTAATCACGTTGAAGTATTAATGCTTAATTTGGATAACATCTTGTTTTATGATAATAATATGTGCATGATGTTTTGAGTTTATGGGATATAAACAGAAATCTCACATTTAGAGATAAGGGTTGTCCGAGGTTTTAGGTAGCAACTAAGTACATATCTTACAAGCGGAATATTCATTCACAATAAAAATTATCAAAATAATCATTGTTTGTGTCATTTAGTTATCTTCACAATATAAATACACAGAACTAAAAAGCTGATTACTATCAATAGTGTGGAGACAAACATGCAGTGGCGTACCGAGGGGGGGGGGGCGGAGGGGCGGACCGCCCCGGGCGCCTCTATTAGCAGGGCGGCAAAATATGCTCGCGCTATACTATACGTCCGGTTTTCGAAATAGGCATGTACCTACCAAATTTTGGAAATGACCTTTTTTTTTAGGAAATGTCATGTTTCCAGATACCAAATTTTAGAAATGACCTTTTTTTTATAGGAAAAGTTATGTGGGGGCGCCAAAAGGTGTGGTTCCCGCCCCGGGCGCCAATAACCCACGGAACGCCACTGCAAACATGGAAAAGGATGAAAAATAGAATGGACTGGAATGTAATGTAATATAATGGTAAGGCAATAAAACATCTAAAGAACTTACCATATCACTTGCTTAGCTTTGTTCAATGCATTGGCAAAGTTGGCTCGACGATCCTGAATAGTGATAGCCGGGTCCTTGAGAGAAAAGTTCTCCGTGGCTTTGATAAACTCTGTGTCTTCATCCACATCCTTGCCCCTTCTATTTTCTGATTTGTATAAATATTCTTGTTTGCAATTGTTGGCCAAATCGATGGTTTGGTGATTGTCGTCGGACTTATGGCCATTTTTATATCCGTTGACAATGTTGTTAGTGTCGGATGTAACAGGGATCTCGTTCAGCACTGACGGCTTCAAGAGCGAGATGGACTTCTTCCTCACTTTCTTCTGTTGCTGGTAATCTTTCAACTGCTGGGCTATAAACTTGTTGTCGTATTCTGAATTCACAGGTTTGTTCCGACTCTTTAGTTTCTGTTGGTACAGTTCTAGTTCCTGCCTCAGACGATCTATCACTCTTTTCTGCAAAAATACAAAACAATTTTGAGTGTGCCATATACAACAAACTGACACTAAGCACTAAAGCTATAATTGTGCATCCAACTAGGGGTGATCTATGCCCTATTAATTATGGAGGGGGATAAAAACCTAAATTAATAATCAAGTTTTTTCAACAAAAGATAAAAACCACCTATTTGTTTCGAGAGAATTGAAACTTGACAGATGAAGAATAATCACTTCATTGAGCCATCTTAAGACTTTGATCTGAGAATTCTGTGTCCTGGCCACACTTCCTCTAAGAGGAAGATACAAGGCTAAAGGCATAGCTAACGCCGTATCAGCCTTTACAGTCAGAAAAGGAATCTTTTGTGGGTGCTGACATTGACCAGACAAGACATCTCCGATTAGCACGCGACACGGTGATAATTGCATGATTCATATTTTTTACCCTTCCAGCTACATCTTCAACAAATAAAGAAAACAAATAAAGTTAAAGCTAATATGCTACAGTATAAAGCTTACAAAAAAGAGAGACACATTCTACATTAGAAATGCCCAGATCGACTAACGCCGCCTACCCAAAGCGATACTTGCAAGCATATACCACAATATTTTTAAAATCTTACAGAAAAAAGTGGTTGGTAAACTAGCGGTTACAACGCCAGCTTTCATACTATTTCGTGCGGAGGTCGTGGGTTCGATCCCAGGTGCCGACCATCTTCCTCTTTCGCGACACCAGCTTTAAGTAGCTTATTGTGAAAGAGTCAAAGTGAGCAGATTCATTTAAAGAAAAAAATACAGGCACCCTGAGCTGTTCTTCCTCACCAAAGATGAGGAAGACCCTCTCACACTGTGTTCCGTTCCTTCAAAGCAGAGCTGAGGGATTTGAATATGTGACATGTTGTGGGAGGATGGCATCTCAACTGCATAGGATAGAGCGCAGTGGAGAGCTTTTGTGACCTACTTAGGCCCCTAGGTCGTCTTTAAGGTTTGATACAAAACACCCAAAAGAAATCTTAGAAACAAAAAAGTACCTATAGGGCATTTGGAATAATTCCCAGTCAACACTTTTGTACACAGCATTTTCACATAATTTCACTTCTTTATTAGGTAAGTAGGAGACCTAACTATGCACAACAGCCATGAGGAAGATACCTGTTATTGGAGCAGTGGAGGTTCTATGTTTTTGTTTCATGATTTTTTTGTTTGTGTTGTTCAGTGTTCTGTTGGTGTAGATAATAAATAAGTAAAAGAAATTGGAGAGAAGAATAAGAAACTTTGGAAGACGCGAAGTAATTAGGCAGGTATATTTATATAGATAAGAAGGGACGTCTGTTTTCTCTGCGTACCCCTAAAGGAACACGGCATCGGCAGTGAAAAAACCGCGTCGCCTTTTTTACATACATAGTATAATAGGTACCTACTTTTATTTTTATCGCTTTTGAACTAAAGTTAAAGCAAATTAATTAGGCATCTACCTACCTACCTTATACTAAAAATCGAACTGTATACTGTATCATACCTAAATCGCATTTTGTATAATATCTACCTCTACTCGTAAGAGCCGACTGCCGACATAAAAGAGAAATTAATTCGCTGATAACGAGATGTACCTAAATAAATGTGTTGTCAAAATCATTCCAAGAATCATTAGAAACAAAAACGGCACATTCGAGAAATGGCCGCCTATCAATAACAAATTATTGTAATCATAATAATAATATGTTTTTACAGTGAAAGATAAGCGATAATACCTGGGTAGGTATATAGGTATTTAGGGCAGGGTAATAGCGTTTTCTTGAGTAGGTACCTTTACCTGTTGCGACTTGCCAAAAATACAATTTGTCCGTTGTACATCGGTTCTAAAGTAAGTAGGTACAATTGAAATTACTTGACTACAAAAGTTGCACAATAAATCATTTTTGTATCTTGCACTCGCTTCACTTCCTTTCAGGAAGAAAATCAACCGTATTTAGAAACTTACTTTCGTTTTAAAATTGGTAGGTAGGTACAATACCTACCTACCAATTTTAGCAAGGAAAAATACTTTAAAATATATTTCGTTTGGGGATGATCGTTCTCTCTGCACTTTAAGAACACGGTCCGATCGATGGCTAAAGAAAAATTAAATGAAAGCAATAAGCAGTGATGTAAAAAATCCCAATGCTCTTTTTATATCGACGTAAATAAAAGTAGGTGGTACATACCTATAATCTTTGCAGGTGGTACATAACCTTATATTTTAAATAGCGTTCGAATCACTATGGTATATTCCTAGAAAGAATGGCCAAAAAAGTATAGGTATGTACGAATTTAAAACTTTTGCGCAATCAAAAGCGAGTCACATCCGCTTACCACACCCATCATAAGCACTGACTGACAGGCGTTTTTTTATTGGAAGAACGTGCAAAGATCTGCCTTTAATTGTTCAAAAAAAGTTTCATATTCGTATATTTTTTGTTCATTCTCACAAAACGATAATAACACTGTTCTTAATACGACGTATTCAGAGTCCTACCTTTATCTGTACTTTCGCCAAAATACCTAATTTCGGATCGAGACGTGTCGTAATTTTACAGTAACGTCATGTTTCAAGTAAGGAACCAGTTAAGGTAGCACTCTGCATACAGGCTTTCATCCGTTAACATATATTATTTTCGTACAGGACCGCTAGAACAAGGTTCGAATCCTGTCGTATGGGTGAGATTTTTCCATAAACAGTGGTTCGATCTAAACCAAAATTAACAAAATCCCAAGTACCTAATTAAAGTAGTCTGAAAAAATCAACCCGTCACTAATCAAGTATTTTAACAAAAAGCATGCGACATGTCAGAATGAGATAAGTAGATAAATTAAAATTTATTAGGTTAAATGGTGCAATGTGATACTACGCCAAAAAAGAAAACCCGCCTTTACGACAATTCATCGTTGCATGTAAAAAAATAATACTCGTGTGTAAATTAGGGTGCACGCAATTACTTTAGGCATAGGTAGCTCGAATTTGAACAAAATTGAGTGGGATACGTCAAATTGATGTGATGGTTAACAAAAGGTCAGGTCAGAAGCAAAAGAAATAGTAGAGGTCGTAGGTATAAGAAGGTATGTCGGTGGAAGAAGCGAAAGAATTATGCTTGGATAGAAAAGAGTGGAGGTCCGGCGTGATGGGTAGTAAAAAAATTGCCGAGTCAAATTTTACGTGCACTATACACATGACTCACATTTTGTTTGCGACGGCGCATTGTTTTTCGTGTCCCAGTTTCATGGACACACACGTACGTGGCTGCGTAGACAAAATGTTAAGAAAAAGAAAACGAATGGATATGTCGATCTTGCACAACCTAGGTAGGTATGTATTTAAAAAAGTTATGCTATGATATTATAATTTGCGATATCACTGAATATTTTGCATGCTTCTTGGAGAAAAAACTGCAGCACAAACTTAGAAAGTTTTGACTCTAAAACTTTTTACAGAGCGTTGAAACTTAATACACATACAGGAGAGTCGTTTGACGGAGTTAAAAGTTAGCAATTTAGCCAGATACCGGGTATTCGGCCAACGCAGCCGCCGAATATCCGGTATGCGACGGAAAGTGGACTTGGTCCAATTCGGGTCTTTTCGCTGATAAGAAAAGTTTACTTTCAGCCGCCTGCAGCAGTGTGTTAAGCGAGAGACTTTTTTTCTGAAGCTGGCCTTAATTATTAAGGCAAGCGAAGCCTTTGGCTACCCATTAATCCAGAAAAGCTATAGTATTACTTCACCATAGTTTGCCCTTAGTTCAGTATGGGTACCTACTGATTCATTAAGTTTAAATATACAATGAATTATTATTAGATACTTAAATAACTAAATAAAAAATCCGATATTAGGGCAGATTAGGCGCTATTTATCCGATATGATTCCGGGTGGCACTATAATTTTGGTTGGAAAATATTATTACTGCCGGAAAGGATCGTATACCGGATAATTACCGGATATCAGTTAATCTCAAGTTATGGTTACCTACAAATAAAATAATGGAAAGTTTTTCTTCAGGGACTACTTTGCATGCGTCAAGGTCATCGATTTCAATAACGGGACGGTTGGCAGCCCTACTCAGATGTGCAATAGGTACTGTAGACGCGGACATCTGAATAAGTAGTCCCGGGTTCTATCCCAATCTGAATTTCACCAAGCGTTGTTTTTTTACTTGAAAGCTAAAGAAATCTCCTATCTCAACATCTGTTAAGTTCAACGTTCCCAGGTAGGTCTTTCCAATTTTTAAACCGAATCTTTTGTTTTATGACGAAAAATTATTTGCAAATGCAGGTAGAAAAATGGGTTCTTTGTTCGATTTCAAACTATTTCTAGGGAGGTCGGAACTTGTGAACATACCTAGGTACCTACAATTTCGTTCATATGGATAGCCAGAAAAAAAATCCACGAAAAAATAACGAGTTAAATTATTATTCATTTACACGGATGATAACTAGAACTCTAATAAATATAATAATAGGTACCTACTCCGAGAGTGGTGTGAATAATCTATGTATTAAGAACATTTGAATCTATATAGTAACATCTTTTATCTATTCAAATGAAATTATTAAGATTCGAGAGTAACGATTTCAATTATAATAAGCACCCACCTCCACCTATAACGAGGCTGGCATACCACCCTCTCAACTACCCGACATCTCGATGTACCAAAAGGAGCTACAGTTTGCTCGCCTGTGAATGTATGGAGCTGTGTTTAGTGTGTACTCTGCTAACGTATACAAACGTACAAAGATCAATAACCACCTTGCTTTGCATCAAAATCTCGCGTCTCGATCGCACTTACCTTGAAGTTTACGCGCCCAAAATATCTTTCATCACACTCTTAACTTCATTCACGATGATTGTACACAAAAAACAAAGAAAATTTACAAATAATACGATCATTTTAAAACCATTTAACAATCTCATACAGACAAGTTTTTTGTAACAAAAAGAAAACTACAGAGAAACAATATACTTAATGATAAAAGTTACGAAAACATATTTTTATTGTTTAGAAACAATAAAAAATGACACTTACTTGTACATGTCCAATATTAATTATTTCTCTCTCCGCTTCTCTGATTCTAGCTCTTATTCCGTCATTCTATGAAAACAAAAATAAAGTTAATTATTTTCTAAATTCAGGTAAAACAAGTAAAAGATTACTAACGTAAAAACAATTAATTATTGTACTTACATTGTGATTGTCTTTCAACCGAGCAACCCATGACTGTAAAAAGAAAAATCGTTTGTATTCAATATCCTTGAAAGTTGTGTACATAATTTTTATTCTACTCTGTACATATTGTACCTACTTCAAAAAGTTTTTATTATGCCTGAAGACTACGAAAGTATTCCAAAACTAAACATCATCAACAAAATAAAACATAGTGTATTAGTACGACAGTGCATACTAATTAGTACTTGCTTAATACAAAAATAAATTGTCGAAACTTTTACCTGATGTACTTTGATGGCATTTTTCAAATCACTCTGAGTCCTACGAATTTGTTCTTTTATTTCATTAGAGACTTCCATATTTGTGCTTTAAATATAAGATAACTTAATAATACTAAACAAGCATTAAGAAAAACTGCCCTTAAGAAACTCCCTTCTCATAAGTATCACTTGTATAAAACATAAAAATAAGTTGAAATAAAATTTTAAACACGTAACAATATAAACACTGTACACAAACTATGCCAGGCGAAGATTAGTAACGATTGATAATTCAAAGACCTTCAATAATACGAACCGTTTACACGATTTACAGAAACAAAGTAATTAAAGAGGACAAAAGTCTCGATGAAAATATATGATTTTTTCACCGAAATGACATTAACTCCGCGATATACCTCGACGATAACATTCTACTTTCGAATGAACTTAGCTACAAGGGAGAAACAAGACTTGTGCCAAACTTCAATGTAGTTGTAGAAAATAATATTAAAAATTTATTCATGTGTATGAGTTTGTATGCGGTTCATACGCACTACTACACATGCGAAGAAAATATACTTCACCAACACTAATGTAAGTCTACCGCTTGAAATCAGCCGCATAATAAATTGGGAAATGGGAAAGAAAAACAAATTCTTCTTCAAACAAAAACGATTCACTCTGCATTACATTACAATACATACAAAAATAAATCAAATAAAGCCACCCAAATAATTATGTTTCTAGGGATCTGGGCACTGTTAAGAACCTTCAATTTCATAGTGAAATACCTAATAAACCCATTCATTTTTATACATAGAGCACCCACTGTCGTAATATCAGTTTCATATTTTTATAAAAATATTTTTCATGATTACTTCCCAATACGTAATTTTATAGAGTATTTTTACACTAATTTTATGAATAAAATAGTACATAGTGTACATAAGCACAATATTTTTTCAACATTTTTGCTACCATAGACAATCGTGATTTCATGATTTGGCACGTGCGAATGGCGCCGGGTTATGTGAATCTGACAGTTTGTTTTTGTTGAGAATTATTGTAGTTTCGTTAAAGTATGTAAAATAGTTTTAAATTTTTAGAAAAATTCGCAATAAGCCGTTGCGAAGTATATACAACTCTGTGATATAAATAGTCTTTTTTAAGTACGCTTATTACAAATCCAAATTTGGGCTAGATTCCTGCATTTATTTTAAGTTGTTTAAAAATGTCAGCGAAACGGCGGGCTGGGACTGAACTAAATGCAGATAATTGGAATGATGATGAAGAATCAGAAGAACCAGGCACCTTCCAGGTGGCGTCTGAACAAGATATACAAAGTCGAGTTATAAGAACTGCTAAACGAAGATCAAACTTATCTTCAGATGATGTAAGTATGGGAGTTTACCTAAATCATCTATAATAATTTGGCAATCTCCAAATTTATGTATTTATTTAATAACCATGAACTTATTATGATCGCTCTCAATGGTACCATCTAATTCTATTGAATATACACCCTATATTTCTGGGTTGTGTAGAGCCAGACAGTTCTTTTTTTGGATCAGCTACTAGGCTCTTTTTCGTTGTATACATGGGATCCGTAATTGTCTTGGCTACTGAAATACGCACTCATAGAAGCAACTAACCAATACGGATGTCTAGATTTCAGACTGCTTGCAGGCAAAATAAAGAAGATTTTAAGAATTATAGAAATTCCTTTCAGCACCTGCCCTTGTGAGCTCGACAGCCTTTTTATTGTCTATGGTGCCCTCGTGGCCCAATACATGATTACCTTATTTTTGTTTCCAAAGGTATTTAATACATTTTTACAACTTAGCACTAGCCTCGTATTGGTTGGGAGCGATGCCAAAGCCAGTAGAGAGGCTTGACTGTGATTAATATGTAGATACATCTTATCAATGCGCCATAGCAACATTTTAAGAATTTTCTAACAACTAATGACTAAAAATTCATTACTGATGTTCGCTTTTTTAATGGAACAAACCACCACTGGCTTACGACCGTCTTCTACTGTTGTTTCAAAGGCTGGCTTACATTTTAAAAACCACAGAGACACCTACCACATTGTGCCCATGCAACGTTTAGATGCACACGGCACCAACTTCCTTGGAAGCGGCTATATAAAACGATTTACTACGATGACATCAGTCAGACTTGTCAGTTTTTACCAACATCTCATAGTCTGCACTGCTATCGGGTCTTATCAATAAACTAACTACTATACCGAACACGCCAATCTTTTATTTGTAGCAACCTTCTGATTATCACCATTGCTCATTCTTCTGGGCATACAGCTACAGATATAAATTGTTTGACCCGAGTAGTTTTTCTGTAGGTATTATCATTGCACATATTGGAATGGCATAAACCTCAGCTTGAAAGACGGGAGGGTTTATTGAAGCCTGTTATCATGGCTTCTCTCTGTACCTGCTCTGGGGTTTGTGGATCCGCACACCATAGCTATTATCTCAAAGCTTATTTAGTTTCAAGATGGCAATAATCATTGCCTCCTCCCATGTTTAGAAATACTACCACTCTCTAACAATCAATATAAATAAAGGAGTCCGTTCGTATATATGTATGTATGTAACGTCCTTTATAGACGGCTAAACTAGGGATACCAGAAGTAAAGTAATACCCTCTATAGCGAGTCATAATACCAGTGGACGTTTAAGGCTATGAATATTTGGAAAATGTTATTTATCGATAAAAATATTAGATTTTTTCATAAATCTCCCATACAAATTAAGATTTTCATCCCGCCATTTTGTCAGAATCAGGTATCTTGAAACTGTATTTAAATCTCATTTAGTTGCACCGTCACTACTCATGTACGGTTTTGTTTTAATCTACAATGCTTAAACTTTCTATTTATTACAAAAAAAATTTCCTCTATAGAAGTAAAAACATTGAAACAAAGTAAAACAATTTAGCTTATTTTACTTATGAAATGTCATCATATACCTCCATATTGTGAAAATTTAGGGTTGCCGTTTTAAAAAAAACCTGTGGAATGTAATAATAAGGTCTGCATGAATATGTAGGTAGGTATTAATATTGAAATGCATTGAAGTAGTTAACTACAAAGAGTATGATTGAGTAGTTTCAGCGTGATGTAGTAACGCATGAAAATAACAACAACATTTCATATTTATAATAATTAGAAGATAATATATAAGTAATAAATCAATTCTTCCTAAGCAGGAATAGCTTTATCATTCTGTTGATAAGTAGAATAATTCTCAGAAGATCAACGCTTTAATGGTAGAATGATCTCTGTGGGCTCCGTTGAAACCAGATTGAAAATGTCAAAGTTTGGACGATAATGGCTTGGAGAATATTCTTTTAGGTGGCATTTTGTGGTCTTCATAATTCAACCTAAAATAAATAAATAACATCATAATACAATTTTTATAATGATTATGTATGCATGTTTAAGGGGGGAATATTATTTACTTTAATGGAAATTTATCATTTCATTAAAGACCACAGTTAATATACACATGTGTAAGTGAAATGAATGATTCATTTAAATTACTATAATAATTATTATTATAAGTATTTAACCTCATATTAAACATTTTTCCTGAAGGTATACTGTATAATGTTTGCAATAAGTATATTGTTATAAAATAAGTCTTTAATAAACATAAACACGAATTATATGTGAATATTATATTATAAGTGAATTTAAGCAAAAATAGTCATGCATTAAGTTAAGTACCTACCTACCTAATAAAAATAAAATGAAACACAAACATTAATTAAATTTTGAATAAGGAACAATATTTTGACGTTTATAAAAAGCTTCGCGTTGACAGTGACAAACAGCTCTGCTGCTAAGGTGAAATCATTGCCATCTTCTGTCCGTTGCAAAAAAAAAAATCGAAAACGTACCTAATGATGGTGTTTTTTAAATACTATTTTTATATTAAGTGTGTATAATGAAATGCAAATATACCAACACCTATTTTTTATGATATTTCGGATAATTTAAATAATTTAAAAACTATTCGAAACATATTCGAAATATCATGTTTGCAAAACACTTTCATCTATTGAATATATCTTTGGTTGCACACCACCATAGACATAATATTTATTTCTATCTGTCAAAATACTCAAAATAATAATACTATTAAAAATGTCAGTAGAATATACTGTTATAATATTATTATAATAATATTTATAATGTGGTTTACAAACGAAGTGGTAAGTGACAGTACTTATTTCAATTTACGACGTTAGCCATTTACATGTTAATTGTGTTTTCTAATTTTTTACAGAATGTTAGTGTTTACCAATGATGACAAATCAAGGATTTATCACTGCAAAAGATTAATTTGTGAAATAGAAAAGGGGTGGTACACCAATTTCATCACCCCTAAAGGTTATTTTATTTTATATGATTCACTGAATAAACAAATATAAATGAAAATAAACAAAAAAAAACTGTCAGTTCTACTTTGAGTATGTTTGGTCAAAAAGTCAAAACGTTTTCGGACAACCGTCCATCTTCAGGAACCTTAACAATACAGTATAAAACGTTTTAACCAAATCTACATACTCAAGTAGAACTGACAAAAGTTTTAGTTAATTTTAATTTATTATGTTTGTTTATTAATATGTTCTACAGATTTACTTATGACAAAAATTTTTAAGATTCACTGAATGTTGTCATTTGATTTGAACTTTAAATTGCAATTTATTGTTTTCATCCAAGTTAAACAAATACCAATTTAAAAAGTGAAAAATCTGTCACTGTCTTGCATTGATTCGTTAAATTTTACCAGTCTTCAAAATCCAACCAAAAAAGATGTGTTGCTTTGTGTAATTTTTATGAATTCTATGTTTATTTTAATTGAATCATATTTCGTTACAGTATTTATGTGTCATTGTGCATCGGTTTAAATAAGAGTCCTTGAACTGTTGCCGATGAAAAAGTTGGATGATCAAAGAGGTCCCGGTCGAAGGCGACTTGAATACGCAATGTAAGAGATTGTACCTACTGGAATAAGAATAGCAGAGGAGTTAAAGTAGAGCTTGCCAAGGTCATGGAGAACCGTTACGGCACAAGAAGAGAACTGGTGTGTTAATCCCAACAGCTTCTTTTTCAATCACTCATTTTAATAATAATATCAACTAAATATTCATCCATTTAAAGAAATTTTATCTTTTTTACCTAATCTATATTACTGAATTCTTATATTAATAGATATATAATCAGCTATAAACAGCACACACTGTACGCTTCTTCGTTAAATCTTTCAATATGTAATTGCATATAATTAGCTATAGTATTTCACAATCCTGCATTTTACATTGTAAATTTAAAAGAAATTGCATTTGGCGATCGACTACAAACAAATTCTTTGACAATGTAGAGTAGGAAGAAAATTAACTGTCCACTTTTTATATTTTTATATAAATGTCTTTTTTTGGTTTAAATAATTGTTTAGGCAGTTAATTTTTTCGCACTATAATTAACGAAATCTTCGTTTGTAGTGGAACGTCAATTTGAATTTGTCTGCGGGGGCTGTTGTCTCATTGTATTTTGGTTGTCTCTTTGATTTTTAGTTAAGAAGTGGACAAAATTAGTGCACTTTTTCAAAGAATGATTTAGAATATTATTAAACTATGTATATTTTTTGCATTTTATGCATCGTCACTGTTGAAGTATGGTAAACTCTAATGTATATCTGACATTTAAATATAACATAAGTACTTCTAATAGCTTCTAAGAAAATTGTTGCTTTGAAGGATATGGATTCTGTTAATTTCTTTAAAAATAATATCATTTTGCAAATGGATCACATGGTATCATATACCTATGTTATAATTATTTTTTTATTTTTTTTTTAAAGATACAACAGCTTTAACAATAAGTATATCACATAAAAAAAACAATTTTAGTTTTACAGCGCCAATTAAATGTCATATTTTTATTAGATCATAATATTATAATGATAAAATTATGCTTCAGTTGTTCATATTTATGAATTCCTTTTTTAGCTTATATTTTGTGTTACATTCTAAATATGAACATATCTGACCCCCGCTGCGAATGTGGCGCCCCTGTCCAGACCCTCGACCACATAATCACTGAGTGTCCAATACATAGGTTCGATGGAACATTGGATGAACTTTTTTATCTTCAGACGACTGAAGCCAAGGATTGGCTTCGGGATAAAAATTCTATTTTATGATTTTAAATTTTATGATTTGACATTTTTAAGTTCTTTTTATTTTATGAAATTTTTTATTAAAACGACATTGACACCATACGCATATATATATATATGAACAGTTCAAATGAAAATAATTAATATTTGAGTATAAACATTTAAATATTCACCAATTAAAAGAAATATCCTTATATTATTGTTATCATTTTTTTTCAACTCCACACATTAGCTTAAAGTTGCATAAAACATTTTTTTACAAAATGTTCATATTGTTTTATTTTCCTGTCTCCTCCAGCTTGCTATGTCCTTGGATTCTTTTAGATACCCATTAAGATGGCATTATCTGAACATGCCTTGCCCAATTTACTTTGGGCTTTATTGTTTTTTTTTTTTAATGAATCTGTACTCACTCGAAGTGAACACAAATACACTTTTGGAAATCTTCAACACTAACCAAAGGGTTGTGTCGTGAAAGCAGAAATGGTTGGCACGGCTGGGATTCAAACCTATGACCTCCAACATGCTGTGCACATGAATGCCGGCGATTGATCCTACTGGACTACCGACCACTTCGTGGTAATATAAGTGAAATTAACAGTTTCATTTAAAAACAAATGAAATTAACCAACAATATACCTTGCCCTTCTGAGCTTGCCCAATCTAGCATAATCAGAGATTGTAATGCTCATGGTTAAACCGTATTCTCCAGGATTCTCTATCTTTTATGGGCTCCAAAATCATTGCCCGTTCTTCGTACTCATATGTCATAACTGTTATAATAGTTTTATAGAGGTTGATCTTTGTTTTTCTATGGACACTTCTTGACTTGAGCACAGACAGTAGAGTAGAGAAGAATGCTTTGTTTCCTGTTCTATTCTTCGGTTGATTTCTATACGTCCCAACTCCTTTGCTGCTATTTCCAAGGCGTCAAAGACCTCTTATGGATATCAGGGATCTTCCTACTATATTGAGATTATATCCAACGATTTGGCTACTTTGTAAATAACTATTAGTCTTTGTATTTTCGTGGTATGATTTATGCACCACATATTCCAAGAATAAGCTGAAGAGTGTGAGGACCAGTCTGCCGCCTTGCTTGAGTACCTGGCCATCCGCGCCGATTTTATATTTTGTCATACACATAGGTGCCCTAATCAAACTTAACTTAAAGTATTCTTCTTCTTCTCAGCCTATATCAGTCCACTCCTGGACATAGGCCTCCTCCAGACTCTTCCATGTCCCCCGATCCTGTGCAACCTGCATCCACTGCGAGCCTGCATTGAAGTATTATGGTCATAAATTCACGATTCCTGTGCAAGCCACGGGTACTTAAGCTAGTACATAAATAAACTTGAATTCTGGAAGGGTTCAAAGTAAAGTAGTCTTCAGTAACATTGAAGCAGAAGATGATATTGTGGTCTCTTATGAGATTCACAAGGAATTATTTATTTATTTTAATAAAGGCAATATTCCCCCCTTCAAAAATGCGTACACATTTGTGTGAAGATGATTTATCTTTTCATATCTAATAGTTCTGTTGTTTTGATTCCTGAATCGGCAACTCTTCTAAAACCAGCCTATGTACTTGTGTAAAGTGTTTAACAGGTTTTATGCAAATTAAAGAGTTGTTATTTACCATTATACAATGGATGGCCAGATTGTTTTAACAACCAACACGGCCATACCTAGTTGTTGCCTCACCAATGGCTACTTTCTACTAATTTTTGCTTCTTCCTCTTCTACGCGGTGTGTTGGACTGTTATGTTCCTGCTGTGTTGTTTGTCTCTTAATAGATAAACAACACAGAATTCATAAATTGTACCTAGATACTTTTACCTGATTTACTCTGATAGCATTTTTAGAAAGATTTTCTTCTAGTCCTACGAAATAGGATAATTGTAAACAAATAAATTCCCAGATTCTAAATTTTCAAAAATCTAATAAAATATTATTGTTTCAGGGTAAAAAAGGAATATTCAGCAATTTTGGTGGATTCAAAAAAACTCCAACGTCTACTGCAGCTTCTCCTTTCTCATTTTTATCGTCTCTAAAAAATGGTAACAATGACAAAAGCAGCATACCATCCATTAAAGATCTACCAAAGCCATTGACGGAAAACAAAATTGAGCCACGGCCCACTTCTTCATCTATCACACAAAGCAAACCATCTCTGTCTTCACCTTTTGAAAACAAATCTCTTCAGTCTTCGAGCACGGTGCAAGATTCTCAAAATTCTCCATTGAAATACAGTGACGAGTATTGCGCACATTTGAAGGATTTGAACCAGAGTATATGTGACTGGATTAAAAAGAATGTTGAAAAAAATCCATTTTGTATATTGACACCCATATTTGAAGATTACAAAAAGTATCTAAAAGAATTCGACAAATACAAGGATTCCAGTAAAAAATCAGAGACAACGCCGCTTAAACAAGTGGAAACCAATGAAATGAAAAAGTCTTCAGACATAACTCAAGGCAAAGACAACATATTTAGTAACGTTCTTACACCTCAGAGTTCTATCTTTCAAACTCCTAAGCCCAGTGACCTGAAATCTGAAGGCAATTTTTTTGGCCAAGGATTTTCTTCGACGCCTGTCTCTAAAGCTCCTCCTATGTTTTCCTTCTCACAGAAAACACCAACAACGACAACTGCAAATTTTTCTTTCGGAACAGGAAAACCTTTCACTTTCCAAAACAATGTTATACCGGAGGAGACAAAATCGGAACAAAATAAGGACGAAGAAAATGAAGAGGACGAAGAACCTCCGAAGACAACATTCACTCCTGTCGTTGAAGAAAACAGCGAATACTCTAAAAGATGTAAAGTGTATGTTACTAGCGATGGTCAGTATTCGGATAGGGGCGTTGGTACCTTATATTTGAAGCCCATCACGGGGAATGAGAAGTACCAGCTGATAGTAAGAGCGGACACTAGCCTTGGAAACCTCTTATTGAATATGGTGCTGTCTAAAGCTATACCCACCAAGCGTATTGGCAAAAACAATGTGTTATTAGTGACTATTCCTACTCCGGAATCCAAACCACCTCCAGTCCCTGTGTTGTTAAGAGTTAAAACATCCGAAGAGGCTGACGAGTTATTAGAAACACTAGAGAAATACAAAAAATAAAGTTTGACACTTCTAATATTAATGTATGTAATTATTTCAGTACCTAAGAAATTTTCTGTTGATCCAATATTAAATAAGTATTAGTTTTATGCAATGGGTTCCTAGTGAGCGGTCCATCGTCAGACAAGATGGCTGTCTTTGAAAATTGCGACAATGCCTTTTGTCACTAGGGTAAAAATATTGTACGTTTACAACATTCTACTGAAGTCATTCATCACTGTTTTTGGGCAGTACCGAATTCCTAGGAAATCATACCATAACTTACTGAAAATGCATCCATATTGTTTTCACTCTCTACTGTAAAAAAAGACATAGTTTTTATTATGGTTATTTGGAATTAACTACTAAATATCTGTAAATAATTGATTTGTTTCATTTTTGTTAAAAAAAATCATGTTTATATATTTTTTTCCAAATTGTATCACTTATGTAAAATTTTGACAATTATTATCAATACTCGCCAATCGAGTGGAAATTAATCATTTATGTTGTGACTAAAATATTTTAAATTATTTCAAAATTACCCCTATGATTTTCTATTTGATTGATATTATGTTTAAAATAAGCCATTTTTTTCCAATTATGGACAGTAAAAATAATGGTTCTGTTTTGTACATAGATAAGCTGAATGATATTTCAATTTTATATGTATTTGAATTATTTCTATTTTGTTATTTGAAACATCAAAGTAATTTTGGTAAAATATATCTGATCAAAGTGCTAAAATATTAGATTCTTGTTCATTTTTTTACCTGAATCCTTTTGAGAGAAATATATATTTGTTGGTCACTGAACCATTTGCAGTTCGGGAGCATAGAGCAGGGGCCTAAGTCGAGTATAATAAAATGACCGCCAACGGTATCGGTCGATCGGTGTTCCTGTACTAACAATGTTCTAATGACAGCTTTTTATGTTGTTACCATGGGAACACCGACTGACAGCAATTTAATTAGACCTGACTTCAACCTGTATAAATGTGCGGTTACACCAATGGAACATAGAGCTGAATCTAGAAACAGCATACTTTCTTTTATTGACACCATGGAAATAATAACAAACAGAAACGAATTAATGGGCGATGACAGATAAGTGTCCATATCAATGGTCAAAAAAATATACTCTACTTCCATTTCTGGCTCCCATGTTCGTTTGGTATAAATGCACCCTTAAGGTGAATCACATTGTTAAAACAGATAAAAGAAGACATCTAGGGCCTAAATCAGATGTAATAAAATTGCTGCCACAGTCAACATTTTGATAGTATCTCCAATGTGATGGCATGATATTTCACAATGTTTCAAATTCTGAGATATTTTGACAGTTGGTCACAATGAACCGTGAATAAGGCAGCCATTTTGTTGCCTCTGAACTCTCAGACACATATAGCTCACACATTCATGCGAAATAAAATCCTTACTGCAATACCTGAGGTTCTCATGGAGTCACTGGCTCCGAGCTGATTAATGGGTAATGAAGAGAGTACTTTGAGCTTTCCCAAACGTTCAACTAGAGGAATAGGTGTTAATCACATTATTGAGTACTCCTGGTAAAATACCATCACAGATTTCACAACAGTGCATTTGGATCCTATCATGGCTCTCCCGACCTGAGAGATCAAATTTTCTCAGCCAGGTGTGACTTCCAACATTTTAACAATTTTTTAATGAATATTGTTTTTTCCTAATCAACATGTTAATGTCATCTCTGGACAAAGGTCTACTCCATCTCCTTCCACACCACTACCACTCTATCTCGGGCTCTCTGGACCCAGTTGACACATATTTTACAAGGTCGTCCCTCCATCGTAGTGGTGGTCTCCCTACAAGAAGTTAGTTTTCCAGGTTTTGACCTTCTTGGAGTACTTATGGTGGCTTCAACCCTTCTAGACCTGTACAGTGTACATTATTATTTAAGAAATACAATACTTTGGGCAATATCTCTCACTTGTTTCTCACTCTCTTTAGGTAACACCCAGTATGGATCTTTTGGGTAACCTATTCTTTTCAGAGCGCTGTTTGGAGGTTGTGGGTTCAACCCAAGGTGCCGACCAGCTAATCTTTAAATATGAGTAGCTTACTGTGAAAGAATCAAAGAATGCATTTGTGTTCACTTTTGAGTGATCACAAATTCATTTAGAATAAAATTATAGGTGGTATAAAATTTGAATTGAAAATAATTTCTCAAAGTATGCATTACAAATACAACTGGAAATGGCCATATCATCTGCCATTTCCTCCCATCTTAGCTCTACTTCAAAGGAATGGAGCATACTATCAAAAGGTCTTTCTCGAGGATGACAACGTTCGTTGGCATCCTTAATGCCTCTCCATTACAACCAGCCTGTGACAAAAAATATTTTTGATATGGTGTTCTTATTTCCACAATAATTCATCTGTTTTAAAAATTGTTTTTTTTTCAGGTCAGGATCGACTTCAATAAAACAGTTTTTAATTTTCTATAATTTATTATATCAACACTGTTATAAATAAAAAATCATGCAAACAATATTATGGTAAGTGGGTGTTGAATACAATATGAAAGTAATTATTAGAAATCAACACAAACAACATTGGACGAATTCAAAATGCTTAAGAAATTACAACTCTTGAGAGAAAATACATACATTCTTATTAAGTAAATTTTATTTTTTATGTTTAATATATAGGTATAATGGAAATATAAATATTTACTTAATCCATTACCGCCTGCAGTATACAAGACAAGTGTGAACACTAAAAAAATTTTGATTGATGACCTAACTGGTAATTATTACCAGTATTAGAATCTAATTTTTAGTGTACATACTTGTGTATGGGTGAAAACACGTAGAACGCAGATTCCGACCGGCGCAAATAATGTCTATGGATTCAATGCATTTAAATGGGCATGCCGGAAAGTGGGTTCCTGCTTTTGCTGTGCGTTCCCCATTCAAATGCATAGTAACATTCTGTACGCCGGTCGGAATTGGCGTTCTACTCTATGGCAGACGGGAATGGCTTAAAACAATATAGAATAATAGAAATATATCAGATGAGGTGCTCTACATAAAAATAATCTTCAAAATTTTCGTTTAAATATTCACTTAGGTACACAGAGAACCTTGAAATTATATGAATTTATTTCTAATTTCTATTACGATGCTTATAAAATAATGTACCTATCTGCATTTAATAAAATATTCAATCATGATAAAACCATTATTTACAAAATAAACTCTAAATGTACACAGTATATACATTTTATTTAAATCAATCATTATTAAAAGTAAGCATATATTTTTATACTAATATCGTTTCATTACATAGAAATGAGCTTTGAAAACAAAAATTATGAATTTAAATTGAAATGCAGTAAATGTGGAAAATATGTAATAAGACTAGGAAGAGAAAACCAATCCGCCGAGGTCAAAAGATGAATTGAATTAAGTTGGGCAGCAAATGAGTCACATACTTAAAAACTGCAAATATGGCCTGGAAACAGTGACGTTGACCAAACTGAGCATAAGAAAGACGAGGGTTACCCAAAGATCCATGGTGGGTATCACCCTGAGATAGAGTGAGAAACTAAGCGATACGACAAAGAACCAAGGTCGCAGATATTGCCCAATGTATCATTCCCTCAAATGGCGGTGGGCAGGTCACATGGGAAGACACCAAGCAAAGAAATGGTCGAAACCTGGAGACCCAGAATGAGTGCCAGGAGCTTCGGGAGACCACCACTACAGTAAAGGGACAACCACGTTAAACACTTTGGGATCAACTGGGTCCAGAGGGCCCAAGAATGAACTGCGTGGAAGGAAGTGGAGGAGGCCTTTGTCCAGGAGCGGACAGGTATAGGCTAAGAAGAAGAGAAATGCGGATATTTGATGCAACTTTTGATAGAGCCCTTCTAAGAAATTCATGAATATGACCAGTTATTACAAAATATTATATACCTAGATAAGGAACAAAACAAATTGTACATAACACTATACGCTTGCATATTATATAGTTTGCAGTGGTGAAGCGTCCATACTAGTGAATTCCTCATAGCTACCAAATAATTAGAAAGTTTGTTTTTTGTACTTGTATTCATGGCCGTAGCCAGAGGGGGATCAAGGGGATTTGAGCTCCCCCAAAATGAAGATTTTTCTTTAAAATACCATTATGACTGCTTATGTTTTTCTATGGTTCCACTACGCGATTAAAGTAAGCCCCCTCAGAAAAGATTTTTAATTGAATTCAATGTACTTATTAACTTTTTTCGCTACTGGTAGTTTGCAAGGAAACTTAGTGAATTGTACACGTAACCCTGATTGTTGTATCTTGCTAAAAAGTTGGAAGACCAAAGTGACACCCCAATCAACGGGTTTTTGCAATTTTTCATGGCTATTAGAATGCATAAATCTAAGTTGCATAGTCTCGGAATGGATTATATTTGTAAACCAATTATATATTGTGTAAATTTTCCTATTTTATTGTAGAAGGACCTAGTCATTCGTCGTATTTGACTAAATTGTTTTTGTTACAATCAAACCAAACTGAACACAAATAAATACAATAAATGTTTTCAAAAACTATAGAAGCACAGTATTAGACAAATTCATTAAACAGACCTGGGGCCTATGTCAGATGTAAGAAAATGGCTGCCTCGCTGACGGTTTAATGTTACCAACAATCAAACTCAGAATTTGAAACAACATTGCGGACCTAACGATACACAGCTATTTTGTCAGATCTGACTTAGGCACCAGAATTGCATATTGATTTCTCCTGGAAACCATGCCATATATTATTACATATTGATAATCTTTCTCGGTAGATAAAGTTAAGCCATGGGTCAATACAGAAGGTCATTATGACCTTGTTCTAGCAATCGATACAATATAGAGGTCCCATTGTATCTGTAGTTTTCATGTATTTAAACAATATTACATAAATAAATAAATTACATGCTATTTTTTTTCAACTCTGGCAACATAACATGTTACAATAATATTGTATTACGATACAGAGGAGAAATAGAATTTCTGAACATTTATCAGAAAAAAATATACCTAATATATTTTACATTCATTACATAATATTCTCAAAAATATCTTTGCACAAATTGTAGTTTGGAAAGACAATATTAGATGGAATAGATACTCTATTAAATTTATGTTTAAACCAGAAAAACTCCATCTCAATGATGCAATAGTTTAAACACCTCTACAATAAGACTACACAAACATAACAAAAGTTGTTTCTGAATGATTCTTGTCTACAGTAGAGATGGAACATTACAAAAGTCAAAATCTAATCTACTTTTCGCATAAAATAGGGTAACATAAATTAAAATATTGCAAACGCTTGAACAAAACCGTGCTAAAAGTTCAAGCATAATGCATCAAATAATGTCTACACTTATAATGCACACAATCCCCGTATATGAAGGAAGTTTAGTATTAGCAACTACTATCCATTAGATGGCATATACGTGTTTAAACCAACCGGCCCTAGACCCATCAATATTCTCTGCATGTGAATTTCCACACAGTTTTGATAGACATGTTGATCATTGGGAGGTAATTTCGACTTTATTTGGTCCATGCTGCCTTGGAGAACTTTTAATTCGTAAGCATTTTGTTCAGAATCAGATAAACTTTTCACTTGAAACATAAGAGCTGTCAAATCAATAATGAGATCTAACAATTTTTCATCTCTGACAGAACCCATATTATTTTTGTTGACCAGTTCTTTGGCTTCGTCCCTACATTTTTCCCTCAGATGAGATGGAGCAAGCATGATGTTTTCGCACAAATCTGGTGATATCTCTTGGCAAAATGTTTGTACTTTGTTTAGATATTGCTGCAAATCCATATTCATTTTGTCTAATTCTATCACGACAGCAGCGTATTTAGCTTCAAAATCAACTGGCATTTTTTCACCGTACGACCGTCTTTTTTCAATCTCGGCATTATATTCACGTAAAAGACTAATCTTATTTTTCTTGGCATTCAATATTTTGGTAATACGCACAATGTGTTCTAAGAAACATTTGGGAAATTCACCAACAAACTTTCCATCACTCCCTTTGGAACTAGAAGCTATCAGTGAGTCCGACTTGTCGGCTGCATTGCCTGAAACAGATCTAGTAGAGTACACGGATGAATCAAGCTTGCTTCTGTTCTTATTTTGTTGGCTGATAAATCCTCTCAAATCTAATGTATCAGGAGGCTCATTAGATAAGACTTCAAAATCTGGAACTGAATGTGTTCCAAGACCAGGTCTTTCAAATGTGATTCGGTATGTGTTGTTTGATGTGTCCACTGCATCTATCACTCCAGTAAAGAGGCCATCTTGGGGTTTCCTCAAGCGAGCAGTTACTTTGCTACCAACGATAAGTTGCATGGGTATTTCATTGGGTAAATCTTTAAGACATATATTTCCAGCTTTTCTTTGTTGCAAAAATCTTATCTTTTGACGTTTTTTTTCCAAATCATTTCTTTCTTCAGCAAAAAAGGCCTGCGAACACCTCCGTGGCTTTCCCATCATCCTTCGGATCTTCATCCATTGAACTTGGGTAAGATTGCGACTGGTCAGTTTTGGAAAAGATTCTTTTAAACAAATAGTAAAATCATTATCACCATAAAATAATGGTTTATCTATGTTACTGTAAAAATGTTCGTAGCAAACCCATTTATGAGCCTTTGGTAATTTCAACAAATTTCTTAACCGCATTCCAATTCTTTGTCCAGTCTTTCTATCAGGAGATGTGCTGATTTCCAGTCTTTCGTGTGCTTTATTACCACTTTTAATGAACTTAGGGGTTTTTGAAGGTGACTTTTGTTTCTTACTAGCACAATATGCAGAATATGTCAGCTTACTAGGAGTCTTCACTGGTGTAGTCTTTGGTCCTCTTTTGGGAGACGACCTTGGAGGAGGTGCATTCACGATGTTATCATCGAAAAACAGCCTGTTCTTTTTTCGAATTCTGGCTGGCATTCCCCGAGCATTAAGTTTTTGCACAGGCTGTGCTGGTGCAGGCTTAGTTGGAAGGGCTGTCCCAACTCTATGCAGACCAAGTGCCGCTGGTCCAAATGCAGGAGGTGCATCTTCTTCATCGTCACAATCCATATCCGACGGCTCTACTTTGATATTTTCGTTTTCACTCATCTTGCCATTTCTCATATTGAAATACCCTGAAACACGTCATAATCATTTTTAAGGTATTCGAAAATATATCAAACTAAAAATAGCGCCAAAATTTTACGTAACTGTGAACATTTTAAGCGTTATAAAACTGTATTACAGTATGACGTTTAAATTCATATTTGAATTTTTTCAAAATTTCAAAAATCACGTCATTTTACAAATCCGTAATACATCAAAACTTTGTAATGAAATAATAAAAGTTACTATCTTGTACACTAACCAGTATGTTAAGTTGAAAATGAATTCTTCAATACCTATTTACACAAATCCGAAAAACTGAAATTTGAACTTAAAAACAAACCTAGGACTCGGACCAATCCGCCATATTGACGTTATCACCTTGTGGGAAATTCGCTAGAGGGCCTTTCAATTAAAAAGCGGGAAGAGAACAAAACCAAAATCGTCCCGTAGTAACACAACAACAATGTATAAAAAATGAATAATGTAAATTAAGTTTCAATTGTAATATACTTTATAATTTCTGAAGCACGCAGAAAACTGCTAATAGTGACAAATCTAAATTACAACGATCGCCAACAAGTCATTCAAAGTGGCTTCAAAAAGAGAGAAATCAATTTTGCCAATCGAAGAAACAAAAATTATAACAGCAATAGAGAATATTGCCATCGCAATAATAAATTAACCATAAACAAAGTACATAAAAGCCTTGGAGGAATTATTATATATGGAGAGATTGACAGCTGAATTTTGTACGAGAGCAAGTGATGCCACTAGAGGGGGTGTGAGGAAATACTGGCGGCCATCTTGGTTGCACCATATTTCAACAATTCGTATGGAATAATTGAAAATATATATCAGATCTTCGAGTAGTTTGAAATATCTTGTGTATTTGACTTAAATAAATCATCTCTTCAGTTTAAGGAAGGATTTGAAACAAAGTTCACCAAAAATAAAACCAACATAACATTAAATCATCAATTTAATATGAAAAAAAAAAACTGTAATTAAACTTTAAAAGAGTAATAATATGTCTACTCGTAAACGTAGTTATTAACAACAAAACACTAAAAAGAGATCCAGCAACATATTCGTTAAAACAGAGAATATGTTCCCGTAAGTTCCATTAAGATGGCGTCGTAATTAATTTTTCCCCCCGACCCCGCGGCTTCAAAAGTTTCATCAATGAATCCATCCATAACCATAGATTCATCCAAGATAAAAGCTGTGATACTGTCGCTAAAGGCAAAAGTAATATTGAAAATATTTTTATTACTTAAAACGAATCAAATTAATCATTATTGGTTGATTTTATTCTAGACTAAAATATATATTTATGTGATGGTGCAATTAGTATAAAACTTTTGAACACTTACACTGCTAGTTATGGGAAATTTCTTCTTTATAAATTTAAGCGAATTTCATATATTTATTAGTTATACTTTACGTGAGTTCCTATTTTTTTGAAAATAAATATTTTTATAGTTCTTCTTCTTCTTTCTTTCAACGCGGCAATCCACTCTCGAGAGAGTGATTTATTATTTTTATAGTTATCGTAGCCAAATTTATTGAACACAGTAAAACTAAATATCAATTACCTAGACTAATTTAGTATTTCTCAAGTGTATGTAAAGTAAAATATAATATGCCTGCCGTTATCGCATTTATTTTCATGTATTGGTAGATGAGCCTATGTCCAAACAAAAAACTTGTACAAAAGGTAACAGCTTTGTGAGAGGACTTATAGGTTTTAGTTGTACTCAGTGGTTGTAGAAAATCACAACCGGTTAAGAACACGTAGAAAGCCGATTCCGACACGCGCCGACCGGCGCAAAGAATGTTACTATGCATCAGAAAAAGCAGGAACCCGCTTTCCGGCATGCCCATTTAAATGCATTGAAACCATAGACAACAATCTATGAGCCGGTCGGCGCGGATCGGAATCCGCTTCCTTAGTGTTCTCACCCATATACAAACACAAAATGTAATTTGTTATATTATTGTCTATGGACGACACTGTCATCTGTCATTTACATTATCATGAATGAATGAAGTGCGTCGCGGATACTAGCTTTTAATAACCGAAATACTAAACACAATTTTTGTCCTTTTTGTAATACTAGTTGCATGTAAACATGAGATCCAACTGTCGATGGACTAAGTCGGTATGTTTATTGTATGAAACGATGTCGTCAATAAATTAAATTTTTACAAAAATTGTTAAGAAAAGTTTGAGATGTACTGATATAACATATACATTTTTTATAGAAAAATTAATTATCTAGTTGGGGTGTTTCGGCGTTTTTCGATATTTTTATAAAATTCTGAAATATAGGCACTGAAACTCGTAAATTTGTCATAAAAAAAATATTTTTCTATATAAAAAAAGTTTGAGAAACCCTGGAACTTTTTCATTTTATTTATTTTGAGATATTGTATTTTTCTATATACATACACATTTTTAGGGTTCTAGCTTTTATAGTTTTCGAGATATATGCAAAAATTAAGTAAAAATTCAAAAGTTGATTACCCCTGACTGAAAGAAAATTTAAAAATTCTGAGTATATAAGTTTTGTAGACTTAAGGTATTAAATATTTTTTGAAATTTTAGGATCTGTGCATCAAGCAAATCAAAAGTTATAAGGGGGGGGGGGACACACACACAGACACACCCTCAGACACACACACACACACAGACACACTAAATGTTCTCCTCCGAATTCTGAGTAAATCCATATATGGAACATATATGCTGCGAAGCCTCTAAGTTGGTGATTTTTGTCGTCAAAGTTCGAAAAACCGTTTAAAATGTAGACCTGGCCATACAAATCTCACGTATCTTGGCTTGATACTGCCGATCTGTCTCGAGAAATAATTTCTCTTCAACAAATCGACAGTTGGATAATGTTTCTTTTGCAAATTATTTTTACCAATATTTCATTGCCTGTTTTTATAGTTTGTAATGTTTCTCATACATACATACATACATTCTTCCTTTAAGGCCCCCAGCACACCGCAAGCCAGCCCGGAGGAGACAAATCCGCAGCAAACCCAACCCGGACAAAACCAGCCCTCTAGTTCGATCGAAGCAATCAAACAAAAAAGCCGATCCCACACAAATCAAGCCCGCCGCAGACCCCCCCCCCCTACCCAAACCAACCCGCAATGCAGGAGGCCTAAACCCCACTTAGGGGCATAGGGAGGCAAGGGCGTCGCCAGCCCGAGGCCTGGGGGGGGGGGGCAATTGAACCCAGTCATAGGCTATTTTCCGTGTATCTTATATTATAGAGGATGAGAAATATATGAATTTTCCCAAACAGCACATGGATATCCCAGGGATATCCCGAATGTCCCGTGATATTCGGGATATCCCTGGGATATCCAAATGTCTCGGGATATCCCTGGGATATTCCGCATATCCCAGGATATTCTTTGGATGTCCATGGGATATCCCGGGATATTCGGGATATCCTCTGGATGTCCGTGGGATATCCCGCATATCCCGGGTTATCCTCTGGATGTCCCAGTGTCTGGACGTCGCAGGGATGTCAAGATATTCAATAAACTTGAAGTTGAAAGAAACGCACTCGAAAAAAGTTATCACTTATTGATACAGACAGTGTTCATGTTCATCTTATTGTATTGTTCCTTTCCAGTAGGTGGCTGAATTTGGCAGACTATTTGGTCGTTTTCAACAAACAGTAGTTGCTTTCTTTATCTTCAATATACATAGGTTGGTTCCTATGCAACATTTCCTTACGCTGGTGTGTTTACACTAGTCCCAAATTAATAAAAATAAAAAAAAACGAATGTTGTAGAATTTCGATAATTTATTTTAATCCGTAATATATTTTCGGCCGACTTAGCGACCATCTTCAGTGGAGAAATTTTGTAAAAATAATAATGTTGACACTACTGATTCGCATTATGTGCCCCCTTAATTATATTATTTTTTTATTTTATTAAAACTATTACATTTTATCAATTTTTTGTTAGATAATGATATTTCTCTGAAAAGAAAGTATTATTACCTACCACCTTTTGTTGGATTTTTGGTTGAAAATTTATTCGACATCAATTTTTTTTATATATAATAAAGTTTGAAAGTGGTTGGTAGACCAGCGGTATCAATCGATGGCTTTCGCACGTATGTACACTAGGGTGGGTAACAATTGATTACATAAGGAAAACATCTTATTTAAAAAATTAAAAAGTAATCATATTCAGATTATCAGAAATTTCAGGGCCGATGCGATGTCACTACACAAGCTTGCTTTATGTGAAAGATTTCGAAAGTGCGTTTGTTTTCACTTTAGTTGAGCCCAAAAAAGTCATTAGGTACACTTTGAGTATACTTTTTGTCATATATTCTTTTTCAAATGTAGGCAATTGACAATAAAGTCTCTTTTTTCATTAAAATCAATCACGTACACGTGTTACAAGCTAACATTGTAAACATGGATAGTATAACAGTCCTATTTTCGTCGTTAAGCCAGGAATAAAATTATAGAGTAAAGCGCGTAGTAAAATGTCTTATGTAAACCTGGCAATATTGCGTTAGTTACTATTGTATAAGTATGGTTGCTCATAATAATTATTTCGCAATATTGGGTAAATGAATGTGACAAGCTGGTGTTGATACTGTTAGTGTTTAAAATAATATTGTGTTTAAGGTCTTTCTTTAAAGGGTAAGTTTTGTATTAGTAATTATTGTAAATTATGCATTAATTCATGGATGCATTAAATATTTTAGTCGTCATATTCGCAGTTTTACTATCATTGAAGAAATCTTGCCAATTCTTACATTTCGTGTTTGGACTATATTTTGCCACTATCTATTGCTTTTTCATTTGCTAAGATTAGATTTTCTGACCTCCAGACTTACCCCCGATGTGGTTTTTCAGCCACTCAGGATATAGAAGATGTTCTCGAAACCAAATGAAAAATGCTTATACTACAGTAATATTATAGATTCTATAATTGTATTTTTTGTTGTTGTTAAGACATTCTGAACCGAAAACTGAAGAGATAATCTTTATATAATTTCAAATGCGGTAATTTAACCGGAATTAAACCTGACTGACAAAACAGACTGCGAGTGACCATTACCATTATTGGTGAACACGGGGATTGAGCCTCCCATAGGTATCAGTATGGAAAGTGAAGCCCTCAACTACATGACCAAAGTATGGAAAGTATCAGCTTTTAGTGGCGAGAGGACACGTGAACAGGTTCATAGGTGTATGTTGCCAATTATTCACAAAAAAACGTCATACGCAGGCGCAGTACATCATTTCTACCATCATGGAGAGAAAAATATTTTTATTTACTATTCACAGAGAACAAACAGCAATAAATTTAAATACTTACCTAATATGTATATAATATATTATCAATAAATAGACATTATTGGAAAAACGTACATTTATTGAATATTCCTCTAATATTTTGATATCTGAGATTCAGGATTATTACACAGTAATTCTGAATATTCAGGATATCCATGAGACGTCGCAGGGATATTCCGGGATATGCGGGATATTCCAGCAATGCCTACGGGATATTCGGGATATCCATGAGACGTCGAAGGGATATTCCGAGATATGCGGGATATTCCTGCAATGCCAGCGTCATATTCGGGATATGCAAGATATCCATGGGACGTCGCAGGGATATCCACGGGACATTCGGGATATCCCGGGATATTGCCGGACATTTGGATATCGCAGGGATGTCTCAGGGATATCTCGCAGTCTGGGTTTGTGGTTTGCAATAAGCAAAAAATTAATTCTAATGGTTTTATTAGTCTTTTCTACTAACGCAAACTAATTATTCAATCATGTTTTCCGGTATCAACCTACACTTTTTTTCATCACATCAGACATATTGCTTTTTGAAAAGAAATCTGTAATCGATCTCTCTATCGGTTTCGGTTTTCCAAATTTTCCATCAATTTAGAATCAGTTTCCTTTAACACTCTTTTAATTATTATTGTTCATCTGTATTTTTGACAACTTTTTTTAATCACTAGCCTAAAACTTTGGCTTTACGACCATCAAAATACATTCTGGTATTTTTAACCCTTTTCTCATTTCATGAGATTTTCTCTGGTTTTTCGCGGCGCTTTATATACTTTGTTGCTATCTAAAATTGCATTTTTATGCTTTATATCACACAGAACTGATTATTCCGTCATTTTTATGACATACAATCTTAAAAAATATTAAGTTAAATGTATTTTTAATTTATTTATACCTGCTTCAAAATATGATAAATTTAACAATTTTTTGAAACTTTGAGCTCAATTCGGAGACAGAAGATATCCTTCAAATTGAAAAATATTTTGCATACCTATTTTAAACAGCATTTAGCACTAAAATATAACAATTACGTTAGCAATATTGGAAGAAACGCAAATCGACCCTCCCTAATGTACATACAAATCTTTAATTTTATATTAATAATATAAAAAAACAACACACTCATACACACTCTAAAATTTTATTGTAGATAAGTCGTATACGTCACACAAAATCCAGCCAGAGCAAAGACTAGAAAGTGGGAAACTCTCGTTATGGAGTATATTGTGTTCTGTGGTGGGAAAGATGTGCTTGTACGTTAGCTGCAGCTGATTAAAAGTTTTGAATACAGCACTGTGTTATAAATACTAAAACAATAATGTGGGATGTATAATAATTAATTTATATTTGCATTTCATTTTGTTTATCATGTCATCTAAAATAGTATATATTTTCTTTGTAATTAGTTTATTATTGGATAACGGTGTTCAAGGTTAGTTGTTACCATATTGAGGTTTCTTGTCTATTTAGCTTGCGTTAATGTTCTTTATTTTATTCTTCTAAAAATCTTATCAGAAAATAATAAATATAAGAATTTTAAATTGTTTATCATCAATAAGAACATATTACTCTTAAGAGATTTGAATGTTTGGCCTTGGTCAGTTTTGGAAATTATTAAAATTTGAGGATTTAATTGCCTTTTATTCTTGATTAAAAACGTCTAAAGTTACCAAGTAAAACTGTCTTTCATTTATTTATTTAGTGTTTCATTTTTTTAACCAAATATTATGTTCTCCAGATTGATTATTATTATTACTATGATTTTGTATTTCCATCTATGGTACTATGGAGATTTCAAAACAATTTTTTTTTTTTTTTTTAGCTCTGCACTCGTTTTCGAGTGATTCGGCATTTCGTCTCATTAGTATAATACTATGTTTATCTCTCAGTATAATATTATGTAGGTGACTGGAGAATTTAGAGTGTTTTTATAGTTCTTGTCATTATAAATGTTGTTGTTTTTAGGATTACTCAAGAGATGCTTCATCTGTAGATCACGAGGAGAGTTGGGAACTTGCAAAGATCCTTTTACACTGAACAGTACACAAGCAGAAGCAGCGCATGGAGTAGAAGCTTCTCCATGCGCTTCTGGTTGGTGTGGCAAAATATGGGATGGAGCGACTTTAAGGAATGATGGTAACAAATTTCACTCCATACATTTTTACTTTTTATCTTTTCTATCCAAAACTACTTTATACGCTTCTTTTTTGTAGTAGAAATAATTATTCTTATTGGTTTAAGTTATTCTAGGATGACCATACTTTCTCTTACCTTTTCTTTTGCCTTAACTCTTTCCATTATTCTATTGGGTAGGTAGTTATTCTCTCAGCATTCTATTCTGTTACAATTATTTATACTCATGCCTTTTCTTGTGCGACCGAATTTTTCGTTTAACGTAAAGATCTCATCCCTATTAAACTCATTCTTCTTTTTGTCTATATCCATGTTTCACTTCCGTTCATCATTGCTAGAAACAGGATAGCATTTCGCACTATCTTTATAGTTGTCGTAAGATTTATAGTTTATTGCATTCACCACCTTTCCATCCGGGTTAAACAGACTACCAAAATACACACATGTTTATTTACTTGAAGCTTTCATTTTCCGCGATCACAGTAAAACCTTGTGTAATAGATTTCTGGTTAAATGAAACTAAATTAAAAACATCCTGTTATATATATCTTAAATTCAAGTGTCGCCAATGTTAACATACATACATCCGTGGCGCAGCATTTTCCGACCTCGGTAGCCTAGTTGTACTAGCGTGGACTTCAGATCCGGGGTCTCGGGTTCGATTCCCGGTCGGGTCAGAGTTTTTCTAAGTGTTTTTTCACTAGAAATTTCTACCCGGGTTGGCCTGTCTCAGATTGGACGGGACCGGTTGACTGGAAAAAATTGCCTCAGGCAATAAGTTCCGCCGGCTATACTGACACCTTTGTATAGAAAAGTGTTATATTATTATTATTATTTTCCGTTCAAAGATGTAAAGCCTTTGCTTGTCACGTTTACTCAGCGGCCAGGTTTCCAAGGAGTATGTGAGTACCGGCCGATCTTGGTCTTATACAGTTGCTCCTTTGACTTTCTGGAGAGCAGCTTAGATCTCAAGAGCTTTTGAAGACCAAAATAGCATCTATTGGCTGATTTCATTAGTATGTTAACAGTAGTGGCCAAATAATAACATGTAACGTCTAGCACTTAAGTTAGGATAATTTAGGGATTGATATGTATTTTTACATAACAGACTTTCATCTTCAATGGACATTCCGTTCTCTCGATTTGTTTGATTTTATGGAGGTTTTACTGTATTGTAGAAACTAGCCATTCAAGGTTATAAAATTATCATAATAGATAGTAACAGCTAAATTAACACTGTTTTGATGCACATCTAAAAGAGTAATATGTTGGTTTCAGAGTATGGAATAGCTACCCAGAGAATGTGTCTGCAGAGACCTCCATCTGACAATGAGGAGAGATGCGCTTATACGGTGTGGAATTACAAGAAAGTTTTTATGTGTTTCTGTGCCGGTGATCTATGCAATGGTGCTCCAAAAATATCGTCCTATAATCTGTTACTACACGTTTCGACTGCTCTAGTTTTACTTACTAAATTTTACTATATGTGATTAGCACTCAATACAGTGGACCCCTGGTAATCAGACATACTTATCACTGTTGACTGTATGTAAAATTTTCGGCTTATCTTTGTATTGTAAGAAAAATCTGCTTAGTCATATCAGCCTATAGGAAAAATGTTAAAAGAATTCAACATAAAAGACTTGTTTTTTGCGCTTTGTCAATCTTAGAATGCATTGACCCTATCACATTGTAATGAAAAACATTAGCAGTGCTACTAATAGAAACTGCCTTTAACACCGTTATGACGGGAATAGTTATTCCGGAATAAATCGTTTATACCACGCCCTACTAATAATCATCCCTATACCGCGTTATAACTGTTCTGGAGAATAGTTTGGCAACCTCGCATTTATCAATGAAACTTGCGGTTGTTCCATACTACGGGGTTGATTTCTAAGAATTCCATACGAACCCGATTGGACCTTCGAGAAAGTTCATGTGCGTAATATCGCGAGTATGTACGAATCGGTACGAATATTTCCGAACGTCGATTCGATTCATTGACAGCTCGGACTTGTTGCGGGTTTTGGTATGTTAAGTGTCAAAATATGAAGAGTGCAGTGGTATTATTTGTCTCGTTCAATGTCGCTATTCCTTCTTTATACCTGGGGGTAGCCAGGAATAAAGTTGGGATGGAAATTATTCTTGTTATAGCTTGTTCCTTGTTTTATTAGTAGCACTTTTGCGTATTCTGCATGTATTCGAAGAATAACGTTCTATTAGTACGGTTGTAGGACTTTAGTATAATCCGACAAATTCGATAGTCTGGCAGCGTCTTGCAAAACGATGTTGGACTACGGGGGTCCACAGTACAATGACTGTAAAATTTTTGGTAAAACTTTTTTTTGTTCACAGTGTTACAACTTCATTAAGAACTTACCTCTTTTGGTAATGTTTACCTTGTACATAGTACCTAGCAAAAATTAAAAAAAAAGTTGTTTTTTTTTTACCAAAAATGTTATATTAGCTGTATTGAATTTTTAGTAACCTATTGTACACATGACCAAATTAGGTACATTCCTAACTTAAAAAGTGAAAGACAAAAAAAGTATGAAAATTAGAGGCTATATTCAAAATCTAAATATTTATTTGCCTACCTAAGTTTTTGAGTTGCCAAAACTTATTTCTGCTAGTTGTATTCTGAATCAAATAGTTTCAAAAAAAATTTCCTCATCTTCTCTAAGTGCCCTGTCAGGTCCCCTCTCAAAGCTCTCTCTGTTCCGTACTATCTGCAACAGATCTTCCTTGATTGTGATTCCTGTCTAATCCCTTATGTTGCCTAGCCGGGAGTTTTGCCTCTCGACGGCTTTTTATTTTAAAACCCTTCTTGGCTGAACGTATGGGAGAACTTGTAAACTTCAATTACTGTCTGCAATTCTATGTAACTCTTGAACAATTATTTGAATTGGTACAATGACTAAGTATTACAATGCTACAAATAATGTGTTTGAAGAATTTTGAGAAATCATTTGAATACCATTATTTTTACTGTTTAAATTATGTATTTCATATGAAATCATATAAAATCCTCTCTATGAGTTTTAGTACTATTTTTCTATCAGGAACAAATAAATAATATGTTAAATACATGTCAGAGGCTGAAGTCAAATGAAATAAAATGAACGCCAACGGCATCTTACAGTCCGTGTTCCGATGGTAACACTGACTAAACAATACTGTTGCCAGCCATTTTATTGCAATTGAATTCTGCCCCTGATATTGACGGAAATGTAATATAGCTATTTTAGAAATATTGTTGTGAGTGAGTATGTATAAAAATAATATTCCTTACAATTAGTTTTAAGTATGTACATTAATTAGTGAAATTATTTATATAATTTTATAATGATACTTTGTATTTACTTGTACATTTTTTACACCATATACTTATTTTTGTCATGGAATTTTTATATTTTTATACTGAATTATCTCATATATACACTTTATATATTTATTAGCAAACATTGAAGTGTTTTTGTTATTTGCAACTCCATACCAATTTTTATCCTAAGTAGTTTGAGACTGATGGTTTGCAACTTAATATTTGTGTAGTTCTACTGCATGTCTCGCAGAGTCTTTCCACACATTCATCATAGTGCTTTCATCTCTTCTGAATTCATGCTACATTACTGCATAAAAAATCAGTTTACACAAGTATTTAATCCATATATTGTTTGTTGATTGAACAAGGGAACTATGTGAAGCTATAAAAACCACTGTTATGTACCTGAAGGAATTACTTAGACTAATAGTATGATGAAAAACTAACAAAAATACTGTAAAATCATCATACAACGTTAATAGCTTTTGAATTTATTTATTAGCATAAAAATACGGTTTTAAGTGAATGAATGTTTCTTTTGTGATGTTGTGTACTATGCGATAAGTTGGTTTCGTTGATGGATGGCATATTAATTTATTTGTGGCCATGCTAAGTTTCATCAATAGAATAATCATCCTTTTGTTTGTTTCTAAAATCTGTCACTCCTGTAAGATATTAGCTCCAGATATTCGCTCGTACTACACACCGCAAATTACAGATACAAATGACAAAGAAAACGTTGGAATGTTCATACTAAGATTGTTGAGTATGAACCTTTTGTTTGATTTCATGTATCATTATGACGACGTAGGAAGGGATTACGTTGAAGATGCTTTTCGTAATTATCAAATTTACAAATCAAGAACTGAAATGTTTGTCAGAAGAATTTTCTATTATGAAAATCAAACTGAACCGTTTTTTAAAACGAGAGCTGTAAATGGTTATAATATGGTGCATTTCATATTTTTAAAGGAAGTTTCACGATTTGAAGAAATGAATGGACATTATTTAACGATTCATGATCGGGCAGCCATAATCTGCATCAGAAACGCAGGGTTATGTGTTGACCAATTCAACTCTTCAATATTTATCTTGGAAGTTATTGCGAAAGCAGAATATCTAAAAACCATGTACTCGGTTTTAGTATTTGAAATCTCCGATGATGAATTGAAATTATATGAGATGTGCTACTACTGTGGTTCGTACTCCCTGACGCCCAAACTCTTGTTAGCTGGTCAATTGAGCGTAGATATAACATTCTTTTTAAAGCACGTTATTGATGTTTTTTTGGAAAAAAACTAGAAATTCGTTTACAAATTTTAATGGTTATAATTTTAGAGTTGGGATTCCATTGAAAGATATATTTTTCAATTGTGAAGTTCAGAATGCTACCCGAATAGCAGATTACAAGATAGTGGAATGTAGCAAACTGAGTGGACAAGAGGCTGAGATGTTGAAGATATTAAGTGTTAATATGAATTTCACCCTCACATTGGTAAATTTTGATGAGTTTAAGTCTGTACTTGAGAGCATACCGAGTGGATCTTTGGACTGTGCTCTTGGGAGTATCACGATGACTCCAGAACGCTGGAAAATCTCACTTTTTAGTTTTCCAATCCAGGAAGACCCTTTGAAAGTGGTTTATAGTGTCAAGCAGTCCAGTTACATTGTCCAAGGTTTGTATGCTCTTTAACCCATTGAATGTCCACTAATTTTCCATAGCTAGTAGTACTTTCATAATAATATATCATCAATTCTCAATAAAGAGTATTAGCTACCTATAAACTGCCTATTAAAATAGTTTACCATCCTAAACAAATATGCATTAAAAATATACTATGCATATTTAATAAAAATATATACTTACGTACTTAGTAAAAAAATTGTACACTGTAGTTGTTCCTTCGTAGATTGGCCACAAACTTAGGTTTGTAACTTATACAGAAACTATCTTCGGATTCATTGGGTTAAAAAAAAACAAATTATATGGTTTCTTGAGAATGATTATAAATTTTCATGATCTTTTGGTTTTTAGTTCTTCAATTATTAAGAGTGTTTCCTCTGAAGATCCGGTTATTACTGATCCTGGCTATTCTGATGCAAAGCCTCACAATATATTTAGTAAAGAGATTTCACATAGGTCCCAACGAGAGAATTCCAATTGGGCTGGTCGCTTGGGTAGGTTCATCTCACAGCGAATGCATAAAAGACGAAACAATATATTTGCTATAATTTTAGTATTTTTCTTGCACAGGTAGTTGGATTTTATTTGATAGACCAGCCATTGACGAAGAAGATGGTTAGAGTTTGTCAGTGGGCTATTGTTATCTGGCTAGTGGCTTGTGAGTTCCATTTGTATAGGCACTATATACAAAGCCCAACTGACTTCTTTAAAGATGAGTCCGGAGATGGAAGATATTAAGAATGTGGAAACCCTCATGGATGAAGGATATAAAGGCTTATTGGTAGATGTATGTAGCGATGATTTCAACAAATTTACCATTTTCATCACAGTTTCAGCATTGAAAATTTTCAGTCTTCGACACTGCTAAATCTTACCATAATAATTCGGTAAAATTTGGTTATGACGAACATCTATTCCTTCAAGACCATATAGAATATTGTAACGTGTAGCACATGTGATTTATAAACTACTACACCGCCATCTATTGAATTTTTTTGAAAGTTTCACATCTATTGAGGTTTTTTTGTTTTTATTACAAACTTATGACCCGTCGAGCTTTATCCCGGGTCCGAATCAACAATAATCATTATGTACATAATGAAATAAATTATTAGATGAGTTTAATTCAGTTTTTATGTCATGAACTGTATTTAATTCATGCCATAAGTTGAAAATATTTTTTTATTTTGGATTATGTCGAAGTTCGACGGGCAGGTCAGCTAGTCTATAATATAAAAGAAAGTCGGGTTAGTGCGAACACTTATGTCTCAAGATCGCCTGAACAGATTTTTATTATGTTTTTTTATGATGCTTGGTTTATTGGATTGTTCTCCTCTCTGGATAACAGAATAACTATTAAAAATAGAAAAACGGATAGAAAATAGTATGAAATATAATATTTAAGTTGGTATGGAACGGATTTCCTAACAACAATGCTATCTATGAAAAATTCCATAAATTTTTATTTACCTGACAACCATTGAGTTTCAAAACATTGGTACGCAAATTTTTGATAGAATTTCTTTCAACCTTTCAGAAATATTTTTTACTAGCTTATACCCGTCTTGCTTTACGTTTTTGATTCCGATTGTCAGGCTTGATCGGTAGGTAATTAAACAGGTTCTAGTCTAGCTTCCCATTGCTTTGTAGACCTCTATAACTGACATAAGCACAGAAAAAGAAGAATGACACTTTTAATGTTTATTAAAATTTTGTATGAAGATCCTAAAAAATAGGGTTTTTTAATTAGCTCTAAATATATTAAAGTTAATGCAGCAAATTGTATTAAAGAACCTTCTCCGGCATTTTGCACGGCTCTGTGCAGATTCATATCTGACGTAGCATTTGTATTTTGAGCGTGATGCTATGACATACGGTAAAAAGCAAAATAAAAAAAACATTTCTGAATTATTATTTAGATAGAGAAGGAGGGGCTAATGCGAGTTTTATTTAATTTTCCAATTTACCACGCAACTTTCTTAATTTTTTATTTCATACGAACCTTCTACTGATAAAAGCCAACACGACAAAAAAAGAATTAGTGAAATCAGTTCAGCCGTTTAGGCGTGATGCGATGACATTAAGTAAAAAGCTAATAAAAAAACATTTCTAAATTATTATGTAGATTTACCCCGCAACTTTCTTAATTTTTTCTTTCATAAGAACCTTCTACTAATAAAAGCCAACACGACAAAAAAAGAATTAGTGAAATCGGTTCAGCCGTTTAGGCGTGATGTTCACATATACGATAGAAAGCACACAAACATTTCTGAATTATTATATAGATAGATTTACCACGCAACTTTCTTAAATTTTTCTTTCATAAGAACCTTCTACTAATAAAAGCCAACACGACAAAAAAAGAATTAGTGAAATCGGTTCAGCCGTTTAGGCGTGATGTTCACATATACGATAGAAAGCAGACAAACATTTCTGAATTATAGAAGACTAGCTTATACCCGTCTTGCTTTACGTTTTTGATTCCGATTGTCAGGCTTGATCGGTAGGTAATTAAACAGGTTCTAGTCTAGCTTCCCATTGCTTTGTAGACCTCTATAACTGACATAAGCACAGAAAAAGAAGAATGACACTTTTAATGTTTATTAAAATTTTGTATGAAGATCCTAAAAAATAGGGTTTTTTAATTAGCTCTAAATATATTAAAGTTAATGCAGGAAATTGTATTAAAGAATCTTCTCCGGCATTTTGCACGGCTCTGTGCAGATTCATATCTGACGTAGCATTTGTATTTTGAACGTGATGCTATGACATACGGTAAAAAGCAAAATAAAAAAACATTTCTGAATTATTATTTAGATAGAGAAGGAGGGCTAATGCGAGTTTTATTTAATTTCCCAATTTACCACGCAACTTTCTTAATTTTTTCTTTCATAAGAACCTTCTACTAATAAAAGCCAACACGACAAAAAAAGAATTAGTGAAATCGGTTCAGCCGTTAAGGCGTGATGTTCACATATACGATAGAAAGCAGACAAACATTTCTGAATTATTATATAGATAGATTTACCACGCAACTTTCTTAATTTTTTCTTTCATAAGAACCTTCTACTAATAAAAGCCAACACGACAAAAAAAGAATTAGTGAAATCGGTTCAGCCGTTTAGGCGTGATGTTCACATATACGATAGAAAGCAGACAAACATTTCTGAATTATTATATAGACTAGCTTATACCCGTTTTGCTTTACGTTTTTGATTCCGATTGTCAGGCTTGATCGGTAGGTAATTAAACAGGTTCTAGTCTAGCTTCCCATTGCTTAACAGACCTCTATAACTGACATAAGCACAGGAAAAGAAGAATGACACTTACAATAAATTATTTCTGTTTTACCGACCTCATAATATTATACGAACCTACCGACATAATTTGCAAGTTTTCATAGAGAGAGAGAGAGAGAGATAGCTCTGTGGTTTGAATCTTAGCTACATTCGTGTGATAATTAATTAGGCTCTCCACCCATAGAGGGTGATTTGCGCTATCTGTCAAACGTCAAATTGGAGGAATCATATTGCAATTTTTTTCATTAAATCTTTATTTATTGAGAATAATAAGATTTGAATAACATTTATATGTATAACAAATCAATCTACAATTATTTTATTACATTTTCATACCGTAATACCAAGATTCCATTCAACGTTCACATGAGTAATTTTGTTTCCAAAAGTCTTTTTGAGAAATTTGTATGAAGATCCTAAAAAAATAGATCTTTTTAAATAGCTCTAAATATATTAAAGTTAATGCAGCAAATTGTATTTAAGAACCTTCTCCAGCATTTTGTACGGCTCTGGGCATATTAATATCTGACGTAGCATTTGTATTTTGAGCGTGATGTTCACATATAAGGTAAAAGTATTGTCAAAGGCAAATAAAAAAACAAACATTTCTAAAATATTATGTAGATAGATAACATTCAAATATATTTTAAGCGTATTAATGTACTTTTAAACCATTGAATGAATCGTTTTCTGGTGTTTTTGTTTTGCGTAAAATTTTTGCAATTATTTTTTTAGTATCATCTGACTTATAAAAAATCAATATAAATATCCAATATACAAAATGTGCT
Organism: Mystacides longicornis; assembly: GCA_963576905.1. Lineage (NCBI taxonomy): Eukaryota > Metazoa > Arthropoda > Insecta > Trichoptera > Leptoceridae > Mystacides > Mystacides longicornis. Next base: position 11,350,101 of record OY756428.1, read on the forward strand.
AGTTTTTGTGCTTTTAAAGTAACTTATTCATAATACTAGCTTATACCCGTCTTGCTTTATGTTTTTGATTCCGATTGTCAGGCTTGATCGGTAGGTAATTAAACAGGTTCTAGTCTAGCTTCCCATTGCTTTGTAGACCTCTATAACTGACATAAGCACAGAAAAAGAAGAATGACACTTTTAATGTTTATTAAAATTTTGTATAAAGATCCTAAAAAATAGGGTTTTTTAATTAGCTCTAAATATATTAAAGTTAATGCAGCAAATTGTATTAAAGAACCTTCTCCGGCATTTTGCACGGCTCTGTGCAGATTCATATCTGACGTAGCATTTGTATTTTGGGCGTGATGCTATGACATACGGTAAAAAGCAAAATAAAAAAACATTTCTGAATTATTATTTAGATAGAGAAGGAGGGGCTAATGCGAGTTTTATTTAATTTCCCAATTTACCACGCAACTTTCTTAATTTTTTCTTTCATAAGAACCTTCTACTGATAAAAGCCAACACGACAAAAAAGAATTAGTGAAATCGGTTCAGCCGTTTAGGCGTGATGCGATGACATTAAGTAAAAAGGTAATAAAAAAACATTTCTAAATTATTATGTAGATTTACCACGCAACTTTCTTAATTTTTTCTTTCATAAGAACCTTCTACTAATAAAAGCCAACACGACAAAAAAAGAATTAGTGAAATCGGTTCAGCCGTTTAGGCGTGATGTTCACATATACGATATAAAGCAGACAAACATTTCTGAATTATTATATAGATAGATTTACCACGCAACTTTCTTAATTTTTTCTTTCATAAGAACCTTCTACTAATAAAAGCCAACACGACAAAAAAAGAATTAGTGAAATCGGTTCAGCCGTTTAGGCGTGATGTTCACATATACGATAGAAAGCACACAAACATTTCTGAATTATTATATAGACTAGCTTATACCCGTATTGCTTCACGTTTTTGATTCCGATTGTCAGGCTTGATCGGTAGGTAATTAAACAGATTCTAGTCTAGCATCCCATTGCTTAACATTCCTCTTTAACTGACATAAGCACAGAAAAAGAAGAATGACACTTTTACAATTTTTGTTTTACCGACCTCATAATATTATACGAACCTATTCAAACCACAGAGCTCTCTCTATGAAAACTTGCAAATTATGTCCACAGATAATATAAATATACTGATTATGTCGGTAGGTTCGTATAATATTTTTTTTTTTTTGGAGGTCTATAATAATAAAAAAAATATTATACGAACCTACCGACATAATTTGCAAGTTTTTTGCAAGTTTTCATAGAGAGAGCTCTGTGGTTTGAATCTTAGCTACATACATTGCCTGCTTTGATATTAATTGGCCAACCCACCCATAGAGGGTGATTTTTATATCTGTCAAACTTCAAAACCAAACTGCAAATTTTTTCATTAAATCTTTATTTATTGAGAATAATAAGCTTTTAATAACATTTATATGTATAACAAATCAATCTACAATTATTTTATTACATTTTCATACCGTAATACCAAGATCCCATTCAACGTTTACATGAGTAATTTTGTTTCCAAAAGTCTTTTTGAGAAATTTGTATGAAGATCCTAAAAAATATAGTTTTTTTAAATAGCTCTAAATATATTAAAGTTAATGCAGCAAATTGTATTTAAGAACCTTCTCCAGCATTTTATACTTCTCTGGGCATATTAATATCTATCTTAGCATTTGTATTTTGAGCGTGATGTTCACATATACGGTTAAAGTATTGTCAAAGGCAAATAAAAAAACATTTCTCAAATATTATGTAGATTATAACTACATTACTTTTGATTTTTTCACGATGAGTAGTAATTTGTGTTAGCTACTCGTATGTTGTATTACCCAAAAATATTTTTTTGACTTCAAGGTGTGACGAAGTTCGATGGGTAAGCTATTATAAATAGTTGATGTTAAATTGAATAATTATTGCATTTTTTTTTCAGAGGGAATCTGATTTCGTCTTAGATACGATCAGTAATTCCAAAGATAAATCGTTACAGAAATTAAGCAAAGTGCTCTCTATTGAAAATGGAGTTTGCGCCACATTGAAAAAATTAAAGCAAGATAAATATTTTCTCATTATTGAAAAATATACTTTAAAGTATGCCATAAATGAGCAATGTAAAGATGAATTATCTAAAGAAGATATTTTGAGCCTCAAATTTTCTCAAGATGAGATTTTTATATCCTTGCACGCTTGGCCCTTACGTTTTGACTCTCCCTACATTCACCAGCTAAATTTAAAGCTATTGCATCTCTCGGAGTGTGGCCTTGATGCCAAACTGGCCGAAGATATTTTGGATCCGCAGTACAAACAGTTGGTGTATTTTGACGGGAACCAGATAGTTGATGGTGAAGAAAATAAAGGTAATAAAAATTTCTATGCGTATTTAATATTTTGGGGTGTTGGTATTGTAGCATCAATTATTTGTTTTCTTTGTGAAATTATTTATAAAAGATATCAAATGTAAACCTCTCCAATCTTAAAAGTTCTAGGATTAGTAGTAAAATATTATGTTACGATTTTCTATTCATAAGTCATTTCCGTTCCAAAGGTGTCCTGTGTCAAAGATACTGGGAACTTCATTAATATTATTTCATTTTGATCCGCTTCATTCTAACTGAATAAAATGTATGTCAATGAACAAATTTATTCGTTTTATAATAACTAGTGGTCGACCAGTGCTCGAAATTCGACCATAACTTATTTAAATTATAAGTTTAAAGATAGACAAACAATATTAATCTATTCTCAATTTATATCCCGCCGTTTCCAGCTCCACCTTCCATTTGAATATATCACCTTCAAAAAGCTTTCTGTACCCATTATGAGGTGCTTTTCATTTTACATATGTTTCTATGAAGTTGTCCCAGCCAAGTCCATCTCCTCCCCACAATGGTAGAGGTGATGGGCTCACGCTGGGTGCGCCGGCGTATAGCGTCGTTCGTGATGCGGTGGTACCATCTTACGCCCAGAATTCTCCTTAGGCACTTCATCTCAAAGGCTGAGACTTTTTGTGCCTGGACCTTGGTCAGGTGCCAGGACTCACACCCATACAAGAGAATGGGCAACACACACGCATCAAACAGTTAACACTTCGTCTCGACACTAAACGCCGACGCTTTCCAAATCTTCGTCATGTTGTTAAAGGCGCCACTTGCCATACCGATACGTATCGGGAGCTCAGCCCCGAGGTCACCGGTGGTGGTAATGGTTGCTCCCAGGTATTTAAATTTATCCACCCGGGAGACCTGGTGACCGTCGATGGTTATCGGTAGCTGTTTGTCGGGGCAGGCATTACTCGCCATGAGCTCCGTCTTACTGGCATTGACTCGAAGGCCAAGGCGTGCTGTTTCGTCGCAGAGTCTTGAAACACTGCGCTGTAATTCCTCCACTGTCGTACTGAACAACGCTAGGTCATCCGCGTTCTCCAGATCGCACAGTTCGCCCATTAGACCATCTCTCTGTGTTATCGGTATACCTCTTGCTCCTTGCATGGACTTTCTCAACAGGAAGTCCATGATAATAATGAATATGAAAGGAGCTAGTACGCAGCCCTGTCTGACTCCCGTGGTGATCCTAAAAGCTTCAGTAGGACCACCTGGAGTTTTCACGCTACACTCGGAGTCTTCATACAGAGACTGCACCATTTTAACTATTTTCGGAGGTATACCATACAGAGCAAGTATTTTCCATATTGATGGTCTATGTGGGCTGTCGAAGGCCTTTTCAAAATCTATAAAGCAACAAGCGACTGGAGAGTTAAACTCTTTGCACTGCTGAAAGATGCACCTGGCACAGAAAATTGGGTCCGTGCAGGACTTGCCAGGTACAAAGCCGGATTGTTGCTCTCTCAGGACAGCCATGACAGGCCCACGAATGCGGTGCAGTAATATCTGAGATAATACCTTACCGGGAACACTCAGTAGAGTAATTCCACGGTAGTTTCCGCATTCAAGGGGGTCCCCCTTTTTAAATATTGCGACGATGGATCCATTCCGCCAATCTTTTGGGCACCTCTCCTCTTCCACGCCATTTTAAATATATCGAGAAGTGGTTGGCCAAGGGTGTCTATGCCTTGTTTGAGGAGCTCTGCGTGGATTCCATCATCTCCTGGCGCTTTGTTGTTCTTCAATCTCATCACGGCCAGCACCATCTCACTGCGGGTCGGCGGATCTTCACATATCCCAGTCGTCTGAGGTATATTCAGACCCGCCACCTCCTCCTCAAAGTTGTAATGTGAGGAGGGCTCGGGGCGGTTCAATATTGACTCAAAGTACTCCCTCCATCTCCCTTTAATCAGTTCGGGGGCTGTGACAGTGGCTCCACGAGAGTCTCGTATTGCTGTCACGGGTCTTTTCCCAGACAGCACAGGATATCCCATGGATATCCCAGGGATATCCCGCGGGATATCCCTGAGACATCTCTGCGATATCCAAATGTCCGGCAATATCCCGGGATATTCGGGATATCCTCAGGATGTCCTAGGGATATCCCGAATGTTCCGTGGATATCCCCGCGACATCCCATGGATATCCCAGGGACATCCCAGATATATCCCGCATATCCCGGGATATCCATACGACGTCCCATGGATATCTTGCATATCCCGAATATCACGCTGGCATTGCAGGAATATCCCGCATATCCCGGAATATCCCTTCGATGTCTCATGGATATCCCGAATATCCCGTAGGCATTGCTGGAATATCCCGCATATCCCGGAATATCCCTGCGACGTCTCATGGATATCCTGAATATTCAGAATTACTGTGTCTCAGATATCAAAATATTAGAGGAATATTAAATAAATGTACGTTTTTCCAATAATGTCTATTTATTGATATATTATATACATATTAGGTAAGTATTTAAATTTATTGCTGTTTGTTCTCTGTGAATAGTAAATAAAAATATTTTTCTCTCCATGATGGTATAAATTATGTACTGCACCGGCGTATGACGTATTTTTTGTGAATAATTGGCAACATACACATATGAACCAGTTCACATGTCCTCTCGCCACTAAAAGCTGATACTATCCATACTTTGGTCATGTAGTTGAGGGCTCCACTTTCCATACTGATACCTATGGAAGGCTCAATCCCCGTGTTCACCAATAGTGGTAATGGTCACTCGCAGTCTGTTTTGTCAGTCAGGTTTAATTCAGGTTAAATTACCGCATTTGAAATTATATAAAGATTATCTCTTCAGTTTTCGGTTCAGAATGTCTGTAACAACAACAAAAAATACAATTATAGAATCTATAATATTACTGTAGTATACCTAAGCATTTTTTTCATTTGGTTTCGAGAACATCTTCTATATCCCGAGTGGCTGAAAAAGCACATCGGGGGTACCTAAGTCTGGAGGTCAGAATATCCCTTTAATCAGTTCGGGGGCTGTGACAGTGGCTCCACGAGAGTCTCGTATTGCTGTCACGGGTCTTTTCCCAGACAGCACAGGATATCCCATGGATATCCCAGGGATATCCCGCGGGATATCCCTGAGACATCTCTGCGATATCCAAATGTCCGGCAATATCCCGGGATATTCGGGATATCCTCAGGATGTCCTAGGGATATCCCGAATGTTCCGTGGATATCCCCGCGACATCCCATGGATATCCCAGGGACATCCCAGATATATCCCGCATATCCCGGGATATCCATACGACGTCCCATGGATATCTTGCATATCCCGAATATCACGCTGGCATTGCAGGAATATCCCGCATATCCCGGAATATCCCTTCGATGTCTCATGGATATCCCGAATATCCCGTAGGCATTGCTGGAATATCCCGCATATCCCGGAATATCCCTGCGACGTCTCATGGATATCCTGAATATTCAGAATTACTGTGTCTCAGATATCAAAATATTAGAGGAATATTAAATAAATGTACGTTTTTCCAATAATGTCTATTTATTGATATATTATATACATATTAGGTAAGTATTTAAATTTATTGCTGTTTGTTCTCTGTGAATAGTAAATAAAAATATTTTTCTCTCCATGATGGTATAAATTATGTACTGCACCGGCGTATGACGTATTTTTTGTGAATAATTGGCAACATACACATATGAACCAGTTCACATGTCCTCTCGCCACTAAAAGCTGATACTATCCATACTTTGGTCATGTAGTTGAGGGCTCCACTTTCCATACTGATACCTATGGAAGGCTCAATCCCCGTGTTCACCAATAGTGGTAATGGTCACTCGCAGTCTGTTTTGTCAGTCAGGTTTAATTCAGGTTAAATTACCGCATTTGAAATTATATAAAGATTATCTCTTCAGTTTTCGGTTCAGAATGTCTGTAACAACAACAAAAAATACAATTATAGAATCTATAATATTACTGTAGTATACCTAAGCATTTTTTTCATTTGGTTTCGAGAACATCTTCTATATCCCGAGTGGCTGAAAAAGCACATCGGGGGTACCTAAGTCTGGAGGTCAGAATATCTGATCTTAGCAAATGAAAAAGCAATAGATAATGGCAAAATATAGTCCAAACACGAAATGTAAGAATTGGCAAGATTTCTTCAATGATAGTAAAACTGCGAATATGACGACTAAAATATTTAATGCATTCATAAATTAATGCATAATTTACAATAATTACTAATACAATACTTACCCTTTAAAGAAAGACCTTAAACACAATATTATTTTAAACACTAACAGTATTAACGCCATCTTGTCACATTCATTTACCCAATATTGCGAAATAATTATTATGAGCAACCATATACATATACGACCAAATAGTCTGCCAAATTCAGCCACCTACTGGAAAGGAACAATACAATAAGATGAACATGAACACTGTCTGTATCAATAAGTGATAACTTTTTTCGAGTGCGTTACTTTCAACTTCCATTTCATTGAATATCTTGACATCCCTGCGACGTCCTGCATATTTCGGGATATGCAGGATATCCCTAATATCCCGGGATATGCGGGATATCCCACGGACATCCGAATATCCCGGGATATGCGGGATATCCCAGGGATGTCCCAGGGATATCCCGGGATATCCCGAGACATTTGGATATCCCATGGATATCCCAGGGATATCACGGGACATTCGGGACATCCCTGGGATATCCATGTGCTGTTTGGGTAGAAGGACCGTCAGTGTTTCGCCACTCATCTTAAAGGACGCACTCATCAGGCGGTCAGAAACAGGTCTCCAACCAAGAAGGCGAGAGAAGGCATATTTACTTAAAAGTAGAGCGACACCACGTATCCGTGCAGTCCGGTGGCCAGAGTGAAGCATGACATAATTGCCAGCGTCACTCTGCCCCGAACCTGGGATGCGTGCCTCACTTAGCCCCAGGATATCTAGTCCATAATCTCCCGCAAACTTGGCAGCAACAAGCTCCCCGCCCGCCCTCAGAGTGCGGATATTCAGAGTCCCGATTTTCAAACTCTTGTTCCTTAATCGAGCCGTGGTCAATACTGGGGGAACACCAGCTGCCTGAACCCCCCCTTATGGGGTCCAGGCGTCCGAGGCTTAATTCTGTTGCCTTTTCTGACCGATTGTTTTAAGGACGTGAGGTGGTCAACCCCAGGGTCCCGATCTGATTTTTCGATTTCCTGCCTCTTACAGGATGCTCGATACCTGCAAAAATAGCACAGGTGCTATTCTATGCCCGCAACCCCACGGTGTGGGAGGAGGTCATAAACATTGCGCAAGATCGAGCGCAATGGAGAGCTCTTGTTGCCTCCATAGGGAGGGCATAGGCCCCTGAGTGGGGTGTAAAAGGGAGAATTGATTGATTGATTGATTGATCTTTGAAGTTGATGATCTTTAGATATAATAATAATATAAAGTTTGCCCTAGCACAGGCTTGGCCTATTTGGGCAACATTTTTGTAGCTGATTAAAAATGTTTGTACTTATAAAATAATTGTTAAATAAATAAAATAAAATAAATAAAAAATAATAATATAACACAAAGGTGTCAGTATAGCCGGCGGAACTTATTGCCTGAGGCAATTTTTTCCAGTCAACCGGTCCCGTCCAATCTGAGACAGGCCAACCCCAGGTAGAAATTTCAAGTGAAAAAAAACACTTCGAAAACTCTGACCCGACCGGGAATCGAACCCGGGACCTCGTGATCTGAAGTCCATGCCAGTACAAAACTAGGCTACCGAGGTCGGTAGTCTGTGGAAGTTTGTGTGCGTATCAAATACATAACATTACAGTAGTGTTTGTAATGTTTTTTTTAATTGATTTAATCTATTTTTATGCATAATTTAAAAAAAATATTATCATTTGCCACTCCTTCTCTATATAAACTATAAGTGTGCGAAATTTAATACCTACTCCTCCGTCTGCGCAATTTTCGTAAAAATAGTCACAAAGTTTTTCCTTCACGTATTAATATATAGATTATTTCCCTTATTGATTTAGGACTGTTCCTCATCAGATTCTTGGAATTTGGGAGTTTCTTAGTTTCTTACTCAGTCTCAAATGATTAATCCCATGATAGGGCTAAGATATTTGATCTCAGTTGTTCTCAGGAGACTCTTTGTTATGTACCTATGTCTTGATCAGTCTTATGAATTTTTATTTTGCTTCCTTTTAACATATTGTTTCTCCATACAGTAGTAGGCAGGCATCAGGCTACAATAGGCTACAACTTGTTGTTTTGTATTTTATTTAGGTACATGACTGAATAATTTGGGTTAAATTCTAACTACTTAATGAATATTTGCCTTTCAATGAATAATCTAGGACTATTATTATTGTAATAAATTAAATGTAACAAGTTCTGTTCATCAATGTAAAAATGTTAATTGAATTATTCCATGAATGGACGAAGCATAAATTAGAATTGATCCGTCAACAATAACATTTTAGTTAATGAAATTGAGACCTTGACGGTGAAATTGAATGTATTGTCATTATATTGCTTGTACATGTACAATAAAAAGTAGTACAAAAACTAGTATCCAAATCCAATCCATCCAAACTCCCTTTAGACCCCACTTAGGGGCATAGGGAGGCAACAAGAGCTCTCCATTGCGCTCGATCTTGCGCAACGGTGATGACCTCCTCCCACACCATGTCCATGTCCCTCAGCTCTGCTTCGAAGGAGCGGAACACAGTGTGAGAGGGTCTTCCTCGTCTTCGGGACCCTGATGGGAGGAAGAACAGCGCTCTCCTCGGCCAACTGTCATTCGGCATCCTTAACACATGTCCCAGCCAAGTCCATCTCCTCCCCACAATGGTGGAGGTGATGGGCTCACGCTGGGTGCGCCGGCGTATAGCGTCGTTCGTGATGCGGTGGTACCATCTTACGCCCAGAATTCTCCTTAGGCCTTTCATCTCAAAGGCTGAGACTTTTTGTGCCTGGGCCAGAGTCAGGTGCCAGGACTCACACCCATAAAGGAGAATGGGCAACACACACGCATCAAACAGTTTACATTTCGTCTCGACGCTAAACGCCGACGCTTTCCATATCTTGGTCATGTTGTTGAAGGCGCCACTTGCCATACCGATACGAATCGGGAGCTCAGCCCCGAGGTCACCAGCGGTGGTAATGGTTGCTCCCAGGTACTTAAATTTATCCACCCGGGAGACCTGGTGACCATCGATGGTTATCGGTTGCTGTTTATCGGGGCAGGCATTATTCGCCATGAGCTCCGTCTTACTGGCATTGACTCGAAGGCCGAGGCGTGCTGTTTCGTTGCAGAGTCTTGAAACACTGCGCTGTAATTCCTCCACTGTCGTACTGAACAACGCTAGGTCGTCCGCGTACTCCAGATCGCACAGTTCGCCCATTAGACCATCTCTCTGTGTTATCGGTATACCTCTTGCTCCTTGCATGGACTTTCTCAACAGGAAATCCATGACTATTATAAATATAAAGGGAGCTAGTACGCAGCCCTGTCTGACTCCCGTGGTGATCCTAAAAGCTTCAGTAGGACCACCTGGCGTTTTCACGCTACACTCAGAGTCTTCATACAGGGACTGCACCATTTTAACTATATTTTCGGAGGTATACCATACAGAGCAAGTATTTTCCATATTGATGGTCTATGTGGGCTGTCGAAGGCCTTTTCAAAATCTATAAAGCAACAAGCGACTGGAGAGTTAAACTCCTTGCACTGCTGAAAGATGCACCTGGCACAGAAAATTGGATCCGTGCAGGACCTTCCAGGTACAAAGCCGCATTGTTGCTCTCTCAGGACAGCCATGACAGGCCCCCGAATGCGGTGTAGTAATATCTGAGATAATACCTTACCGGGAACACTCAGTAGAGTAATTCCACGGTAGTTTCCGCATTCAAGGGGGTCCCCCTTTTTAAATATTGCGACGATGGATCCATTCCGCCAATCTTTTGGGCACCTCTCCTCTTCCCACGCCATTTTAAATATATCTAATAGTGGTTGGCCAAGGGTGTCTATGCCTTGTTTGAGGAGCTCTGCGTGAATTCCATCGTCTCCTGGCGCTTTGTTGTTCTTAAGTCTCATCACGGCCAGCACCATCTCACTGTATGTCGGCGGTTCCTCACATATCCCAGTTGCCTGAGGTATATTCAGACCAGCCAACTCCTCCTCAAAGTTGTAAGGTGAGGAGGGCTCGGGACGGTTTAATATTGACTCAAAGTACTCCCTCCATCTCCCTTTAATCAGTTCGGGGGCAGTGACAGTGGCTCCACGAGAGTCTCGTATTGCCGTCACGGGTCTTTTTTGACCCCTGCCCCCGACCTTCCGGGTGATTTCGAAAAGTGTCCTTGAGTCATTTCCGAGTGCAGCAGATTGCGCTCGCCGTATCTGAGAGTCCAGGTGTCTTCTTTTATCTGTTCGTACAGAGTGCTTCACCTTGCGGCTCAGCTCCCTGTACTCAGACACCAAAGCTAGTAAATACAAAGTAGTAAGTACAAACAAAAACTAGTAAGTACAAAAAAATCTGGTAATGAACAGGGAATAAAATCAATAATAGTTTTTATTATTCTGCATACATACCTATTTCAAATTAACACTTTATTTAATTGGAACATACAGTGAGAAACTAATCATTAGTTCATAACTCATTATTACTGTTTATTATCTATACTTTCCATAAGAATAGGTATATCAATTTTTCAAACTGATAGAACTTAATGCCTCGGGCAATTTTTTTACAATTATAAGTCGGACACAGACCAACCCCTGGTAGAATTTCATGTGAAAAACATAATATAAAAATTTTCACCCGACCAGAAATCTGTCGTCGGCCCACGCCTCTTCGCCCTTCAAAATCATTGGCAGTATTATAATTTATTTTAGGTCTGCTTCCTCCTAGGAGATTGCTGTCGCTGCGTCCCATTGTCAGTATACCTATTATATTATTACCTATCTATGATTGTCAACAGTAGCTCGTACTTCTCTCCCCTGAGCGCATGTCCCAGATAGGACACCTTCAGCAACTGCCTGTGGACTCTTGCTCTCTGGAGCTCATTTGCATTACTTACCATGGGATGCGGAGCATTTGCATTTTTTTCTTATGGGGATTTTTGATGGTTGCATAATTCAACATCCACTTATTTTTTTTTTAAATAGATTTTAATTAAATTACAAAGCTTACAAATAGGGTTCAGTATTGGTAAAATTGTTAAGTTCTAAACCATGGGGATGTATTTCTTATGCTGCCGAGTCTGTGAGGTCTCAGTCCGTTTGATATTCTCAGTTCTTGATTGGCAAGCAGGGCGCGCACATGAGGGATATCATGATGGAACAGCTCCCCATCTATTTTGGCTCTAGTTATGGCTCTTAATGCATCCTCTCCATCGAGATAGTATGGATCAAATATATGGTTGCCTGAAATGTGGAAAATTTATCATCATTAATATTGTAAGTGTGAGAATTGTAATTCAAAAAGAAAAACATAGCAAAAAGTAGTATGATCTACATGGCGGTAGGCCTGTAGATCTCCTCAACATTCAAGGATGGAACAATGCAAGAAGATTTTGCACACAAACACTTGATCAACGAAATGTGTGAATGATGGACAAACATATCTATTTATTCTCCGCAACTTTGGCGTTGAATATAACAACAACGAAAGAGATATGCCAGAATTCATTTTTAAAAATGTGTAGAATTAACTAAGTATAATGTTTGACGAACCATACCAAAAAAACTACCTCAACAACTTAATTTAAAAGTTACAGACCTAAAACAAAAATATAAATATTTTTTTACACAAAAAAAATCTCTCAAAATATTTTACTACTAAGTTTTCATTGGATATCGTAACTTTTATTTTTTGTTGTAGCTTTGTAATTCTTGTTTTTATTTCAATTACTTTATTCTTTAATACTATACTATGTTTTGATTTGTATCTTTTGTTTTATATATTTATCCATATTTATACTTTATATAACTACATAGGTCCTTTCTTTTTAAATCTTTTTAGTTATATTTGTTTTATTTTATATATGTTTACAATGGATGATATAATATATTGACTGAGTATATTTATTTATATTTATATTGTTGGATTGGATATGCATTTCTTTATTCACTCTGTGTGATTAAGTTTTGATTTCAATTTCCATATATATTTTAGTATTTTTATTTTTTACTTCCATAATACAAAAATCCAATTTTATATACCTGATTCTTCTGTAATACCCACGAACGGGCACTGCCTTGTGGGATTTCTCATTTATGTGTTATTTGATATTATTTTTAAACTATTATTTGTATAATCTTGTTGTTTATATGTTTCAATTGTCTGCGAAATTTTTTATGCGAGAAATAAAGAAAGATTTTATTTTATTTTATTTATTATTTATTAATTTCCTTAGATGAGTAGCCTTTTAGGCTGTTGACAAGACCAATTATTGGTCTTAACGGGATGTGTTATTGTTAATAATATTGAATGAAAAATAAACAAATTAACAAAATCAAACCTAAGTAAATGAGATTTATTTGATGAAAATAGGAAGAAGTTATTTTCGACAATAAATTATTGTCTATTAGGCATTCCCTTCATTTAGTTTGATCAAGTGTAGAAATAATAGGTTGCATAAAAACAAGAACATAAGAAAATTTAAATCACATCATAAGTAACAGAAATTGAGAAAAATCTTACTTGGTGTTTCTTGTACTGCATGAATGATATGATGGAAATCCTTCTGTTGGTGTGTTGTTTCATATTTGACAGGAATGGCGGGTGGAACAAATAGACCTTCAGGCCAAAGCGATTCTGGATCTGGAGAATCCACTTTATAGGGTGACGGAGGAAGAACTGGTGCAGTGTAAGGTTCAAAATATCCTGAAAAAACGGCCACATTGGAAGTTAGTTATGGAATAATGGTGAGCACATACCTACCTAAGTAAAATGTTGTTCTTTGAAAGAAAGGCATGCCCATTCAAATGCATAGGGTGGAAACACGTAGAACGCCCGACCGGCGCAAAGAATGTAGTCTATGGTTTGAATGCATTTTTAAAGAAAGCGAGTTCCTGCTTTTGCTGATGTGCGTATCCCCATTCAAATGCATAGAAACATTCTTTGCGCCGATCGGAATCGGATTTCTACGTGTTTTCAGTAGTTTTCACCAATTGAAACGAGATCGCCGATCGACGCCGGTCGGAATCGGCGTTCTTTGTGTTTTCACCCTATTGTCACGAATTGATTCATTTGCCCTCACATGTTAAGAAAATTACTTCTACGCATATTGAAGTACCCTTGAAAGATCAAAAAATGCGTGTTTTGGAAATCATTTTAGTTACCGACCTCGGTAGCCTAGTTGTACTGGCGTGGACTTCAGATCACGAGGTCCCGGGTTCGATTCCCGGTCGGATCAGAGTCTTTCTAGTGTTTTTTCACTTGAAATTTCTACCCGGGGTTGGTCTGTCTCAGATTGGACGGGACCGGTTGACTGGAAAAAATTGCCTCAGGCAATAAGTTCCGCCGGCTATACCGACACCTTTGTATAGAAAAGTGTTACCTATATTATCTCACCTATTGAGTTATCTCCATAGAAAATTCCATTTTGCTGGCTATTGGATTGAGAAATTGCGTTTGGAAATGGTATGTGTGGCTTTTCCTTAGGGTATCCTTCAAAGTAATTGCTGATGTGATACAAAGATCACTTGAGAACTCTGAAATAAAGATTATATTTTAGCTGGTTATTTTTTTTTATAATTTTCAACAATCATTTCTATCCCTAACACAAAATTCAGTTTTTTTCGAGCTAACAATAGTCAGTGTATTGTACCCTTTGCAATACTCACTCTCAATAAAAAAATATAATGATCCTTTATAGTCTTGCTGGCAGGTAGGTACATTGTGTTTAAAAAACAAAATTATTTTTTCCCTTATGGAATGTATTTGTGTAAAAATGATTTACAAGAACTTGTATCAATTTGTGTTTGAAAATTGTGCAAAAAATGGTCCAAAAATGAATGTCAGCATACCAAAACCTTTGTTTTGCTGAGTCAGCAAAACAAAGATTTTGGTATGTAGGCATTTGAAAGCGATGAAACAAGAACGCATTGGTGAGATTTATGGTTGTGAAACGTGGACATGAACGAAAAAAGAAGAATGTAGTATAAATGCAATAGAGATGAAATCTGTACGAAGAATATGTGGAAAAACTATATGGGATATGGAAAGGAAAGAAACTCGGTAGCCTAGTTGTACTGGCGTGGACTTCAGATCCGAGGTCCCGTGTTCGATTCCCGGTCGGGTCAGAGTTTTTCTCAGTGTTTTTTCACTTGAAATTTCTACCCGGGGTTGGCCTGTCTCAGATTGGACGGGACCGGTTGACTGGAAAAAATTGCCTCAGGCAATAAGTTCCGCCGGCTATACTGACACCTTTGTATAGAAAAGTGTTATATTATTATTATTAAGACGGAATGTGGTATGGAAGTAAGTGTTCTGACAAAGAAGTTGAGATGGTTTGGCCATGTGGAAAGAATGGATTTAAACGATGACAAAGAAAATTCATAAGGCTGAAAGGAAAGGTGTAAAAAAACCAACCGAGAATGACGTGGATCGAACACATCGATTCCGTCCTCAAGGAAGGCCAGGTAAGAAGTACGAGAAATAGGAGAGGGCAAGGGCGTCGCCAGCCCAAGGCCCAGGGGGGGGGGGGGGGCAATGTAACCCATTCATAGTCCGTATACCGGATGAGAAAAATATGAATTGGCTATAAATTTTTAGATACCCCTTGGCGACGCCCTTGGGAGAGGGTGTATGAGAAATGGTATGTCGGTGGAAGAAGTGTGTTTGAATAGAAAGAGTGGAGGTCCGTTCTCTCTGCCTACCCCGTATGTGCGGGACACGGCGTGATGGGTAAAAAAGTTTTTTCCAATTTTCTCACCATCTAATAATATCTACCTACTCATAACTTATACAAAAAATGCAGTATTTTGAAACAGAAATTAGTCAAATCAGTTCGTCGAGAACCAAAAAACCATAATATACATCGCATCACATTATAAATATGTACTGTACATTGAGCTATTTACATAGATAGCCCCAGCTCTGGACTTTCGCCAAGTCATACTAACTGAGATACTCTGTATAAGAAGATAACTACAATAATTAATCACTCATCGCAAAGGCGAAAGCTGTTATGATGAGTGGTGTTTATTTTTTACTGTAATAAATAAATAAATAAATAAATTATTGCAAGGATCAGCGAGGATTAAAATCGATATTAAAGCTTGTGATTTATGTGTGATACAATAACATACGAAAATAAGTAGGTACCTACATTTGCATTATTATGTTAGTTCAAGGGTGGATCCATCTTTGACACCATGGGGGTCACATAGTCGTGGTCAAGCCACAAGAAGTTTTGATTTAATACTGATAATAATAGATGCAAGTAAAAATTAGGTATTTTATTAATAAATGTAAGTACTGTACTTAAAAGACAAAAAAATATTATATAAAAACATTATGTTTAACAATTATTTTAATTAGTGGTTCACCTAGGGCCTGGACTCAGCCCTGGATCCGCCCTTGTGTTAGTAGTTATTGATTTAAATGAGGTATAAATCTTACCATGAAAACTTCTTAAACTGGTGACTCTTGTTTTTGGAGGTGAAGATTTTGTATTTCCATAATAGGCTTGCGAATGCAAAGGTCTAATTGTTTGCAAGTCTCCTACTCCATGGTAAAAGCTCCTGGTGGGTGTGCTGAAGGCCACGTGGGAGGTAAACTTCGAAATATGTGGAGCACATTGACAGCAGGATGTGAATATCACCAAAAGTAAAGCACAGGTTTTGTATATGGCCATAAAGTCCATTGCCACAGGAAACATCTGCAAAAGAAAGATTGTATTAACATATTACTTTTAGTATTTACATTTTTTAAAGGTTCAGGAGTTATAGGTAAATCAAACTTAACAAATCTGCAACAATAATGATTGTTGTTTTTTCTTGAAAAACTGCGACAGAAGTAAGTAAAATATTGTTTTGTAACAAAGTATAAACAGACCTCAAAGAGTTTGAAAATAAAAATGGATAAATATCACAAAGTCGATGAAAAAACATTTAGTGAATAAGACCTCAAAGAAATAATAGAAGAAAAGGAAGAAACCCGAAGATGTTATAAAGAAGTTTTCTGTGTTGGAAAAATAAACCATGTCCTATAGGAAGATACTTACTTACTATTTCGACACTTGATCAAACGAAATGTGCGAATAAAAGACTAAAAATATCTATGAGTAGGCGAGCTTTATTTGGATAAGTTCTTCTTTGAGAAACTTAAGTTCTTTTATTGATTTCCTTAGATGGGTAGGCTTTCTGGCTTTCAAATGAGTTAATTATGGAGAAAATGGGCCGCTAACAGAATATAAAAAAACACGAAGTATGATTTTTCAGTTTGAAAAATTTAAGGGGCCGCTGTTAAAAAAGAAGAAACTTTACAAAAAAAATCACCGATATTTTTTTTTCTATTATTGGGATATTTAGTTTGATCAAAAGTCGAAGAAACACTTTCTTCTAACTCAGTGATTCCCAAACAGCTTGGGCTCCTTGGGGAGCAGCGACAAAAGCAAGTTTCCCAATTCCTCAAGAATTTCATAAATTTTGAAGAAAATTAATGTTTTCAGGGAGTTGCTGAAAAATCCGATGCTGGAGGCTCGCTTCTAAATCAAAGATTGGGAACTTCTGTTCTAACAGTTTATGTATTTTTGCTTTAACAAATTACTTGGGGAAAATAGTTTTCAATTAATATCAACGATGTGAGAATATGGCATACTCTTTGGAGGAAAGGGCTTTTCCTTGCTTGCGGCATGAGGAAAGAACTAGTTAACTCTAGGTTTTGAACTCAAGACCTTCAGTGGGAATCGTACAAGTTCTAAAAATAAGCTCTTATTGTCCGCTAATAAGCGCTAATTAGCGTGCAAATAGTGTTCTAACATCAAACGAACGAATCGTTCGATTATTTTTATTGAAATTCTATCGAAACTCTTTTGATAATCGTTTCGATATTCGATCATCGAAAACGTATACTAGGGGTGTACATCAATACAAAACTCAAGGACTAAACAACTGACCAGTTCAAATTCCATAGTGAGTGATAAGTACTTATTTTCATATGTTATATTATTTTCTCTTTCTCAATTTTCCGTTTAAATTAATTTCATAAAGAGTGTGTCATGTCGGTATATTCATTTTAGTACTTACGTTAATTAGGTATATCATAATAAAACACATCAACACAAACATTGTATTTGATCAATTCGATTTTTTTATTAGCTTGATTAATTAAGTACCTTTAAAGCAGTATCCCTGCTTTACTTTCTTTATCCTTTTGTGTTGACATTAGTTAATAATATGTTGTCTAAAATATTTCTCTCCATAATTCAATTAAAAATTGTTATCCTAATGGCTAGTAATGATCACCTTTTACTACCATTTTCAATAAACTCTAACAGTAACGAATATAACATGACATTAAATGATAGTTTTTCTGCTATTGAATCTGTTCTTTTCGAGTTGACTAACAGAAAGTTAGACGATGTGGATAACGTGTATCATTTCGATGCCACTGGTGCCTATTTCCTCGAAAAAGTTAGAAAGTCTTCTTCAGTTTCTCATGACAATTACTCTCTGTACCCTTATATAGCAGAGTATAATTACAATTATGAAACTCTTGATAATATTGTAAGCCACAATAGATATTATAACCTGCATTTTATTTTACTTAAAAATATATCTCAGTTTGACGCTCATTTCTATAAAACATTAAAAGTGATTGATTCGGCTATTTTCATTTGTTTCAAGTCAATCGGATTATGTGATGAGAACAATAATACGAGTGTGGGTTATGGTTTTAATTTTGATCTCATAAAGAATTCTAAGTTCATTCACACCGTTTACATGTCAATGGTTTTAGATTTTTCGTACGATTTTCTAGCAGTGTACGATGTTTGCATATATTGTGGTGCACTTTACAAGGAACCTATTCTGTTTGGAGAATTTAAATTACCGGATGATCTCGATAATATTTTGGACAGTCTTTTCGTTCATATATATTCTAAAAACTCCGAATCGTTCTTTAATTTCCATGGCCATGAGTTCAAAATAGCTGTACAATGGGATGAAATATTTTTTGTTTGTGAACACTGGGAAACCCAGACAAGCTTGGAGAAGGAAACCAACGAGACGGTGGTGGAATGTGGTGATATAGGAGGTGTAGAAGGAGAGATGCTTCAAGCATTAAGCAACTATTTAAATTTCACATACATTTTATATCAGATAGTAAAAGACACTGAAAAAATCGAGAACATCGCTTTAGACAAAATTGATTTTGCAGTCGGCAGTATTAAAATGACACCAGAGAGATCCAATAAATCCATCTTCAGTTATTTTGTTGGAGATGAACCATCTAAGGTTATATATGCAGCCAAAGGTCACAAATTCACAGAACAAGGTTTATTATCATAATATTTTTTTGTAATATTGTCTCCAAATCTTTCCAAAATATATTCATCATATTGCCAATGCCCTTCGCCAGTTGGTTTAGCAGAAATTATTGTTCTTTCAGTATCTCAACTCCTGCATGTGTTTTAACCGCTGGTATGGCTACTTTTCTTCATCACGGTATTCCTACAAACCATTGTTGTGTACTTTTGGAACCTTCGTAAGAAGAAAAACACCGGCACTTTTGGATCCACTATATGGGTAAATGCATTATTGATTTGTCATTTGAAAAATCAGAAGAAAAAAACAGAAAAAACAAAAACCTTTCCTTTGATAATAGTGATAGTTAGAACCTTATAAAATTTAGGGAACGAAATATTATAATTAGCAAAATGACCTCTCGATGTCATAAAAAACCAAGTCCTATCTTCACATTCATCACATCACTCACTTGTGAGTATCAATCTCTAGCCTTGATAAGTGCTACGACTCTTTACAAGACATCTGGTTAGCAGAAATGTTATTCTAGTATTTAGAAAATAGATTGATTCGATTATCGTACAATTTGTATTCCAGGAAATTCAGTTCTACGTGGTGGATCAGCCTATCAATCGCAAAATCTTAGAGCGTATCAAATGGATCATCGTCTTTTGGCTGACATGCACCATCTGCATCAACACACTGTACAAAGCTAAGTTGACGTCCCTCAGGACTATGCCTGCTACTGAAGAGACTAAAGATTTGAGTAAAATGTTGGATGAAGGGTACACAGCTGTACTCATAGAAGTAAGTAAGACTAAAATAAAACGATGCTTTTCAAAGTTTGGGATCACGCCGTTTTGATTAAGCTATGCACAATTGCACAAACTCACACAGAGTCCAATCCTAGATACAGGCCTCCATAAGACTCCAAGTCCCTCAATTACAAGCTTCATCTGTGTACTTTGAGACAACGGTTTTTACGAATTTATCTATCCGATACATTCAAGATTTCTATTTTGAAATTTTAGGACGCCAACACAGGAGGCATTTTGTCAATTTATCATAATAAAAGCGACATAGCCAGAACATCATCATTTTATGTTTACCGTGCGAGAATCTCCAATACTCCTTTTCTAGCCTTGTAAAACCAAGTAGGTATATTTAGATAAACTGATAAGTGATTTATTTCTTTTCAGAATGAAAGTGATTTCATATTGGAAATGATTACAAACTCTACAGACACCGTTCTTCAAAAGCTCTCTAAAAATATTTACTTTTCTTCGGATATATGTGAAGCTTTGAAACAACTCTCGGAGGAAAAAACGTTCATAATAAACGAAATGAATGTGTTGGAATACGCAATCAATGTCCATTGCATACACGTTCTTTCCAAACGCGATTTGTTGAGATTGAGAGTTACCAGTGACGCCATATTCCCTTCTAAATTTGCCTGGTCCTTTCGGCAAGGATCTCCTTACATATTTTACATTGATTATATCATCATGGTGTTCATGGAAACAGGGCTATTTTCAAAATGGAATCGAGATGCCACTAATCCTCAATATAATCTTTCAGTTTATTTCGATGGATCTGTAATAATCAACAGTGAACCTCCAATGGTCGATAAAAGGTTTTACGGATACTTCATTGTATGGGGGTTGGGTATTATTATTTCAATCGTATGTTTTATAATCGAGGTTTTGTATAAATTAAATTGGAAAAAATATATTATTGTGTTACGTAGTTTATAATGAGCCGATATAGCTTCAGTGAAAACATTCGACCCTGAACTGGAAGATTCCACAGAGACAGTTCATTAATTAAATGAATGTGCCAGTATGTTTGTTTTGCCATATTAGTTGAAAGCTCAGTGTCGGGAAGTGGTTGTAAAAATAATAGTTCTGTTATTGTAGCAGCACCGATATTTTTTCCTAAATATTCATTGAGAAACCACATAACCTTTTGAAATGAATCAAAATCTGAGCTGAACAAATTCACGATTGTAGATACGCCTTATACAACCAACAATGAAGGTCTTGCAATTATAGATATAAAATTTTGTATTCAAGCCACCAAGAGCCCCTTCGAATGAGATCGTAGATATTAGGACATACCTAATAGTTGTTATTTGGTGCAAAAAATCGAAAAGTCGATGACGTTCTGGTGGGTTTAAGGGCGTGAGGTGGTCAACCCCACGGCCCCGATCAGATTTTTCGATTTCCTGCCTCTTACAGGATTCTCGAAAAACCAGCAAAAAGAGCAGAGGTGCTATTCTATGCCGGCAACCCCACGGTGTGGGAGGAGGTCATAAACATTGATCTCTTGTTGCCTCCCTATGCCCCTGAGTGGGGTGTAAAAGGGAGAATTGATTGATCTATGATGTTGATGATCTTTAGATATAATAATAATATAACACAAAGGTGTCAGTATAGCCGGCGGAACTTATTGCCTGAGGCAATTTTTTCCAGTCAACCGGTCCCGTCCAATCTGAGACAGGCCAACCCCAGGTAGAAATTTCAAGTGAAAAAAAGCACTTATGCGGTGTTCAGACGGGGCGAATATCGCCAGGACACTAAAATATCGCCAGCCAATTGAACCGTGTGAACAGATTGTCGATAAATCTGAAGCGATAAAAATGGTTGAAAGCGATATCGTCTCAAGTTGAACGCCTTTCAACTTTTGTATCTGGTGGAACGATGCACGCATGCGCAGATATGCGCGGCGTCCGTATGTTCTGTTTCTTGACAGTTGGCAGCACTACTCTAAATTTATTTCTCCTTAGAATCCAATTCCGCACCCAATATCTGCGGGTTTTTTTATTTTTCCTCAATTAGGAGTCTTTTTATATCGTTTAAAACAATATTTTCAACTAACTCCAATTACTCCGCGACTTCTATCTCGACGTCCGCCATTTTTAAAACAATCAGCGCACCTGACAGATTGAATGTACGTCGGTGGACTCGTGTGAACACATCAGACGATCAATGGGCGACCGAGCGATATTTTTTTTATGCAAGCGAAATCGTCTGGCCTTACATCGCCCCGTGTGAACACCGCATTAGAAAACTCTGACCCGACCAGAAATCGAACCCGGGACCTCGTGATCTGAAGTCCATGCCAGTACAACTAGGCTACCGAGGTCGGTAGTCTGTGGAAGTTTGTGTGCGTATCAAATACATAACATTACAGTAGTGTTTGTAATGTTTCTTTAATTGATTTAATCTATTTTTATGCATAATTTAAAAAAAATATTATCATTTGCCACTCCTTCTCTATATAAACTATAAGTGTGCGAAATTTAATACCTACTCCTCCGTCTGCGCAATTTTCGTAAAAATAGTCACAAAGTTTTTCCTTCACGTATTAATATATAGATTATTTCCCTTCTTGATTTAGGACTGTTCCTCTTCAGATTCTTGGAATTTGGGAGTTTCTTAGTTTCTTACTCAGTCTCAAATGATTAATCCCATGACAGGGCTAAGATATTTGATCTCAGTTGTTCTCAGGAGACTCTTTGTTATGTATGTCTTGATCAGTCTTATGAATTTTTATTTCCTTTAACTTCCTTTTAACATATTGTTTCTCCATACAGTAGTAGGCAGGTATCAGGCTACAATAGTAGGCAGGGCCGTCGCGTGGTTTTTAGGCGCCCAAGGCGAGGCTTTAATCAGCGCCCCCCCCCCCCCATAACTTGTAATTTTGTTTATTCCAGTTTTGGTTCGGAAGGATGATAACCTAGCTCCGTGGTCGTCATCTGCGGCCCGAGCGACTACCAAAATCGTTTTTTAATAAAAGTAAATTAAATAGAAAACGGGGGTTGTTTTTTTCGATTTAGGTACATACTTACGAGGAGATTTCTCGGTACGGATATGAAGGAAAAGGCAGAAAAATCTAAAATAACTCTACTATTTTATATACCTAGACTTTTTCAACTTCAATGCGCTTTTTCAAACGCCAATTTATATACCTATCTTCAACTGCCTTCAAAAATATTTTTTAACTTTCCACTCTCCATCGTCGGAAACAGTGTTACAGTGTCGGGGTTTCGCGACGTGTATCCGAGCAAAACCAAAAATATCCAGATCGTAACCTACTTTATTTTATAACATTTTTTAGCGAACTATTGTAACCTTTCCGGATACCAAATTTTCAGAATGTTCTTTTTATGTATGTGTCCCGGTTAAATATTTTACAAAGGTGGCAATACCGGTCAGAAAATAGCATTCCACTGCTGTTTTTTTTTCTCAGTTTCGGGAACAAAAATTGTCATTACCCTAACAGCACATGGATATCCCAGGGATGTCCCGAATGTCCCGTGATATCCCTGGGATATCCATGGGATATCCAAATGTCTCGGGATATCCCGGGATATCCCTGGGACATCCCTGGGATATCCCGCATATCCCGGGATATTCGGGATATCCTCTGGATGTCCATGGGATATCCCGCATATCCCGGGATATCCTCTGGATGTCCGTGGGATATCCCGCATATCCCGGGATATTAGGGATATCCTCTGGATGTCCCAGGGATATCCTGCATATCCCGAGATATGCAGGACGTCGCAGGGATGTCAAGATATTCAATGAAATGGAAGTTGAAAGAAACGCACTCGAAAAAAGTTATCACTTATTGATACAGACAGTGTTCATGTTCATCTTATTGTATTGTTCCTTTCCAGTAGGTGGCTGAATTTGGCAGACTACTTGGTCGTATATGCATATGGTTGCTCATAATAATTATTTCGCAATATTGGGTAAATGAATGTGACAAGATGGCGTTAATACTGTTAGTGTTTAAAATAATATTGTGTTTAAGGTCTTTCTTTAAAGGGTAAGTATTGTATTAGTAATTATTGTAAATTATGCATTAATTCATGAATGCATTAAATATTTTAGTCGTCATATTCGCAGTTTTACTATCATTGAAGAAATCTTGCCAATTCTTACATTTCGTGTTTGGACTATATTTTGCCATTATCTATTGCTTTTTCATTTGCTAAGATCAGATATTCTGACCTCCAGACTTACCCCCGATGTGGTTATTCAGCCAATCGGGATATAGAAGATGTTCTCAAAACCAAATGAAAAAAATGCTTAGGTATACTACAGTAATATTATAGATTCTATAATTGTATTTTTTGTTGTTGTTACAGACATTCTGAACCGAAAACTGAAGAGATAATCTTTATATAATTTCAAATGCGGTAATTTAACCTGAATTAAACCTGACTGACAAAACGGACTGCGAGTGACCATTACCACTATTGGTGAACACGGGGATTGAGCCTCCCATAGGTATCAGTATGGAAAGTGGAGCCCTCAACTACATGACCAAAGTATGGAAAGTATCAGCTTTTAGTGGATAGAGGACATGTGAACTGGTTCATAGGTGTATGTTGCCAATTATTCACAAAAAATACGTCATACGCCGGCGCAGTAAATCATTTATACCATCATGGAGAGAAAAATATTTTTATTTACTATTCACAGAGAACAAACAGCAATAAATTTAAATACTTACCTAATATGTATATAATATATCAATAAATAGACATTATTGAAAAAACGTACATTTATTTAATATTCCTCTAATATTTTGATATCTGAGATTCAGGATTATTACACAGTAATTCTGAATATTCAGGATATCCATGAGACGTCGCAGGGATATTCCGGGATATGCGGGATATTCCAGCAATGCCTACGGGATATTCGGGATATCCATGAGACATCGAAGGGATATTCCGGGATATGCGGGATATTCCTGCAATGCCAGCGCGATATTCGGGATATGCAAGATATCCATGGGACGTCGTATGGATATCCCGCATATCCCGGGATATGCGGGATATCTCTGGGATGTCCCTGGGATATCGGGATATAAGGGATATCCATGGGACATCACAGGGATATCCACGGGACATTCGTGATATCCTTAGGACATCCTGAGGATATCCCGAATATCCCGGGATATTGCCGGACATTTGGATATCGCAGGGATGTCTCAGGGATATCCCGCGGGATATCCCTGGGATATCCTGTGCTGTCTGGGTAGGTACCTTCCTACCAGGGCTAGGCCTTAAAGTAGTTCATTGATATTTTGGAAACCATACTATTGACTCGCCTTCGCAATGCGCCGAATGCGCGCCAAGTGAATCGGACCGTTATCATCGAGGGGTAAGACATTGGCGGCGATTTTCTTTCTACAAAACCATGCATAGTGATTGCGCAAGCTATTGAGGCAATACTTTGGCCTATTTAAAATAGTCAATAAGCAAAAACTCGAGTTCTAGAATACTGTAGTAAGGAGTTTTCGACCGATTTCATGACTTTACTGCAGATTTATTTACCCACTGTATTGATTCGCATTTTTTTCAGGAGCATAATCTTGTCCGCAAACTTTGACGTTGTACAGTTGTGTACTGTTGTGACAATAATAAATTATTGGGCCCGCGCGCCGATATCCGACCAACAAATTATTTTTGTTTTATGAACATAACCTATAGTATCATAAAACAACATAACACAATGAGAACTATATCTGGGGCTCTAAAGCCCACGCAATGCCAGTTCTAGCCAATATAGCTCCACCCCACCTGCGTAGAAACTCCGCAACACTGAAAGAGTGGACTAAAGCACAGAACAATACTTCTCTCCTGAATGTGGCTCTGAACGATATCCCACACATGAGACTCGTATCGAGGAAACCCTTCTGGACTAGGGCCCAGGCTCTAGAGACCGAACAGTTCACAATCACACAAGCATGGACTGAGGAGTGGCGGAACGCAGACGTGAAAAACAAACACCTTGTGGCAGATCCGTCAAAGGAGGTCTGTGGGTTCCAGCTGGAGCGAAAGCAATGGACGACACTTAATCGTGTAAGAACAGGCTGCTCCAAAAGCGCTTCAGAACTCCACAAATGGGGCTACATATCTGACCCCCGCTGCGAATGCGGCGCCCCTGTCCAGACCCTCGACCACATAATCACTGAGTGTCCAATACATAGGTTCGATGGAACATTGGATGAACTTTTTTATATTCAGACGACTGAAGCCAAGGATTGGCTTCGGGATAAAAATTCTATTTTATGATTTTAAATTTTATAATTTGACATTTTTAAGTTCTTTTTATTTTATGAAATTTTTTATTAAAGCGCCATTGACACCATACGCATATATATGTATATGCGTATGGTGTCTGTGAAGAGGTGGTCACGGAGAGAAATATACGATGCGTGAACGAAACGTTTTGGGTACTCCGTGTACTCAGGTTGGCTCTGAAAAGATCCGTTGGTCGCCCGACGTTTCGATTGGATTCCACCAATCATCATCTGGGGCAGATGGGAAGCCAGCCTGAAGCAAGCCTGGGGCAGATCGAAACGTCGGGCGACCAAGTACACGGAGTACCCAAAACGTTTCATTCACGCATCGTATATATATATATATATATATATATATATATATATATATATATATATATATATATATATATATCATAATACTCGCATCTGAATACTATGTAGATACCTACTTATAAACTCAACTTATGTTGGCTGTATAATCACTTATTATTTTACATTTGAAAAGAGAACTACATTGGATCTATTTTATTTTTTGTTTTTATTTTATAGAACTATAACTATTTCATGATTTGTCATGCCCCCCACATTAAATAATGAATTTTATTATTCTGTAATGTGTCACTGAGGTTTTTTAATGTGATCTATTTTTATTGATATTAAAATATGTGAATTCATTTTGACTATTTTAACCATAACAGATGACTTATCATCTCATGCCTGATGTTTTAGTAATTGTTATGACCTGCTTATTGCTTTATATACCTACTTATACCTAATCTGATATACTTGGATTTGTACTCCCTTCCCAAACACGAGCTCTGCTCAAATGGGGAGGTAATTATTTACATTGTATTATAAGTTGATCTGTATTTTCATTTTTCTGTATAATATATGTATTTTTATTGAATAAAGATTATTATTATTATTATTATTATATTGCTTGTACATCTTAACATAATAATTCAGAAAAAATGGTTTAAATGGGTCAATTCTGTCGACATATCTATACAAAAGGCAAACATACATCACATGTTATGTACTTCCTACTACACCGCCATCTATTGGATTTTTTTAAAAGTAAAGCAATTATAGAGGAATTGTTTTGATTTCAAGCTTATGTCCCATCGAACGTCATCCTTCACCCGAATCAACGATAACTATAACATAATTCAATAAATTATTAGCTAAAATAATTAAGTTTTTACATCGTAAATTGCGTTTTATCTACATAATAATTCAGAAATGTTTTTTTATTTTTATCGTATGTCATCGCATCACGCCTAAATGGCTCAACCGATTTCACTAATTCTTTTTTTGTCGTGTTGGCTTTTATCAGCAGAAGGTTCTTATGAGAGAAAAAAATTAAGAAAGTTGGGTGGTAAATCTACATAATAATTCAGAAATGTTTTTTTATTTGCTTTTTATCGTATGTCATCGCATCACGCCTAAACGGCTGAACCGATTTCACTAATTCTTTTTTTGTCGTGTTGGCTTTTATCAGCAGAAGGTTCTTATGAAAGAAAAAATTAAGAAAGTTGCGTGGTAAATTGGAAAATTAAATAAAACTCGCATTAGCCCCTCCTTCTCTATCTACATAATAATTCAGAAATGTTTTTTATTTGCTTTTTACCGTATGTCATAGCATCACGCTCAAAATACAAATGCTACATCAGATATGAATTTGCACAGAGCCGTGCAAAATGCCGGAGAAGGTTCTTTAATACAATTTGCTGCATTAACTTTAATTTATTTAGAGCTATTTAAAAAACTCAATTTTTTAGGATCTTCATACAAAATTTTAATAAACATTAAGTGTCATTCTTCTCTCTTTTTATGAATTGTGAAAGTTTCATTCTTCTTTTTCTGTGCTTATGTCAGTTATAGAGGTCTGCAAAGCAATGGGAAGCTAGACTAGAACCTGTTTAATTACCTACCGATCAAGCCTGACATTCGGAATCAAAAACGTAAAGCAAGACGGGTATAAGCTAGTGTACAATAAAAAGTAGTACAAAAACTAGTAAGTAGGTACAAAAAAAACTGGTAATAAACAGGGAATAAAATCAATAATAGTTTTTATTATTCTGCATACATACCTATTTCAAATTAACACTTTATTTAATTGGAACATACAGTGAGAAACTAATCATTAGTTCATAACTCATTATTACTGTTTATTATCTATACTTTTCATAAGAATAGGTATATCAATTTTTCAAACTGATAGAACTTAATGCCTCGGGCAATTTTTTTACAATTATAAGTCGGACACAGACCAACCACTGGTAGAATTTCATGTGAAAAACATAATATAAAAATTTTCACCCGACCAGTAATCTGTCGTCGGTCCACGCCTCTTTGCCCTTCAAAATCAGGGGCAGTAGGTATTATTATTTATTGTAGGTCTGCTTCCTCCTAGGAGATTGCTGTCGCTGCGTCCCATTGTCAGTATACCTATTATATTATTACCTATCTATGATTTGTGCTGTGGGGTTGCCGGCTTAGAATAGCACCTCTGCTCTTTTTGCTGGTTTTTCGAGCATCCTGTAAGAGGCAGGAAATCGAAAAATCAGATCGGGACCGTGGGGTTGACCACCTCACGTCCTTAAAACAATCGGTCAGAAAAGGCAACAGAATTAAGCCTCGGACGCCTGGACCCCATCACCCAGACAGCACACGATATCCCATGGATATCCCAGGGATATCCCGCAGGATATCCCTGGGACATCCCTGCGATATCCAAATGTCCGGCAATATCACGGGATATTCGGGACATCCCTGGGATATCCATGTGCTGTTTGGGCAAGGGGGGGGGGGGGTTCAGGCAGCTGGTGTCCCCTCTGTATTGACCACGGCTCGATTATGGAACAAGAGCTTAAAAATCGGGACTCTGAATGTCCGCACTCTGAGGGCGGGCGGGGAGCTTGTTGCTGCCAAGTTGGGGGGAGATTATGGACTAGATATCCTGGGGCTGAGCGAGGCACGCATCCCAGGGACGGGGCAGAGTGACGCTGGCAACTATGTCATGCTGCACTCTGGTCACCGAACTGCACGGATGCGTGGCGTCGCTCTACTTTTAAGTAAATATGCCTTCTCTCGCCTTCTTGGTTGGGAACCTGTTTCTGACCGCCTAATGAGTGCGTCCTTTAAGATGAGTGGCGAAACACTGACGGTCCTTCTATGCTATGCTCCCACTGAGGATGGGGATGCGGCTGCTAAGGACTGTTTCTATGACAGTCTGGATGCAGTTGTGTCCCATGTTCCGAGGCGCCATCGCCTAATAGTTCTGGGGGACTTTAATGCCAAGGTTGGCAGCGACCCCCAGAATGGACCGGGCGTCATGGGTACGCATAGCTTAGGAGTGATGAATGATAACGGAAGCCGTCTCATTGCTTTCGCCACGCTCCATGGACTCTTAATAGGGGGAACTCTTTTCCCCCACAAGGATATCCATAAATACACCTGGACCTTGCCCGACAGAAGAACGAAAAACCAGATAGACCATCTCCTGGTAAGGGCTAGCAGCCGAACTGACCTGCGGGATGTCCGCACCTGCCGGGAAGCAGACATGGACACGGACCACGAACTTCTTTATGGGTTCGTTCAGATTCAAATTCCACCATTCCC
Organism: Mystacides longicornis; assembly: GCA_963576905.1. Lineage (NCBI taxonomy): Eukaryota > Metazoa > Arthropoda > Insecta > Trichoptera > Leptoceridae > Mystacides > Mystacides longicornis. The sequence goes on from OY756428.1 coordinate 11,379,720, forward strand.
AGCCAAGATCGTCTGCTCCTCGCCCGCTGGACATACGCAGGTTAGAGAGTGCTCAGTGTCGCCACACGTACGAGACTGAGTTACGCACAAGGTTTGCCCCCTTGCAGGATTCACCCAGAGCTGCCCCTATTGAGTCAGCCTGGACTAGCTTTCGTGACGCGGTTATGGAATCCGCACGTTCTTCTGTCGGCTATATGAATAAAAATAGGCCAATATGGATATCCGATGGGTCCTGGAGTCTCATCGAAGATCGCCAGAAGGCTAAGACCCTCAAAAACTGGCCGCTTTGGTGTCTGAGTACAGGGAGCTGAGCCGCAAGGTGAAGCACTCTGTACGAACAGATAAAAGAAGACACCTGGACTCTCAGATACGGCGAGCACAGTTTGCTGCACTCGGTAATGACTCAAGGACACTCTTCGAAATCACCCGGGAGGTCGGGGGCAGGGGTCAAAAAAGATCCGTGACGGCAATACGAGACTCTCGTGGAGCCACTGTCACTGCCCCCGAACTGATTAAAGGGAGATGGAGGGAGTACTTTGAGTCAATATTGAACCGCCCCGAACCCTCCTCACCTTACAACTTTGAGGAGGACTTGGCGGATCTGGCCGTGATGAGATTGAAAAACAACAAAGCGCCAGGAGACGATGGAATCCACGCAGAGCTCCTCAAACAAGGCATAGACACCCTTGGCCAACCACTTCTTGATTTATTTAAAATGGCGTGGGAAGAGGAGAGGTGCCCAAAAGATTGGCGGAATGGATCCATCGTCGCAATATTTAAAAAGGGGGACCCTCTTGAATGCGGAAACTACCGTGGAATTACTCTACTGAGTGTTCCCGGTAAGGTATTATCTCAGATATTACCAGAGGCGGCCCGTTCATATGTGCATAATGTGTAAAACAAATTTAAAAAAAATAGTAGGTATTAAAATTAATAATAACATTAAAATATTTCTAAAACATCCATATTCGTATTCAAAGCTGAGGCGCGAACAAATGAGAATATATGCGCGCGCACACACCCTTACTCGTATATGAATTACCGAAACTCGTGTGCACATTTCAATATGCACGAGATTATTGTTGATTTTGTATGGAAATTTCTCAAACAGCGTGAACGGTGGAGGGAGTGAGACGGGCTATACATAGAGTGAAAATCCGTGTGTGGGAATGATAAGGAATACACGTCCCGTCGGCACTGCACGACCGATGTCCTTGAAAAGCTTATATACAATTAATATCGCCCAACGTTTCACTTTGATTGAACGTGCGTATAAGAAATATGCGCAACGGTTATTTTACTAGGAAAATTTTGAGATACGTGCATGCAATATTGGATTATAATACCTATTCATATTATTGACAGAAGTACCTACCTATGTTGATTGTTGAACCGCGTATTGTGAGTGTTTTCCAAGGAAATAATCGGACCAATATTTCTTAATATAAAGGGATCGTGTACTTAATCTAACAATTTACTTAATCTAAAATATAAAACAAGCCTTCACTAAACTTTGTGTTACTGCAAAATATTTTAATACCATAAACATGTTTTCGGGAGCGACTGTTCCCTTCTTCAGATGGACAAAGACAAAGTCTTGACGTCATAAAAATGTTTTCGGGAGGTAGGTACCTACATTGTATGCACTCCCTGTGATTTAAGGCACGAGCCGCCTCTGGATATTACTACACCGCATTCGGGGGCCTGTCATGGCTGTCCTGAGAGAGCAACAATGCGGCTTTGTACCTGGCAAGTCCTGCACAGACCAAATTTTCTGTGCCAGGTGCATCTTTCAGCAGTGTACAGAGTTTAACTCTCCAGTCGCTTGTTGCTTCATAGATTTTGAAAAGACCTTCGACAGCCCACATAGACCATCGATATGGAAAATTTTAGCTCTGTACGGTATACCTCCGAAGATAGTTAAAATGGTGCAGTCCCTGTATGAAGACTCCGAGTGCAGCGTCAAAACGCCAGGTGGTCCTACTGAAGCTTTTAGGATCACCACGGGAGTCAGACAGAGCTGCGTACTGGCTCCATTTATATTTATTATTGTTATGGACTTCCTCTTGAGAAAGTCCATGCAAGGAGCAAGAGGTATACCGATAACACAGAGAGATGGTCTAATGGGCGAACTGTGCGATCTGGAGTACGCGGATGACCTAGAGTTGTTCAGTACGACAGTGGAGGAATTACAGCGCATGTGTTTCAAGACTCTGCGACGAAACAGCACGCCTTGGCCTTCGAGTCAATGCCAGTAAGACGGAGCTCATGGCGAGTAATGCCTGCCCCGATAAACAGCTACCGATAACCATCGACGGTCACCAGATCTCCCGGGTGGATAAATTTAAATACCTGGGAGCAACCATTACCACCTCTGGTGACCTCGGGGCTGAGCTGCCGATACGTATCGGTATGGCAAGTGGCGCCTTTAACAACATGACCAAGATTTGGAAAGCGTCGGCGTTTAGTGTCGAGACGAAATGTTAACTGTTTGATGCGTGTGTGTTGCCCATTCTCTTGTATGGGTGTGAGTCCTGGCACCTGACCAAGGTCCAGGCACAAAAAGTCTCAGCCTTTTAGATGAAGTGCCTAAGGAGAATTCTGGGCGTAAGATGGTACCACCGCATCACGAACGACGCTATACGCCGGCGCACCCAGCGTGAGCCCATCACCTCCACCATTGTGGGGAGGAGATGGACTTGGCTGGGACATGTGTTAAGGATGCCGAATGACAGTTGGCCGAGGAGAGCGCTGTTCTTCCTCCCATCAGCGTCCCGAAGACGAGGAAGACCCTCTCACACTGTGTTCCGCTCCTTCGAAGCAGAGCTGAGGGACATGGACATGGTGTGGGAATAGGTCATAAACATTGCGCAAGATCGAGCACAACGGAGAGCTCTTGTTGCCTCCCTATGCCCCTGAGTGGGATGTAAAAGGGAGAATTTATTGATTGATTGATGATTGTCAACAGTAGCTCGTACTTCTCTCCCCTGAGCGCATGTCCCAGATAGGACACCTTCAGCAACTGCCTGTGGACTCTTGCTCTCTGGAGCTCATTTGCATTACTGACCATGGGATGCGGAGCATTTGCATTTTTTTCTTATGGGGATTTTTGATGGTTGCATAATTCAACATCCACTTATTTTTTTTTAAATAGATTTTAATTAAATTACAAAGCTTACAAATAGGGTTCAGTATTGGTAAAATTGTTAAGTTCTAAACCATGGGGATGTATTTCTTATGCTGCCGAGTCTGTGAGGTCTCAGTCCGTTTGATATTCTCAGTTCTTGATTGGCAAGCAGGGCGCGCACATGAGGGATATCATGATGGAACAGCTCCCCATGTATTTTGGCTCTAGTTATGGCTCTTAATGCATCCTCTCCATCGAGATAGTATGGATCAAATATATGGTTGCCTGAAATGTGGAAAATTTATCATCATTAATATTGTAAGTGTGAGAATTGTAATACGAAAAGAAAAACATAGCAAAAATAGTATGGTCTACATGGCGGTAGGCCGGTAGATCTCCTCAACATTCAAGGATGGAACAATGCAAGAAGATTTTGCACACAAACACTTGATCAACGAAATGTGTGAATGATGGACGAACATATCTCTTTATTCTCAGCAACTTTGGCGTTGAATATAACAACAACGAAAGAGATACGCCAGAATTCATTTTTAAAAATGTGTAGAATTAACTAAGTATAATGTTTGACGAACCATACCAAAAAAACTACCTCAACAACTTAATTTAAAAGTTACAGACCTAAAACAAAAATATAAATATTTTTTTTACACAAAAAAAATCTCTCAAAATATTTCACTACTAAGTTTTCATTGGATATCGTAACTTTTATTAATTTCCTTAGATGAGTAGCCTTTTAGGCTGTTGACAAGACCAATAATTGGTTTTAACGGGATGTGTTATTGTTAATAATATTGAATGGAAAATAAACAAATTAACAAAATCAAACCTAAGTAAATGAGATTTATTTGAAGAAAATAGGAAGAAGTTATTTTCGACAATAAAGTATTGTCTATTAGGCATTCCCTTCATTTAGTTTGATCAAGTGTAGAAATATTAGGTTGCATAAAAACAAGAACATAAGAAAATTTCAATCACATCATAAGTAACAGAAATTTAGAAAAATCTTACTTGGTGTTTCTTGTACTGCATGAATGATATGATGGAAATCCTTCTGTTGGTGTGTTGTTTCATATTTGACAGGAATGGCGGGTGGAACAAATAGACCTTCAGGCCAAAGCGATTCTGGATCTGGAGAATCCACTTTATAGGGTGACGGAGGAAGAACTGGTGCAGTGTAAGGTTCAAAATATCCTGAAAAAACGGCCACATTGGAAGTTAGTTATGGAATAATGGTGAGCACATACCAAAGTAAAATGTTGTTCTTTGAAAGAAAGGCATGCCCATTCAAATGCATAGGGTGGAAACACGTAGAACGCCCGACCGGCGCAAAGAATGTAGTCTATGGTTTGAATGCATTTTTAAAGAAAGCGAGGACCTGCTTTTGCTGATGTGCGTATCCCCATTCAAATGCATAGAAACATTCTTTGCGCCGATCGGAATCGGATTTCTACGTGTTTTCAGTAGTTTTCACCAATTGAAACGAGATCGCCGATCGACGCCGGTCGGAATCGGCGTTCTTTGTGTTTTCACCCTATTGGCACGAATTGAACCCACTCATTTGCCCTCACATGTTAAGAAAATTACTTCCACGCATATTGAAGTACCCTTGAAAGCTCAAATAATGCGTGTTTTGGAAATCATTTTAGTTACCGACCTCGGTAGCCTAGTTGTACTGGCGTGGACTTCAGATCATGAGGTCCCGGGTTCGATTCCCGGTCGGATCAGAGTCCTTCTAGTGTTTTTTCACTTGAAATTTCTACCCGGGGTTGGCCTGTCTCAGATTGGACGGGACCGGTTGACTGGAAAAAATTGCTTCAGGCAATAAGTTCCGCCGGCTATACCGACACCTTTGTATAGAAAAGTGTTACCTAATAATTATTACCTAATAATTGAAATAATATATTCTCACCTATTGAGTTATCTCCATAGAAAATTCCATTTTGCTGGCTATTGGATTGAGAAATTGCGTTTGGAAATGCTATGTGTGGCTTTTCCTTAGGGTATCCTTCAAAGTGATTGCTGATGTGATACAAAGGATCACTTGAGAACCCTGAAATAAAGATGAGATTTTTGCTGGTTAATTTTTTTTATAATTTTCAACAATCATTTCTATCCCTAACACAAAATTCAGTTTTTTTTCGAGCTAACAATAGTCAGTGTATTGTGCCCTTTGCAATACTAGATTCCTTTGCCCTTTGTACCCTTAGCAATACTCACTCTCAATAAAAAAATATAATGATCCTTTATAGTCTTGCTGGCAGGGAGGTACATTGTGTTTAAAAAACAAAATTATTTTTTCCCTTATGGAATGTATTTGTGTAAAAATGATTTGCAAGAACTTGTATCAATTTGTGTTTGAAAATTGTGCAAAAAAACGGTCCAAAAATGAATGTCAGCATACCAAAACCTTTGTTTTGCTGAGTCAGCAAAACAAAGGTTTTGGTATGTAGGCATTTGAAAGCGATGAAACAAGAACGCATTGGTGAGATTTATGGGTGTGAAACGTGGACATGAACGAAAAAATAAGAATGTAGTATAAATGCAATGGAGATGAAATCTGTACGAAGAATATGTGGAAAAACTATATGGGATATGGAAAGGAAAGAAACTCGGTAGACTAGTTGTACTAGCGTGGACTTCAGATCCGAGGTCCCGGGTTCGATTCCCGGTCGGGTCAGAGTTTTTCTAAGTGTTTTTTCACTTGAAATTTCTACCTGGGGTTGGCCTGTCTTAGATTGGACGGGACCGGTTGACTGGAAAAAATTGCCTCAGGCAATAAGTTCCGCCGGCTATACTGACACCTTTGTATAGAAAAGTGTTATATTATTATTATTAAGACGGAATGTGGTATGGAAGTAAGTGTTCTGACAAAGAAGTTGAGATAGTTTGGCCATGTGGAAAGAATGGATTTAAACAATGACAAAGAAAATTTATAAGGCTGAAAGGAAAGGTGTAAAAAAACCAACCGAGAATGACGTGGATCGAACACATCGATTCCGTCCTCAAGGAAGGCCAGGTAAGAAGTACGAGAAATAGGAGAGGGCAAGGGCGTCGCCAGCCCAAGGCCCAGGGGGGGGGGGGGCAATGTAACCTATTCATAGGCTATTATCCGTATACCGGATGAGAAAAATATGAATTGGCTATACATTTTTAGATACCCCTTGGCGACGCCCTTGGGAGAGGGTGTATGAGAAATGGTATGTCGGTGGAAGAAGTGTGTTTGAATAGAAAGAGTGGAGGTCCGTTCTCTCTGCCTACCCCGTATGTGCGGGACACGGCCTGATGGGTAAAAAAGTTTTTTCCTTGCAATTTTTTCCAATTTTCTCACCATCTAATAATATCTACTCATAACTTATACAAAAAATGCAGTATTTTGAAACAGAAATTAGTCAAATCAGTTCGTCGAGAACCAAAAAACCATAATATACATCGCATCACATATAAATATGTACTGTACATTGAGCTATTTACATAGATAGCCCCAGCTCTGGACTTTCGCCAAGTCATACTAACTGAGATACTCTGTATAAGAAGATAACTACAATAATTAATTACTATTGCAAGGATCAGCGAGGATTAAAATCGATATTAAAGCTTGTGATTTATGTGTGATGCAATAACATACGAAAATAAGTAGGTACCTACATTTGCATTATTATGTTAGTTCAAGGCGGATCCAGCTTTGGCGCCAGAGGGGGAGTCACATAGTCGTGGTCAAGTAGGTATTTAATTAATAAATGTACTGTAGGTACTTAAAAGACAAAAAATATATAAAAACGTTATGTTTAACAATTTTAATTAGTGGTTCACCTAGGGCCTGGACTCAGCCCTGGATCCGCCCTTGTGTTAGTAGTTATTGATTTAAATGAGGTATAAATCTTACCATGAAAACTTCTTAAACTGGTGACTCTTGTTTTTGGAGGTGAAGATTTTGTATTTCCATAATAGGCTTGCGAATGCAAAGGTCTAATTGTTTGCAAGTCTCCTACTCCATGGTAAAAGCTCCTGGTGGGTGTGCTGAAGGCCACGTGGGAGGTAAACTTTGAAATATGTGGAGCACATTGACAGCAGGATGTGAATATCACCAAAAGTAAAGCACAGGTTTTGTATATTGACATAAAGTCCATTGGCACAGGAAACATCTGCAAAAGAAAGATTGTATTAACATATTACTTTTAGTAGGTATTTACATTTTTTAAAGGTTCAGGAGTTATAGGTAAATCAAAGTTAACAAATCTGCAACAATAATGATTGTTATTTTTTCTGAAAAACTGCGACAGAAGTAAGTAAAATATTGTTTTGTAACAAAGTATAAACAGACCTCAAAGAGTTTGAAAATAAATTGGATAAATATCACAAAGTCGATGAAAAAACATTTTTAGTGAATAAGACCTCAAAGAAATAATAGAAGAAAAGGAAGAAACCCGAAGATGTTACAAAGAAGTTTTCTGTGTTGGAAAAATAAACCATATCCTATAGGAAGATACTTACTTACTATTTCGACACTTGATCAAACGAAATGTGCGAATAAAAGACTACAAATATCTATGAGTAGGCAAAGAGTTCTTGAGTAGGCGAGCTTTTTTTGGATAAGTTCTTCTTTGAGAAACTTAAGTTCTTTTATTGATTTCCTTAGATGAGTAGGCTTTCTGGCTTTCAAATGAGTTAATTATTTATTTATTTATTTATTTACATATTTCAAAACAACACCACTCATCATAACAGCGACAAGCCTTTGCGATGAGTGATGACAATAATTACAAAAAAAAAATAACAGATGATATAAAAAAAAAAAATAACAGTCACTATAAAAAAAAAAATAACAGTTGACTTTATCAAGTCACGGTAGAATCATGTTGATCTGTCTCGTAAATTCAGTGTATGGGATACAAAAGATATCGATGCGATCCGCCATGTCATTAAATAATTTGACAGCTCTATTTACCGGAGAGTTGAGGATTATATTTGTTCTGCCCGAAATTGGACAAAAGAGAATGTGCGATCTAGCCCGAGTGTATGCATCAGGAACGTATAGTTTTATTTCACCTAACACCGAAGGGTTATGCATGTATTAGGTATACCCCTGATCAGCTTAAAGAAATGTCTACATAAATATGGAGAAAATAGGCCGCTAAGAGAATATAAAAAAACACAAAAAATAAATTAAATTAAATTTTGAAGAAAATTAATGTTTTCAGGGAGTTGCTGAAAAATCCGATGCTAAGGGAGTTGTAAACCGAAAAAGATTGGGAACTTCTGTTCTAACAGTTTATGTATTTTTGCTTTAACAAATTACTCAGGGAAAATAGTCTTCAAGTAATATCAACGATGTGAGAATATGGCATACTCTTTGGAAAACTCTTGGGAGGAAAGGGCTTTTCCTTGCTTGCGGCATGAGGAAAGAACTAGTTAACTCTAGGTTTTGAACTCAAGACCTTCAGTGGGACTCGTACAAGTTTAATAAGCTCTTATTGTCCGCTAATAAGCGCTAATTAGCGTGCAAATAGTGTTCTAACATCAAACGAACGAATCGTTCGATTATTTTATATTGAAATTCTATAGAAACTCTTTTGATGATCGTTTAGATTTTCGATCATCGAAAACGTATACTAGGGGTGTACATCACATCAATACAAAACTCAAGGACTTAACAACCGCCAGTTCAAATTTCATAGATATTTCATAGCTATTTATTATTTTCCTATATTATACTAGATGTCCCGTCGAACTTCGTCCCTCCTCTGAACCTTATAGAACATACCTAATAAATATGTATTTCAAGTTAAAATAAATACCTACATTTCCAAAATTTTCTCGAATTGAAAATAGAATTCATATTAAAAAAAAAAACTCGTTAAAATTATCGAATTTATCAAAACTTATTAATATTGCGAAAATATTAGATCTGCACAATAATTGTTTACCCATTTAAAAAAAAATATTTCTTCTATAGTTCCAATGCAACGCGCATCGACTTATCTAAATAGCCAACCGTACGCGATGCCCTTTTCTTGTAAATACCTACCTATATCTTTCTCTCAATATAAAGAAAAAACCTTAACATAATACCTGCTTAGAAAACGAACGACAATTTTATGACGTTTTAAAAAAAAACACAAACGATTCTTAGGTCATATGTACGCTCTTTAGAAATAAAATCACATTTTTTACGAACGTAGTTGTTTTACTCGAAGGTGTTTTGGTATAAAAGTTGAAATGGGAGCAAAAAACGCAAAAATTAAAAACATTAATTAAAACAGAAATATAGTACCTATCTAGAAAGCCCCTGTTTTCATCTAAACCATCCTTGGGTAACCCTCGACATCTCCAATTTTTTTCATCGAAATCCGTCCAGTAATAAAGGAGGAGTTAGGTAACAAAGAAAACGGCTAGATTTTTATAGAGTAAGATAAGTTTTCTTTCTCATATTTTCCTTTTAAATTAATTTCATAAAGAGTATGTCATGTCGGTATATTCATTTTAGTACTTACGTTAATTAGGTATATCATAATAAAACACATCAACACAAACATTGTATTTGATCAATTCGATTTTTTTATTAACTTGATTAAGTACCTTTAAAGCAGTATCCCTGCTTTACTCTCTTTATCCTTTTGTGTTGACATTAGTTAATAATATGTTGTCTAAAATATTTCTCTCCATTATTCAATTAAAAATTGTTATCCTAATGGCTAGTAATGATCACCTTTTACTACCATTTTCAATAAACTCTAACAGTAACGAATATAACATGACATTAAATGATAGTTTTTCTGCTATTGAATCTGTTCTTTTCGAGTTGACTAACAGAAAGTTAGACGATGTGGATAACATCAATAACGTGTATCATTTCGATGCCACTGGTGCCGATTTCCTCGAAAAAGTTAGAAAGTCTTCTTCAGTTTCTCATGACAATTACTCTCTGTACCCTTATATAGCAGAGTATAATTACAATTATGAAACTCTTGATAATATTGTAATAAGCCACAATAGATATTTTAAACTGCATTTTATTTTACTTAAAAATATTTCTCAGTTTGACGCTCATTTCTATAAAACATTAAAAGAGGTTGATTCGGCTATTTTCATTTGTTTCAAGTCAATCGGATTATGTGATGAGAACAATAATACGAGTGTGGGTTATGGTTTTAATTTTGATTTCATAAAGAATTCTAAGTTCATTCACACCGTTTACATGTCAATGGTTTTAGATTTTTCGTACGATTTTCTAGCAGTGTACGATGTTTGCATATATTGTGGTGCACTTTACAAGGAACCTATTCTGTTTGGAGAATTTAAATTACCGGATGATCTCGATAATATTTTGGACAGTCTTTTCGTTCATATATATTCTAAAAACACCGACTCGTTCCTTAATTTCCATGGCCATGAGTTCAAAATAGCTGTACAATGGGATGACATATTTTTTGTTTGTGAACACTGGGAAACCCAGCCAAAGTTGGAGAAGGAAGCCAACGAGACGGTGGTGGAATGTAGTGATATAGGAGGTGTAGAAGGAAAGATGCTTCAAGTATTAAGCAACCATTTAAATTTCACATACATTTTATATCCGATAGTAAAAGACACTGAAAAAATCGAGAACATCGCTTTAGACAAAATTGATTTTGCACTTGGCAGTATTAAAATGACACCAGAGAGATCCAATAAATCCATCTTCAGTTATTTTGTTGGAGATGAACCATCTAAGGTTATATATGCAGCCAAAGACCACAAATTCACAGAACAAGGTTTATTATCATAATATTTTTTGTAATGTTGTCTCCAAATCTTTCCAAAATATATTCATCATATTGCCAATGCCCTTCGCCAGTTGGCTTAGCACAAATTATTATCTTTCAGTATCTCAACTCCTGCATGTGTTTCAACCGCTGATATGGCTACTTTTCTTCATCACGGTATTCCTACAAACCATTGTTGTATATTTGTGGAACCTTCGTAAGAAGAAAAACACCAGCACTTTTGGATCCACTATATGGGTAAATGCATTATTGATTTGTCATTTAAAAAATCAGAAAAAAAAACTTTTCTTTGCTAATAGTGATAGTTAGAACCTTATAAAATTTAGGGAATGAAATATAATTAGCTCTCGATGTCATAAAAAATCAAGTCATCACATCACTCACTTGTGAGTATCAATCTCTAGCCTTGATAAGTGCTACGACTCTTTACAAGATATCTGGTTAGCAGAAATGTTATTCTAGTATTAAGAAAACAGATTGATTCGATTATCGTACAATTTGTATTCCAGGAAATTCAGTTCTACGTGGTGGATCAGCCTATCAATCGCAAAATCTTAGAGCGTATCAAATGGATCATCGTCTTTTGGCTGACATGCACCATCTGCATCAACACACTGTACAAAGCTAAGTTGACGTCCCTCAGGACTATGCCTGCTACTGAAGAGACTAAAGATTTGAGTAAAATGTTGGATGAAGGGTATACAGCTGTACTCGTAGAAGTAAGTAAGACTAAAATAAAACGATGCTTTTCAATGTTTGGGATCACGCCGTTTTGATTAAGCTATGCACAATTGCACAAACTCACACAGAGTCCAATCCTAGATACAGGCCTCCTTAAGACTCCAAGTCCCTCAATTGCAATCTTCATCATGTACTTTGAGTCAACGGTTTTTACGAATTTATCTATCCTACACGTTCAAGATATCTATTTTGAAATTTTAGGACGCCAACACAGGAGGCAATTTATCATAATAAAAGCGACATAGCCAGAACATCATCGAGAATCTCCAATACTCCTTTTCTAGCCTTGTAAAACCAAAATTTTGTTTAATTAAAATTTAATATGTTTGGACAAACTGATAAGTGATTTATTTCTTTTCAGAATGAAAGTGATTTCATATTGGAAATGATTACAAACTCTACAGACACCGTTTTTCAAAAGCTCTCTAAAAATATTGACATTTCTTCGGATATATGTGAAGCTTTGAAGCAACTCTCGGAGGAAAAAACGTTCATAATAAACGAAATGAATGTGTTGAAAAACGCAATCAATGTCCATTGCATACACGTTCTTTCCAAACGTGATTTGTTGAGATTGAGAGTTACCAGTGACGCCATATTCCCTTCTAAACTTGCCTGGTCCTTTCGGCAAGGATCTCCTTACATATTCGACTTTAATAATGTCATCAGATTGTTCATGGAAACAGGGCTATTTTCAAAATGGAATCGAGATGCCACTAATCCTCAATATAATCTTTCAGTTTATTTCGATGGATCTGTAATAATCAACAGTGAACCTCCAATGGTCGATAAAAGGTTTTACGGATACTTCATTGTATGGGGGTTGGGTATTATTATTTCAATCGTATGTTTTATAATCGAGGTTTTGTATAAATTAAATTAGAAAAAATATATTATTGTGTTACGTAGTTTATAATGAGCCGATATAGCTTCAGTGAAAACATTCGACCCTGAACTGGAAGATTCCACAGAGACAGTTCATTAATTAAATGAATGTGCCAGTATGTTTGTTTTGCCATATTAGTTGAAAGCTCAGTGTCGGGGAAGTGGTTTTAAAAATAATAGTTCTGTTATTGTAGCAGCACCGATATTTTTTCCTAAATATTCATTGAGAAACCACATAATCTTTTGAAATGAATCAAAATCTGAGCTGAACAAATTCACGACTGTAGATACGCCTTATACAACCAACAATGAAGGTCTTGCAATTATAGATAAAAAATTCTGTACTAAAGCCACCAAGAGCCCCTTCGAATGAGATCGTAGATATTAGGACATACCTAATAGTTGTTATTTGGTGGAAAAAATCGGTAGATCGATGACTTTCTGGTGACTCTCGAAAAAACCAGGACGACAGATATTTGCTGGCATACCAATTAGTTGGTGTCAATCGATCGATGTAAAAACCTCATGTAATCGATCTTTTGAACATCTCTAGTATTAAGTCTAAATCTACGGGTCAAGTCAATAACTTGATTCAAAATGTCAATATTGATTCCACCCTTCCCTAGCTATGGAATAAATCCAATTATCCTCTTGTGGCACGCAAGGTAAGAGCTATGTACAATAATATACCTATACTTAATATACCTATCAATAAAACAGACTATTATTACTAATTAATCTGTGTCCAAGTAGGTACATTGTCACAGTATGGATAAATAATTAAACTAATTGCATTGGGGCTGAACTGTTTAGGGGTTGAATGAAACAATAAAATATGTATTTTAATGACGGCTTATCGTGATGTAGCGGTAATTATTTATTAACTCTACGTTTTAATAAATGTAGGAGAAATTGTTGCTAATGAGTTACACATTTTTGTGATTGATCGTGTTTAACTCGGACTTTGTGATTAGTTGGTTCCGTTGATAAATCGCACTGTTATTTACCTGTCGCTATGTTTAATTTCAATCACAAAATATTCATCGTATTGTTTATTTCGAAAACACGTCATTTGAGTCATTCTTATAAGATATTAACCCCCGATTTGCATTACATACCGCAAACTACTAACACAAGCGAGGAAGTCAAGGCAAACATCGAGCTGTTAATAATTAGTTTATTGAGTACAAGCAATGTGGGCGGTGACTCCATGTATCATTACGATGACGCAGGAAGGGATGTAATTGAAAATACATTTCGGGATTACAAAAACAGCAGAAGTTTTGAACCGAAAGAAGTCATGTTCGTTGGAAGAACGTACAACTATGAAAATCAAACCGACCCGTTTTTGGAAACGAGAGCTGTAAACTGTTATTACTTGGCGCATTTTATATTTTTGAAAGAAGTTTCAAGATTCGACAAGTTGAATGGATATTACTTGACAATCCGTGACCAGGCAATCATAGTTTGCATCAGACACACGGGGTTGTGCGCTGAAGAATTCAACTCCACGGATAAGACCTTTAACTTTGAAACTATCGTAAAAGCAGAGTATATAAAAAGTATGTACTTGGTTTTAGTATTAGAAATCTCCGATGACGAATTGAGAGTATATGAGATGTGCTACTACTGTGGTTCGTACTCCCTGACGCCCAAACTCTTGATAGAGGGTCAACTCATCGGGGATATAACCTTCTTGTTAAATGATGTCATTGATGTGTTTGTGTTCAAAAGTTGGGAATCTTTTGCAGATTTGAATGGTCATAATTTTAAAATTGGCATTCCATTGAAAGATATATTTTTCAATTGCGAAGTGCAGAATATAACCCGAATAGGAGAAGAAGAGATAGTGCAATGTAGCAAACTAAGTGGTCAAGAGGCTGAGATGTTGAAACTAATAAGTATCAATATGAATTTCACATACACTTTGGTACATTTCGACTCTTTTAACGCTGCAGTGGAGAGCGTTGCAGAGGACACGGTGGACTGGGCTGTTGGGAGTATCACCATGACCCCAGAACGCTGGAACATCTCTCTCTTTAGTTTGCCCTTCCAGGAAGACCCTTTGGAAGTGGTTTACAGTGTGAAACATGCCAGTTCTATTGTTCAAGGTTTGTTAACTTTCTTATTCTATTTCCTCATTCAACATCTGCATATTTATTTATAGAGTATTTCCAACTCAAATCGAAGATTTTGTTTTCTAGTTCGTCAGTTATTGAAAGTGTTTCCTTTGAGGATCTGGGGATTGCTGACCCTGGCTCTTTTGATGCAAAGCTTCACTATATATTTAGTGAAGAGATTTCGTATAGGTTCCAAAGATCGAGTTACTCTTGGCGCTATTACTTGGGTAGGTCCATCTCTCAATTATTATCATAGACTCTTTATTCATTTTACCTGATTTTCATCATATGATGGATAACTCTGAAACGTGAACCTTGCTATTATTTGTTCAGGTAGTCGGATTTTATTTGATAGACCAGCCATTGACGAAGAAGATGATAATTGTTTGCCAATGGATCACTGTTTTCTGGCTAGTGAGCTCCATAAGTATAGGCACAGTATACAAAGCCCAATTGACTTCGTTAAAAATGAGACCTGAAACCGATGAAATAAAGAACTTGGAAACACTCATGAATGAAGGATATAAAGGCTTATTGATAGAGGTATGTATAGTGTTTGGTGTGATTAAGTCCCGTACAGTTATGAGTTAATTTTGTGCCTGAGAACAAACGTATGCTTAGTTGATGAGAACTACTTAGTATGTTTCTGACACATGTTACAACATTGAACGAATTATTTTCAGAAAGAATCAGACTTCGTATTCGATACAATACAGTATTCGAAAGATCAAGCATTAAAGAAACTAAGCAAAGTGCTTTCTATCGAGAAAGAATTTTGTGCCACGTTGAAAAAACTTACAGAAGATAAATATTTTCTCATCAATGAAAAATATCCTTTGAAGCAAGCTATAAATAATGAATGCCACGAAAAACTGACCACAGAAGACATTTTGAGCTACAAATTTACAGCGGATGACATATTTCCGGCTTTGCACGCCTGGCCATTGCGATTTGACTCGCCTTTTGTTTACACGTTAGATTTAAGGCTGTTATACATCGTAGAAAGTGGCCTCAACTCCAAACTGGCTGAGGACATTTTGGATCCAAAGTATCATCAGTCAGTTTACTATGACGGCACCAAGATTGTTGATAGTGAAGGAAACAGATTGGACAAAAGATTATACGGTTATTTAATATTTTGGGGTGTGGGGATTTCATTGTCAATAATTTGTTTTGCATGTGAAATTATTTACAAGAGGTATCAAATTAAAAACACAGAAATGTATTAAGTACAATAGAAAAAAACATTGTTTATTTTTTTAGCCAACACTTGCATAGATAAACCTATTCGTGAAAACTTATACGGAAGATTAAATATACTAGTGGTCGTCCAGTGCTCGAAATTCGACTACAACTAATTTAGATTATAAGTTTGAAGTTTGAACATTATTATGGTTCCATTGTCAAAGACTGAGCGAGTGCTATTTCACAATTTTCTTTCAAAAATAATGACATGGATACATTGGATACGTCAAATTTGAAATATTGATATGTTCAAATTTTTTTCTATGGTTATTTAATACAAAAAAAATAATCTATTCTCAATTTGACCACAGATAAACAAAAGATACTTTTTTTTATGCATTTCCACTCACAAATGAGTGATTTATGCAATTAACAAAACAAAAAATAGTATAAACAGAGGGCAAACAAATTATCATGCGCATGATTATTCTACCACTAGGAATGAACCTCTGATTGGACCCCTGGGCCCTGGCTTGGTTTTACCACCCATATAACAAAGCTGTGTGTTAATGAAAAAATGTTGAATATTGATACTTGCACAAGTTATGAGAGCGTTTTAGCATGATCCCATTATACCAGCCAAATGAAAATTGCAGGAATAATTTTCCATGAATAGTAGAAGTTTTTAAGATAGTTTCTAAAAAAAAATGTTCCGTGATTTTTTTTGTCTAGAGCCTTTGAAAGATTTTATAAAATTTGTGCTTGGAAAAAAATTTGAAAAAAAATTTTTTGAACAAAAGCTATCGGGTGCTGACTCATAGCATTAATACCTTGCGTAAGGGTCACTATCGGACTATTTCCAGAAAAAAATCATGATCGTAATCGAAATAGTTTAGCCACAGTTACGTAGTTTAGTCAGAAATCCGGTTTTTATTAAAATTTAAAAAAAACGTTAATAACTTTTGAACCACCCAATATCGCCGAACATACATGGGGGTCAAATCGATAGGTATTGAGGTCTTCTACCTCCCTGCTTCGGATTATCCACTACCAACTTAGCACCGTGTATATTAAATAAAATCGGACTTAAAACCGACCCCTGTGGTAAGCCTCGGTGTATGGTGCGATTTATATCATTATTAAATACATTCGCTACAATGTTCCCAGGTACTCCCAGACTATGCATTTTATTAGATAACAGTGGCAATGACACGTTATCATACGCTGACGAAATATCTAGAAAGGCCGCTACCTCAGCCTCTTTGTTAATTTTGGCGAGTTGGATATCCGAAACAAGTATGGACAAGTTATCGAGACATGATTTAGCCCTCCTAAAACCCAACTGAGAAATAGGAAAAAGAGACAAACCCTCGAAAAAATATTCCAATCGGGATTTCATCATGCTTTCAAAGATCTTCAAAAGACAACACGACATGGCGATAGGTCGGTAAGAAGAACCCTTTGAATGATCCTTACCAGGTTTAGGGATCGGTACTATCTTTTGAATTTTCCATTGGGGAGGAATAGCGGAGCTGTGTAGAATAAAATTGTAAATTTTAAGGAGTATTTCAAGAAGTGAATAAGGGAAATGTTTTATAAATGAGTAAGGGATACGGTCTACTCCAGGGGAAGAGTCTTTTGCACAGTCTATGGCTGACATCAATTCATCCATTGAGAAATTTTCACAAAGCCACGATTTGGTGTTTTGAGGTGGTATATCTGATATTATCTCGTCAACGTTTGGAACATAGTCGGGAGCAAGCCCATTTGCAAATTCCTCCAGCCACTCGCCACTACTAGGTAAGATCCCAGCAGGGGAAGAGCACCCGCGAAATCTACGTATGGACTGCCACACTTGAGAATATATAACGAAATAAATGTAATGCTTGCTATTTCGGCAGCTACTATTTGAAATGACAGTGGATTTAAAAAAGAGGCTAAGTTAATTTGTCTGTAGGGAATTTTGGATTTGATGACGAGGGCTGCTCCGCCCCTTCCATCAGGACGATCGTCTCTCAAAATATTATAGCCTGTGATAGAAAAGTTGACCCCTGGACGGAACCATGTTTCTGATAAACAAGCCAGATCGATGTCATACGATGAAAATAATTGTACGAGGTCTCCTTTATTTGCAACCGCACTTCTGCAGTTCCATTGTAGGATGTTTTTATATGGAACTAGCTTTCCCGATAGACGTTGTCCTGTGGTTATTCTAGCCCGAAGTGGCCCGTTACTATGTACATGATATGCACTGCGCCCCCATTAAACAATACAAAATTAATTCGATTGAGTTAAGCTAATAAAATAATAACATTAAACTATTTCTGAAACATCCCTATTTCATTCGTATTCAAAGCTCTGGCGGGAAGAACTTGAGAATAATGCGCTCGCGCACACATCCTACCTCGCCTATTACCAACACGAATGTGCCCGATAATATTGTTGGGTTTGTATGAAAATTTTCTAACGCTGGAATCGGTGCGGTGGAGTAAGTGGCATGGGCTACTGTAGGAGCGTATGCGCGAATGAGAGGGAACTACCCGCGATGGCGTGGGCGCGTCATAGGTAACCGTTCCATACAAACTTAAATATTGTATTTTACATCATTTGTTATCCAGTTTTTAAACATTTTATTAGTTATTCTGTTATCCGGAGCGGAGAAGAATCCAATAAATTAAACATCAGAAGATTCTATTGAGCCGATCTCGAGTTATAAGTGTTCGCACTAACCCGACTTTAATTTATATTAGAGATTTTATTCATCATTGTTGCTATTTTTATTGGAAGAAAATTGTTTGAGGAGTGACATACATGAAGATAATAAAGTGGGTGGGCAATCAGTATTGGAATTAGAAAGAATCTGGAGAAGAATTTCTATGATAGAATTTAGTAAGAAATTTGTATTATTATTAGAAGAAAAAGAATTGCAATTAAAAGCATTGTCGGATGGTTTCCCACTATCGAGAGCACATCCATCTTTCAAACCTGAAAGAGGTTGGCCATTTGTGTAAGAAAGATGTTTGCTGAGATCAGGTTTGTTACCTTCGAAAACAAAAGGGGGCCTTGAAAAGGAGTTTTTTTTTTTATAGAACCTGGAATTTTTTGGTTGGTTTTCCAACAAAGATGTAGTAGATTGATTATTTCCTGGAGTTGGAGAGACTTTTTGAGACCGGCTTGGAAACAAGTTCAGGTTTTGTGTCGGAGGAGAGAATAGCTTTTCAGCGTAGGAAGTTTTAGATGGAGGGAACATCACTGCTGCCTCTTTAAACGACAAACTGTTCTCAGCCATTTTTTTTTAATATTTTTTTTGCCGGGTAAACTCGGGACAACTCAAATTTGCTGCAGAGTGTGATCCTTTACAGTGTAAGCATTTTAATGTAGTGGTGGTACAGTTTTCCGCAGCATGCGGCTCTGCACACTTGTAACATATAGGCGATAACCGACACTGAACTTTTGAGTGGCCATACTTACAGCAATTGAAGCACAAAACAGTAGGTGAAACATATTGCTCTACCACCAAAGAGTTATGATAAATATATATGTGCTGAGGGAGTCGTTGTCCCTCGAATGTTAGAACCAGTGTTCGGCTCGGCTTCCAAACGGCTGAACCAGAGGACTTATCTTTGTAATTTAATCTTCTTGCATTTATAACCTTTCTGTATCCTATAGGGGACGACGCGTTTTCGAGAATTTCGTCTGTCGTTATTTCTATATCAATTCCCCTCACAATACCCTGTTTACAGGTTTTGTGATTAGGAATTATGGCCTTCCAATTATTTTCCTTTATTATTGGATTATCTAAGAAATTGTTGGCAGACGCAAATGTTTTGAATCTGCCCTCTGACTTCACTCCACCGCTCACTATGTTTTTAATCCAATCCAAATCCAAACTCCCTTAAGACCCCACTTAGGGGCATAGGGAGGCAACAAGAGCTCTCCATTGCGCTCGATCTTGCGCAATGTTTATGACCTCCTCCCACACCATGTCCATGTCCCTCAGCTCTGCTTCGAAGGAGCGGAACACAGTGTGAGAGGGTCTTCCTCGTCTTCATTATTCGTTTTAATATTATTTTTAAAAAGTGTGTTTCCCGTGTTCATTGGGTAAATTGGTTTGTCCTCCACATTCGATATGAATACAGAGAACGGACCAATGTCTCCCTCGCGGTATTTGTTAATATTGTCATTTATATTTTGTTCAGGGAAGTTGGGTGTACAGTAGGTGGTGATTTTGTTCTCGGTCTTTTCCTGCCCTCGGGAGGATCCCCGAGAGGAGGATCATCCATTTTAAAAGGCCCAGTGGTTAATAATTACCAATAGAACAGTATTAAAGATAAAGAAAAAATATAGTTGGGATAATCTCACCAGTATTTAAAATAAAAATAACCGAATGAAAAATAAAAAGAAGAAAAATAATGTCCCACCGCACACGGCTGTGTGGGCCCGCCTCACACGGGGAGGACGCTGACTTTTGTAACAATAATAACCCAAAATACGAAAAAAATACAAAATAAATATCTAATTAATCACATCCCCTATGGGGAGGTGATTATAATAAGGGAAAAAATAGTATGTTCTAAATTATTTAAGATATGATGATACAAAATAAAAAAGAAATAGTAAAGAATAGTTTTAAAAACTTATCGACGGTGCGTTGCTCCGAACACGTCTGCACACTTCAAAGACACACGGCGAAAAAAAACAAAAGATACTTAAATAATGTCAAATACATCGAAGGGTGTGAGTATGAAATACAAACATTACAGTAGTGTGCGTAGTGTTTTAATTATTGATTGAATCCATTTTTATGCATAATTTTCAGAAAATATTAGCATTCGCCACCCCTTCTCTATAGTCAATATCAACTATAAGTGTGTGAAATTTTATACTCCTCCGTCCGCGCAATTTTCCTCCGGCGCACCAGCCTAGATTGTGGTTGTTTCATAATAAGATACAATAATTGTATCGGTGTGTGTAAATTTGATTGATGGACCCGTCCTATTGGAACGATTCAGGGCTGCATATTTCACCGTATTCTTTTTTCAGTGAAACTGGGCTCACTAAAAGCGACATTGTTATTTTTTTGTCGATATCTAATATTTTCGGATCAGCAATTAAAGCAAGCATCTTAATTTAAATAAAGGGTTTTCATTTCTATAGTCAGGAAGTGACTATAGTCAGGAATACTATAGTCAGGAAAAGACTTAGATTTTAGGAAGATGGAGAAAAAATCCATGAACCCCAGATAGGTACGTAAATATGAATATTAAATTACCCCGTACTAGGCCATTTTAATAATATGAAGATTGATTTAGCTAAAAAAATAGACATTATAGTATTACATATGTATCTATAATCGTATTTTAGTTTTTTTATATTATTTTAAGTTGATTATAAAACTATTACTTTAATAAAAAGCTATGAACAAACAATGACTTGACATTAAATTGACACGAATTAGATTGATGAAACATTTCGATAAAATTGTCCATCTTGGAAAATTATGCCACTCGATTGTTTATTGTTTTATTGGATCAGTTTTACAACATAATGACATGGTGTTTTGTATTTTTTATAACTATCATGCTATTTTCATATGCAAACGCTATACGAAACAATGAAACACATTTATTGCCAAAGATTTCAAAAACTCAAAATGTTGGCGTGTTTTTGACCGATTTATTTGCATCTAAATATGCTTTCGCATATTTTGTTTTTCACTATGACGACACAGCTAAAGACTTGGTCGAAAATGTTTTCGTTAGGAAATGCACAAATATTAATTCAACTACCGGAAACTTCGGTCCATCAATAACGGTTTTCAACTATGAGAGAATGGACAAGAAAGAACTAAAACAAAGAGCAGAAAATAATTTCTTTCTGACACACGTGATATTACTGAAAAATATTTCAAAGTTTGATGAATATAACCATGCCAGTATGTCTATTGGAAATACTGCCATTTTTGTATGTTACCAGGCCGACGAATTATGTCAGAATGATGAAAATTTAATGTTTGACTTCAAATCTTTGAAAAATTTCAAATTTTTAAGAGGAATTTATTCAACATTTATTGTTTTTTTCGATTTTACCCACGTTAGATTGTACTCGATTTGTTTCTATTGTGGAATCCGAAGGGGGCAATTGAGAGAATTGATAAATTATTCATTTACGGAGCACAATGGTTTAGAAAGTAAAATAATGGAAACAATAATACAAGAGAATTCGAACAACTATGAAAACTTCTACGGCAACGTATTCACCGTCCAAATTCCAAAAGAGAACACCTATTTTCAATGTGATGTGGAGAGAACTATACCGCTGCAGTTAGAGCTCATAAAAAGCGACTCCTTGGTCGAATGCAAGAAGATTAGTGGTAAAGAAGGCGAAATGTTGAAAGCCCTCGGCGAAAAAATGAACTTTACGTACAAATTTTACGATTTCGTTCAACAAGATGATTTAGTTCAAAACGTTAACCGAAACTTGGTTGATTGGGGAGTTGGCAGCCTCACAATAACGGCCTATCGCTGGGGCTCTGTCCTATTCAGTTACTCTGTCGGAGAAGATCCTCCTCAGGTTATATACAGCGTCCAGAACAACGGAATTTTATATCAAGGTATGTTAAGTGGCCACTAGCTGGTCTTGTCAGCATATTCATACTAAATTTGATCTAATTAAAGACGATCTTAATTTCAGCGAGACAAGCTTTGGAAGTATTAACTTTACCAACTTGGTTATTGATATTTGCCGCAGTACTTCTCCAGTCGGGGGTAATTTTTTTAACCAGAAAATTTTACATTACAGCCAAAGGGCTATCATTTGGATCCATTGTTTGGGTGAGTTTTTTTTTAATGAATACAATTCATTGCGTTGTTATTAAAAGTGCCAAACACTTAGTTAGTTTTTACTTTCAGGATGTTTCAGCTTATCTGATAGACCAAGTTATGTCTGAAAAGGTTTTATCATACTGCAAATGGTTGGCATCTGTTTGGTTATTACTATCGATATGTTTGAATACAGCATATAAAGCAAAACTGACATCTTTACGGATGTCTCCCAATTCGAAAGATACGAAAAACATGGATTCCTTACTAGCGGAAGGTTATGTACCTTTACTTATTGAGGTAAATTATATATTATTTAATATGTAAGAGAATTCAATATCCATTATATTGTATACATTTATTCAATATTATTTTTTAATTATTTCAGAATTATTCATTATTTATACAGAATGCAATAGTAAATTCCACAGATGTTCTATTTCGTAAATTAGCAGACACTTTCGAATATCGTTACGATCTGTGTGCGGCTCTGAAAGAAATCACCCAAGAGAAATATTTCATAATAAACGAAAAATATCTTCTCAAAACCGCTATCAATAACGATTGCAATGATGTTTTGACCAAAGAAGATATACTCAGTTACCGGGTAACCAAAGACGATGTCTTCCCTTCCTTGCTTGCCTGGCCTTTTAGGCTGAAGTCACCCTATATTTTCAAAATGAACAAATACATAATGAGGTTTGATGAGGCTGGATTAAGGAAGAAATGGGGAGAAAGTGTAATAGAGGCGCACGGTAATCTGTCAGTGTACTACAACGGACTGATGACCGTCAACAGGGACCCGCTGCTGATCAACAAACGTTTTTACGAGTTTTTTCTTTTCTGGGGAATCGGCATAGTTGTTTCCATCGTGTGTTTTATTTTAGAATTCATTTACCATCAGTTGATTAAAAGGAGACATCTGAAATCAAATCGTATTGCAGCAACCCAAAGACATAATTAATTGATAATTAGTACAAAATCACAAGGATACCCAAAGAAACAAGCTGACGTTAATTTATATCATTACTAGCTGACCCGTCGAACTTCGTATCGAAATAAATAATATGGGTAGGTACTCTAGGTTTTATGCAACAGAGCTCAAATTCGTTTTTTAGTTGTTATTTAACACGAATGACTATTTACTGGCATTAGCAAAATCTGCATACCACACTGCATTCATTGGGTCTGAGTTTATTTTTGCATCAAAAACTTATAACCTATGTTAATATGATGTGGGAAGAGGTCATCATTGCGCAAGATCGTGTGCAATGGAGAGCTCTTATTGCCTCACTTTGCTCCTGAGTGGAGTTCAAAGGGAGTTTTAATTTTTATTGATTTGATGTTACATATTAACATTTAGGTATGTCATTATATTCGATATTTTAATAGTTATTTTGCTCAGTTAAAATAATATTGATTGATTAATCAAAGTACGATAAGGAACATCTCCGTACCGATTCAAAATACGCATTGAGGTATCACGCTGATTCCCGAAGGGGGTAGGCTGAGAGTATGGACTTCCATTCTTTCCATTCCAAACTCATTCGCTTCCTCCAAACGCATACATTCCGCATATATGCTGTTATATTCCTTTTGCTCCTGACTTAGCCCTCACGTAAGACGGCACCGATATGGTCGGTCTATGTCATTCGAGGTCGGCCTCGTCTGCGTGCACCTATTCTTTCAGATTTATATCCTTTTAGTCATTCTCTCTTCGTTCATTTTCTTTACATGCCCAAACCTAATTTCTTTATTCACTTTCATTCTAGTCACTACACTAACATCCATTCCACATTCCTTTCTAATATTATCATTCCTCCTACGCAGTGATCTCATTTCCACAGCATTTATTCCAACTTCCCAATTTTTCGTCCATGTCCAAGTTTCACTCCCATAAATCATGGATAGTATCAGGATTGCATCAACTGTCGATTTCAGAGATATCTTCTTAGAGGTCTAAGTGCACCACAAACCCTTCTCCCAGCCAATTTCCTTCTTTCAATCTCTTTTTCACACCTTGCATCTCTTCTAAATAAATTACCTACATAGACATACTTCCAAGTTCTCGACATTCACTTTCACACAACATTGCGTTATTAAATCTTCTCTTTCAAAACAGTGGAAATAAATAAAAAGCACATTTAATGCGGTATCTGTGATTTTTTTTCTATCTTCTATTACAACATAGTGGAAGTGTAGCAATTTTTATTTTCAATAAAGAAACAAATGCTAGGTCATTAGCAAATAATATCTAGCTTTTTTGCATATTAACGATGCAGATTATATTTACGTTATATGTAGGTATGTACTCATCCTCTGTAAAAATCAGCCCATAAACGAAGAATTGATTTTCAAACAAACAAAAAAAAATTTCTACTTGTTCTTCAATATAATCATGTATTCCTTGTGTTAAAACTTATCAAAATTCCTTATAAAAAATAACTGCAATGAATATTATATGACTTATCCAATCAATCTATTTCATACGATATATTTTACATTCGCATTCTATCAATTATTGCAACAACAATCAATCCACTGACAGTTCTTTCAAATGTCAATTAATAAAAATTCAAAAGTAGAACAAAATGATATTGTAAAAAGTACTAAAAAGATTACCTACCTACTTTCTGTGTTTTTTTTTAATTTTCTAATTTTCCAAGCATTTTTCTTATTTTTTTTCTTCTAAAAGGACATTTTCCTGATAAAAACCTACACGACAAAAAAAGAATTAGCGTAATCGGTCCAGCCGTTTAGGCGTGATGCGATGATATCGGGAAATAAATCTCCATTTTTATAGTGTTCTTAAATTTTCTAATTTTCCATGCATTTTTCTTATTTTTTTCTTCTAAAAGGACATTGTCCCGATAAAAGCCTACAGGACAAAAAAAGAATTAGCGAAATCGGTCCAGCCGTTTAGGCGTGATGCGATGATATCGGGAAATAAATTAGTTTTCTTAAATTTTCTAATTTCCTATGCATTTTTCTTAATTTTTTTGTTTTAAAAGGACACTCTCCTGATAAAAGCCTACACGACAAAAAAAGAATTAGCGAAATCGGTCCAGCCGTTTAGGCGTCATCCGATGACAACGCGAAATAGCTCTCCATTTTTATATATAAGATTAAGATTAAAAAGTTTCTTAGTGCGCGTTTACACCTAACGAACATAGAGCCAGAGCATGAAAGAGAGCATCATTTCTTTATCGCGAAAACGATCTTTTATTCACCAGTCAGACCCCCAAAACATACTTGTGGAAGTCAGACAAACACAACATACGTGTAAAAGTAAAAAATAATCATCTTCATCGTAAAGAATCGAGCGATTGATCGGAAATTAAGTTACTTAAAGCCAGCTTTTTGATGAAAAAAAAATACAATTTTCGGGTAGTAAGGAACTCTTATGCAATATTGACTTCTCATTACGGCTTTCGTCCTTCAATCGAAACCAAAATTTACCTAAAAACTAAATTATATTGTAGTAATTTGCACGGACGATAGCAAGTGTGGCAAAAACATCAAGGATGGCCGGTTTTGCCCCACTGTCTGATTTTGTTCTACTTTCCCCCAATTGATTATTTTTAATTTTATATTACATAGATTTTTACAAATTGCCAACAATTAACATAATGGAAACAAATGACACTCTACTTTTCGCGAAAACGATTTAGGACTTTGCATTAAGTACACCTATTACAATTTTAACCTCAAAATGTCACAAAACGGTGTTTGCAATAATTTGTAATTAAATTAACTGTAGCAAGTTCTATTCATTGGTGCGAAATATTAATTGAATATCCCATAAATGGATGAAACATATTAGAATCGATCCATGCCCACAATAACATTCAATAAAACCGAGACCTTGACCCGGTGAAATGCAACATAATAATAATATTAAATTGTTTGCGAAGGCTAGTAAGGTTTGCAAGCACAAAGACTTCTTCAAACTTCAGGCACTAGTAGGCAGGTACTCGTGTGCCACAATAATAATTAATCAATTTTTATTATTTTGCATATTACGAGTAGGTACATAGATCCATTTCAAACTAAATTAAAATGCATAGTTGAATTGGTTATAATTAAGTGTATTAATTGGTTATAATTAAGTGTGGTCGTTAATAATAATATAACAATGAAGTAAGTAATCACTCGCTATTTTTCTAACCCTTTATACCTACATAATAGCCTATATACTGTAAGTCACTGTTATATTATGCTGTCAGAAACCTTGACGAGTTTTGGCTAGATGGCGATTTTTCCAACTACACACTACTCGACACATTGGTTAAGTTTAAAGAAAAACTTTGTCTAAAACTCTAAATGGTGTTTAACGCATTATTTACAGCTGATTTGGTTTGTAATAATTGATCAATTGTTTTACCAGTAGGAGGAGAGACATATGTTTTACTAGCATTTATTATATCTCACCGCTTTTTATCTTTATATTATACCTATATTAAATCTTCCCTTAAACTGAATCTTTGAATGTTGAAACACGTAATTTATTTTTATTTTCAAGGAAAAATTTATATATTAATTTACAGCTTTTTAACTTCATTTATCTAAGAGATATGGTTGTTCAATAAAAAAGCGCCCCCTCCCCACCCTTTCTCCCCTAATAAATGTCATCTTTTGAAAACGAAATAGTGTAATTTGACTCTTTCTGAAGAAATTTTTTTTTTAAATTTCTATAAAAGCAGTTTTAAACTTATTAGGAGCCACTTAAAAATTTGGAAAAAAAATGGCTAACAAACCTACTACTCATTTCTATAGGAGAATTTATATGCCAAATCTCAAGTTCGTACCATGTCTAGTTTCCGAGATATTAGTATACTTTTAAAAATATTCAACCCTGTTTTTACCCCCTTAGGGATGGAATTTCCAAAAATCCTTTCTTAATGGAAGATTTTGTATTAACACCTACTTGATTTCCAAATTTCACTTCTCTACGATTAGCCGTTTGGGCTGTGCGTTGATGAGTGAGCATGTCAGTCGGTCAGGCACTTTCCTTTATATTAATAGATTACGGCTCGCAAATACACAGACTTCCACAGTATAGAATCAATTATTTCTTGGATGTTAATAAATTATGGACTCGTGAATTAGGAATTGTTTATTGTCAGCTGTGAGCACCAGACGACTCGAGTCCTCTCTGTCCTTCGCAGCCTACAACGCCGAAAATATTTCTCCCTACTGTTACTTTCTTTATCTGAAGACACCACCTGGAATGCGGATGCTCTCACCTAGAATCCGAACAAAATCAATTTGGCTTGAATTTAAGCTTGTCGACTCAAATTCATTCGACTACATACACCTAATTTAAGTATTTATATGAATCAGAGGCTCCCAAAAATAAATGCTATTCAATTACTTCGGTAAGTTTATAAGTAAATAAGTTTATAAGTAGCATTGCAGTTATTTGTTATGGCTGCAATTTTTCAAATGTAAACATGAAAAATTAATGTTATTTTTGTCACGAAGGCTCAAAAATAAAATCACGCTACCGTGACAGAGGGGGAATTTCTATAAGAGCCATGAATAATCTATATATATATATATATGAAAATTAATGTTTGTGTGTGTATGTGTACTCGATAGAATCAATGAAACATTGGTGATATGTTCTAATAATGTCCGGGAAGCGGAGTATGAGTTATATTAGTTAATCCCACTCCTTGGTGAGTAGTTACAAGTAGAAAAGGTTAAAATGTAACAAACATTGCATAAACCAAGAGTAATTTTTTTTTATTCTGGGTTAGATCGAAGTTCGATGGGCGGGTCAGCTAGTTTAAATAAAGCATTATATTATTTGTATGCAGTGGAGGTAAATTCGGTGGTTCTTTGTGAAATGAAAAAACACGTATGATTCACTAAATTCAGTTAAATATTTAAATAAATTAGGTTAATAGACTCAATAAGTACCTATATTTGCGAAATATCTTTGGCGGTGAGTGGATCTCGTGCATCAGAATTCTTAATATGCATGAATCATTGCATGACGAATCATACAACAAGTAGAAATCACTTACTGAGCATTTATTTGGAATAGCTGGGTACTTAGACTATTGTTTATTTTTTTCGACAAAACCTTATTAAAAACTAGCTTTCCCGACAGAAGTTGTCCTATAGTTCTAACCCGAAGCGGCCCGTTTATATGTGTACTGCGCCTCCATAAAAAATACATAATTAATTCGATTGAGTTAAGCTATGTAATAAAATATTAACATTAAAATATTTCCAAAACATCCATATTTCATTCCTATTCAAAACTCAGGCGGGAAAAACGCGAGTATATAATATGCGCGCGCAGACATTCTACCTTTATGTGTCCAATGTTGACTTTGTATGAAAAGTGGGATGGGCTACTGTAATTACGTTTGCAAGAATGAGAGAGAACTTGGCGCGCAAGACTTGATAAGTTAATTACAGGCTGTCGCGATAAGTTACACGTATGAAATATTAAATGATATTTATTTATTTTTTATTTATTTTATTCCCAAAAAATACAAAAAAAAAACATAAGCATTTTACAATGTGTGTATATATATATATATATATATATATATATATATATATATATATACCTATATATATATATATATATATATATATATATATATATATATATATATATATATATATATATATATATATATATATATATATATATATAATTTATATAAAGGGTTTATTACCTCACTAGACGAGAGTCTGTGTTGAGGCAATACTACTAAGTCAGTTTATATTAAAATAGCCCAGAATACTGACAGATCGGCTAAGGCCGCCTACCCGATCTAAACGATTCCCGCGGCATGGCTTCATTTGGGTAGTCGGTGCTATCTATGAAGTGGTGCGTGAGTTCTGTTGTTTGAAACGAGCGGATACACAAATCAGATATGTCGCTTGAAGTTTTTTCTTCTTCTTCTTATTTGTCGCTAAAAGTTAAATATTTCTATTTGAATGAATATCATTGCTGAAGCTACGAATATATTTTTATCGAAGGTGTTGCAAATCTTAAAAAATCAAATTACCCTTTCCCTAAAAACACTCTTGTCTTGAGGAATACCATTTTGCTCTACCATAAACTAGATTTCGGGAGTGATTTTTTCCTTTCATAGCTGAAAAAGACTCAAAACCTGTGTTAGATCTGTGTGAAAACACAGATCTAACAAATATCAAGATCTGGGTTTGAGACGTTTTGGACAAAAACCAATGCTTTAAAGTAGGTGAAAATAACTATTGGGTACGCAAAACTATGTAATACGTATGTTGACCCAGTAGAGGTAGGTGCTATTTAGGCATATAAAATACAATAAGCAGGTAGGTACCTACGTAACTTTGCATAACACACATATATGCGAATATTCACTTAATAATTTACTTTCCTATTCTCTGTACTTACATACGAGTACATCGACTCATCTGCAATATGTCTTGTGAGGTAGGTAAGTACTCATATGCTATGTATGTATGTTGTATTATTTTTGTTTCTCTTTTTTTGTATGAGAAGATCACAGTGGTGTAACATCGAAATCCAAACAAAAATGTAATACTTAATTATTTGAGCAAGTATAGAGCATACTTATGTATACGTTTGTACTGTAGAGAAATTGAATAGGTAGTTAAAATTTTCGTTGAACGTAGGAAAATTTATCAATTAAATTGGGATTAAAAATGATAAATGTAGATGTAAGTACCTATAGTTTTTATGCACTCACTTGATGTGCTGAGCATCTCTGACTATAAAGGCACCGCATTATTTGAGGATTGTTTTGATTCATTCTTCTTTTTCTTTGGGTAGGTACCCTGTCAGGTCCCCTCACGTTGGCGACCACCTCTGCAAAAGTCACTCGGTTCTGCGCTGCTCTGAAGAGTTCATCGACCAAGAGTTCATCTGCTTCCTGCTCACTCCACGTCTTTCCTCAATTTTGCCCTCTATTAGTTGGAGAAGGCGGTACTTCTCCTCTCGCAACACATCGCCCAAATACAGGGTGAGGCAGAATGGACTCTCTGATGGTTTCAAACACTCACTGTAGAGCACGCAGGCGGGTTAGCGGTGGGAGTAGTGGCGATAGGCGGGCGAAGCGACGCCTTTTTCATTTCAGTAGTCGCCATGCAGTGGTCCGGTGAGCATTGAGGCTTTGTCGTAGAAACGTTCTTTAAAATCAATGATAGTGTGGTGGCGACGCAGAGGGCTTTTCGCAGGAGGTTTGGTTTGGCTCCTCATGACAAGGCTCCTGATGCTTAAACCGAACCGAATGTAGTTTTAGGAAACAGAAACGTTTTAAAATTATCTTTGTTTGTTCTTTTACAATTCACCCGTCAAATTAGTCCATTCTGCCCCAACCTGTATGAAACTTCCTTCACTTTGTATGCGACAGTAGTTCTCTCCTGGTGTAATATATGTAGTTTTGTTTTTTAATAACTAGTTTTCCTGTGGTCTTACTATGAATATTGAATGATAAAAATGACTTAACCAATGTCATTCCAACGGATGCACCTGTTTTAAATCACATATTTTCCATCTGAATTCTGTCAATAGCACCAACTACAGTTTGTGTCAAACGACAAGTTGATTATTCACTTTTCGCGTTTTCTATACTAATATATAAAGAGGAAAGATTTGATTTTTTGTTTGTTTGTTTGTTTGTTTGTTTGTTTGTTTGTTTGTTTGCTTCGAATAGGCTCCAAAACTACTGAACCGATTTGAAAAATTCTTTCACTTTTGGGAAGCTACAATATCGGCGGTGAACATAGGCTATATTTAATTTCCAAAAAAAAGTGGGTAACCTACGAAAACTTCAATAATGTAACCCAAGGTGTAAAAAATTTACCTAAAATATTCTTTTTATCGCGAACGCTGTGAAAACTAATGATGATAGAATAAAACAATGTTCTACAATTTTGTAGAAGACATCATTATTTACAAAAAGTATCGCGACAGCATATGTCTAACTATTATAGTTATGCCACAATAAGTGTTTTTTTATTTAAAAAAAACCCAATAAAATGTCACCTTTAGAAAAAGCTCTTTATTGGTATCTTGGTATTACTCCTTATTAAAATAAATTAGTTCATATTCAAGTCTGCTTCAATATGTTTGTATAACTTTTTGAATTATTCAATTCGGACATTCCATTCGAAAGTTATCACGAGTTTAAAAATGTGAGTATTGGAAAAAAAAGCATAGTCTCTTATCATCTCAACTTATCCGATGCAGAGTGCGTATGGGAGCCGGGGAGGGCTGAGGGGAGTCGTGTCAAGTTTAGTAGAAATACCGCGCAAAGTAGTCACGGTGGTAAAGTGACGTGACACGATACATTGCAATGCAATTATTCCAGATTAACATATTATGCTATAAAATATTTTGAAAAAGTTAGGGATCTGTCTGAAAACTAAATTATTTTTAAGTATCTATCTACCCGTGCGAAGCTGGGGAGGACCTCTAGTAATTTATAAAACAGCGCTTCAATGTTAACGAATATGAAAAAAGCTCGAAAAAAAATCCTTTAAAAATCTGCGTGCCAATATTTTTAATGTCAATGATTGTCAGGTAAATAAAAAATGTGATTCTACAGAATTTTTCACAATGGCGTTGTTGTATCTAAATTCGTTCCGTTTATATTATTTGCTATCTATTTTTCGATTTTTTTATTAGTTATATGTTACCCGGAGTGGAGAAGAATCCAATAA
This sequence comes from Mystacides longicornis, assembly GCA_963576905.1. Classification (NCBI taxonomy): domain Eukaryota; kingdom Metazoa; phylum Arthropoda; class Insecta; order Trichoptera; family Leptoceridae; genus Mystacides; species Mystacides longicornis. Next base: position 11,412,076 of record OY756428.1, read on the forward strand.
AACAAAAATGATAAAAGTCTGTTGAGCCGATCTCGAATTACAAGTGTTCCCACAAACCCGACTTTCTTTGGTATCTTAAGAAGATTATAACCAATTGATACAAAGCATATTTTTCATTGGAAATAAAATTAAATCAATTCTGTATATTTTGCTGGCCATACACAATCAAGCTTTCAGCGGGCTCGAAGCAGTGTCCATTACATAATAATGACGGTATATTATGGCCATAGATTTACATATATACATAACTGGATATACTACTCTCTTTGTATTGAGGATTTTTACCCGGTCCGCGTCCGCCATTTGTTAAAGTGGAAGAAAGACGATCGTGCAGTTCTAGCGGCATGTTGTTGTCTTTTATCTATGGTTGTTGTACATACGAGTAATGTACTTTTTACCACTTTCAAAGATGGCGGCGGAAGACCGGCTTATTAACTCGAGTAGTCCATCCAGTTATGTATTATGTAAATCTATGATTATGGCTATGAGTTTGCAGGACGCAGTCTACTCGTTGAAAACTAGACACCGCTACAGGCTTTACGGAAGGCGTGTATGGCCGGCATTAGATATAGGGACCTACCTGAAAGTATGGAAGAATGCATTGCCATTGTTTTGAGGCATATATTTCAAATGTTCAGCGAGACATTTAAAAATCGAATACAAGATTTGAACCAGAAAAGAATAAGGGAATAAAAAAAAAACTAGAAAAAATACTGAAATAATAAGTTTTTGTTACGCCAATGCGTGGGATTCTGAGGTGTCTGTCCATCTTAATTTAAGATAATGCTCGCAATACATAGTATAGGTATGTTGTTATAATCTGTGTGCTGTATTATAATATTGTATAGGCGCGCAGTGTGCAATGCGCATGTCCCGGAAGACGAAAGATCCAAGCAATGATTGTGTTGTTTCATTCACTCATTGTTACAAAACACATCGTTACCGGAGCATTAGAGAGATTATACAGTAGGCTTATAAAACTTCTGTGCTGGTATACTGAATACTTGTAGTGTTTTACAAATGATTCAGTCGACTAGAAAAGCTTAGTTTAAAGCTAATCGGCCGTGATGTAAGTTTAAAAGGATTAAAATGTACGATATTAGTGCCTTTAGTACCGAAGCCACTTATGTACAGCATATACAAAGAAAAGGTCAATCTGTAGGTACACAATAACTCTTAACAGTTTTCATTTCTTTTTTTATGTGGTCACAATTTGACCTCCACAAACCCTAGAGTACCTTTTGTATTGCACCCATGAGGAACTCGTTTTTAGGATTGACGATTAGTTTTTTCACCTCACAAGAGCCCGTTCATCTCCACTGACTTTAATTCCTGTTTTTTTTTTGTTGTTGTATAAAGGCAGGCAGTTCTATGTCGGGTCAAGTTTCCGATTCTTAACTAGATAATCAATTAGTATCTTTTGCCTTTCTATTAGCACTTTTTAAATGAAATAAATAAATACATTTACACTTCTCTCTATAAAGGTGTTAGTATAGCCGGCGAAACTTATTGCCTGAAACAATTTTTTCCAGTCAACGGCCAATCTGAGACAGGCCAGTCCATGGTAGAAATTTCAAGCATATTTTTTTATACCATACACTAGGCTATCGAGGTCGGTCACTTTTACTACATTTTCCACATTCATAAGACAAGTAGCCCCAGTATAAGTTTTCGATGATCGAATTTCGAAAGGATCATCGAACGAGTTTCGAAAATTTTCGACACAAAATGATCGAACGATTCGATCGTTTGATTTTAGAACACTATTTACTCGCTTATAAGCGTCGCTTATAAGCGCTTATTAGCGTGCAATAAGCTTTCGATAAAACTCGTACTAGCCCCAAAGGTCTTATTGCCCGAATGCCCGCTAATATAAGCGCTTATTTGCGTTCCAACAGTTTTTTTTAACATCAAACGATCGAATCGTTTGATAATTTTGTATGAAAACTCTTTCAATGATCGTTTCGATATTCAATCATCGAAAACTTATACTAGGGGTAAAGCTTGTTTTATCTTAATTATTCACTTTGGAGTGAATAATTAACAACCTTACCCTTACCTTAATAAACATAAAAAAAAGAAATGCTAAAGTGAGTAAAAAATATGATAAAGAATCAATGCGTTTAAACTGTAGTGTTTTTAGGTACCTACTTAGGTAGGTACTCTGTGGCCCTTTGCCTACTTCCTTTTAGAGCAATGAAAGACAGAAAAGTTTTTACAATGTGAAATGATCTAATGAATACTAATGAATGAATTAAGAAATACTGGCCTTTATTTGGGTAAGTACCTTGCTGTATTGTTTATTTAAACCATAACATATGTACAAACTGTTGAACACGAGTAGAAGTAATATTATGTAACAGGTTTAACTACGAAACATACACAGAACTACTTATTCCATCGTTGTCAGGGTTAGAATTTAATAAATACATAAATATAACTTTATTGTTCAAAAGTACAGTGTGGCGACAGTAATTAAAGGGCGGCCTTATCCCGAAGGATCTCTGCCAGCCAACCGAGTAAAAATTGACAACACAATAGATAATGCACTTTGAATATTAAATATATTTTTTTATAATTTGAAGTGGTTGGTAGACTGGCGGTTACAACGCCGGCTTTCGTACTGAACCCCTATTCTGTAGCAAGTGTAGGGTAGTCACTTGAAAAAACGTGACTATTAGGCGATACATTTTGTATGAAAAACGTCTATATGCGATTCTCGCATTCGATACGTATAGACGTTTTTCATACAAAATGTATCGCCTAATAGTCACTTTTGTCAAGTGACTACCCTACACTTGCTACAGAATAGGGGTACTGTTTGGTGCGGACGTCGTGGTTCGATCCCAGGTGCCGACCATCTTCCTCTTTCACGACACAAGCTAAGTAGCTTACTGTGAAAGAGTCAAGGAGTGTATTTGTGTTCACTTTGAGTGAGCGCAAATTCATTTTTTTTTTATATATACAATTATATTAGAAAACAAAAATATGTTTAAAAAAATAATAATAATAAAAATACATACATATATAAACATATAAATACAAAATGAGGAGATACATTAGGGTTAGGATGGACTGTACGTTGGAAGAGAATAGGGAGGAAGGTGGGGACGCGGAGAATTAATAGTTGTTCCAGTTCCATCAGGGCCCTTACTCTGCATTTACATCGTGATTCGGATCCAATTTCAATCTCAATAACGATGTCATTATGAAATTTAGATTTTGGTTGCTAAGTTTCAAGCTTTGCGAAAAATGGTATAAATAATCTCCTATATACCTACCTATATATTTTTTTTCATGAACAGTTAATAAAATAAAAAAAAACATTGACACAAATTGAAATTGACGGCACAGCAATTCTAATAATAGATACGATTATTATGTACTAGCTAATACCCGTCTTGCTTTACGTTTTTAATTCAGATTGTCAGGCTTGATCGGTAAGTAATTAAACAGGTTCTAGTCTAGCTTCTCATTGCTTAACAGACCTCTATAACTGACATAAGCACAGAAAAAGAAGAATGACACTTTCACAATCCATAAAAAGAGAGAAGAATTTCAACACATTTAATGTTTATAAAAAAGAGAAAAGTTTGAATTACATTTATTTTTATTTCAAATCAATCTTGAATCTTTATTACATTAAATATATTTGAAAATTGTAAAAATTTGTATCTATGATTACCATAAATATACCTGCAAGGATCCACGATGATCAAAATCCAACGCAGAACCTACGCTTTTATGCTCCAAAATATAAAAAAAAATACTATTATAAATAAAAACATTACTGAATTATTATGTAGATTATATTTCAAAAATTTGATCAATTATAGGTACTTAAGTAATCTAAATAATAAAAATTGCTGAAACAATTAAAATATCTATCTTCATTAAAAATATTGACTAAAAGTAGGCATGAGCTACCATAAAATATACCTGCAAGGATCCACGACATTAAAATCCAATGCAGAACCTACAGTTTTATGCTCCAATATACAAAAAATAAATAAATAAACATTACCTACTGAATTATTAGGTATGTAGATTATATTTCAAAAATTTGATCAATTATAGGTACTTAATTAATCTAAATAATAAAAATTGCTGAAACAATTAAAATATCTATCTTCATTAAAAATATTGACTAAAAGTAGACATAAATTTTCTTAAGATTGTTCAAGTTAAGCTTCTTACTATGGAATTTATGTATAATTTAATATAAGGAAACTTGTCTTGTCCTATAAATACTACAGTAGTAATATATAATCAGTGTAGTCCCTGAAACAATGTATTGTATTACGTAAGAAAGCATCTATAAAAACTTTGATTCCTTCAGAAATAGAACCCTTGTCCTCAAGATCAAAAGTCGACATCTTAATATTGAAACTTAATGCACACAACTGTTGAATAACAAATTTAAGGTCCACGTCAAGTTTTAAACCAGAATCTAGCTCTACTTAAACTGATTATTTTCTCTAGATGTGGTTATATAGAAGAATGCTGAGCATATCATGTGTTGATAGGGTGTCTGTGAGTCCTGGGAATGATACAAAAGTAAAAAGAGAGCTCCTTACCACTGTCAAGAGACATAATCCCCCATACTTTGGCTACATACTCATTACTCCGTGATGAAAAGTATTCCCTCTTCCAACTTAAAATTCAAGGAAAAAAGTGGTTTGAGCAGAAGAGAGTCTTCTGAGAAAAGGCTGGCTCAAAATCATGAAGAGTTTGCAGTGATGGTCACCAACTTTAGTTAGGAGAACCACACGAAGATATTCATATACGTCGAGCCATGATTGAAATCCTCTATTTAGACCAATATTTTTTTTTTCTTTTTTGGCATTTCATCCACAAATTTAGACTAATATGTAACAACTAATGACTCTAACAATTCATTACTGATGTTCCATTTAAAAATGGTTTAAACCACTTCGACGAACGTTTTCTACCGTTATTTCGAATGCTGGCTTAGAGTGATCACTTTACGTTAACAAAATTCGCCATTAGATCTAATAAATCTGCTATCCTGGACCTTAAAATGAGTAATTATGGTGAAAAGTTTCATGCCAATTGCAGGATTCAACCCCTCATAGGGATATCTCCTACATGAAGATACTTCTTTTGACACCGATAGACATTGTTAAGTTATATGCAACAATGGGAAATAGTTCATAAGGAAGAAATAGCACTTTGTGGGACATATTAAATTTATAAAGAATTTTATATGAAATTGACTTGCTAATAAGACAATCATGTTATCTTCTTGCTTCCTAAATTTACAGAATAGCTTTTTAATAATAATAAAGTAAGTTGTGTTAAAATGCCACATTATTTGATACTTATTTTAACAATAACATAAATATCTTATGTAAAAATACTTACAAAACTCCCTGAATTCTCATAATTTCTTTTTGCTGGAGGCATCATTTTTAAATTTAGTGGTGTTTGGGAGAATATATTATTATGTTTGATGAAAAAGAAAAACATAATGTTATTTCATTTAGTATATTTCTAGTTATGAATAAAACAATTTAGTTTATTTCATTTCAGTCATATGACAATATGTCATTGTAAGATCTAACAGATAAAAAATAGAAAAAATATCTCCTATACAAATGAAAAACGGGGTTAGTGTGTTGATTCTGTGATGTCTTTGTTATGTTAAGTTTTTATGCGTATATGTATACAAATTTACAGTAAAGAATAAATAAAAACCTGTATAAAAATGTATTTCATATAGAGTCAGCACACAAAGCTTCAGACTTGCTAAACCAAAATATTGTGTTTCAAACTTGACATAGTTAGTGTCATAAATAATAATTGTTAATTATTTATCAAACAAACAAATGGTTTATCGTCTTGTAGGTATTGTCGCAGCATAACTTATCTATACCATGCAAAGTTTTAGAGGATGACAGCCAGTTCATTATTACTGATTATGACATAATAGTTGTATTTTTACATTCCAAAATTGGCAATTGGCAAACATTTAATATTTTTCAGTATGACTTGATTCTGTCCTCGTTGAATTGGTAACTTTGATAAAGGTTTTTACGTTTTGGAAATTCACCAATTAGTCCTTATTGTTGAAAATGCCACCAGAGCCTGTAAAAATATAGTTACACAAAAAATTAGTCAATGACATTATAACTGCCATATAATTATTAATATTATATTGTTTTGAAACAAATAACTATGCTTACCAGTGGATTGTTCATTAATATTCATGTTCGTTATTTATAATTAAAAAATAACCAGACAATAGAAAGTTGGTTACATTTTATTATTTTCATTAGAATAAGAATCACTATAAGAATAGTTCTCCAATTTCTAGTTTGACAACAAAGTGTCAAAAAATCCATAGACAACGCAACAAAATATTTATTTTTTAGTGCTGCAGTCGTTTTCGAACTAATAAAAAAGTTTTGTAAAAAAAATACGTAGGTGTGTATATGGTGTGTATCGTAAGTAATTTGAGGTAAGTGTTTTTATTAATTTAAAGAATACATTATTTACACAAAATACACATTAAAAAAAATCATTATCTTTCACAAAAATATTTCATTTTAATCATAGAAGAATCATAGTCTATAGTTCACGGCTCTCAGCTGTCATTAATTTTGACACATAGACGATGTAAACAAAAAAGAAACAAAACATGTTCGAAGTTTGAATAACATTGAATAAATTATAGTATAGGAATATTGTTGCTGCTGTTTATTTTTTTCTAAGTAGGTACCTACATTATAATATTAAATTAATCAAACTGCACATAAAATATTTTGTTGTGAATTATGTAGATAAAAATATGATTTCTCTAAGTGTAATTTACCGTGCATCTAATGTACCCAACCCATGACTGTATGTTTTTAATTAACTTTGTTTTAAAAGTTAATTTTTTATGTTCTAGGTATGCGTTAGTTTGATTTCTTAATTGTTAATATTGATTTCATTGTGATCTTATTCATTTAAATACTTTAAAAAAATACCTGTAATAAGAGTGTTGATTTTGGCTACTTATAGATGTATTGTATACCTACAATAACTTTAATAAATGTACATGATATTACATAACGTAAATTATGTGGAAGATGACATGAAAGAGGGTCGTCAAGTTTATGTCGTAACATAATAATATTGTATTTATTCTAGGATGAATGATATGTCACAAATCTTGGAGGGTCGTCAAGTAAGGCTTCCAATCAAACCTCTTATTGGCCGCTGTCTTTGAAGAATACTTCTTTTAACACAATTGGTTTAAAGTTAAGTATGTGACACCCTATGAATATTTTTTTAAATTAATTTTCACGCCAACAATACGACCATGAGTCCAAATTTTTAACAATACTTTTATAATATGCAGGATAAAATAAATAAGCTAATGTGGTTTTGAGTTTATTTACATACTAATTTAGATACAATGTAATACCGCTGTTGAGTGTGATTAATTATACAAATATTATATTTCTAAATTATTATGTGGATAAAACAAACGTTTTATTATACTGATTAAAATCCTGAAGCCTTTAAAGATTCTCAATTATTGTCAATTTTATTTCTTTCTCTCAACAATTCTGTCAAGTTCGCTGTACGCTATGATCTAATTTATCGGCTACTGTTTTACCGGCCAGTTTGTTTATGGAATGTTCATACCAATTTCAACGATGATTTTAAATTTAATCTTTTTCAACGATGAATTTAAGATTTAAACTTTATTTATATTTCAGGAATATAAAATGATTCAACAATTATTTTTAAATTATTTAATACCTATCTACATTAGAATATGATTTTATCAGGCACCTACATAATTACTCATCTATTACAGTGGCTACGACGCTTTGTAAAAAACTATGGCCATAAATTTTCTAAAATATGTCAAATTACAAAATGGAGGAATAATTTTTACAAAATTTTGCATTAAATCTTTATTTATTGAGAATAATAAGATTTAAATAACATTTATATGTATTACGAAACAATCTCCAATTATTTTATTACATTTTCATACCGTAATACCAAGATTCCATTCAACGTTTACATGAGTAATTTTGTTTCCAAATGATGTCTTACTGTCTTTTTTGATAAATTTGTATGAAGATCTTAAAAAAATAAAGTTTTTTAAATAGCTCTAAATATATTAAAGTTAATTTATCAAAGAGTATTTAAGAACGCTCTCTGGAATTTTGCACGGCTTTTCGCATATTGATATCTGACCTTTACGTTTGTTTTCTATGATTGATGCTCTTACAAAAATATATATATATAAACGGACTAAAATATTATGTAGATATAATTTAAAATGCGTATTGGGTAGGTGTTAATCTAACTTTTTCACTAATAATCATGCAATGCTATTAAGACTCAAGTCATTTATTTATTTCATCATACATACATGAAGGTACGTAATAATGATTAAAATCAGCTCAATACCCATGATTATTATAATGAAGTATGTAGGTAAACGCTGTGATATTAGTTATGATTGGATTTTTTTTCTTCTATGGTTTTGTGGTGACTGATGGTTTAACTTAAATACTACAGAAACAACAGCAAACTTTAAAACCCATCTTATGCTATATAGATAGATGTACCTTCTTTTTTATAAGTGTTTTCTTTCTAACAATCTATTGTATTAGTTTTGACTAGGTATGATATAGTTCTATGATGGTCCGGAAGCAAAACCACTTTTAGTAGTTTTGAGAAAAACACGTTTTTTTCGTTCATGGAAGTCTAAATAAGATATAAATTATAAGTGAGAAAGTAAATTAAGAAGAAAAAGTAACCAACTACTTCGATGAAATAAAAAAATAATGATTTCATAATAAAAAATACTGGGAAAATACTTTTGAGTTTGAAGTGGACTGTTAAACAAATGGATTTGACAATCTTTGAATGTTACAGTATTGCATTTTGACTATTAATTGTGGCAGAAATCTGTGGGCGAATCTAAGAAGTATTTTAATTTAAAATTTTGAAAATATTCAAGATGGCGTCAATGAATGCTGCGATCTTATTGGTCGAATTGGATTTTCTACGGAACTTAGATTTAAACGGAAATTTGATGGATTTGAATAAATTAGAAAATCAAGAATATTTTAAAAGAGATTTTTATTATAATTTACTTGTATTACATTAAATTTAAAACTGACTTTATATACACAACTTGAAATAGTATAACCTCCAATTCATAGACAAAATATCACAATTTTGCATTTTTTACCATTATTGAAAATTACCTCCTGATTAATGCTAGTTATGAGCAACATGAATACAATATTGCATTTTCATAAAAATAGGCGATAGGTATTACATTTTTTTTAAATAAATCTATACAAAAATCTAATGAAAAACTTATCAGCTGATATGATCATAGATTTTAAATTACATACAAATAAGACAGTAAAATAAATAACTCAATAAAAATTGATAAAAAATCACTTATTACAATATTCATTTCTAATTCGATAAGTGTTATTTGTACAAATTGAATGCTGGTAATTATATTAAAATAAAATATAATTGATTGTATTTAATTTTTATATCATGTTCAGATGAGCCTAATAACTTCATTTTACAGATGGTAATATCAAGTAGGTATTACCATTCTACAGCACAATCGGGTTATTTATTGAACCATTACTCGGTATTATATTACATGAAGGTTTTAAAATGTGATAAATTATATTGTTAAATAATTTATTAGTTGCATGTTCTGTACTGAATGTTTATAACTCTGCTAATAAATTGACTTCATGCATTTGGTGGTAATGCATTTAATTTTCTATATTAGCATTGCCTATTGTGAGTAGGTTTATTTAAATATTGTATTAACTTCACAACGTGAAAGAGGGTGAACATCAATGGAGATTAGGGGCCTTACACTGTATTAACTCGCGAATTTGATCCAATTACAATCTTATTAACGATGTAATTATGAAATTTAATTTTTTGATAGCTAAGCATAAAAATAGTTTCACGAAGGTCTATTTTGTTTCCGGTATAGCTTTACGAAAAAAATTGTATAAATAAGGTTTTATTCAAGTATTTTTAGTAAGTTTAGATCCGTGGTCGTCAATTGCGGCCCGCGGGCCGCATGCGCCCCGTTGCAGACCTTTGTGCGGCCCGCGAGGCGGCGAGCGATTTCAATATAGAAAATGTCTACCAAAATCATTTTTTTCGTACAAAGTTAATTAAACAGAAAATGGGAGTCAATTTCAATTCATAAAATGAAATAAAGTAACACGAATTACGTTTGTATTTCTAATAAAAATCTTTAATATAATGTAGGCATAATTTTTTTTAAATTTACATATGAGGAGAGTTCAAAGTATTGTCGTTATGGGATATGGAGGAAAAGGCAGAAAAAGACATGTCCACAACGGGCACTGGATGGAACAGTAGGTTTCCCTAATCTCACTCCCGAGGGCAATTTCATCCCCGTTTTTTTGGGACTCATTCGTACCTTATGCGGCCTATGTGTGCCCACGGATTTTTTTTAAACAAAACAAGTAGATGTTTGAGATATAGATCAATCTGTTGGAAATTTTTGAGAAAAACTAGACAACTAGAGCAACCAACTTTTTTTATAGATAGCTACTGCTGTCATACAGTTGGCGCCAGGATATGACTATATCCATTTTTGTTGCTGTCTCATTTGTATTGCCTACTAGCTTTCCCGACAGACGTTGTCCTGTGTTCCTAAATATGAATATTGAATTCGAATTTGTATGGTGATTAATTATTAATTATCATTTGACCAATGTGATTCCAAACCATGTATATTCCATTCGCATTCTGTCAATCGCACCAATTGACAATTTCTGTCAAAATTTCAAAATTGGAATAAAAAATATAAGGAAAAAAGTACTAATAAGGTTGTCTACGTAGAGTGTTCTTTGATTTTCTAATTTTCCATGCTATTTTCTTATTTTTTTTCTTTTAAAAAGACATTTTCCCGATAAAATCCTACACGACAAAAAAAGAATCAGCGAAATCGGTCAAGCCGTTTAGGCGTGATGCGTTGACATCGGGAAATAGCTCTCCATTTTTATATATAAGATTGGCTTGATTGTTGCACAACGTTCTAAGTATGTCTAGATTCTTGTGCCCATTTTTAAGGACTAGATCTTAACGAATATCAACAACTGATGATGACTAATATGTTCGATTTTTAAATGGTATGAACAAACCGAACCGAACGGGCTTGATTTGTGTGGAGCCGGCTTTTGGATTTGATTGCTTCGATCACGCTAGACTGCTAGAGGGTTGGTTTCATGCGGGTCGGGTTTGCTGCGGATTTGTCTCCTCCGGGTTGGCTTGCGGTGTGCGAGGAGCCTTAAAGGGAGAATGTATGTACATATGTATGAACAAACCACTACAGAGTTACGACCGTCTGGCAAAAAATATGTTCGACAATATTACTATCTTGTAAATAAAGAACAAAGGTATTTTGTAACTACAGGTCAATTCAATAGAATAAAACATAACATGAGCAAAACGGTTTGCTACATACCTACTTACAATGTCATTGTTCATAGTTTACATTAAGGCATATTTTGTAAAGAGACAAGACAATAGAGTTACATTTCTTTACCTATGAAAAATCTACTCTGTCATAATATATTTTTATCGGAATCACACCTAAGTTAAGAAGTTATGAATTGAGGTAGGTATTAAACCATCAATATGTATGAACAAATCTCAAGTTACATAGTAGTATGAATGTATGTAGAAAACTGCTGCAAAAAATACCCTAATATCACCTGAACTATGAGAAAGAATGTTAGTGTGAAATGAGAAATGAGTTAAAATTCAACGGCGATATTTGCAGACAAAATAACAACGGTCAAAGATTGTAGTACAGTTGTTGGTAGACCAGTGGTATCCAGTCGACAAAACGAATGCACGAAAGAGACAGTGTAGTTTTGATGTTTAGTGTCATTAAGCTTGGATACCGTAACAAACCAGACGCCCACTTAAATAAAATAACAGTGACAAAGGCCGTTCAATTGAGGGTCCGCTTTTCAAGAAATCCACTGATTTACAGAAATTTAGAAAGCGAGTGCTATGTTTGTGGGTATTTTGGAATCAGATTCCTATCAAATAACAACAACAAGCTACCAATTAATTTGTACAAAGGCGGTCATTAACTCTAATGAGAAAAGATTTGAAACAAATACCGTGACAAAACACAACTCCCAAATTATGATATCAAATATCTAATATTCCGTTCGTCGAATGACGTCTGCCAAAAACGCGAGAGTTTCAATTTCGTTATGATGATGGCTATTATAACGCGCAAGCAAAGTTGTTTTTTTTTATATCTTTATAAACAACAAGACCAGTGGGACGACAGACATAGAAAATTTTAATGATCTATTTTATAGGATTTTAAGGGTCATTAGTTTGTTGTTTGATTCTCACTCAGAAATTGTCCGTCTATACTAATTCCCTAAATTATGCAATTTTTATATTAAGTACATCTTTAAGTAGAGGAATTTGTCAGAGCCCTAATCAGTATTGTCCGACAGATCCGACAGATTTATACGTGTGTATATAAATATCGAGATTGGCTTGATTACCTTAGTAATAATAATAAAGTAAAAAAATGGTGTCTTATACTAATAGAGTATAAAGTAATAACAAACCATAAATTTATAAGTATAGGTACCTATATTAATACGTGAAGCAAAAACTTTGTGACCATTTTTACGAAAATTGCGCAGACGGAGGAGTAGGTATTTCGCAGTATGCTAATATTTTTTTTAAATTATGCATACAAATAGATAAAATCAATAATAAAAAACATGTCAAACACTACTGAAATATTATGCATTTGATACTCGCACACACTTTGATGTACCTATTTGACATTGACACATACGCATATATTATTTTGTTTATCTGTGGTCAAATTGTGATTAGTAATATTGTTTGTATTTTATAATAATAGAAAAAAATTTGAACACATCAACATTTCAAATTTGACGTATCCAATATCCATGTCATTGTTTTTGTAAGTAAATTTTGAAATAGCGCTCGCTCAGTTTTTGATAATGGATCCTTAATAATGTTCAAACTATTAATTTAAATAAGTGGTTGGTGACCCAGCGGTTACAACGCCGGCTTTCGTACTGCGGACGTCGTGGTTCGATCCCAGGTGCCGACCATCTTCCTCTTTCACGACACAAGCTTTGAGTAGCTTACTGTGAAAGAGTCAAGGAGTGTATTTGTGTTCACTTTGAGTGAGCACAGATTCATTTATAAAAAAAAAAAAGTTATGTTCGAATTTCGAGCACTGGTCGATCACAAGTAGGTCCTATTAGATGGGTATAAAGTACGCACAGTAAAAAATATGAAAAAAATTGCATTTGAAAAATCGTTCATCAATCACTCATATTTTTTATATTCCCACATCATTAGAATGCAAAAATGCCGAGAGAATAACTAACCACATAATATGTGATTGAAATTTTCGGCAAAAATGTATGCATTGAATAATTAATGAGACTTTCTCTCCAAATCATATAGGAAGGGAAAGATTTGTTCTGTATAGGTAGCTCAATCCATCATTTATTACCTGCTTGCGTATATTTTATTTTATATGCATTATTACTAGGTAATACGTCAAATTCTAACTTTACCGAAAATTCTTGTATACAAACAATACTTACATTATAATATAAGTCGTAATCGGTAAAATTTATGTAACGTGAACGATACTACGGCGCCGTAGTAAAGAATTATTATATAGAGGAGAATGTATGAACGATTATAATATACAAATGATTTGTATGTTATTTACCAAGCAGATGTCCGAACCATTTGTAATAATTAAGGCTGATTGTGTCTGTTAAGTTTTAAAACTTATGCACTTTTGTACGATGTTTTTTGTGGGTTTGAGTTTATTCAATCTTTATATATATAAAAAAGTGGAGCCCTATTTCCTTTCGTCATCGCATAACGCGTGAACGACTGGAAAAATTTTGCAAAATCTTTTTTGTTGTAGGTATTTTCTAAAAACTAAAAATGTTGCGATGAACATTTTTTAATGAAGGAAACCTTTGCTTTTGACATTATAAACTTTAAATTTTTTCTTTAATTTTAATTGGCGTTTGACATTTTTTGTCTAATATCGATGGTGCGAATGTCAGAATGTGACCTGTAAACATCGTTTAAAACAGATGCATCAATCTATGAGATACGTCGAATAGGCTGGAATTAATTTTTAGATAAAGTCGTCACAAGCTTCTAGAGTTTATACAAATAAACTGAGTTATCAGAAATTCTTTAGAATTTCTTCCATAATTTGTCATAACACTAATAATAATAATAATAACAATATAATATAATATGATATGATATTAGATATAATATAATTCCTTTATTGATAATTATCTGAGCTGAGTAGAATTAGTAGAATATAATACAAATGAAAATTGAGACAAAATCGTAATTATTGATATTCTCCCCGAAAATGAGTAAAACTCGTGCTTCGGGGAGAATTAAACACTGATGATGATGTTGAATGGACTTGCCAAAATAGAAAGTCATTGGTATAAATTAGGGAAAGGGTAAGCAGTGTGAAGGTGTTTTGTCATTCACATCAAATGCGTCCGAAGAAAATGAATTATTTATCTAATGTATTCACTCATTTACATCAGTTTTAAATTTAAAAAAAACTTTTCCCTGATGATTTATTCTAATTTAACACAGACAGACTTGCGCAATATTCACGATTAAGGAAAATTTGTAATATACTAGCTTCATTAATTTCAGTAAAATACCTAAAGTAAGATATTGCTTTAGCAAATATACCCAATACCCATTTCTTGTATACTATTTCTCTTTTTTATTATTTATATACTTGTAATATGTGCAAAAAGTATGAAATAATTAAAAAAAAAAACTACAACAATCTTGCTATCTTGGGCAAGGACAAATTACAAACCCTCACATCATCAGCATAAGAACTTATTTATTTATTTATTCAAAGATACGGCATTAGAGCCTTTTACATTGGATAATCATTTTTTGAACATACAAAAAAACTACAACAGAAAAACAATAAAATAAAAAACAACAATAGCAAACTTAAATCTTTCTGTAGACAATTTCTTAGAATAGGGATGTATTCAGTTTAAAACAGGATTTTTCAAGTGGGCTGTACATTGTCATTATGATAATAGGTTGTTTTCATTTAGCTAAAAAACCAAAACAAGCATCGCTAACTTAGCTAAGTTAGCGATGCTTGTTTTGGTTTTTTTATTTTTATACTGACTAAAAAAACGGATAATAAAACAACTGACTTCTTTCATCCCCAATTTTCCGTAGAAAATAAGGAAATTGAAATGAAATTTTTTGAACACTTTTAACATCGTTACAAATTTGAATTCTCAATGTAAGGTTGTACAGTTTCCACAATAGATAAACAGAACTAGCGAAAGCGCTGATTTAAACAATCTATTAACTATTAAGTAAGTTGGTTGGGATCTATCCCAATATTTGGGCCAGGAAAAAATAAACAAATGTTATAAAGCTTGCAAGATTGATATACCTTAATCAAAATTAGACTTCATCTATATTATACAAATGGAGAGCTATTTTGTGTGGTCATCGCATCACGCCTAAACGACTGGACCGATTTCGCTAATTCTTTTTTTGTCGTGGTAGCTTTTATCAGGAGAAGGTTCTTATGAAAGAAAAAATTAAGAAAGTTGCGCCGATTATTAGGAAATCCAAAGTAGGTAAGTTTCTTAGTGCTTTAAACACTAATTTTAACACTTTTTGAAATTATTGTCGTTTAACGGAAACTGTCAGTTCGATAGATATATGAGTTCGATAGTTGGTGCGATTGAAAAAACGTGGATACAAAATATATGTTTTAAAACAGATTCATAGGTCGGGGTTATTTCATATTTCATCTAGGTATCATTATACAAATTCGAATTCAATATTAGGACCACAGGACAACGTCTGTCGGGAAAGCTAGTAAAAGATAAATATAACATAAGATAACTATAAAAATTTATACAGAAATATATAAGTCAACTTCATTAAGTACTTCTTTCGCGTTCTACAATGAAAGTTTGAAAGGGGGCATATAATATAATGTGCATATATATATAATTTGAAAAAAGCCTGACTATTTATTCAAACTTTATATTATACGAGTTTATTTGGTCACATGACTTGGGTGGTCTGCGTATCACCATCTGTTACCAGAATTTCACAGCGGTTTTGTCGGATTATAAATTCACTTCACACATCATTTTAAACGAGTAAAACACTTTCGACACACCCAACACGTTGGGGCTAATTGAAAACCAATTTGAACGGGTAATTATTGACAAATTCACACAATTGGATCCTAGAATAGTTTATTGAGGGTTTCTCTAGAATACTAATTTGGATTAATGTTGTGGTATACGCATCTCAAATCGTTTCCCAAGGTCGTTGGTATGTGGGTACTTAAATAGTCATACATCTCAAATAATTTACATTATGCGTTTAACAATTTGACCATCCAATCTCTAATATAAATGAAAGTCGGGTTAGTGCGAGCACTTATAACTGGAGATCGGCTGAACAGATTCTTCTGATGTTTGATTTATTGGATTCTCCTCCGCTCCGGATAACAGAATAACTAATAAAAAGTTGAAAAATGGATAATGGATAGTATAAAATATTATATTAAAGTTAGTATGGGGGCGCAGTGCACATTATGTACATTTGAACGGGCCCCCTCGGGCTAGAACCACAGGACAACGTCTGTCGGGGAAGCTAGTCTTACTATAAAAGTGACTTCAAACTTTTTTAATACATAGTATACAGACACGAACTTTTTGACATTAATTTTAAAGATGAGCTGGTAGATTGATATTTGACCATGTCATGAAGAATTTTTTTATTGATCACTTGATCACATATTTACAGCGACTTTTTTTAATTATTAGCGTTGTAAGTCCGTACATAGTAGTTTGAATTCAAATTTAATAATACAAAATCGAATAGGGGTCAAAATTAAAATACCGAAACATTAGTCAAAATAGAAGGTTACTTACATTGTCTTTCTGTGATTTGCATATACCTCGTAGTGTTTCTTGCGTAGGTACCTAGACATTTGACATATATGATATTACGTAGATGTGAATTTTACACGTTTTGTTATTATATTTTAATGGCCTATGGCCGTGTATGATTATAAATAAATAAATAAATAGGTACGGTATTATTTTTATTTGAAGTCCATATGTAGTAATCGAGGGGTCTATGAAAATGTTATTCCCAATATATGAGAGCCTCTGCATTTCAATTTTACTCTCACCTTTTCGTGGTGGACTCTGTTATATGGGCCCAGTATTCTCCTTCATCTTATGTTCTCTCACAATTTGACATAGAGAGACCGAAGCCATTTAATTGCGTCATCCGTCAGTGCGTGCAAGTCCTGCAGTCCTGCTCCATGATCGAATTGATGGATGTAACAATAAACCTTATTTGGTTGCGAGGGTATGAGTAGCATAATATAATGTTTGGAGTGGTGGTAGCCCAGCGGTTACGACGCCGGCTTTCGTACTTTTTCGTGCGGAGGTCGTGGGTACGATCCCAGGTGCCGACCATCTTCCTCTTTCATGACACAAACTTTAAGTAGCTTCCAGTGAAAGAGTCAAAGGGTGTATTTGTGTTCACTTTGAGTGAGCACAGATTCATTTTTAATAAAAAAAAAATATGGAACCCTAGGCCTTCTTTGTAAAAATAAAAATATAATTTTACCCTTCACACATTTTTTGTTCAGGTAAGAAATTTCTGAATTTACTGGGAAAAGTATTAGAAGCGGATTTTAATAGAAAGTAAATGTCTGATATTGCTGTCAAATTCTCATGGGATAGTAGATATGAATGTATTTAACAAAGAAAATATTTAAAAATCACGCTTCTTTTATAGATTGGAATCGTGTTGGGTTTATACCTAATAGGTATATCAAATTTCTAAGTAGTGCAAACTCTTAAAATATTTCTGCAATGCGTCCGATACTATTCAAAATATTTTCATTTTACTTTTGAACTTTAAATAATAAGAGAGTCAGTGGCGTAGTTGGATTACCTACTGTAGAAAATAATAAGATATCCAACAATATACCTACCTATATATTATATTTATAGAGACAACTCCAGCTAACGATTTGGACAATTATTAATATACCTACCTGAACGTGTTTTGTTAAACATACAAATGCATATTTAGATTTTTTTATTTTGATACCTACATATAAGAGATATTTTTTTTAAATTTATAGACTGAAAGGAAAGGTCGAAAGTCCTGGGACTGGAAGAAGGCTGTCTGTGGATGAGTGTGCGGAGAATGAACAGGTCCGAGTTGTATATAAACTACTATCGACCCAAGAGCCCAGCAGCCCGATTCACGGAAAAGTTTAAGTCTAAGTTTAGTTCGAAGTTCGAACGAAGTTCGATTCAAATCCTCCGTGAATAGGTACATAGACTGTAGATAGTCGCCGCCTACAATAATTTTTATTACCAGCAGCCCTATTCACAAAAGTTTGAATCGAACTTCGTTCGAACTTCGAACTAAACTTAGACTTAAACTTTTCCGTGAATCGGGCTGCTGGACAGAGAAAAAAAACACAGTAATCGCCGAGGTGGGACTCATTATTTTCATATTAAAGCAGATCATCAATATTTCTACACCAAATTATGTTTCGTTTGACGTTTAGGAAAACTTTGAAAGGGAAAACATTAATTAATTGTTGAATTTCTATTTTCTTCCCATTATCTTCTATATTTTGTCACAGTTTAAAACTTCCCTATATTTGTACAAAAATATTTTATAACCAAAATGAATCAAATCCGTGCAGCCGTTCTTGAGTTTTAGCGAGACACACGAACAGCTATCCATTTTAAAAATAAGATAATCCATATTAGATCCATTTTGACGTTTTAGTTAAATTGTGATCACTATTGGTCTGTTTT